>OY482666.1:20051281-20651281 GCA_960531205.1 Andrena bicolor | reverse complement strand
TTATTCCCCAACCGCATCCTGAAAACTGGGTCACTGCGATATGTCTATTACTTATTTCATAAGTAGCTTACTGGGATGCGGAGAGTCTGACGGCAGACTTGAACTTTTGTTGGTAACCGGTACTCCCATCAACTCTGATACGCGACTAAGTCAGCATGACGGAACTTTTAGCCCCCACACATCTTCTAAATTAAGTCACCGCAGATTGGAGGCGAAAAAGGTCCTCTCCTTAGTGGAATACTTAAATCCACCGTGTGGTCAACTTTCCACGCGAAGACTTCTCATGCTTACAAGTCGCGAGCGCGGTGGCAGAGAAAATTGGAGAATCTATATACGAAGCTAGAAAGCACTGTGGAGAACTGCCACGTTCCTCCAAAGGAGTACAGAACCATCCTAACCGAGACATGGCAGTAACAAATTCAATCCGCAAAATCTCGAATTCTATCAGCGGGGCCTTTATTTCTCTGAAATATCGGCTGAAATGCAATAAGTCACGCAGCCCTCCCTCGAGGGAAGGGATGTTCTTAGGAACAGCCAGAGACACGGGGGCTGGTTGAATGTAGGGAGAAGACGCCATTCTCTCGATTACACGGTGCGTCAGCGTGACATTTAATCTCGCGCAAGAGCTATTGACATTTCGATGGCCGACCCGCCGGGATATCTGGTATTTGCGTTTCCGGGCGCGCATCCCGCCGATCGAGAGGATCGTCCCGGCAGAATGAGCGCGCACAATGAATCGCGTGAATCACTTCCGAGTATTTAATTATTCAGTTTACGTGTCGCCAAACAGGCCGACAGTTTACAGCAATCTCCGTGACCGTTTTTCACCTCCGTTTACACGCAGATTTATACAATCGCCGTTATCAATTGGTCGGTACCGGTTACGCGTATTATTGTTCGATTGTACGCTCCGCGAGGAATTATGCCGGCCTGAAATATGGTCCGCGCACCGGGCTCGTTGCTCCAGGCCGAGTTTATTTCGCAGGGAAGAATGAGGGTAATTGGGCGACCGAGTTAACGTTGTTTGTTATAATGAATCGTTGTCGGGCTTGATGAGAAATACGGTAGTTAAACGGTGGAGATGATGAATATTTTGGGCGCAGCGCTCAATAATTTACGTTAACAGTCTCCGGCGCTTTTAGAAAGTGGGGCGTCGCTAAGTAGACGTAGTCAAGCATACGACAGACACGTGCATACTCTGCTAGTTACTCGTCGCACGCTTTGACTCGTTTTTTCTGCTCTTCATCCCAGTCGCCACTATGACGTCCATGTACTAAATTTGTTAATCTAGATGACAGACAAGTCGCTGTGTCTGGTATAGCTACTCGAGGGATCTCGAAATAGCCGATAAATTTAAGTGCCCTGAAAACAAAATTCGCGACTGCCAGACGTGCCATGGTATTTCGGATTGTAGTTCATTTCCAATTTTAAGGCTACTGCAGAGAATAGAGAACGTTTAATAGGTGTTACGAAGTGTGCTTCAGCAAATAATATTTCTTCCTAGCAGAGTCACTTAATCGCCGAACACTGTATCACATGCAACGCTAGTTCCACCAACTCCACTACGATTACTCATTGTTCCGAGTAATTTAATTGATACCAACTCTCCGATTCCCCTTAGTGGGCGCTCATTCATGGTGTCGGCACATTCAAGGCAACGGAGCTTCTGCCTCCTCACGCGCACCGCGGGCGGTACACGCACCTTTGCCTTCCGTGCCTTTCATTAGCGGCGAGAAGCACCCGCCGTCGACGCTACCACCGCCGCCACAGAGGATTCTGCAATTACTCTTAGACAGTAAGTGCTCGGCGCAATAACGAGTGTTTATCCCATATATACACATGTAAAGAGAGCGGAGAAAGCAAAGTTCAGAGACGCTTTGAGGCCGCGTAACTCGCCTGAACAGCAAAGGAAAAGTTCTACGACAATTCTTCCGCTTCGCAGCACGGGCGGTTCTAAAACCGTAAGACGATTGGTCTTTCGAAAATCGCAAGGGATAGCGGACTTCTTGCCGTGTTGGTGTTTGCTATTAGCATTTTAATGCCGATATTTATGCCGGAGAAAGGAGTTCAAAGGAGAAGCTGTTCCTGGTATTTACAATTACCCACACAGCCGGTATACAGTTTACTTCGTCATAATTACCAGAGAAAGCCTTTCAATTACATTAGTTTTGCAGCGGCTATTCTCTCGATGTTCGTTTCTTTGACGGCACCAACCGGAATGGCATCGCCGTTTCTACCTCTAAGTGCGCAAAGAAAGAACAAACATTTTGTTCCCCCGTTTCCACGCCTTTGATCATAAAGGCACACACAGTGCTGTAACACGCGTAGTGGAAAATCGCGAGTTTATGGATTTCCTACTTCCACGATTCTCCCTGAAACTTCATACGCACCTCTTGTTTCCCTTTCTACGCTCGAATCTCGTAGAAGTGTTTCGAATTTTATTAGATATTCCGCGGACGAAAGGAATCATTTAACTGGCTTGGTTTTGAGAATTTTTTATGCGAGCATAGTGAATGTAGCTTATCTTAAAATTTTTGCTTTTCGTTCCAAGTCAAAAATTGGGGGAGAAATCTTTCCGGCCGCGGAACACTATCCGTCAGAAGACGATTCTATTGTTAAGCTGTGGCGTCGCCGTTTAGTACGAAATTTTTTTTTAAAAAATTGTGATCATACTTCAAAGTATGTACAATAAAGGCCTTGAAACAGATTTTGCATTTCTTTCACTACCCTCGCATAAAAAATTCTCAAAATCAGGCTGCTTTTCCGGGCATTAGAGTGGCATTAAGTATACACTACCAAGAATTCGAAACCCCTAGAATTTTCTAGTTACCCAGCTCAGAAGTATCGATTCAATCACGTCGCAAAATCCCAGCTCCCGTATCGCATCCCCCGCGTCTGGGGACAAGAGTCTGAAACTCCCGTGCACTCGTTTCGTGGAAAGCCGGAGAAAATTCTATTACCAATGTCCCAGATAGTTTGACTAGACTTGCCGGGGTGGTTCATCAAGGGAATCGAGGATTTCCACGGTCCCAGGAAGCTTTCCCGAGATGCTCGCACGGTTATCTGCGCTTCTACTTACCGGGAAGTCGAGCGTGTGCCGGATATACAAAGTTTGACGTTCGCGGATGCGCTAATGGCTCGGCTGAAACGAGTCTCCCGCGATGATAACGCCGTTTCGCATCGCCCCGCGCCGGATCATATCTCGCTGAAGGATCTCTCAGGATACGACACCCGGCGCGCCTTAAGTAAGTATTCCGCGCGCTACAAACTCGGCAGGAAAGCTGGGCGGCGTGCACGCGCCTGCATCGTCCTGGGGAATAAGCGGATACCAAGGCGAGAAGTTACGCCGGGCGTTGCGCCCGCCAGGGAACTCGCGGAAACGAGTTTGATGCTGCTGGAAACCGACTGTGAATCTTTCGAAGGCAGATACCTACCGAACGTGAGTGAAATGTTCGAGCGACTCGATTGGCGGAGCGATAACTAAGCCGGGCGGGGACCATTTAAAAGAACGGGGTATTTGTCAGTGGTACAACTTAAGAAACTCAATTACCCGAATCATATTTGATCCGCCGTCATGAAATCCGCCGTGGAGCGCCATTAATATCGCCAACAATTTCACGAGATGAGTAACTACCATAAATCTTCCGCGGCGCCGCGCCACTTTACGGCGCACTAAAGGAAATACACTGTGCCCCGTCACCGCAGCCGTTTCCGCCAAGTTTTCAAGTCGTTTCTCTAGATGTTAATTAAGCTACCGACATCCCTTCGTCTCGAATGCGGGTTTCCTCGCAGCTGCTGCATCCGCCATTATCGTTTGATATTACAACGACCTGGGGTCCCCATTGCGGTACGGGGATCGTGGAACAATCTGGCAATAGCGATCCTGGAAACCGATGTAACTGTTTGCACGCAGGAGCCCGAGTTATGTCGTCTGGTTTGCATCTTCTGTACAGAGTGAACTCGAGGTTAAGAAGGAATTCTTTGAGAGGAAGTGTAGCAGAACACCTTAACCGAACGATGTAGCGGAGTTTCCCAGTGTTTTCTACAGCATTATAGAATTCGTAACAAGAAAGGGGAATAAGGATCAGAATTCCGCGCGAAGCAGCTTGATAAAATGTGTGTACACAGAAGGCAACCTGACGTCATATCTCAGGATCAACGCTCCTCCATAAGTCTCCATCATCAGACCCCGCCTACCAGACCTCAATCCTGCACACAGCTATCAAATACTGTCATGTGGCAGAATTTCCTGGGAAAAGCCCGCCAAAACTGCACGAGAGATGGTCTGCAGCGCTCAGAGGCACGGATTATGTTCATCCAAACGATCCACTATTAGCGCAAACTGTTCTAGATACCCCGCTTTAGGCTTCCTTTCACCCCTGTGCCACGTCCAGGGATACTTGGAAGCCGCTTCCCGGCTCGCAATCGATTGCTATTCCGCTAAAATCACAGTTCATTAAGCGGGGGTATCAATCGCGGGGTTGGTGGCTTCTTTTTCCACCCCCTCGCAATTTGACTTCTAGCCGCGGTAGTCTTCTTGAGCGGCCACGTCCGCGTTGCGATTTGCATCTCAAGGAAAGTTTCCAGAAGGACTTTAACATCGGACGCCGTTCTCGCCTTTGAGAGAACGGGCCGTTTCCATACTTCACTCTCGAATATAAATCATGGACATTCGGATTCGAGCGATCAGCCGCCACCCAAACACCCAGCAGCCAGAGAGGCTTTAATAACTTGCTAAGTGGTCGAGGGCTTGGGA
This sequence comes from Andrena bicolor, assembly GCA_960531205.1. Classification (NCBI taxonomy): domain Eukaryota; kingdom Metazoa; phylum Arthropoda; class Insecta; order Hymenoptera; family Andrenidae; genus Andrena; species Andrena bicolor. Next base: position 20,646,525 of record OY482666.1, on the reverse strand, counting down.
GAATGGATCGATTACTTTGGTGGCGTTATTGAGTCACTGAAGTCGAATTCACTGCGCAGACTTCGCATAGGATTGGATCTAGGAGGTGATTTCAGAGAAGTCGCTGCTCCTCAGCGTTGGGGTCACAATTAACGATGCGTTTTCCTATTGCTTCGCTCTCGCCCCCTAGAACGGTTCCATTTCAAAAGAACCAGGTCGTAAAATCTAGAATTCGAAAATTCAAAGCTCTTTTTAACCGAATTAAAAAAGGAGGAATACATAAAACAAAAAAGTTCAAAATAAAAAATTTTTTAAAAAATTAAAATCGATTTCAAACAAATAAAAATGCAATAAAAAGTAAAAAATAATTTTTCCATTATTTAATCTACGACTCTCAGGTCTTTTAAGTCGACGCCAAATTTACTGATTTACACAGTGAAAATGATGAGGCGCCGATTTAAGGGGGTGGCCTGCTTTATAAGGTCCAAAAAAATGATTTTTTTTTCATTGCCTAAATCGATAGATAAACTATCCAAAAATGTATTCACAAAGTTACAGCGGCTCATTCGAAGTATTTTTAAAGATACAGAACCGAGAGCAGGTAAGCGGCGAGTATATGTGCGAGCGCTCGGCCGGACACGGACGCGTGCTTCACCCTTTGACGCGGCCCCATTCGTCGATCATTACTTTTAAAGACAATCGAAACGGCAGAGTTGTACAGTGTAATTGTACAGAATAGTCGTAGAGCAGAGTGAGTTACAAATTTTATAAGTTGAACGCAGAGAATTGTAGCGATCGACCGCAAGCGAAAACTTTAAAGCGCGATTTCTCCAGTTTTCAGTTTTACGATTCTTTAAAATTGGCGGGTGTGATAGCAAAAAAACTATGCGGCCTATTGCATTGAACCAAAGCTTATGCTCTTCAGTATTAAATTCTTTTCTATGTGAACTAAAAAAATTGTTAAAAAATTCTTTTTAAATCATTTTTATAGCACATTAAAGTCAAATGTTGTCTTTAAAAAATAGACATTCTTCTTCTCAAACGAAAAAAATGTATGATTTCGCGCTTTTTTTCTGCTTTTTCTTAGTTCACCCAGAAGAAAAATATATGAGCATTAAAAACCATTTTGATTTTTTCATTCAGACAAGAATTACAACCAGAATTCTTCCCGCCAATTGGAGACTGCAATGGCAAAGCGCTCCGAGAATCGGCTCAACAATCAGCCATATTTTATAATTTTATGAAATAAAAATTTTTTTTGTCCTCATCGAATATATGTTTAAATATCCCTAAAAGTATACGAAGATCAATTGTTCCGTTCCCTGTCAAAAAAATTCGCGAAAATATCATTTTTTTGGACCTTATAAAGCAGGCCACCCCCTTAACAAATATGAAAGCCATAGATTAAATAAGGGAAAAATTATTTTTTACTTTTTAGTGCATATTTATTTTTTCGAAATGGGTTTTAGTTTTTTACAATTTTTTTTTAACAATCTTGGAATAAAATTTCTGGTACCCCTTTTTGTTCTGCGATTGCAATAAACTTTTTCGGGGATTATTTTTTTTAAATGGAACCATACCAGAGGTGAAAGCAAAAAAATCGGCTGTTGAAAAATAAAGGCCGCCCTACTGTGTAGTTGGGAGAATTCCAATTTCGACTACTACTCGGGGCACAGGGATTAGTCCTTAATACGAACTTTTAACCACCACAGAATAAGGTATATTATTTCAAAATTAGTACCTTTTACTCAGCGCTCATGTAGCACTCTTAAAAAAAAAATACGCTAAGTCCGTCGATTCGGCAGCCTAGCCTGAAGCAATTGTTCATTCACGAGAACCCTTCTCCGAGCACCCCGTAGATCGATTTGGACGAAAAAAGCAGTTACCTATGTCTCGTTCACTTGTACTCCAGCTGTGAATGGGAAACTAGCGTTCATTGTATCGGTCGAGATTCAATTGGGCAAACAGATTTTGCTGTAGTCGTTGACAGGGATATAGTCCCCCGCCGAATCGAGCCGTTCCCCTTAATTTGTAGCCTTTTTCTCCACAATGGTGTCGATTGGTCTTATGCGAAACCGGTCCCACAACACAGCTCGCGGGAGCGAAATCGAACTGATTTCCAAGTTGGAGTGGTTTCGATCATCGTCGTGATGCACCGTGCCCCGAGCTTTTATTCGAACGCTCGTTCGACAAGCACCAAATGCGTCGTGAAAATATAATAGGGAGCAACGGGAGCATCAATATTTGTCTTCTTTTTATTTGTAGCGCGATTTCGCGCGTTTTGTACTGCAAATAGAAGAGGAATTCGCTGGAGCTCGCAGCGTGGCAGTCGCCGTGCAAACAGACAGCGTATTAATATAGAAATTCTTCATTCATTTATTTTACAGATTATATTCCTCACATTTCTCGCGTTTCCTGTTTTCGAATATATATTTAATTCCACGGTGGCATTCCTCTCAGTGTCCTGTTTGTCGAATAAACTCAAAAGTTCACCTGACATTTCCCGCTTCGCCCGCTAGAGAGTACACCGACGAGCTCGTAAATTCAGCGTCCTGCGTCGTCGAGCTGCCTCGACGACAAAGAGATAAAAACTCGCCGCGCGAATCGTTCGACGCGGAGGAGGCCAGTTCATAAACCGATCCGCCGTTTATAAGGCTCTTTCCTTTCGATTGCTCGTTCCGAGGCTCGCCCGACACGTACATCCTGAGGGAGGAACGTCTCTGTCGTTCGTCACCGATTCTTTTTTCCTTCGCAGGCATCTCGATAGTTGTAGCTTGTCACCGGCTCCCTACGTGCCAGGCATCAAATTCGCCCTTCCTTTCCCCACTTTTATCCATCTAGCCTCTGTTCTCCGACGTGAAATCGATGCTCCAGGAATAGTCCGAATTCCGCGCGACGTCCTCCCGAACTTCTCCGTAAAACTGCACCTGGCTGTGGGGTAAAAAAGCCGTCCAAGACTCGACTGAGTTTCACGTCACTGGCGATTAATTCAGGATCCGCTTCTCCAAGTTGCTGGCGGCGATGGTTCTCTCCCACGGCTCGGGGGAGGGACAATGCGCTTCACTCGACAAGCACGGAAATTTTTATGCTTCTTTTTATCAGCTTAGGCGAAGAAGGAAATCGGCACCGGCGGACACGCGATCTAATTGAGAAAGTTTTATTGATCGGCCCACTGAAGCCGTGGATTACTGAAAATACGATGTAACGCGAGTGTCCTGGAAGTTGCCGGGCGAGGGGCGACATTTCGGGGCGCGGGCGGTTCACTCGAGAAGCTGGGGGAAGCTTCGAGCATCCAGTTAACGCGAAAACAAGTCAGGGATGTGAAATGGTAATTTTTTCCTAAAGGACTTCGTCCTCGGAAAGAACGTTTTTAAATATATCAGGTGTATAGAAAGTTCGGAAGTGCGACAGCTTACTATGGGGTAGATGTCTTTGATAGTAACGCAATTTCTGTGATGTCGTCGAGGCCAAAGTAGTCGAAGAATTGATTTATCTGCTAATTTCAATGTCAAACGCAAGGCTCGTCTCTCGGCGGGGTCTTAGGTACATCGCCCGTTAAAGATCACGAGCACATAGAGTAGTTTAATAATCCACGAAACACAAGCGCCGATGTAAATTGCGTGAATAATTTATCGCCGCGTCCCTGATTAAAAAAGATAAATGCCGGAATATTGATTAATGTCGACGTGAATTTTCATACGTGCGACATTATCAGCGGCAATATTGAATGCAAAGTAGTTGAATATTTACGGGCCTTGGCCCAGCAACGAGGCAAGTGGTGCAAAAAGGCAGCGCAAACACTTTGATGAAATACGTTACGTGACAATCTCCCCAAAACCATCCTTTGACAGCGGCGTTTAGTGTCACTCTGCGCAATCCGCTGTGATATCGATTCAATTCCCACCAGACCCTTTCGCCCGCTTGCTAATTTCGCGCGACAAGATCACACAAGGCAGACCGGCCCGGGCGATCTTTCAAAGCGTATACTTTCGTCGCTGAAGAGCAACGTTTCGAGACAAAGGAGAAGCCAGGGTAATTGGCATAAAATGCGATACAATACAACCAGGGTATCTTCTCCTCGAGGAGAACTTTCGTTCAGACCGTGCGATTCTATTATCAAGAACTTTGGTGCATCCGGTTGAAATCGTTACACCACCATCGGTTATTGTTACAGAACTTCCATCAGTGTCTGAATCAAAATCCCCTTTAATATTCTAAAGGCTGCTTGCACATCTCGCAAGCACACGGATCGATACGGGCGGCGTTCTATTTCATTAAAGAAAATTTCGCTCGCTAATAACCAAGAGGAACTTGAACGGTTTAGAGTTTAACGATCACGCGCGCAATTATAAGCGCGCGGAATAAAAGCCTCAGCGTTCGATAAAATAAACAGTCCACGTTAGGTTCGAGCCCGAGAGCCCCACGCGATTTAATTGGAACAGGGAATTCGCACATCTGGAGTTAATGAAAGTTTCAAGCCCGGAATACCAATTGTACATGTCTATATTCGTTCATAATGGCTCGGGGATTTGGCGCCGATCGATCGGGGTATTTGCGCTGGGAATTCAATGCGCGTGAAAATAATTCGCCCCCGGACAGAATGGGATCTAATAAATACACCTCCTCCGCGTTTGTCATCGAGTGTCAGCTAAATTGAGAGAAATGCTTTCTTTCAATGAAACCTAATTTCGTCTCGCTGCCATTTCCCTACTGTTCCGCGCCCACGTCACATTTTCCTCCCCGCGTATTTTTCCTTTTGATTTTACATGTCCCTGTGCCATCTGCTCCCCCCCGGGCCTTTCCCTGCTGTATCCAGGGAATGATGGAACGGCGCTGTAATGAAATGAAATCTTCAGCGATAAGGAATGCCCGAGGTACCGTGACGAAAACCGCGAGAACCAACGCGTAGGTATCCATATATCCTTCATATTAGTGGCGCCCGAGCGCAGGCGACGCGCGATGCATCGTGAAATTCTTATCGTGGATTTCCGCGAAGTAGAACACCGTGTATCTGGCATGCGGAGCACAGTGTCTGAAACTGTTCCCTGCAGCCGCCACTGATTTTGAATTTATGACGACACACGCCTGGGACGGGAAACAATATCGGATCCTGCGCTGTCAGAAATTCGTGCCTTTCCTGCCTTCCCACTGTGCCCTGACGACCCTCCGAATTTTTCGCTGCGCGAATTTAAATGCTGCAAAGATAAGTGGAGGAAAGCGACGGCGAAATAAACGGCAATATATTGCAGTTTGAATTTCAGGTGATGAGGCATCATATTACAACTGGCAACCGGCACCATTGTTGTCCTGCCCTGGAATAAACGGAGAAAAAGGTATTCCAGGGGGTCATGAGTATTCAGTTTCGTTTTATTTGAATTTCTTTTGTGCGTGCGAGTGCACAGTGCTCGACGCCGGTGTTTGCGCTTTTACTTGAAAACGGAGTTCGCCGCTGTTGATTCGCCGCGTTCATAACGCGGACCTTCGACTATGGAGCCAGAGGATCTTTCGAATACACTGGGATAGGCGGGAGAATTTTTCAAAATTATTTAATACCGTCAGCGATGGTATCGCGGGATAAGCTCTCCGCGGGACGCACAGTGCGCGCAGAATACGATAATAAAATCGTGAATGAAAAAAGCTGAATGGCCCCAAATTCAGTTCCCGCAAAGATTTATCTACGGACGACTGTAAAATCGTCGCAGTTTCTACGCGGTGATAACCTGCAACAACTGTGCTCGAGCTGTCACAGTGTCCAGGGACGCTGAATCCTTTTTCTATCTGCCGGAGATGTTGCTTCATTCCTCTCCCAGGATGGTATTTTCACGAAAGCCACCACCCTCGTCGTTAATAATACTTCGGAAGGCTCCAGGGATCGGGTCTTTGACGTCTCGCTGCCCTACATGATTCTCATTTTTCAGTCACCGAAAGAGATTGTCTGCTGAAGCGCGGGGCGCGGATTTTTATTTTCGCGGCCGTCAGTTATCCGCGAACAATGGCATTTCCTTTCCCAGTCTTTGCCCCTCGGTGGTTTCCAGATGATGGGCTCGCCCGGATTCATTTCTTGAGCGTGGACCCCGCGAAAAAACTTGGACGCACCGATATCCGCCAGCGTACGGGACCGTGAACTCTGGCGGAACTTTTTCTACCGGCTACATCCGCCGCTCTATCCCTGCTTCTGCTCCCTTGAAACATCGTCCCAAGCTATTAAACGTCAGAACGACAGGTGAGCGCTATAAATTCCCTTGTCACTCGACCGCCAGGAGTGCAAAGAGTTGATAAATGCGTTAACGCGAATGACAGTGCCACTTCCTTTACTCGTGGAAGCTTTGCTCCGTAGATATCCTCGACAGCTTGCCTCTCCCGGGCTTCGATGACTTATCTTTGCTCACTGTTCATTGAGAAAAATTGCGGCTCACGCACCAAGATTCGAAGGGATTACGATTTAGACAATCGATCCTGACTTTCAATGAAAAGGACATGCATTTAATTAGGATGACAGAAGTTACCAGAAATAATGTTTCGTGTGACCAGGATGGCTTTGCGGACGAAGAAGCAATTCCTTGTGCGGGGCTTGAGCTGAAAATAGGCGATGTGTCTCACTAAACGTCAGGAGAAACAGGTGATCGGGTTGTTACAGTGGGCTATTTCCGGCTGTTCGATTTTCTATCTGTAATTTCCTTCTATCCGAGCGTCGGGAGAAAATGAGTGGAGGAGGAGCGTTATCGAGCACGACCGTATATACCAGAAATCGCATTGAGATTTGCTGACTGCAGACTAAACGCGACAGGTTGCTGATCGCGACTCGATCGCCAGCCCTGGTGGGAAATAGTTGGAAAATTAGTCTCGCCTATCTATTTTCCGTCCCAGCGGGGCTCGTGGGCGCCGATGTGACCCGCTCTCCCGCGTACAATTCAATTTTCCACAAGCACGTTAGAATCTAGGCCACGCTGCATCAGTGATCTCGATCCTCCCGCCGTAATCTGGCGGACTTGGTCATCCTTGCAACGAATTAATCTCCCAGAGTCGGGGCCATTCAACCTACAGTGTTTATTCGCTAAGAGCTCGCGACTTTAACGACTCCCCAGTGCCGTCTGCAATGATTAATCATAAAACAAAAAATTTATTTCTATAGTTTAAAACATCCTTAATACAATGCAAGAAGTCCCATTAAATTATACGTTGTACTTTTCCTTTAATTAATTCCTAAAGATTACCTATTTTCATGGGCTCTAGACTTAAACAGCCTGTTAACGTGTAAGCAAACCGAGCTCTTAGCGAATAAATACTGTATTAACATTGAGCAAGCACACATCTCGCGATATTTTGCGAGCAGACCGTGAAGTCGTCCCAGTCATCGGTAGCTCCGCGAACCATCCTGGTACCATGACCCTTCAATCAAGTCGCGTGAGTCGGGCACTGTACGTGCCGCATCTTCGTGATGCTCCTTAATTTTCGTCCCCGCATTCCACCCATTCGAGACCGCTTGTGAATCGATACCCCGTTCTCGGCGGCGATACATAAATAATCTGTGGAACGCCGGTGCACGTGTAACGCGGCAGAGAGGCGAGGGAAAGGGGGGAGAGCAGTCGATGCAGGACAATAAACTTGTACGATAGGCCGTCGCGCGGCAAAAAGAAGAGGGACGAAAGTAAAATTAATGTCTGACATGTATATCGGTGGCTTCTGTGTCTTTCGAAGCCCGTTCCTTGTATTCAGGACACGGCTGTGAGTCCACGAACCTTTTCCAATCAAGTAATAAAACAGAAAGAACGAATTGGCGGAGATATTTCTTCGGCCGACGCGGAGATCGTTATTTCGCAGAATTTGCTTCAATATCCTGCGCAACGTCCACCAATACCGGCGGGGATAAATTCGCTAGGTCATGTTTAATTCCTGTTATGCGATTCTGCATGGAAGTTGATGCTGCTAGTGTTTCCAATCTTGCGAGGCGGAATAGTGCGGTAGCGAGGTGGATGTAGCCGCTGTATTGGTTTTAAAAAGAAGCTTTAGAAACACATACGAGGGTAAACCTTCGATCTGGTTGGTGAATGGAAACGGCTGGCGAAAGCGGTAACTCTACACGGAAGGCAAACCTTATCCCTGGTTTCGCAGAAACAGGACGCTCCATTCCAGAAGCCTCCCAAGGATCAAGAGGATAAGTCAGCACACGTATCTTTCAGAATGAGGAGCAGCATCAAGCGCATTTACTGCTGCAGGCATTGCTGTTGATCCTCCCGATCGATAACACTGCTAATCCGCGAAATAATTCCTCGAGACGTTCCTAATCCTCGCGTCCCGTCAAACTGAATTCGTTTCGGTTCGATTACTGGCTGCCATGCCGTCAAATTTCTATCTTCCAGCAAGTAGCTTAATTAAGCACGAAGGAAACTTAACTTAGACTTTTTATATTTCAAGAGATTACTTCCTATAGCTTCCCCAGAGGCGGACTGTTCACTCGATCATAAATTTCATTGTTTTCCAGGGTGCTGACTGGGGGACACCGTTGCCATAAATTCTCTCAACCCATCAGAAGAATCTGCTGACAGTGACGAGAGTAATCTGTCTTCGGCGATGACGTATCACAGCATTTCGCTCTTTATCGAGTAACCGGTTATAAATATAGAGATCCTCCCAGCAAGTGAAGTTCTGTTTGAAATATCTGCAGCATGTCAGAGTATGGAAGATTAGTACCCACCCTGATAATTTAAGACTCGAAGGATGCCAAAATATTTCATCTAAGGCTGAGATTAAACCTTCAGCCCTTCAAAGTGAACACCCCCTCCTCGGTGAATATTTCACCATTCTGAAGTTCCTTATACTTCCGATCAGCCGGAGATGTGTGCACGGCACGAGCCATAAACGTACGAGTGTACAAGTTTGACGAATGCAATCAACGTTCCACGTTCAAAGCTTTCAACGTTCGAAGTCTCCGTGCCGTAGGGATTAAAGGCGTGCTATTTCCTGCGGCGGTAAAGGCTTGATAAAGCGGCAGAAAATTAGTTGCAACGTGGAAGTGATCGACGTAGTAATTCCAATGTTCGTATTTCACGTCGAGCTATCCGCAGTGAAGTTCATGTTATTACTAAACTCATCAATTTTTCCTGACAGATCCACTGGTTCATTAGTCGAAAACCAGAACTCTATGAAGGACTAATCTCGTTTCACTCCCAAGATAAAATTCTAGCTACCGTCGTTATGTCAATAATCATCCACCCCTTGCGAATACGTTCCCCACAAATGAAAGAATGCATTGAAAATTTTCCAAGCAAAAAATATTCTACGTTCCCTAGCGAAGTCAGTATCGTCCCTCGAGCAGAATCTCGATTCATGGTTCTGTGAAGAGGAAAGACAGGGGACCACGTAAAAAGAAGCACACGAACAAAGAGTAATTAACGGCTGGGGAATTAGCCCGTGGTTTATTGGTTTCACGGCGTGACAGATCGCATCGTGGAATTGCATTATTTACAGGGGAACGCAGGCGATTGAATATTTTCCGCGCGCACCTCCGGTAATCGGATTAAGACGGGCGGAAAATATTCAGCGAACCGAGAGACGAACGATTGAAACGTTTCATCGAAATAGAGAGAGGGAGAGAGCAGCAGTCAGCCATTGTTGACTTCGATTGGCCGTTAAATTCGTCAGAAATCCTAGCCCCGCGCTTTGCTTAAGAGGCAAGACTTATGCCGCGACGTTCAACTTTTGGAAAGCTTATCAAAGCTCACCCCAGGGAAATCTGGCAGAGCCATAGAGTTTTCGCGGACCGCCCCTCCTAGACGATATTTTCTCTTGCTTAATTCTTGCCCTGGCGTGGTCTGCTCCTTGGAAACGGAAAGTTCGCCGTGTAATTTTTCCGTAAACCGTCTCTAACCTCTCCACATCTACTTGCAAGGAAACATATCGAACCCGCACACGCCGATTTTTATGAAACTGGATTTGCAGACTGGTGAAAAATATTTGACACGTATTTTTTCGTTATTGGCAATCATCCATGTTAAAGGGATGAAAAGAGCCCATAAAGTCGAGGATCGATAACATATATCTGAAATTTTCTAAAAACTGAGCAGAGGACTTAATTCGTCTTTAAAAAAACTCACACTTCAAAAGAAAATTTGTCCTACGCCTAATTCCAAAAAATATTTTTTCTACCCCCAACTTTGGGGGCTGTTTTCAGCCCTTCAACATGGACGATTACCGATAATAAAAAATACGTTTCAAATATATTCCACTATTTTACAAATTTGCAGAGTCTCATCAAAATTGTTACAACTTCCATAGCAATTTTATTTTACAGTAATCTAAGTGATACACAATCAAAAATAAACTTGAAAAAGCTCCTGGACCTAACAAGCCTTGTATCCAACACGAAACTGCATAAAAAATAGCAATACTTAAGCTGAAAGAACACTGTATTACGCTCGCAAGTAGTACAAGTCAACGATAAACCGGCCAAACCTGCGGAAAACCACCAGAGTCCCTATCCATTCATTTTAAAAATCTATATAGTTCTTGACAAGTCTGTAATCGTTAAGAAACACATTTCCTAATGTCTGCGCTGACTTGAAAGGAATTAAAACACAGATTCGAGTCGCAGGATGCGGACAGTTTAAAGCCCGCTGCCTGAGGGAAGCGCAGAACCCGTTCCAGGGCCAGCAGGCTCGATCTCCCAGTAATATTTGATGTACGGGGCGACCGTGGCTGTACGGTTGCCATATTTCTGCCGACTTTGCGAACCGTTTTAGTTTTTCGTGCTGGTTGGAAGGCTTCCAGTAGTCGGGCGCGGAGGAAGGGAACACACCACCGTTAAAATATACTCCGGTTCAATATGTGTGAAAACGTACGGCTGGCCCGTATGTTACTACGTGCCCGGCTGAAACCACTCTACACATACACCTGTACACATAGACGATAGTGCACGCGTTCACATATTTGTCCACGTACTGACCTCGTGCGCAGGAGACGTGACAGTAAGTCCGTGCCAAAACTTGTTTCCCCCGTCCTCTTCGTGAACGGTCGTGTTACCCTGCTGAACACTACTTTCCATAGTGTTTCATCGATCCGAAAACACGGAGGACTCATCATGAGTCAAAATCATGTGAACACTGCTGTATTATTAGCAGCTCGATTGTGGGAACTGATCATTTTCTCTGTGAGCGATTATTAGAGGAAGTGGGGCAAATATAGGCTCGGGTTAAATATGGGCTAGTTTGGAACATAGTGGGTATTTCAATCCATCGGAAAAGGTGTAAAAGTATGACAAAGAAACAAAAGGACTACTGCAAATAGACCATCAGCATCTAAGTTTATTTTTATTAGCATTTTGGGCAGGACTATTGTAAATAAATCATCAGCATCTAAGTTTATTTTTATTAGCATTTTGGAAATTTTGTAAAAAGATTCTATTTAAAAATATGCAGTTTTCACTGTTCATACTCTTATTTTAAATATAGAATTTGGGACAAACATTATTTTTTTCAGCTTATTTCAACTCCACATCATAAAGTAAACATATTAACATATTTAAATCCTGAAATAAAACTGCTAGCCCTCTAGTTCTTCCCAGAATAAATGGGGGCGATTATTAGTTCTTTCCGATGTGGGACACGAGAGCGACAAAATTCTTTAGAGGCAAAAAATTGAGCACTTCGCTGGAACATTACCACCGTTCCTCCCCCTTGTACATAAATGATCTGGACATCAAGTTAGCATCAGACACGTGTCTTGCGTCCGTTTTTCCACTCTGCTCGAGCATATCGCCGCCCAATAATGAACAACCTACTATCATCGGCTTTCCACGCGGAACTACAGCCTGGTTTCCTTCGATTTTCTCGTGTTTCATGGTAGTTAGCGGCGGTTCGCTTCCGCAACAGGCATGCCTGGAGTAATCGTCCCGCACGGCTCGTTTTTCTCGAGGCAGAGCCATCGATCGAGCTGCTCGGGCTTGTCAGGATCGTGCATCGTCGATGAGGGCGACCGTATCACTGATGCACCCTGCACCGGTCGTCACGATGTTGGGACGGCCTACCACTCGGCTCGCACACTCGCCAGGAATTTATTGAGACGCGGTACAGGGACGAAAATTTCCGGCCGTTTGGAACGCACTGTTACACCGTTCGGGGTAACAAAATAGTTTTCGGGCATTTCCTGAATGATTCAGCAGAGGTTTCAAGGGATCTCGATTTTTGTCGATCTTCTTTCAACGAAATCATGCTTCCCTGATTATTTTGTTAATACAAAACAGTGGGAGCTTCAACGGAGTTCAGTGCTCGCGATTCAATATTCCCGAGTAGTATGAAATGTACACGGAACTCGAATTAACTTCGATGATCCTGCGTCAACCTTACTGTACCATCAGTCAAAGGTGTGATTGTCAGCCAATATTTGATCGTGCAGGGTAGTTGATTCAGTTTCTTTAATTATACGCCTGCAAGTCTCATAAGGCTTCTGAGGAGGTCTGCCACGGGCCGAGCAAATTCGCCGAGTTACTTTGATTTCCGGGGAATGTAGTTTGATTGGAAAACTCGGTCGGAAAACTGCGGGGGTAAACACAAAAATGCTGGGGAAGTAAGTGCCGCGATGGGTCTCCCCGGAAGGGGCAGGCTTATCTGACATCCCCTTTGAAGGCAGCCTTCCCTACAACCAGACGTTCGAATTAAATAATACCGAAAGCCTAAGGTTCTATCCAGAAACCCTCCTTGGGTTCCAAGTACGATGAAAGTAACCAGCACAGCGAAGAGCAGGCACCCCTAACCCGAAAGTAGGTAGACCAATCGATATTTCCCGACAGTCAGAACAGCTCACCGCATGAACACCGTGTTCAACCAAGCAATTACGTGCGGCGTTATTTAAATTCGGCCTCGCAGCGCAAGCCAAATAACCGCGCAAATACACGCATAGGTTGGAGTGCACGTCGCAGGGAGCAGAAATTTTACAGGAGTCGATTGGTTTGCGGACCCAAGCGGAATGCAGGCTGCATCTATTATGGCCCCAGTACACGTCTACCCCCGGCATCCCTATACCCTCGATTCGCCGTGCGGGAGGGGCGGAAGCGTCTAGCCTTAAACTTGCGAAGCCAGCCTGGCCTGGTTCTCCACACGGAGGCATCCCTGCACGCGGCACGTTTCCGAACGTTCACTGCCACCCCTCTCGTTTTCCAGCAGCCCCGCCGGGAGCCAGAGAGAGCCCCAATTGTCTATCGGAATTTGATAATGGCTCGTCGCGGCCATGTAAAATTCATGAGGCGACTCCGCCCGCTGTAACGACCAAATATCTCCGCGGCTTACACGCGCCAAGGTACGGTTTGCGGCCGGCGGTGATCGCGCCGCGAGGATGCCCCCACTTCCGCCCGCTGTACGGGCCGCCTTTGACGGATCGAAGTTGAAACAACTTTGCCGCATTCAGTCCCGATACCAACACCATGTTATCTGCTACTGTCGGCCAATGCCGGGGCGGCTAATCTTGATTTGCTCGGGTTCGATAAATCGATATTGTCAAGGCAGCTAAGGAAGTTGACGGAGGGCTGATGTGTGGTGACTAGAGGGGGATAGACGGAAGCTGCTCCGATTGCGGGTGAAGATGAGACTACTTGCGGTTAATGCGATGGCTATAGTGGATGTACTAGAATATTGGCGTTGGCAGTGGGTTTCTGTCGATAAGGACAGAGTAAAGATTATTGGGAAAATGGGGGTAAATGGTTCTGGATGGCCCTCTTTTGAGAAGAAAAAATATATAAAGAGATACCTGTGTTATGGCTTTCTTAATGAACATATTTATATAAATATGTATTGTCTATATTCAGTTATTGTAATAATGGGAAACTAATAAAATTAATGATTAGCGTGGGAACTACTGTAGATTTTAATAAAGTATTACGAATATCTTTCATGAAAGATTGGGAAGTATCGAGGGAGATGTATTTTCAGCGTACTTTTTCACTAATGTAACTTACTTTACATTGCAAGCAGTAGGTACGCCATAATTTTCTTAATTCTAATATGAAAAATTTTGTTGATTTACCTAATTTGACAAATTTCCAGAAACTTGTGCGAAACAAAATGCTTCTCTGTCTATCTAACTAAATGTAAAAATAGTTTGCTGGTATAAAAACAATATATTATTTTGTAGAAACTTGTGGGAAAGAAGATGCTTCTCTGTCGAACCTTCTCCGGACAACTTCCAAGTCTGTGCGTCCTCTCCGTTTCCATAAGCTCTACATAAATAGTCTATTAAAAAATTTTTGTGACCCACCTTGTTAATTTAGATGTTAATTGAGACAATAACTCAGTGTCCTATACATTGTAAAACCTCGTGATTCAAAAATTTTGACAGGTGTCCTCATTTAACACCTGCAGGTTATGATTGTTTTGACACTACCTCGACAGATCTGCTCTCTGTCTGCTGGCTGTCACGTGACAACAATTTGTTACGCGATTGGCCGAAACCCGCATGCAATAATCCAATGAACGACGTGCCTGGTAGCCACATTTCCCACCCCTTTCATACTCCCCTCTTGCCTAGAAGTGTAGGACGATGACTATGATGAAATTCGGCAAATTGCAACTTTACATCAAAATATCTCAGCTTGTAAGGCACGTAGGAACAAAACGAATACACTTTTCTTATGTAAATCAAACCCAAGCTATCCATTAAGATCATTCAAAATCTAATCGGATCGGCCGTTATTGAGATTCGATAATCTCAGGGTTCTTGATAGCGGGTCGTGGCGTAATATAGACACTCTGTGTCTCTTGATTGGTAGGGAACCAGTTATGATTTATAATTTTTGTTGTCGTCATTTTCAAATTCTAGGACCCAACGTTACTTTTCACAAAATAAATATATTTATTTGTATTTAATAAACGAAATTCTTATTTTTTTTATATAAACTCTATTTACTTTTAGATTACTAGATTTTTTCGTTCTAGTTATTTATATTTATTAACCTGACAATAATCCTATATCTTTCTTGAACAATCTCTGGATTAATTTTTCACAGATTTAGTTTGAGTTTATCTCCTGCGTATTATTCCATAGAATATCATCGAATACGTGAACAATAAAGTGTAGTATATTTTATTAATATCGACATGGTGAAATTAACAAGCGCGAGCATAATCCTGTATTCAACACGCACAAAGCGGCAAAGAAACCCGTTGCGTTGAATTGATTTTTGCGTTTGCCGGTTTCCGCGGTAATTTGCTTTCTGATCATCAAACATGAATCCGAATATTCATACCCAGCGTTATTTAACCACGTTGTTTGAATGAAAAATACCGCAACGTATTCATACGCGATACTAATAACGCAGAAACGCAAATATTCATAATTCCCGAGTGTAGGCGCCGACTTTTGCTCTCCAGAAAAACCAACCGCAAGGTCCGCCCACATAAAAAAGAACCCCGCACGCGCCACGAACGCTAAGACAAGTCTTATCCCTTTTCCTAATTACCCGACTGAGTGCGCTGCGCGTCACGTAATGGAACGCCGGTAGAATAAAGGCGCCGTTCAAAGAGCCACGAACGGTATCCCGATTGTTCTCCTAGCTGGAAGCTGCTTTCTGAGCCGCGTCCGGCTTTCCGAAAGAAGGAGGCGGCCAGAAGCGACGTGGAACGAAAACGCTGGCCGCTTGAGTCCTCGCTCAGGCATCTCCTCCGATCGGAAAACACTGGGAATTGCGGCGAGGCGCAGGGAAGGGCGCGGGTACGTTAGCGAGTTGGAAATAGTAGGAATACCAATGTGCAAAACGGCAAAGAGCCGGAACATCGGCCTCTAAGTCACGGGTGAAACGGTGTACAAGCATTCGGGACACGTAGGGAGCCGAAGCAATAGTCCGCTGCCAACTAAACGAGGAATTCGGCCGGCTCGCATGACGCTCCGTGCCAGCGCGCGGTTCTTACTCCAGCCGCGGGTATATACTGCCCACCTACTTCATCCTTTGATCGCTCACCTGTGGATCACGGCGTGACATGGTCTGAGAGACACTCAGCTGCAGAACAAATTACAACAGGTTGCTGAACACGGCTGGTAAGACTGTCGGAATGGAACCTCGCTGAACCGAGCTAATGTGACGTTACGCTAGGCGTTAGAAGCTTCGCCTGACGCAGCACGCAATGCGAGAGGAAACTTGAAGCAGTTACGCGGAGAGTAGTGAAGCGCTAAGACCAAGAGAGGTTTCGAGTTATCCGCCTCCCACTTATTTCGTTTTTGGTTACATAGGGTGTATGTACCAGTAAATGAACACGTACCAGTGAATGAACTTTTTTTATTAAAATGAGTAAAATACGTTATTAAAGTAAGCGACTAATTAATTAGAGACTTCTTTTCATTTCTTGCTTCATATCCAAACAATTTTTGCAGCACGTGGAATCAATCGCGCTGCAAACATAATTTTATAATAGTGTTCATTCATTAACTGTTCATTTACTGGTGCGTTTACCCTATTAGAGAACCGAAAAATAGGAAATAGGTGTCTTTTTATTTTAAACCCAGCCCTCAAAGTTTATAAGAACTTTATTTCTCAGCCATCAATTGAATTTTTTCGGAGCCTCTGAATTTTATGAAACCAGCTAGATATCAGGTTTCCACGCGTGACTCGGCGCACAAATCGCGCTCTGCAACTCCATACACGTAACGCAACTGTGTGCCCAGCATTTCCATGATTATTTCGGAAGCTTCACGATCATGGAGATGCAGCCAGCCGAATTACCGCAAAATTTAATCACATCCCTATCCCGCAGATCGAAAATCGCATCCGCAGTGTCGGTGTAAGTATAATACTGAACGCATTTGCATCGCGTTCCACCTATCGGGGCGCGATGCAATTAGCGCTTCGCCGATATACAGCGTCCCACTGTACACCGATTGGCAGTATCGAAGTCTACGACTGCGTTATGCCTCGATTGACGAAGGGACGATCAAGTGGCGATTTTCGTGATTTTAAATTGGCTACATTATCGAGGCGGCGAAGGGGAAGGGGTAGTTTCAACTGCATTTAAACAGCACCCCTGTCGCGATACGGCTAACCGGGTTACTTTATTCCTACGCGGCAACTACAAAAATGCACTGGATGGTATGAAATGAATTCGTCGTAAAAGCTCTGTACTTTTAAAACCTAACCTAACCCTGCCTCCAACTTGAATTCGCGGAGAGTCTAGCGAGGACGGGGCTGATTCGCGCAGTAACAGTAATAAAAGCGGCACCAGTGCACAAGGGGAACACGAATATCCAATTTACAAGTGGGATCGAACTATCGACATGAAACCACATTTAAATGATGCCATTTTGGAAGCATAACACGATTAATTAATGCTTGATGCGATATCGTCATTATTGACGATGCTAATTACACGCAGCGTATCTATGTGACGAAACTGTTACTTCATCACAATTATCGCCTATTATCGCGCAGCCTGTTTTCGCCCCAGTCCGAATGCAGCCATGTTTAGGGGTCGTCCTTAAGGGGGGAGGCCTACGTAGAAATTTTCGAAAAATCGATTTCTCGATTTTTAAATTTTTTGAAGTACAACATCTTGAACTAATTTTGACTAATGTTTAATAATAAAAGTTTATCGGGTTTTCTAGAAAAAATTCCCAAAGAATTACCTATGGCATTTTGCACTGAAAAAGTGCAATGTTAAAAATATTAAATAGGAAAACAGGAGAGGTGCAATATAAAATCGCAAAATTACCCTTTCGTAATTTAAGAATGGCCCCTTATGGGTATTTCAGAACATGGCTGCCTAAATGGACGGCAAAAAAATAGTATTGACCCTTGCTATTAATCCCTTAGATATCTGCGATCGTCCCTATATAACAATACTGTATCAGTTACACCAGCTAAGACAAAGCTCGCCCCTCGCTGTCTCCCTATCGCGTCGTTGTACTACTGGCCCCACAGAATCTATCAACTGCAGCGTCAAAACCGATTGTCCAGTCACAAAACCGATCATCCCAGTTCAAAACAAAGGTTCCCAGGAGTTCAGCGGTCGCGAGGAACATTATGGTGCCACCGGGACATCGGCTATGACAGAGGGAAATACATGTCGTTAATCTCCCGTAATTCCTGTGCGTGCCTGCATGTACGCGCCTGCCAGATACCGTCAGTGGCTGAAATTCAACCTTTTGATGTTCAATCGAGCACCCCGAAGGCGACCACTCTGTGACTTGTCAGCCTTGGACAGAGAGGAGGTACCTTTTCAGCTCGATCAAGTACCACCAGCCTATTTGATGATCCGCAAAGGAGACCTTGCACATATGCAAGATAAAAACTGAAAGATGAAGGAGGTGGGAACGTAGGAAGAAAAGGGATTCAATTTTTAAGGTTTCCTAGAGGATCTGGGCTCGCCTTAACGATAAATAAATTGAAGAAAATTTGATGGCTGAAGTAAATAAAAGGGATATTTTATCAAAAGGAATGTCAGAAATGTAGGGCATCTAGGACTGGCGTCTTTTGACGGCAGCGTTATCAATAAACGGATGACATTCGTGGGAAATTTATACAGGACGCTGAAAATTCTTATAATGCCCTTAACTAAACAGTAATAAGGGCCGGAGTTACTCGATTTATTGCGGCAATGAAAAGTTTCTGCGGTAGTATAATAGTTCTGCAGAGTAGTCGAAGGCTGAGGGTACTTTTAATTTAATCTTTTTTGCCCATCAAACTTCGTGTTACCGGCTCTTGTAAGAAACTCCGCCAGATTAAAGCTGTTATTAACGACCTCTCCGCCAGTAATTGACCTTCTGTCGGCGTTGATTAATGTCCGTCATCGGCGGCTCCTCGATGCTTGAGAAATGAAGTGAGACGAATCTGATGAAGCCAGATTAAAGTCCTATAAATTCCGATAATTTCCGTATTATGCTGAAATTGGCTTACTCTACTTAAGGGACAGGGGGGATCGATCGATCTTCACGGTCAATTCCCTACATTCGCGGCTTGTCTTGACGGAACTGAAGAGCTCCGGCGTATTTAATGACACTGGGAATTTTTTTTAAACATAGTTAAATTAAGTTCGACGTGTTGTAAAATTTTCAGGAGGAATTCTGACGCGTCGCGGCAAAGAGTGGCTGGGAGGAAAGCAAGGTGCGCCGTCTGATCAAATCCAGGACACCATTCCCGGTAATGGACTCGGCGAAGGATATAGAAAGGGAGCGAAGTCGACGGGTAGAGATGGTGAGAAAATAAAGGATCAAGGATTGCGTTTACGGCGGAGCAGAGTGGAGGAGAGCCTGTAATTTTTCGATACCAATCGCGCAGCTACCTGGAAACGGTCATACGTGTCGGTGGCCGGCGATGGATGCGAGTGAGGTTACCCTTTGCAATTCAATTTGAAGGGTAATTCCGTGAGCGCCGTCGGCAGTCACTTAGATGAAAGGATCGTGATCGACCTTCCTCATTCTTGACACGACGCCGAATGAGTCGGTTCCACGGGAAAGGCTGTCGCTTTTACTGGCAAGCCAGGGCTCACGCGACGGCTAGGGACAAATGTTTGTTTCATGTAATCAACGGCAGACTTTTACGTGGAACCATAAGGGGGGGTAGCGAAGGAATCAATCGAATGGAACAGAAAGCTCTAAGTGCGAATGGGGCCGAGTTATATTTAGTTTCCTCCACTTAACTGAGGTAGAAGCATTGGGGCGTTGTTGATTCAAGGTAATATATATCTGCCTCTACAAATTTTCAACTCGCTGGCGATTGAAACCTATGTTACCACGAGACAAATATCAGCTCAAACGTGACGAGCCATAACGGGATTATTAATACACGCGAGAGATCCGTCGGTGATCATCCGGTTATATTATAACTAGACATCCCTCGACTGCACTTGAGCTACGAGTAGCATAATCCAACCTCATTACTGGTGAACTCGATAATTGCAACGATAAAATTATTACGTGGCCGCGTCGAGCACGGAGAACCCCAACACGTTCAAGCAACGCCGCCGTTGATCGGTAACATTAACCAGACTCAAATTGACAGCATTATCAAATGTCATGCAGTAGATCACAAGCCTAGGACCAGGGATCTGCTCGAGCTCAGAGCTATCAGTCGTCATTCTGTAGGGAGGAGGAATTTTATACACCCGCATTTAGTCATCGACCAAGTGATTACAGGGAAACTAGCACAGGAAGCACATCGGTCAGCTCTGTCCATTGAAAGCACAGAAGTCTGATCACATCATGTGCGCATTTCGTTTTGAATAGCCAGCATATCCGCGTCCAGTAAACACCATTACTAGTTCATTTCAATGCTACCTCGAGTAATCGCATCTATTTAGACCTGCTCAAATTTCCAACTAGATTATTAGA
Source organism: Andrena bicolor (assembly GCA_960531205.1). Classification (NCBI taxonomy): domain Eukaryota; kingdom Metazoa; phylum Arthropoda; class Insecta; order Hymenoptera; family Andrenidae; genus Andrena; species Andrena bicolor. The sequence continues at coordinate 20,626,245 of OY482666.1, read as the reverse complement.
TCAAAGGTAGCCCTCGAAGCAGAGCTCTGTTGAATTGGATCTATCCAGTTTCCCGGATCAGCAATTTAATGACGGTAACATGTATTATTATAATGAAACTTTTTAATACGGAGCACCACCTCTATCGTTAACAAAATTGTTCAGTAACCCGAGACCTCTACCAACGAAATATGTAACTGAACATGTAATTGCCCACAAAGCTCCAGGTGCGTTAGCGAAGTGGGGCGCTGGTATAATTAGACCGCAGGAAAACTTTCACCACCGGGGAATCTAATCTAGAGTGCGGTGCGACCGCTGGAAACAAAAACCGCCAATTTGGACGAAAACCGCTGAAAGAGCAACCCGATGTCCCTTTAAAGTGGACCTACCCCGTCGACTCAAGTTTCTTTGCCAGAGTCTACCCCCGGCGGCCCGGACAACAGTATGCTGTATCATGGGGATGGTGTCCCCTTACTTTTTACTAAGCAGTAACTTATATCCTCTAAATTCAAGCATAAATTTAACAGCGCTCTGCAGTACTCCGGTACTTGGCCAGCAATCGCAACGAAGTGTTAACTTGCGTTTGAAAATCTGACGTCCCATAAAACGTGAGTTTCTGTGGGAAGCCGGAGGGTCGATGCCGCTCAGAAGAGGATGACGTTATTAAACTGTCGGTCCAGCGCAGCAATTCCAGCCAGTGTTCATGAGAAAGGGACGTTTCCTCTTCTTTCAGCGGATCCCTTGCTCGCGAGCAACAGTTCGCGCCTTGTGAAACCAGGCAAACGAAGACATCTCGCAGTTCCTGCACACCCATTCCCGCCCCTTTCCGCTTCCTCGATTCTCCGGCGAGTCTCGCCTTCCGTTTCTCGCTTCCTTCGCTTCCGTTCTTTGTAAATTAACCCCTCCGACCCCACCCCCTCCCTCTCAGACATTTCTCGTCCATGCCACTGCCCATCCACCCGCGGGCAACCCTACCACTTTAATTAGAGGCGCACGTTTGTAATCGCGTCCGAGCTCGCGTGCACGGGGATGTTTTTCGCCCCCCCCCCCTCGCCGCGCGGTAATTTCGTCCGCGGTGAAATGACGCGTGTGAGTTGTCGCAAATTGCGAAAAAAGGGAGGAGGCTGGGAATTACGGAACTGGGAGAACGCAAGCCGTTTTAATAGCCAGCGAATTGGAGACCGCGAACTGACGTTACTTGTGCCTGGCTTGACAAATGGGTTCTGAATTTTCTATTGGGTTCACATATCATACTGGTTGAGAACCAGTAATTAGCTTAAGAGTTAAAATTAAAAAGTAAATTTTTGGAAATTATGAAAACTCTATAACAATATAATTTGATAATTTCTCAAATTTATTGTGCTCATATTGAGATGCTAAGAATATCATATTTAATTCCGATGGAAAGATCATATTTTCCTTGTTGAAAAATAAGCTCCACCCCAATTAGTACAAGTTCTAAAGTTACATTGCAAAGTGATATTAAGAATTGAGACGAACAATATTTCCCCATTTCCAACATAATTAAGAACGGCCCGAGTCTTCTCCAGGAAGGAATAGCAGCTAAGCGAAAAGTAAGATGAGATGTGTCAGAGTATAATTTCACGTTGAGCAAAAGTCCCCGCGAAATTAAATCGAGTTTAAATAAAGTAGATGCAAGGGAGAATGAAGGTGCAGCTCATAATTTTCAGTCTTTAATATTTTGCTCCGGGATACTTGCAAGAGTTCGCCCCCCGAACTCCAGGCTTTAGAGTATTACGGGAGATCCGAAAAATTTAGCAATTTACTGGATTAAGTTCGTCAGGGAGCAGAGTAAAGGAGACAGCGGAGCTGCAACCCCGGGAAAGATTTCCATTGTAACATACTACGGCCGCAACCACCGAGTAACTACGTGAAAACAATTTATCATAGTCTCGGAATGGAAGTCGAGAAGAAGGAAACTTCTCATGACCGGTCGTGTTCCGGAACGTTACACACAGAATCCCCGTGGCAACGCCGAACAAATTGCAGAAGTAAAGAGCTGTACAGAGGGGAAGCTAAGGAACGCAAATCGCCCGCGCGACACGTGATAAATTACCACGCGTTGCCATTAAAATCACTCTACGTCAATGAAGGCGCAGCTTTTTTCTCGAGAATTAATCCAGCGAGAAAGATTAGTTCGGCATGAATGCCCCCCAGTATCGCCGCTCGGGAGCCCGAAATCAAGCTGAGAGCGGTGAAATTTGCACCGGGGCTGAAGACGCGCGGCTTTAAATTTACATACTGGAAATCTCTGTCGCGCGAAACGGAAGCCAAACGACGAAGAACGTCGGCTAACTTTTCCACCACACCGGCAGCTCGACGTTTGAATCCCAGAAAATCCTATGTAAACCCCCCCTTACTGCCTTCTGCGCTGAAGGGCTCTAATACCCGAAAGGCGGTGAACTGTTAAACTGACTACGTACTGTAATGAACCCGACGGATTCGCGGCTGGTTTCAATTCGAATAACCTGCCTCGGTGACTGATGACGCTATCTCGACAGCAATTTGTAGAGAAATCCCATTTACTCCTCTTAAACCTCCGCTGTCACACCTATTTTTTCGAACGTAGTTGTCACAATGGGCCAATTCCACCCAAGTCGACTTACAATCAGCTGCTTTTTTAAATCTATCTGTTCAATCAAGTTGCAGAAATTCTGGGATAAAGTTTGAACGTTGTAGAATCTATCTTCATCGTTAAAAAAGAACATTTAAAATTTTAAAGTATCATCATGTTTGAAAAAAGAAAATTGAAAACAAGAGAGTTCCAGAAGTATTTTGCTTAAAACATCTTAAGTTTTTTAATTCGTAATATTTTTAGCTAAAAACTACATCACCATACATTCATAAATAAAATTCCAGAAGAAGTTTTTTGCTTAAAAAATCTTAAGTTTTTAATTTCTAATATTTTTAACTAAAAACTACATTACCATACATTCATAAATAAAATTCCAGAAGAAGTTTTTTGCTTAAAAAATCTTAAGTTTTTAATTTCTAATATTTTTAGCTAAAAATTACATTAGCATACATTCATAAATAAAATTCTTCTCACCCGAGAGGCAAGGGGGAAGAGGCGCTGAGAGTTCTCCACCACTCCAATTAAAGTGTCTCATTTGGAGACACTATGCAGAAGACGAAACGATTACGTGAAGGCGCTTAAAATATGACACAACAAGAAACCCCAGCGATGTTTCCCTTTATACGAACTTTGAAAAGTGGTATCTGGGGTCTCGTTGCTACCTGACTGCCCGCGTCCCTGGCAGGTGCCTTCGACTGCGCGAAGCAATTGCGCGGCGCAAGCAGGAGTCGCGTGGTCGAACTTGAGAGTTAGTCGCGGCCACGGCTACGTATCGGAACATACGATTCTCCCTGGACGCTCCAGCGATCCGTGTTTCCTAACACAGAAATCACCCACGGGATTCTAAAAGTGTAGAGAATGTGATAATCATGTGGTGCCCAGTTTCGTTGCGTGCCTTTCTCCCAAAGCATCGCGCGGGCGACGATGCTCGGCCTACGTTGAACAAAGTGTAAAGAAGACATCGATCCCGACGCGTTTGATCCAAGTGTCTCGACAACGGACTGCTTATAGACCAGAGAGGCTACAGCTGCACAACGGTGAACGAATAATAATTTTTTAATCATTTTCCGTCGATAAAAGGATTGAATTCTTGATAAACGGTGCTTGAATACACCAACAAAGACCGAGCATTTAGAATTCGATAATTTGTATGAATTGAAACCGGTGTACATAGCTGAGCTAACATTTGTCGAGACGTACGGTTTGTCCTTCGAACAAAGCACATCCGCGGAAAAGTTGTGTTCGGGGAGAATGGGAGGCTGTTATACCAGAAGATTCAATTTGCGTAACAAAAGAGCCGCGTTATAGGACGCCGAGACGACCCTCTAGAGGACTACCCGCTCCTTTCTACAACACGTTTATCTTAATCTTCATTTAGGCTACGCATCCACGCGTAATTCTCATTGCGGGGAGGAATTATGGGGTCGGCTATACCTCAGAATTCTAATGTAATTTGTACTAAATCGTTCTTTAGGTTTCGCGGGGGCCTAGTTTAAGATACAGGTTCCTAGTGATCAAATAAATGTTTGAGGTGTAATAGAAAATCGAAAGAGGCGAGTGCACAGCTTTCGAAATTCGGCCAATTCGTGAGCTACCGGTGTTCCCGGGCATACCTTTGACACGGTTTCACAGGGTGCTCCATAACTGGTCCCGTACTGTCAGGTCGTGTTAAACTCCCGAGAGCGTCCCGTGTAACATCGTCCTTCTGTCGCTAGGGATTCCCGGAATAGGCAGTGAGACATGTCATGGAACCGTAAAGGGGAACAGCGTGAAAAGGGTGGCTGCAAGAGGGTGCAGGAAGTAGGAACTTGATTAAGGAATTATTTTGTAAACCACAAATGATATAACTGAATAGGACGGTGTAGGAAATTGGGAGTGCGATTTATTCGGCTAGTAAGAGAAGTTAATGAATGGGTGTAAAATGAATAAAGAAGGGTCCCAGCCGAATGAATGGGGAGAACATTAAATCAATTTATGTGACGTGAATGAAATAGGAAATGAGCGAGTTAGTAAGCGGACAGGCGATAGAGGGAGCGACAAAGAGATGAACAGATAGGAGACTCATTCTAATACCGACAATGCCCGCTAACAGGAATATTCCGTTCCGGCTTCAAATTGCGAAACTTTGAACAGCTTTCCATCCCTGTCTAGACCTGCTCACCCAGCTCACTCTGTCCTTACTCGGCTGGTCGAGATCAAGGTATATATGGAGTAGCAAGTGATTTTGAAAACGATCATTGCAGTTAGCATTGCTCTTCAACGAAAGCGAATGCGCATTATATGCATTGTTTTTCGTTCGATAATGAGGAACGCAGAGACATTCGACGCGATTCGGCGAGTAACTTTTAGTAGGCGCATCGGTTTTATCGTTTCAACCCAGATTTCTAGAATTCTCTAGTCGTAATGTCATTGATCATTTCTTACATCAGTCATTTGCCTCCTTCGCCAATTAAAATAGCATGCATCTTCGAGGCTTTGGCGCAGAAAGATAAATTCAATTGAATTACTTGCATTGATGTATGTAAATAGTCTAACGAACGCCTCAGATGCCAGTCGTGTGTCAAATACTCGGTTTTCGTTCGAATGTAATTTGATTCAAGAAAACTGTGTCTGAGAAATCGATTTCCTCGTTTAAAGACCTGGCCAAATGTAATATTAACTCACGATTCGAGCGCGCTTGCCAATTGAAATTGTAATTTGACGGCTGAGAGTTCCGGACCATGAACGAGTACCGATTAAGGGGTTCGAACGTCGCTATTTGAGCTGCTCAATGAGAATTCAGCACGTTTTTAAATGTATTTCAGGAAAGTTGGGTACTAAATCATTTTACTTATTTAGAATAAGTAGGTAATACATAAAGTAAGGAGCAAAACTAATTTTTTTTTATTTCAAATTTTTTTTTATTTCTTTTTTACTATTGTGTCCTACTGTATGCTACTGTATTCTTTATTGTATTAATTGGGCTTGTCCCGTAATAAATAATAATAATAATAATAATAATAAAACTGAACACACGTACGGAATTTTAACATAAATAATATTTTATTCGCTGTTTGAGTATCGAACATAAAAAACAAAATATGTAATATTCTGTACAATGCTTTGGCTTTCCATGGAAAATATTAAGTTCATATTAGTATTATTATTTTGCTTGATATAAATTTTCTTCGTGGAATCAGTTTTGCACCGCAACTGATTTTCAATAAACTATCGAGTTTTTTGCAGACTTAATATTTCATCCACCAGCTTTTAATAATGGCTCGAAAACGCTTTGGCATACTTAATATTACATTTCCGCAGTGTTTTGGCGTAATTTAATGTTTTTGTAGTCTTTTGCTCCCTACTGAAAATTCAAAACCGTTCGTCGAATATGAGCTACTACAACCCAGTCACTAAAAACGGTTACCGATCACCGTTGCCGTTATTTAGGAGCCTTAACAAGCGAAAATCGCAATATATCCGGAATTCAGACTACGCACAGATACCGAAACAGCCTGAAAAACGTTCCGCGACCGGATGTTACGTGCCGAGGAACGCGTTTCGATAATTGGGAGCGCGACATGGAAATGGAATTCGATTCGAAGCGACAACTGCTGGCCTGGAAAACGGCAGAGACAATTGGACGTTCAAATTTACGGTCGTCGGACTGTTTTTAATCGGGAGACTTACGGTTTGCTAAACTCCACTACTTTGCACTACGATAGAAAACATCGCACTTTTATTCCTAGAAGTTCAATTTCTGAATCTTATTAACTCCTCTCCGGAGGACATTTTCAGGATCAGTAGCCATAGCTATCAAACACGTTCTTCGTAATATCCACTAATATTTCCTATCGGAAACTTTCCTTATTCACTTAATAGAAGCCCAGCTGGCGAAAGACTGTTGTCCAGAAGTACCTCCCTTATCCACACGACTATAAAAAATTGATAGCAAGGCATATCTTGACTTTCCATCGAGGTTGACGACCACCGTCAACAGAGCACGGCTTCGCAACGCCATGAATAGTAGACCAGCAGACGGTTCTCACATGACCCAGGAAATAAAGAGAAAAGGGGAACGAGGGAATCAGCCGTTACACCTTCGATGAGGCGTCTGGGAAATCTCGGTGAATTTCCGCGTATACGTGCGTGCGCCCTTCGCTTCTAGCCCTCCTCTGCACCCGGCCGTTTCCACTTCTTCAGACGCGCGATTCGATTCACGGTACATGAATCGTCTGCGGAAAAACCGCGAGGCAATTCGAGGCGAGAGCTAACGCACTCGACTGCCGGGGCCGTCCCAGCAATGGAATACCGGCTGGATTTCCGGTCCAACTGTCGGCCTGGCCCGATAGTGTACCACGGAAATGGGAAAACTTTTAAGGCGCCGCGAAACACAAAGTGCTACCTGAATTCCGTGCGGCTTACGTAGCAGGTGTACCCGCTCTTACGAACTGCCATTTCGATTGATAATCCCACTAAGCTGAAACTACGCGAAACTTAAATGGGACGGCGAGCTGAATCGTTCGCACGTCGCGTCATTCGCCGCAAACATTTCGTTCTTAGCCTCGAACTTGGACACCGATTCTGATTATCAGAAATCGCTCGACATTCATGACTGATCCCATTGATTTAAGTGTATCCATTTGCTCCACGCGTTTATTCAGCAGATTCCATTCACACGTTCCGCCAACTTCGTCCGTACAATTTTTGCAAAGCAAATGCTTTACCCAGCAGGAGTCAGAGCGACCCCTTTGCTAGTGGAAGTCCCAATGGATGAATAATGGAATCTAGACGATCCATATTCCAATCCGGGAATAATGAAATATATATAACTCGATTAAAAGTTTGAAGGGGCGATAGGGGCACGCGTCCGGCTAACAGGCAGTAATTGGAAGAATATGTTGACAGGGAAATTGAAAGCTCATCGTTATCCCGTTTAAAATTATTAGCAATCGAAATTATTCCATGTTTCTCTGCATCGATTTCAATCGGCGCTTCGTTTCCCACGTCCTCAGCTTCCCAACTCTCGATATTCCAAGACAAATTCTGCGGTCAGATTTGAATTTAACACCGGAAAATCTATAGGAAATTTCGTATAACAAGTCAAGCAGAAACTTGAACCACACATTATAACGGAAAAATATCTACTTTAACATAAATTTACAAGGTCAAAACATGTTTCTCACATATTTTTTCCTTATTCTGCAACATCGTATCTTTAACCCCCAGAGAGATTCATCCCTCTATCTTGTTTCTATCAAAAGTTCTACGATTTTGTCACAAAAGTCCTCTGTAATAGCATTGGTTCGGTCGCCGGGGGAAGCATGTGGTCCACGAGGGTAGAGAAGTTTTCACCAGCAGTGCCGTTTCATTACTTTTCAGCTGGCACGGGCAGATATTATTACGCACGCATTTTAACGAACGCCGCGGCCGAGCGTGGCTTTCATCGGGTTCTGGGCGACCAGCGTAAACGCTGAAAAACACGGGCACGGCTTGAACTCATCCACAGAAGGGAATCAAAGAGCTCCCACTTGAAGCTCCTCATCTGCCCTGTTCTCTTATTTTTGCCTCCTAGCTGGCTGGCCTCCGCCCATTCTGTCTGTTACACCGCCAAGAGATCCTCGCCGGCTCGCTGAAGCCTGTAACGCGTGATTTGCTGCCGCGTTTTTTCTCTCCCGCCTAGCTTTTCCCAGCAGCCAAAAGCTCCCCGGTGGAATCGACGCGATTGCCGTCCCCCCTTTTTCGATAGACCCGGGCCCCTTTCATCCCCAGGATTTCGAGAATCTAGCGAGCGGAATTGAAGTTCGCGCGAGTTTGGACTTCAAAGGAAATTCGGAAGAGATATGGAAATAGAAAGTTCCACTCGGCCGTGAGTGAGCAGAACAGGCCGGACAGATGGAATTTCGGGAACGTTTTGTTTCATCCTCGTCCCCCGTGCATTCGATTTCGCCGTTTCTCCCGTAAATTTGTTACCCCTTTTTTTTCGCTTGGCCCGAACAATGCCGGTGAAATTGTTAATAGGTTCGACGGTGGCCAGCTAAAACTAAATCGAACGTCGCTCGCAATCTCGTCATCTCTCTCGCAGTCCACCGAAAAACTATTCCGACCGACTCGTGATCAGCAATATTCGAGAACAGCTATTTCCCGTGTTCTATTGCTCCCTTTTTCAGCGAGCGATGGAATGGTTTAAATATTTGCTTCAAGTTCTCCGAGACCGGAACACAAGGGGTGCCATTATTCCTAGCATCAAGCCAGAGGGTTCGGAGGATTTCCATGTCCGAAAGGGCGGAAGACTTTCGCATAGTTCTCTTTGACGTAACCACCCTCCCCCGCCCCATTGGTGAATATATAATGTCCTCTACCCTGCCCCAGGTCCGTAATATAATATTAACGAAGCCAGGACATGGAATAAGCGCATCGATATCGACTTGGCAGAGGCAAAAGGAAAACGATTGCTTACAGGTAAAAGCCCTGGGATGCGGAAGGAACGGCGTTTCATCCTATCGAGTAAATATTTACTCCGCGAAAAGACGCGTGCACGGGAAGAGATGAAAATACATTCGTGAATGATACAGCGCATGTTTTTCAAGCAGGGCCAAGTATCGCGATCGATTTCGCCCGCCGCGCGGCGTCCACAGTCTACGAGAAATGGCATTTCTCTCGGGCGCGAGGAGGCCGCGGAACAATTTTCCTCCGCGCCTCGTCGATTCAATTTTTCCATCGCTCGCGACCACCTTTGGCATCCAGCTAGAACCGTTCCTGGCAAGCTTTCCGTTACTATTGCTAAACGCGTTCCGCGTTGAAAGCGAGGGCGAACGGAGTCCGAGACACGTGAAAGGGTGAGCGCGAGCGTCAGCTCCCTTCGAATATCAGAAACTTTCGTCGTCTACCTAGCGCTTGAAAGGGTCAACTATGTGGACACCTCGCTGAAGCAAGCGATGCAACGGCACTCTGCAATTATGGGGGAAGTTTGACAGGAGACAGGCCAGATAGGGCTCGACGCATTTGCAATGCAACGTGCACTTTAACGCGAGCAAACAATGGGCTGCGTTTGACCCGCTCTCCATCTTTCCACGATCAAGTTGCATTGTTCCGCGTCGAGGGAAAAATGGTTCGTACTTAACAGTGAAATGGTACCACGGTCGGCCCGCGAGCGACTCGCATTTCTGTGACTCCATCGGCACAGGAGAAATCCGACGCTTTCGTGCGGATCGAATGCGCACGCGACACAAAGCCATTATGTGTCAGGAGCCATCCGCCGCCACCCTCTTTCACGAGTGCACGCTGACTGACACAGAAACGATCGCTCATTTTTCTGCCTGCCGGGATTAGGTTGTCAAAACGCGGACACAGACGGAGGAACATGTTCGACTTGTTTTTACGGGATAAACCTGTCTGGGGCTGGGCTCTAAGTGCATTGTTGCTATCGCCAGGGCGAAATCCACCTGGCTCTTCCACCGCTTTGGGTGAAAATTATTTTTACTGCCCGTTGTATTTATTCTTATTGTTATTCATAAACGGGTTAAAACCCATTACGTAATAGATGGGTTAGCACCATATCCCTAAAAGTTCGTAACATTTTGTGTGTGCATAGATTGAGTAAGGAAATAAATCTACATAAATGCATAATATATTAAAATATACCTAACTATGAAAGAAAAATGGAAAATAATGGCGAAGAATGAGAAATGAAAAATTAAAAATGTGTAATGAAAATGAGAAACTGGTTATTTAATTAGAAATTGAATAATTAGATTATTTTAGAATATAACTTTTGATAGTGAGTGAATTTTTTTGAAAGTATTTGTTATTCAACAGAGGCTTCAGTTTTATAAAAAATTTAATATTCATAAGTTACCAATTAAGAACTTGTAATAATTGATAATAGACCACTTCAAAACTTTTTATAATTCCTTTTTAATTTTTCTTCTCAATTGACGAGGCTGATAAAACGAGCGGTGAAAAACCAGGAAGTAAAGATATGCATTCTGTACTTCACTAGTTGTATATTGAATACCTAATTTAAAGGGTTTCCCCCCTTTTCCGGCTTAAAAGCAATCTCGAAGCACTCAAAGTTTCTGAATAATGAGAACAGAACGGGGACAAGATATCTTTACGCGGCTGATAAATTCTAGAAATCACGATTTCGTTTAATGAATATGTATACCAGGCGGTTAAAACTTGAGAAAATTTAATTCACCAGGCCAGTATATAGCAGCAATAGAATAGAATTTTCAAGAAGCGTTTGCGGTAAACTGGACTGCAATTATATTAAATAGGTACTTCGATCTAACCAACATATTGCGTACATGTATTTTCCTCTTTACGAGATATGATATCATACTTCAAGCGATGCTCCTTTGATCGTACACTTTTTAATTAATCATCTTAAGGAGGCGAGAGACAGCTCCTACGACTATTCTATCGCTTCGGAGATAGGACTGCGGTGCGATATAAAGTGTGACATATACGCGGGCGCATAATTCCTAAAAAATTGGTTCAGTATATCAGTATTATGTAAAACACGCCGTTTCGCCGGAAACTTTTCATCGTTTAAAGATCGTTTCCCTTTGCCTCGTTGGCGACGATCCAGATTGCAGCTTAAGTAAGATGTTCCGCACGGCGAAATTGCCCATGCTTGTCCCAGCAATGGCTACGTGGCTTCAAATAAAATGTATACCAAACAGTGCTTATTACATGGAATTACGCGAATCACACTTTTTATGAGTTTACACGTACCCCTGCGGATACTAAGGACAGACATTCCACAGTTTGTATAGAAACACATATTCCGAATATACGGGGTGTTCGGCTACACGTGGGAACCAATTTAAGGAGTGATTCTAGACACCATACTGAGACGAAAATCAAGAATAACGATATTGCGTTGAGGCTTCGTTTGTTAGTTATAAGCGGTTAAAGATATCCCTAAAAGCAGACAAGCCGGGTGCAGTGGTGCACTCGCCTCAGAGTAGCTACGACGAAATTTAGCGACAATCGGATTGACCGCACGGTTCTGTGACACTTAATTGAAAATTGAAGGATGTTTAAGGGTTTTTTTTATGATTTTTTTTTATTTTTTTCTCAAGAACTATAAAACTTTATTCAAGCAACTTGTTTCTGTTTGAAAGTTAGTACATTTAGCTATGTCTCTGAATTTTTGCGTTAAAAAATATTTATGAATAACAAAGTTATTTTTAATCCTCTTGGTGTCCTGTTCGGAAGAGGTGTTTGCGGTGGCCACGATTACTCGGAAGTGGATTATCTAAAATCGAAAATTCATAAAAATTTAGTTAATATATTAAATTATGTGGTCCTTACACGAATGATTTTTGTTTCTGTTGCTTTTTCTTTAATTAACGAAAATTAAGTGTGATTGTGGCCGATATTCGACATCTTGCGTTCGAACATTTGCCAGTTTGTCCTAAATCAATATTTCGAAAAACCCTTCAGCTACGGATTAGATAATTTAATACATTAACTAAATTTTTCTGAATTTTCGATTTTAGATAATCCACCCCTGAGCAATCGTGGTCACCGCAAACACCTCTTTAGAACAGGAGTAAATAACTTTGGTATTAATGAATATTTTTTAACACCAAAATTCAGAGACACAGCTAAAAGTACTATCTTTCAAACCAAAAAAAGTTTTTTGTGTAAAATTTTATAGTTTCCGAGAAAAAAATTCCCAAACATCACACCTTCGTCGGCCTCGTGATAGAGCGTAACCCCTTAAGTACCTACTCGCTAAAACTCATTGTTTCCATTATATCCACCGTTGTAGTCCATTGTGTTATCGAGACGAGTACCCTGTACAGCCGATACAAAGGACGATCCCGGCCCGATAAATTTAGTATTCCGATCGAACGCTAAGCATCAGAAACGTCCTGCCGCACACTCTCGATCAGTTACCCGATCACGCGTGTCATTTAGAGTCTGTCAGTTCTCGCCTGCCGCTCTCACACGTACCTCGCGTGGGTTTAAAGAGAAGCTGGTGACAGGATCATCATCGACGTGGGTCACTTTACAAAGACCGATCGAATCCCGCAATTCGAGGATATGATCAACGACCCGTCCGGCATTCTCCGGTATTCCTTCGGAGCTCCGGTGATGTATACGCATCAGCGAAGTCCACGGGGCACGGATCCAACAGCGGAGGGAATACCTAGACCGGATGACGGATCTCCGCCTTAAATGGGACAACGATACGCATATCGCTCTTTTTCCGGGAATAATGGGCTGTCCCGAAGCGTCAAGCGCCCGTTGACGAATGTTCGATCAAGTCTCCCGCGACCGGGAACAAAGCTTTGAAAGGGTCTGGCACGAACGGCCCTCCGGCTAACCCGATGCTCGCCGAGATATACACCGCGCTTTGTGAAAGGGGCGATCGTTCGACGCGCTGATTGTGTCATTGTTTTCTGGGGCCCAGTGATGGAGTTATCGGAATACTCGCCGTTTTTGACATGTCAGGTTTTGTTATCGAAGCGGCTGACTCTTTTCGCTGGCGTTCAGTTGGCACTGCCAGGTCAGTGAAGACCCGAATCGAACCTTCGCATATTGTACTCGCACACTTGCTAGCGAACTCGCAGAACTCGCTGCGCCGATAGGACACTCAGCTCTTTCCCGTTCAGCCGGGGATATTAGTCCCGCGTTTGAGCTGGACGCAACTGGCCAGAAGCCGCTTAAGCAGCTTGTCGACCAGTCAAAGAGGCGAGGCTAGAGAATCGGGAGACACTTGGCGTGGAACAGGGAGCTCATTGACGACTCGGTTACCATGGACGCGGAAACTTCTTGCGCTGTACTGCAAGAATTCCAATTAACTTTGCGGCGAGCAGCTGAAGCGCCGCGGTGAAGGAGGGACTCCGTCAAACGATGTGTCGCGCGCACTGTTCCTGAAGTTTCGGGGAGGACATTAGCATTGGAGACGTCGTGGACAAACCTTTACACGGGCAAATATACAAGGCACCTAACGTGCTCAGTAACTAAAACTGTTGCGTCCTCCGACAGCCGCGTGCGTTTCACCGCGACAGCGACGAGAGAGCGGCGAGAAAAACGAGGGCGTATCAGGTTTACGGCAGAGAATTCGCGCAACCGTGCACGATTGGAATGCTCACGGATATTGTATAACCCAGTGAAAATGCTTGTAGCAGAAGATACGCATCGCCGAGCCGGTGGAGTGTGCACTCCATCGGTCTGAAAGCTGGCGCGCAGCGGAGGGGCTCTCGACGGAAGGCAACCCTTCCGAAGTTTCGCGAGCACGTAGTCGACGCCGGCGTCGCGCTCGCTACCGGCGTGAATTACGTTTCATGATCTCGGGGATTCCTCCGGGCGACTTCCGGTTCGTTCGCTCGGCGTTCTGTAAAAAGCGACACCCACCGGCGGAGAACAACGGCTGGATTTACGCTTACATAAAAGCGCGCCGGTTGATGAAGAGCGCAGTGTAAAATCTCGCTGCACCTCGTAAAACGTCTCACTCCATTCGATTGCTCCGGTTGAGAAATTTTTCCCAGGGAATCGGTGAAATCTTTCGGAGGCAGCTGACTACATGGATGGCACTTGGTCTTCTATTTTATCGGTGGTCGGAGCGGAAAGTTATTGCAACGATAATGTGTGCAAAGTGTATTTGATTGGGGTGTTGGTAGCAGTTTCGGCTCGTTTGTGGCTTGGTACACGCTTCGATTAAGTTCGAATCGATTCGGCAGCTGCTTCGGTTCAACTCGTGCTTTGGAAACTTTTTCTATTTCCGCTTCTGTGTCGGTGGAACAATCGGTAACTGTTCCTGGTCGAATTCAGTTGGCGTACCGGTGCCAATACCGGTACACTTTCGATTTCAGTTTCCGCTGGATTTTCAGCTGACTTTTTGGAAGTTCGAAACCAACATCCACGCGATCATTACTGCTTTGGGAAATTCGAGCGTGGGTGTGACAAATTGTTCGACTTCAGGATAGGCCAATAAGTTATAGTTCTCCGATATAACTCCATTACTAAACCAGATTAGAAGATTACAAGTTTAACGCGACCGCTACATACACGGAACACTGAATTTCGGCTAAACACCGAAATTATGGGGCTCGTTTAACCAGAAACCCGCGTCCTATAACTCCGCCTACTTTTCCCAAAGCAATAAAGGAAATCACTGGCTGCGCTATGAAAAACGAGAAGCTGGAGCAATATTACACCCCTAGGGCAATCTGTGCAGAAATTATTTTCAACGCTCGATGTCCGCGAATCGTATACAAATTAACGAGAAACGGAAACAGCCATCGCCAGCGGGGAAAAAATCGCGACCAGACGATCCGAGCGCTCGCGGGCGTTAATTCGTCTGGTAGCGGATGGACAGAATCAAACCGACAATCGTAATAGGCATTTTCCGCGCGACGTGTCGCGCGACATTAATTATCGGGCAATGCACTGTGACACATTAGCGCGTAAAGGGGAAATTATGGGCATAAAACGGCGACGACAAAGGCAACAAAGGGCTAGCCGGCAAATATTTTCTGAGTGGTTCCGCTCTCTGTGCCGACCGGAACACACCAGCCAGCGAAATGACAGTTTTAATGAAACTCGATGACCGACTTCCGGTCCAGCGAGTTCGCGGTGAACGACGAATAAATATCCAGCGAGAACGGGGGTGGCTCACGCGTAGCTGACAAAGGGGATCGGGAGCAAACGAGGTGAAAAGAACAGGAGGGGTGACGAACAAATATTATAATTCATTCGTCGCGGAATATCGTGGGCGATGACGCGTCCTACGAGCACCATCCCTTTAATGAGCCGCTGTGTGGCGAAAGGGAGGAGAGATGGTCACACATTGCGCGGTATTATCAGACCCCGGATTAGAGCAAGGCTGATCCTGGGTTGTTGGCCGTCCAGGAGCGAAAACAATATTGCCGCCCTTATTTATTTAAATATGTTGTAGTCCTCGCGAAATTAGGGGTGCTTTAAGTCATCATTTTTCCGATTTCGAATCTGTTTAAAAAATACAGGGCATTGAATTTTTCAATTTTTGCCTATTTTCGAGAAAATAGTGTGCAGTTATGAATTTTTATCTCGAAAACTAGCGTTGGATAATTTAGAAAATCATTTAAATGAGAAAAGAAATGATATCATTAATAATCATCATAAAAGTTTTGATTATCATTCTTATTAGTTAAAATTTTACCATTGCTTTCATTTTCCACCGTTTTCTGTTAGCAATGAAAAGGTGTACTGAAATCTTTGTGTCTTGAAAATACTGTACATACCTTATTAGGATTTATGGAACACCTCACATTTAAATTCTAGTAAGAAAATTTGTGTCAGATTGTTCTAACAAGATAATTGTACAATGGAAGGTCTAACGAGTCGGTTTTACGTTCTATACCTACAGTAATAAACGCCACAGAATTGCAAAGATGCATAAAGCGATATGCTTTAACTTAAGCGTGCTCGCCGAGTGGGACAACAAACCTTAACGATGCCTAACCCCTTTATATATGCATTTCAAACCTGAAGTGTTAAGTAACATAGCACAACAGTGTTTGTAATCGCTTTAAAGTCGTCAGTAGTTAATTCAACCGTTGCCAATTAATCCAGATTAATTAATTCAATGCAAATTCTGTATGCAAGTTGACTACTTAGAACGGTATCATGGCCAGCCAATTGTTAGGACGTTTAAAACTGCCATTGAAATGCCATTTCGATTATCGATACTGTCCCAGTTTAATCCTCCGCCACCGACTGCCTCGCACAGTTTCTCCCATTTTACCGGTGCCCCGTGAAAGATGCGTAAAATTTTTACTCGCGAATTCCCCGCCAAGGTGTTTAAATAAAGCACGGCTTACCGCACCGCAGGGAAGCTTAACCCACGGTGATAAGGCAGGACGTTTTGTCGACGTGACCATGCAACAGCTATTAAATTACCTTCACCGCTGCGCAGCACATCCCCCGCGAATTTGTTTAACAACCCGGCGGACGGCGAGCCACGTCAGAATCTATGCGTCCCGCGAAACGGTCCATCGAGCTGTTTCTCGTAATTCATGATCTTATCCGCGAAAATATGGGTCGTGCCGAAGGATTGCGCTGGGAAAGAACGGGAACAAATAAAACTAAGGAAAGCCGTCAGGAAGCTGGAAGTCGAGAAGCGAGATAAGGCCGGTAGCTTGCAGAAAACGCACGCGGAACGTAACCAGCAGCGAGTAGAAGCCAGAAATTTTCAATGTTTCATTGCTCGCGGTTGATGCACCCCGCCGCCCGTGGCCGTAATTTTTATTGCGTTCTCGCACGTACGCGCTAGCTGAATTTCGGACCGATTCCAAATGAAATTTGCCCCGCGGCTCGGGTGATCGATACCGGAATGTGATCATAAGTTGGTCGGCAAACCGTGCCTCTCCGGGAAACGTATTTCATAGCTCACGTGCCCGCACACATGCATAATGGAAGGAAGCAATCGATCAAGATAAGGCGAAATTGTATCGCAATAAAGAAACCGCGGCGAAGGTGAACGACGTGCTTCCGCCGGCGGTACGCCGGCTAAATGGGGTACAGAAAAATATCCCCCGAAGTGTGTATGGCGTTCAAAGCTCCAATTACTAAACCTGTATGCGCTTTCTGCTGGATTGCCGAGGTGGGAGAGGAGCGTGTATCCCATTTCCTAGTCGCGGATCGGAATACTAAATTCAGTCGTATTGTAACCATTCATCTCTCCGTTTCACTAGGTCGGATATGTTAATTATTAACATTCGGCGGGAAGCACGATCGCTCTGCTTTCGAGAGACGAGCTATGAACTTATCAGAGATTAATTCCAGATTTAGAAAGCTGTGGATTCTGAACAGATTTCCCGGGGGCTGCACGCTCCTATTCGACCCGAAGTTTGCTCGGAACTTGTAGCTTACAACGATAATAATCTTACACCATTTAATCAGGGAAAATCTGACGAACGAGCCGAAGAGGGAACCTATTAGCAGAAAGCTGCATGTTGACCGGAGGTAATAGCTGTAACTGGGATGATCGAGTGAAACGATGGTGGGGCAATAATATCAATGGAAATTCTGGAACATGGAACGGTGCGAACTCGAGGTCGAGTAAATGTTAGGACTCTTGTAAAATAGTCAGTGAAATAACACATTTCTTATTAATTTCCATCGGTAGGAGAATAAGATATGATGCAATTGAGTAACAAATGAGCGATTCATTGCAAATAAATAAAAATAGAAATATTAATATTAATATTGTTATTTCTATTATTTATATTAATATGTTTATTATAGAATATTTTTTCGCCAAAAATAGACATAACAGCTTATCAACTGAATAACTACATACTACTTACTGTCTGAAAATATATATTTCTCAATTCGGTTTCTCTTTTCAAGCAATAATTTTATAAGTAAACAAATTTTTCTAATTTACTTGAAGTTGCTAAAGACGGACTTGCACCCCTTTTTGCTACAAGGTCCTCAATTTATTGCACATTTCTGACTTGCACTCGCACACAGGATGACTCGAGGCTCCACTGATTTTTCGAGGACAATCGAAGCGTACGAAATTAGCGACAGACTGGTTGCGTGCGATTGCCACGCCATAGCCAAAGGAACAAACTGGCTGACGAAACTAGTTTACTAAAATTAACTAGTTTGCAGTAATTAGCTGTTTTACTTTGAATTCTCTAATACATTAACTGGTAATTAACTGCTTCATGCTCCACAGATTCTCTCTGTCGATAAATTCTTTGGTCTGGAAACAGGACAGTCAACTCGTGACGCTTATATAAACTAGAGCCGGGTAACGAGGCAATATTTGCCTCGATTTCCACGGGCGTTCTTCCTGAACCGTCACTGCATTCAATTATAAAGAAATGAATAAAAACCGATCGACGTTAAAAATAAATCCTGTGCCAAAGTTAGTAGCTAAAAAGTAACGAAAGCACCATACATTTATACGTTCCATATCGCCGGAAGGAAAGTAGCACGACCGTGTGCAACAGCATTCAACCCTCGTCCAAGATATCCCCTCGACGATAAGGAATCGCGTTATTCACGGTCACAAATAACCATTCCTCTAGTCCACGCCGTTTCAGGTTACCGCCACTGCTCCCAGCTATTCCCCCGTCGAAATTGCATGGTCAGTAGACGATCGTAAATTGGGCGCGTAACCCGAAACAATAATCAGAAGTCGAAGCCGCGGCATTGCACGTTAAAACCGGGTCGCGGCGTGCTGGGCTTATCGCCCTAATTCGCGAATCGAGGTCTCCTTTCAGGGTAATAATCGCGTCTCCACCGGGCCGAAGCTGCCACACGCGACAAGCCGCGCACGCCCCTTTTCAGCAAACCACACATACTACGTTTTTACAAGCCCCGGCAGTCAGTATGCTTTACGGAATCCTAGGATTTCACGGTGTCGAGTTAAACGGGCTTTCATGGCTAGCGCGTGACGTGGACTTTAACGCTTTGGCTGGGGAGATTCTCGTGAAACGAAACTGGCCTGAATTGATAACCGTTTCAGGAAGAATCTACCGCTCGTAAATCCTGGAAAGGTTTGATACATAACGTTGGTAATTCTAGCTGGGTAGGTAGGATTACATCATTGGTGGGTAGAATGACGTGGATTTAATTCAGGGGGAATATGAATATGGTATTACAGGCGGATTGAAAGGAACTGTGGCTTCTAGTGCCGCGTTTTCGCTATTTGTTTTAGAACACTAGAAGCTAGCTACAGTTAGAAGTAGAACTGGATAGCAGTTTCGCCGGCAGTTAGCCCACAAGCCATCGGTCGCGACAACAAGCACTGTTTCCATTCTGGCGACTCGCTGGACACGAAACTACAATTGATTTCCCCGGCTTGTACCAGCGGCCGCGTGCACTTGACAGCTCGGGATTTTTCGTTTATTTTGGAAATTTACCGCCCCGCGGTGGACGATGCCAGTTGTTTTCTAGGATTGCACATTTTTGCTGCGGCCACGGTGGCGGGATTAGTGGCGAGGCGAAAGTAGCTAAATGTTTTCTGCCTCGGTTAATTACACGAAGAAGTGCCGTTCGTCTACTTCGTAGCCCACTTGTTTCATTCTCAACCTTTCCGGGCGCGATCATCAGCGAGCAACACTGCTACCATCAGTTACCGGGAATGGTGTTCAAAGCGAGGAAAAATTGCCCCGCCACTTTGCATTTCAAGAAAGCGAAGCTCCAAGGGTGAAATACAAGTTTAATAACTTCATGTAACCCAGATCCAGTTTGGCCGAACTATAGAGCTCGCCATTAAATGCACGCTTCGTCTTCGAACTCTTCCGCGGACTCTCGCAAATCCCGGGAACGTTTTATCGCTGGAAGAAGTCTCGTAGGATCCCGTGCGAGTGGCGAAATCGCATCACGAAAGCATTAAAGAGTGGCCCAGACGCTACGCCCTTAATACTCCATCTAAATGCTGATTCTTTCAAAGGATCGTTATTTGTTGTAATTCTACGTTTAAACTGTACTTAGAGGGCATACCCGCTTGGATATACCTAGGACCACTAGTCCTCGCTTTTCTCCGTTCTCTGCAAGTAGATTGCCGAATACAGAAGGAAAATACGAGCCTCTGCGGTAGGGCGCCGTAACAGTAAAAAGCGTTACTGAATCATTAAATGGTGCACTTTTTCCAAATGGTCTGTTCGAATATTCTAGAACTCTTGATGAAATGGACACTTTGATTTTTACCAGTGGTAAAAATCGGTAATTATTTACAAACTGGACAGTCCTCACCGATTTCGATGGTCTTGAAATATGTTGTAAAAATTAATATCCTGAACAATTGTTTCCTATATAAGTTAGCGTCACTGGACTTTAGTTTTCGAGATATTTGCAAAAAACTGTGGTCAGTAGTTAGTTTGTGAAGGGAGCCGCTTAATTTTTGGGAGATTTAAGATAAAAATGCGTAACTCTCACAAAATTTGGTATAAGAGCTGAACCATCTAACTCAAATCAACTATCGATCACAGTTTTTTGCGAATATCTCGAAAACTAAAGCCGAGCGACGACAACGTGTACAGGAAAAAGTGTTCGGAACATATTTCATGGTTATCGAAATCGGTGAGGACTGCTCTTTCATAAATAATTACCCCAAAATCGTTAAAATTATGTTAATGCCCGGCGCAAGCATGACGACCGATCGAAAACTTCATCAGGAATGCAACTTGGCGAAAAATGTGAAATCAAAGCCGACCAGCAGGGGAGGGAATGGGTGAAATTCTACTCGGTTTGTCAGGCCTCAAGGGTACCATGGAAGTGCCAATAATTGCATTTGCCGGGTACGGGATAAAAGTGGAACAACGGTCGCGCGTAATTAAAACCAGAATTAATCGAAACGTCAGGCATCCCGGTGTGCTATCGATCATGAGGACGATACCGTTTATCGGTTGCGCAACGGAAACAAAAGCCAGCATTCACCAATCGGCACTGAATCGAGATTAAATTGTTCTACAAATGTCACGCTTTATATTGCTCCTCCCATGTATTTCCGACTCTGTCGGCCATAAATGCTCAACATCGGCGAAATTATCGTTTTTCAGTTGTTGGCGACGTTCAATCCTCCCTCGTTCATGCAATGTACTTTTCACGTCTCCGCGCTAACTCTCCCTAATCGTTCGCCACAAAATAATTGATCTGCAATTTCGAAAAAAATATACGCAGGGGAGCTAAAAAGTACCTAATACGTGCATTTCGAAGCATTCAAATATCTTGAATAGTTGTTGAGAAAAAAATTGGTAAAGTTCGGGGTTGTTATCCTCATAGAGATCTGAAATTTCTCTGAGTGCTTTTTTAGGCAAAGAGCATTATTTGATACACATAAATACTAAAATTGGAGCTGGAGCCGTTTTCCCTATGTTTGCCCGCCAGACTCTTTCAACAAATAATTAACGACTGTAGAGAAATTGATATGGAAAGCTCGAAGGGAATGTGCTCGGTCATTGTATAAGTTAATGGCTCATCAATATGCATATATCACGCTTTCAAGATCACAATCACAGCGAGATGAATTGTACTTCGTAAATCGCAAGTCCCTCTCTGTGTATTCCGCAAATTACGAGCTACATTAGCAGTTAATAAAGCGTCTAATAATAAATGAGGAGGATAAACACGGAGATGAATACGCCATGAAAGCCCGGAGACCCGACCGTCGATTCATTCTGCCGACGGACCACGCGGAAAATAACGGGAGAGAAGTAATAAACATTTGAAACGAACAAACAGCTAGAGTACGTATTGTCGCCGGTTCCGAGCGACAAGAAGCTACCCCTAGCAACGGGGGGAAGCTTCTGGTTTATCCGACAATAATGGAAACGGAGCTTCCAACCTCTTAAGCTACTTGTTTCATTGTTGCGAGACACGTGGCTTTCCCAAGCCAGTCGCTCTCTAGGTATCTATGCCCCAATACATACACACTTCGATTCATCGCAGCCTGCTTTTAAACAGAAGTGCATCTCGCTAAGGGGAAACAGATACCTGTCTAGCAGATACAATTAATCAGCGTTAGATGTCGTTGTCTGATGTCACCAAAGGGGATCAGTGGCAGACGTCCTCTATCACTGATAAATATCGCGAATGGACACCTGATGCCATTAGGAGATACCCCAAATTGAGCTCAGACATCTGTAATAAGTATCAGCAATCGACATCAGATACCAGTGATGCAAGCGGTATCCCGACGTCGATCAACTCCATCAGAGTCTTTAGAACTATAAAAGTTCGAGGGATCAGGTGTCAGTAAGTAATAGAGAACCAGTTTGCAGAATCCAACTACTGACCCACGAACACCGAGGCTCCGACGTAACACGGGACACAGCGGAACAGAGCAGACAGCCTCGGAAACTTTAATCGGAAAGAGACTGTAGTGCTACCTCCAACTTCGCCACTAGAGGGCCTCTGGACCGTTCCCGCTTTCTCGCAAGTGCTCACTCAACTACCGATTCGCGTATATACCAGTTTCTTTACCTGGCTGGAAGAGGAAATCCTGCCATGAGCATATTATTTATTAGGTGTATACGGATCCTCCGGAGAACCTTATAGAATAATGATGTTGTATTATTTATTACAAAGTTGTGTGGCGTACCTATTCTGTTGTTGTTCTTTATTTTTCTCTTTTAGTAAATATTTATATAGAATAGGTGTAAGGCGTATTTTTATTGTTGTACGAATGTGTGTGTCTTTTTATGAGTTTGAATGGCTTTTAAATTCCCATAAGCATGAGGATAAAAAATATCGTTCTGGTTTTATTAGAACAGCTCGGTTCTTGTTCCGGAAAATAGGACACCAAAAACGTTACCCACCACAGTGAGGATTTTTTACATGTATTTTTATTAAAAGAAACAGTACAAAATAGATTGTGAACGTCGCCTATACGATTTGGCGAACAGGCGTACATAGGATTAAGTGGTAGAATATTCACTACATGTGACAAACTTATGTGTATTTATTGTAATTTTGAATAGAAAAATTTAAAAAAAACCGACCGAATAGTATTCGAATACTTAAAAATTCGAAAAATAACATTCAAATACTCGAAGTTTATTCGTAGCATTCGAATACTTGTAAAATATTCAAATAGTCGCAGCCCTACTTCCAAGCAGAGTCAAAGGCAGATATCTCGCTTCCTAGGACTTCCAACTTGCAAACGTAGAAATTATGGACAAAAATCGCTAGCTTCTGTTACTAAAACAGTTCCATTTGTGTATCTTTGTAAGCTTCATAAGTGTTGGTGCAGGAGGTTCCCATTGAAAGCACCATAAGTTACCATTGTCCCACGCTTAGACATGACAATCGAAAACAGTATGTTTCTCCGTGCATCTCCGAACACGCCGGTTCTTGAACGCAGCATTTCACTGCAGTCCAGCAGCCTGAAGTCGCGAGACGCTGGCGGGACTGAGATAAGCAAACAGAAGCTGTGGCAGCGTACGAATAGCAGATTCCCGTCTTGCATAATGCTGGACGCAACCCGACACCAACATCCGTATCGGAGTAGACTCCCATCGACCACCAGACTTTTCCTGCACCAACGATTTCCCAGTAACAATTGCTGCCGCCCCGCACAAAGTGCTCTGCACTTCCATCCCCGTGTATTCTGAGGCGCGCGAGTGATGCGCTCCATGGAAAAACAGGAGGGAGTGTGAGGGATTCTCCGTCGGGTTCACTTTGTCACGGGGAATGACGCTATCCGTTGCGGAATCGACAGACCACCAGGTGATCCTTTACTTATCCTACGTGTCCCTCGCGCAGCCAAGACGCAGGGCCACTATCGGAACTCGCAAGCCGACAGTTTGGCCAAAGGGGAGTCTGTTCCCAGTTGCCAGTCCCCTACCGCGAACAGGGAAGCGTACTTTGATGTCTGGATGCAAGGAAACGGTTGGTTTCTTCAGCTGCGAGAAGAACGCCGCCACGAAGTAATAGAAGTAATAACCCCCAGCACGGAAGATAAAACATAAATCAATTTTTCTCGGAGAAACGGTGCCAGTCTCACTGTTTCATTTCACTTCCCCCTGTATCAATCACTTACAAATACAATAGCTCGCTCTGCCCCAGAGGCTTTTCTTATCCACGAAATTAGAACCGCTGAAGATCATAAATTACTCGTTGCTGACGCGAAAGCTAGCAACAGACGATTTTTCTTCCCGTTTAGCCCCTTCTTGCCATGTTTCCTAGCGCAGTTTTGGAACACGTAGCAGAGCGGCTCCAGTTTCAAAGATCACAGGTCTGTAATGAATACCCCTACATTCCATCTCTGGTATCATCTTCGCATACTCTAGCCTGCCTGTGGCTATAGACATCTTCATGAGCAGGTGTTTGACGAGCAGCACAATGCTGCATCGATGTCAATATAGCAGATGCTGTTATCGATACCTACTGGTGATCCTGAACCTGTTACAGATGAAGATCGTCTTGTGCGTAGGCAGTCATGCTACCTCTAAACTTTACACGAACAGAGTTAACAACAGAAATACGGACATCACAAAGCCTCCGCACGCCACAGCTATCGGGCTGCAGTGGAAGGAACTGGCTAAAAAAATCATGAATTCGGTGAACGTGGTGCACAATAGGCCAACGTAAAACCCTGAACCTCTGTATCATGCATGCACCATTAATCAGTTAGTCGAGGCCCAATGTTCCCCCAGAATCGCGTTTACACAGCATCCCTGACTTGTCTCGCCCAACCGCGTCGTTTGTATGCACGGGCACGAAAAAATAAACCTGTACAGCGCGCACGGACTGCGGGGTGTGCTACTTTCACGTTACTCAGTCTCTCTGATCGATAGACGTCGGAGGCCGTGACACTTCGCGAGTCGTGCGAACTTCTGCACATCGAAAATCGTTCCACCTTCACCGCTATCCCTATGCGACGTCACTGTCGGCAGCGGTGTTCTATTCCGGTAGACCAAGGCGCGAATGAGCGAATTTATTTTTCATTGAATTACCACGGGGGTTGGGTTAGGTCGAAGTGAGGCAATATATTTTCCAAATGCGCCCATGAATCCTGATCAATCATGCAAATAGTGCAGTGACGGCAACGCAGTGGCGTTTAGCGAATGCTTGTTCGCAAACACATTTTGAAATATTGAAAATGATCGAGGGGGCGACTATCCCCCGGCTGTTCGCGTGAAACGAATCGATCGCTGATAGTCGAATTCTCGCGGGGATTAACAAGATTACCGAAGTCTGTCGATTAAACCTGATTTGCGATAAAATGGATTCCGTCGCGCGCTAATTTCGCGCGTTCCTATGGGCCCATCACCTCTTCTGCATTGTTAGGGGAAAATGCACTCCATAGGCGCGAACCAAAATTCCAGCAGCCTCGACGAACAGCTACAATATGAATCCCGCCGAAAGTTTCATGAATAATGAGGCTACAGGGAAAATGGCCACTAATTTTTGATACCACTAAGTGTACCTTAATTCCGAAACTCATTTCTTCTATGATAACCTACGTTACCCACGTAATTCTCATAATACGCCAATATCTATCCTTCGCATCTAATTCCCAGGTAATACTTCCACAATCTACACCACCCCGCGAGCTACCGGCTAGCAGTTTTACACGCAAGCCCTTACAAATTCTGAAACACTCAAACCCAGCGTCAATTAATTCCCGCCATTCAGACTCCGTTTGGAAACACTGTCCGACAGAAAGGAACGATGCAAACCGGAAACATTTACGAGCACCAGCCGCGAACTGGCAGAAGACACGCGGATGCTCCAGGACCCGTTAAATACCGCGAAGAGATCGTAAACTGAAAAGCACCCTTTTCGTACATCCCCCGAAACCACGAAACGGGGGTGTCAGGAACCGTTCCCTCGCTTTCTTCGGCTTGGAGGCACAGATAAGGTTTAGCAGCCGCTTGTCATCGACGTCGTCGAGATACTTTCTGCGCGTCGTCTACGGCGAGATACCGGGCAACAATAGCCTATCCTTCTTATCATTGTGTACCACGCTGGGAATCAGTGTTCGCTTCTCAACGATACAGGGTATTCAGGTCCCCCACAGCCTCTCAAGTACCTTGGGTGAATGTGGGGTAGGAGATACTGTTTGATAATATAGGTCTTATCAATTTTGATACGTTAGGAGGTCTCAAGGCTTTAAGGGGTTGCACCTAGTCAGGAGCCGAAAAACGGCGAATGTTTGTGAATTTATTTTAAAAAAGCGGAAGCATATATTTGTACAAAACTTTTTGCATTTAAAAGAGCAACATTTAAAGAAGATTTGGTAATTTTTTTGTAGAAAAATATTTAAGTTTATAATAAAGCGACATCCTAGAAGCCTTTTTATAAAGTTGTTTTGGGGTGAGCACTGCCATTCGGAATCAGATTATCTAAAAAGACTTCTTGGATGTCGCTTGTAATTTTATTATAAACATAAATATTATTCAGCAAAGAAAGTACCAAATCTTCTTTAAATGTTGCTATTTTAAATGCAAAAAGTTTTGTAAAAATATATGCTTCCGCTTTTTTAAAAAAAAAATCACAAACATTCGCCTCTTTTCGGCCTCCTGACTGGAGGAGTCTGGTGTAACTACATGAAAATCGTGTCATTTTCAGGATTTTTTTTAAAGAAAGTATTGAATCGATATTTCTGAAACTTTCAGAATATTGTATTGCCAGATTAAGATAAATAAAAAAACTTTTTCTACTACAAAAGAATGGCAAATAAAATACTTACACGGGCTTATGTCCAGTCCGTTGGCGACGCAATTGTTCCGCAGCGGACAAGGTAGCGTCCGCTGTATTCATCTGACAGCAAAATAGCGTTGAGAAAACGGTACCTACACGCTACAGAGCAAACTTATCTAAGATTCACTTTCCCAGCCGTTACGGCGAGATTATTGGAAAGGAGCGGTTAGTGTTCCACAGATTTAATACCCGTCAAGCGTTAGGGTACCCCAGAGACGACAGAGTTCCCGTGTTCCTTAGTTCGAAGCACTCCCCGGTCTAAACGAAGATAGCGTCCCCGTGATTACCGGGAGATTGCGATTTACGATCACCAGCTGCGCCAGTGAATCGCGATTTTTGCTCGTCGAAGCGGCTTCAGCGGCGGTTTTGTTTTACGCCCCACTCGAATTGTACGTGTCTCCGGTTTTATGGGGACTCTCGGAGCAGAGCGTTGTTTCGAGCTATCGAGCGCGTTTAGTTCAGGTGGCGAACGAGCGGCAAGCTTAACCGGAACGCTCGTCAGAAGAGGGATTTAGGCTTTCTCCTGTTCCGTTGGCAGCTCGTTCGGGAAACTAGTTACAGACGAGCGGAGGATTTTCTCCTTTCCACGGAGTTCTTAGGGAAAAGACAAGCTTAGGGTGCTCGGTGTGTCGATAACTGGAGATAGGAGAAGCCGAGGGTTTCCAGTTTATAGCTAGGGTATATTGTGGCTGCGAACATGAACTGCAGATTGCTAAAGGAAACATTTCAACCCAAATATTTCAGACAGCGATTCTTTAGAGACAGTTGCAATAAAGGTAACAGAGCATTCGATTGCAAATTTCTCGTATGTGCGTGTCCCTGCGGTTTGAAGGTAATACCCCAGTGTCGCATTGCAGTGCTTCAGTCCCTAAAATTCGAACTTGTATGCAACTGGATCGACGCGGTAGCCAGATGTGATGCTGTGCCATTGTAAGGTGACGTTATGATAGTATGTTTAATTTCAAACGGGACATTGTTCATAGCCGTTCAATTGTATTTTAAGCAATCAATACTCGTCCAGTATCTGAGCGTAGATGGACCTTCGTCATCCACGAATACAGTTGGCCTTCCTTCTCTGAACTGGGTCGGAAAAGCATACACGTCTTTTGCAGAGCAAGTTGAATGGGACGGAGGTTCGCGTGATTTACAAACGAGACCAATTATACAACTCGACACTCAAATTTCTACCGCATTCGGCCTCGTGCATGGCTGGTTTCCATACTTCGATGGCACATGGAAATTGCGCAGCATGTAATAGAAGCTTAGCGGTGTGTGTACGTGTGTGAAAGAGGCTCTTCATTTAACTGTAAAATACTGTTAAATAAGCTAAATGCGGAAGTAAAGGGAATCAACGTTTCGCCCAAATTACAGCCTTTAATCAGCTTCTGTTTTCTGCTGGGAAGTAATCACATAGATTACATTCATATTTTGCCATTTTCGGGATATCAAGCTACGTGACGGATTCACAATGCAGCCGTGCCTGGGGCTAATGCAACTACATATGGAAAGTGATTAATATTAATTCTACCGAGCATTACCGCATCCAGACCCCATTGACAATAACTCGCTTAACAAACAAATTATTACCGTAAGCTGTCCGTTATTTCGATAGCGTGATGCGGCTAACCAAATTTCAGAATCGGTGATAGATTGACGTTAGCGTCGAACAATACCGAATGCTTTCCTTCCGGTGCTGTTTTACGAATGAATGAAAACAAGATACCAGTGCAGTAACTTTATAATGATATTAATATACCGAGTTGCAAATTTAAATTAGTATAAAGTTAAAATTGAAGTTGGAGATAAAGCTAGAGTTCAAATTAAAGTTAAAGTTAAAGTTGGAGATAATGTTAGAGTTAATGTTACAGTTAAAGTTAAAGTTGAAAAATTTATTTGACGTTGAATTTGAAACGTTCGACGAACAAAGAAATTAACTGGCGAATGATGAACATTTTTTTCAACATTCATTCGTTATTCGAAATTTATTTAAATAAAAATTGTCTGCATCTTGAATCGATATCAATTCCAGACGCATAATGGCCGTTATATTCTCGATTCCATGATCGTGGAATAGGAATAATGCCACCAGCGATTAATTTTTTCCGTCTCCATTTACCTCCAGCCCACTTGAAGAGTATCATTATCCATCGCCTTTTCATCTCACTCGAATGGAATACGCTTTCTCCCACTTCAACTGAGCTTTTACCGCCGAATCCCATGGTGAAAACGGTTTCTCACCATTAGACAATTCGTTTGACACGCGACAAGTAAACAGGAAAACACGTTCCTTCCGAATTTTTGCACTTCTACCCATGTTTTCAATATCACCCTCCATCTGACTAAGGTCGGGGCCAGATATATTGGCCGGTGAATTCGTTTTCGCAGCTAACGCACACCTATTCTGATGTATGTATTTCTACGCTAAGAACTCGGTTTGGCCTACACGTCAAGAGCTTGGCGCTATCCCCACCACATCTGGCTCACTCTTTTTCTGGCAACACGAGAGCGAGTCAGAAAACGCTCTAATTATTGTATTTCCTAACACAGACATATATGGAACAGAATATAATCATTGCCACAAAGTTTCCGCAGAAACAACGCAGTCTTCGACCAGCGTAGACTGACCGCACGACGTTAAGCAATTTGTTGGACGCGACACCAAACGTGCATGCTCGACACGTCGATTGTTGGTCTCGCACGGCGCCGCTTGTACGCGCTTGATTTATTTAACTTCCGTGCTCGAAAGGCAAATACTCTCCTAGCGACAAGCTATCCGACTCAGACTCGCCCACAACTACTTCAACCAGTACGTATTAACCAGAGTATGCTGACTGTCCAAAGTGTTCTATGGCCCGCACACTAGTCAACCAGACGAGGCACAATGAAATACAGAATACCAGCCTTGAAGAATGTTTTTTTGTGGAATTACCCATCTTATTACCCAGCTTATGCCTCAAGGGTGCATCATCCATCAGGAACTGCGCGTGCAGCGAACATAACGAATACTACAGAAAAGAAATAAGCGAGTCTTATAAACTTCCTGAAATAATATGAAAGCTAATCAGGGACTAATATTACACGCAGAACGCAAATGTGGTTAATTAATTTTCTGGTTGATATAACTCATTGGATTATTATTAAAAGCGATTGCGAAAGCGGTTTGGTACCTCTGCATTATCGTACACGCGTGTACTTGCATCGAGAGACGATAATTAATTGACTGCGATTTTAATCTTCCGTTATAAATGGATAGTAGTGCGTCAGTCGCTACACCGAATATATTTTTCGCTCCCTCGCATTATGATAAACGCGTACCGCAGCAGAAGCGATAACAT
Organism: Andrena bicolor; assembly: GCA_960531205.1. Lineage (NCBI taxonomy): Eukaryota > Metazoa > Arthropoda > Insecta > Hymenoptera > Andrenidae > Andrena > Andrena bicolor. The sequence continues at coordinate 20,596,188 of OY482666.1, read as the reverse complement.
GAAATGCATTAATACCCACAGTTATTAATTGCGCACGAAAACGTGGGATCCATTACCCGGCTCTTTTACATAAGCTTCATCGGTGAAGATACCTAATCGAATGAATCAAGGATTTCCCAGGCGCGTTCTCTATTCCCAACGGTCGAATCGTCGAAGCGAAAGAAACACCGTGTCCACGCGAAATCCTACATTCCCAGAACCCTGGAGTGCCCGAAAATGGCAGTAATTACAAGATAACGAGTGCAATTCAGAGTCCAGGGAATTTCATTTATCGGTAGGAGAAGCACCAATAGGAGTGTAGTACTTTATGTCCGCGAACTTTGTTCCCTCCGTTAGTTCGCGGGAAAGTACCAAACAAAGGGCCAATAATAATCCTTCTTAAAAGTTTTGCCCGCCATCAGGCGGCGAACAGCGACACGTTCAAAGTTTCTGGGTTACAGATGCGTGTTAATTGTCGTCCGTCTCGTTGCTTCTCGGTGCTCAACTTCGGAAGCCATCCTCAAGGAACACGAAACTCGACTGCAAACTCACGCCAATTACCGAAAGTCCCGGTCAAAAGGTGTTTCTCTCTATAGGTGACCGCGAAGCCTCCTCTATTGCGGTTCCCTTTGCTCCAGTACAATAACGAACTTCCGGCTTCCGCGGCCACGTTCACCCCCCTCTCGAATTGCAGATATTAACCGCGACCAATTACGCACACCAGGACCATTCTTGTTTTTCCTTAACGGTCCCTGGTAGAATGGAATTGCAAAATTGCAAACCTGCATTTACAAGTTGCAATGTCACGAGTGAAACCAACGTACCTATCTCCACCTGAATTTGTGGGACTAAATCGTAGGATTGTGCGAGCCGCTTATTCACTTGCTCAGGCTCCTTGAAATAGAAGAAAGAAATCACTCTCGCCGCCCAGATCGTGCTGCGCGCGGAAACAAATGATCATTCTCGCTTCAATCGCAAAAGTGATGCCGTGGCTCGGCTCCCAAAGGGGTAATAGAACAAAAGGAGCCAACAGAGAGCAGAAGCTGCAGCAGTACGAGAGGATGAATTCCGGTTCATACAAATAGCCTGTTCCGCATCATTTACCGGATTCCATGCCGCGAAACATAATGTCGATGCCGTGCCGCAGCGCAGCGGCACGAGTATCGGATACCTGTCTACGCTCGAGTTACCATCCAATTTTACTCTGAGTTGAATATCGCCATTATTTGCCGGCGCTGTAATGCACTTAGAATCGATGATCTGCGAGTGACTGACAGCGGCTCCCCTCGTACGAAACGATCGTGGATCGTCGCTGAATGCCGCGTGATGCGATCGGCTTGGGACCCTCAAGTTTATAGAGAAGATTAGTCACGGTGCGAAATATTGCTCATAAGTCTTTCAATTTCCATAAATCGAGGGAAAGGAGCTTGAAGTCTTCAACCAGTGACCTTTTCTAGTTCCATTTTGGGACTACATTCGGAATCGAACAGGATTCTCATCTCCGCGTAACTGAAAAGTCAATCTATTCCATATGAATGGAGTACTCGGGCCGCCCGATAAGGTGGTAATTTGACGACTTAATCAGATTTTCGGTAATCGAATTATAGAGCCTTCGGAAATGAAGATTAATCGAAAGATTCGTGGCGTTTGAGGGCCGTTCAGCTAACTGATTCTCCACATTCCGCTCTGCGACTTGCAGACTTCGGCTCTGGTAATCTACGGAATGAATTCTCCCGCAGTAGAACGAGTACGTAGTTTCCGCAACTACTGCTGAACTGCGTTAAGAATTGCAGGTGACCCTTGGTCGATATATCCTTCCGTAGAAACAGGGGACTCCCAGCAAAACATTTCGATGAAAAGGGAGAAAAACGGACAAAGCCAGCTTCCCCTGGCACGCAATACTTCTACTTTGTTTTACGAAAGCAGAGTAACAAATGTACATATTGATCTCCAGCGTGCAGCGGCGTTTAACTAGTTGTATACCGCCGTAATGCAATGTCCATCCGAGAGATAGAACAACGATCTTTCGGGGATAGGTTTCGGTTAACCAGCCACTGGCTCTGCGCCAGAACCCAGATAGCGACAGGAATGGAATTTGTAACGGCCTCAAGTTTGGGTATTTCTTTGCCGTGCAACTGTTTTAAATCCCCAAAGGGCCCAATGCAGATTATTGAGTATGTCTGAAAATCGTTCAGAAAGAATTCAGAGAACGCAAACGAGTTTAGAGTGTGTTTGCCTCTACTCGTTTAATGTTTACGAATATTTGTAACCACGAATCGTTGCTAGTCGCACGTGGCGCTATCCGCGTTCGACAAGGGCCCCAAAGTTCCATGATTTTGCATAACTCTGTTAAGCAAATGACCAGAATAATAACTTGCTGGCAGGCATATGTGTGACAGTCGTGCAGCTAGCGAGCGAAACTCAGTTTCGCAGTTTACACGGTGATAGTGGAATAATTATACCGGCATGCACGTCTGCGTTTAACTTTCCTGCTGGCCTGGCCCGATAAAACTACCGCGCGAATCGGCTGTAATTGAGCGAACTAAACGCTGGTACTCCGCTGACGCGCGGTTGTTATCGCCCACGAATTGAGAGCGGGACACTTGACCCGTGCTCGATATTGCGGAATCGGTCCTTAAATTGATGAAGAAAAATAGATAAATTATAACAGAAAATCTACTTCAGACCCAATTAAGCAAAAAGGAAGATACCTCGAACCGTAATAGATCAAATCGTTGGGTATCGGTTTCTCACGATCTTAAATGCCGATACCCTTATCGCAGTGAATAATTCCGTTCATTAATAACATTGAACCTCGCCGTCCAAGTACTTTAAACAATGTAGCCTTTGTCTTATTCATCCTCTGCCGGTCGAATAACGACGACATTTATTAAAAACTGTCCTGGAGATTCAATTAGTTGGAAAAACGACAGAGGGGACACATCGGGCGTATTAAAACGCGTCTCGTGAAATATTTATCGGAGCGAAAAACGTTTCATGCGAGAGCCACGTAAATTAATAAAGCATATTAACGGTCAAGCGCGTTCCCTTTACAATTGCCTCTGTTTGACGACATTTCAAAATTGTTTCCAATTATCAATTGACGTCGAGCGACTTTCTGCCTACTGGTCAGCGCGAACGAGAAGATATTTGCCTGCTTGATAATATTTATACAGTATTCGATATTTCAGTCATTGTTTGTTGCCCTGAAATGAATTTGTACGCATCAGCCACGAACGCGGTATCGAATGGTAAGTCGACACGTTGACTCATACTACTGACTACGCCCTGAGTAGTCCAGCGTGCTGTGGGAATTAACACTATTGAGTAGAAAAAAAGATTGATAAAAGAATCTACATAATTAATTCCGCGGTAAGGCTTAATGCAATTCCGAAATTGTCTGAGAAACCATTGATTCGTACTACTGAAACTATCAACACATCCTATGTAAACTACTATGTGACAACAGTTTGCAATAAAATAAATTATCGTAAGAAATATTTGTTCATAATATTCACAGCCCCAAAATATTCCCGTGAATACTGCAGTGCATTTTATACATTCTTCAGAGTGAAACGAACGCAAGCACAGGCAAACACAGATTAATTTCAGACAGAACCGACAGAGTTGCAAAATTTGTCTGATTTAATCAAGGTAAGATTGAAGTTTACAAAGTATTATTACTACTCCCGAGGTTTCCATCGAGCGCCGTTCAAAGGCTGCAGCAATTATACAGAATGAAACGTTTTCGCAAAACTAGCGATACATGACGTGCATTTCTATCTAATTCTGTAGGATATATAATTACGGCATCAATTTTGAATGCATCAGGAAAATAACGCCATCTGAGCTGGAACATCCCGAATCTACATTCCCAATTCTACACTTAGTCGAACTGCAAACCTATGAGTTGGCGAATCTGCAAAGTTATAGGGAGCGCAATCTTCAAATCGAATGGCTTACTTTTGCTATCTCTGGAGAAGTGTCCCTATTATAGGAGTCTTTGACGCGCCCGCGACGAACGTGGCCCGTTCATCCCGGGGAATCCGGTCGATATGCATCGTTCGTTTCCGGTAATCTACCGCTACGACTTTCAGAAGTTGGGGAATCCTCGTCATCGAACCGGATTCTAAGTTACACCCCGTTTAATTGCTCGATGCCTCAGACTACGGAATGAAGTCCGTCCTCCACCTAGAAACTTTCTTCCGGCTCGAAAAGGGAGGAAAGTATCGTTGCCACCACCCTGTTGAAAATGTTTACCCGCCCATGCTGATCCACTTAACGATCTGTCTCGTTCGGACAAACGTGACTGAAGGTTCACTTTTCAGTAAATTCCAGTTTTAGAACTTGGCCACATAGAAAAAAAATTATTCATTATTCTGGTATTACATATTTCATTTTATTCGAAGATTATTTGCATAAGAATTGTTTCGAATAATGCCCAACTCTGATTTCCTACTTGATGGTTGTCTTAGAACTCTGAGGTTCAGAAACTTTGGGTAATTAAATCATTGCAGAGTTGGGAGTGGAATATTCAGCAGATAGGCTATCTGGATTCTATTAATTTAGATACTGAAATAAAGATCACCATCTTGTATCATCAAGCCACAAATCCTGTATCATCGATGTCCAAACCTTTGTTCTCGTTTATCCCTGTGTTCACTGCGCAACCATTATTTATTGATGCACAGTCACGCTCATAATATTCGAAACAATGCCAGCACATTTATCAACAAACGTCCCCTCTATTCTCGGCGTTTAATCGTAATTAAATTTTGCTTATATTAACAGACCGTAGAGCGGGACCATTTTCTCCGTGGAAACGAACAAAACCATTACGCGAATTAACGACAAGATGAGCGGAATGTTAACCTTTCTGGATGGAACGCGGTTCATATCGTCTGGAAGTTTAATTAATGACGTTTCTACCCCGTCTTTCCTGGCTCGTATTCCGTTCCTCGGCAAAGAAATCGCGGGCGAAGACGAAGAGATCTCCTGGAGCTGGCAATTATTAAATTATGCACAGCCGTTGAACAGGAATGGGGGAAAATATCATTCAACGTCCCATTTCACCTCCTGAATAATTCCGACACACGATCTCCCGTGTCGCCATTAAGTTTCATGAAAAAACAATTGTTTCTCTAATACCGAGGAATCGATGAATATTCCTTGCACGACGAATGGTAACATTTCGAGAGTCTCTGCTCAAGCTTAGAACGATTACGCCGGAAACATAAATTCCGTAGGAAACTTCAGTACTTGTAACAACGATGTGGCATTTAAAAGTTTCCCCAGTGAAGTTTCCCTCGTAATATTGCCACGCCACTTTTCAATCCGTCTGTATAGCTTGAAATTACCCACTGGCTTTTGAGGAAAATGGCTTATTTTCAGTAACTGATCTTTATTAAGGAGTTATACTTACCCAGGCGGCTGAAAAGAGGCGAATGTTTGTGATTTTTTTTTAAAAAGCGGAAGCATATATTTTTACAGAACTTTTACACTTAAAAGAATAACGTTTAAAGAACACTTGGTAATTTTTTCGCAGAAATATATTTACGTTTATAATAAAGTAACAATCGACATCTAAGAAGCCTTTTTAAAAAGTTGGTTTTGCGGTGAGCACTGCCATTCGGAACCAGATTACCTAAAATCAAAAAACAAACAAGATTTCTTGAGTGTATTAATGTATTCTCTGATTAACATAGGGAATTTCCGAAATATTAATTTAAAACAAAATCACGGCTATTTAAATTTGAAATCCTGATTTTTCTCGCGCACGAAAAAATGACTGTGTCACTTTATTATAAACGTGAATATTTTTCTACGAAAAAATTACCAAATGTTCTTTAAATGTTGCCCTTTTAGATGCAAAAAGTTTCATATAAATATATGCTTCCATGTTTTCGAAAAAAATTCTCAAACATTCGCCTCTTTTCGGCTGTATAAATGTATACTAAAAAGGAAGAATATTTTTAAATTTTGAATTAAATTAGCACTACAAAATTGGTTTAAAAAACATGAAGGCTACTTCACTTACACCACGGATGCCTTTGGGTGCGTCTCTCAACTTATTAACCTCTTTCTTTGAGTACCCCTTCAGTATTATAATCCCTCAACCATTAATCAATCTAATCACCAATTCAGCAAAACAGCCGCTACTCGGCTGTGATTATATATCGATACTATAGGTGCGTAAAGCCCTCCAGGAACCAGCTACACAGAGAGGTTCAGTTTTAGTGCCGTTTCCTGTCCAACGAGCAATCCCGATGGACTGTGATGCCGCCCTTACGTGAACGCGTCAAGCGTCCCTTCCTGGTCGTTCGCACTTTAACGAACCGACAGCCTAGTAGTACCCGTGGAAAGTCCAGGTAGTGTGCATGCAGTACAGGTATGCGTCAGAGCTTGGCCTACATGTCGAGGTCGTGCCGCTCATTATAGCGACCCCTTGTGTCACCGTTGCCTTGTCTGTATCTCTATCATTTCACCGCGGCGAGTACAATGTACACATTTCTAGCGCTGGCTCGTTCCACTTTCGCCCGGGTCTCGGCCGAATATCCACATTAAACGTCTGCCACGTCTTTACAGTAGACAAAATACCCGCGCTGTTTGTTAACAATCTTCAAGGTTCACGTGGACGCGGAACCTAAGGGACGACGCGCCATATTTTATTCATCCCCCCTCGGAAAAGCGATCAGGAAAACTGCAGACGTCAACTGCCGCCGCGTTCCGCGTGACGTATCTATGAAAATTCAATTTCCGACAAATGGAGGAAGATGCCTGGGCCCTTCTCATCGTTCTCCGCACGTAGAACGCCAGCCTCTTCCGTGCGGACTTGCCTCCTGCGGAACGTCCTTGCGGCGCGCAGCCGCGCGTCGACGCTTTTGTTTCGCCCGGTTCTTGAAAATTTAGTGGCAGCCATCCCCGCGCTGTCATTCGGCGATCGATGTTGAAAGGTTTAGCGAACAACGCGGAGCAACGCGACTGATGGCGGTGGCTGTTCTACTCGCCCTCGTTGAAATTTAGAGAAGTCGAGTACGGACGGTTTGGTTCTCATGTTAAATAGAAGTAACGGATTTATAATTTACCAAAGCAGCGACATTTAACGTCCTCATAAAAATTACAGAGTGCATTTGCCGTACTCTATGACCATACCGTCGGTTATAGACTACAACGAAGCCTAAAGTGAATTATTTATTAGATATTGATGAAGACTCATAAAGGACACAGAATGAAGCACAACTGAGAATAACGGTACATCACGAAGTCTGTACCAAATTTGGTTCATCCTATTCTGAACTTCTATGATGTGCAGGAGACAAATGCTAAAATATAATTTCAGGCTTTAACGTTGAATAAATTAGATAGAGTAGATTCGGAAATCGGGATTTCTCCCAGAAAACTTTACTTGAAATATTCTTGGAGTGTACAGTGAATATTTCATAAAGATCGGAAGAGGGAAAATAGCTCCTTCTGTTCCAGTTATTTTCCTTCGTTCCCTTGGCCAAATTCGCTTCGTTCGCGAACCTAGTTTTCTGATATATAGTCCAAAGAAGTTAGTGTTGGAAAACAATCGGAGCACGGGTGTTTTATGGGAAAAGGGGTGCGTGGGCAAGGGAAGGCACGTTACCGCCATAAATACGAAGTAAACACCCGCACAGGAGAACGCGAAATCATTAGAGCGTCGTTCAATTTGCGGTGTACGCTCGAAAAGGATGAACTCAATTTGACTGGTGCAGCTGGGAGCTGGTTGCCATCTGGAAAAGTCGAACCTAGTTGTACAAGCGAAACCACGGTTCGCAATAACGGCGAATACCATCGGCATGAGCGCAGACATCTGTGACAAGAACGACGAAGATTCTAATTGCGACAGGAATAACAATCTTCAAATTGCTAGCATCATAAAATAAAGACTGAATATGAAAGACGTCTAATTTATTAAAAAATATGTGCCCATACGGGAAACCAAACTTTTGACCTATTTTCTTAAATGATTCTAAATCGGTACTAACTGCGTCAAAGTTGAATGATACAGCAGGCCTGTATAATTCATTTCACAGATTAATCATAACGAATATCTACGACGATTCAGGATTGCCTCGCACTGCAGGAACCACTTGAAACCACTTTCCTCGTCAAACAGACTTCCGTGATTACTTCGCTGAGTGGAAGAATACTGGGCGAGGAAGAGAACGGTCGAGAAAGGTGCGTGGTCCGTTGTGGGGAACTCTGAGACATGAACGAGAAGAGCTTCTGCCCGAATTAATTTAAATCCTGAAGCCTTTGCCCGCAGGAAGACAGCCATCGAAACGTCGGACGCTGTCTTTTTCTGTGAAGAACTTTCCTCGCTGGATTATTCGATCCCCTCGAAAGGGAACAGCTGGCAAGAAGGGGAGAGAAGCGCGTGAGGATTAACTTTCACGCGGCCTTGGAGCGTGAATTTTTCAGAAAATCAGCCTTCTGCGACGATCGCGGGGCGTCATCACGTACCTCGAAAGAATACTTCGTCACTCTCTCCGTGAGGATATTACTTAAAAACCAATACAACTTCGAAGTGGAAGAATTCTTTCGCTGTTGTATGAAAAACACCAGCACGATTCTTTTAACAACGCTAAATCTCAAGACGTCGGTGAACGTTACGCCCACTAGTTTCAAACCTTCCGAGGATACTCCGTATTCAAACGGTAATGGCAACCCCCACCGAAAAGTTTCCACACCGAAACTGATCGCGCCGATGCTCCTGTACATCCCATCACGTCTTTTCGCTGCACAGGATGGCTCCTTCTATCCGGTGGTTTGCGATAGTAAACTGGTTCTAAGTTGCGACACGTAAGCCGATCCCAGCCTTCGAAAAGCGTCGTATGTGGGCTGAGACTGCAGCAACTCTGAACGTGACTCGTTATCCGTAAAGGGGATTGATGCTGAGTAGAGGAAGTAACGCGTGTTTTAAGGAACCCGAGTGAAAACTAATGGCGTATGAATATCCTTCATGGTAACACACTCAATGAAGTATGCTTTCTATTGTTTCGATACGAGAAAGATTGGACAGCTGAATTGAAAGGAATCCCGCCACTCCAATCTGCCTCTATGAAACATCCAATTACTGACTTCTAAAAATCATCAAGAAACAGCAAATCACGATACTTTTCAATTACCGGTAATGAAATGAATTGAACCCCCTCCGAACCACTTTACTTCAGCCCCTTTCGACTCGATTCTATAGGGTTCTATGAAACTCGTTACGTTCGAGTCCGTTGAAACTCGTGCGATTTCGAGGGGCCAGGGGACGGAGAGGAGGCGTCGGGCCTGCTAATGACGAAATTAAAGTTGCTTCAACGACGTCGACGAGAATTCTCGTTACTCGCATCGCGGAGCAAACGAAACTTGGGCAGTTTTTACTTCGTTCCCGAGAAACGGTGTCCCAACCTCGTGGTAAAGCTTCATTTTCATGGGGTGGCAATATACCCAGGGGTTCTTTCTCCAATTCCGCTAAATTCTCTTCAGCCATCGTTGCTCTAAAACGCACAACAAACGGCCAATACCCTTAATTCAGTTTGCCGTTTAATGATAAAAGACATTATCTCGAGACGGAGGAAAAAAACAGGTGCCGAGATTTACGGCATCAGAACGCGAGGGATGAAAGTACAGGCGCTGATGTGGCGCAGCTGCCATGACGGTGCTCGCCTCGATCCACTCCCACCCCCTCGCCCCCTACACGAACAATTTCTCTTTCTCCGTGTTTCCGTGCATTTTATTTTATTTCACCGTTTTCCCCGTAGAAAATCGCTTTTCCGACCACTCGCGGCCATAAAACCGAAAGCATGTTACACGGGAGTTTCACGGCGGGAGGGATGGGGAGCGGGCCACAGGGCCATTTTCATCGCGCCAATTGTCTAAATTTTCGCGCATTGTTTGCGAAGCTTTGTGCTGTTCCGCGGTGGCTCCCGGTGTCCATCGACGCGGCCCACTTCCCTTTAACCTGCTCCCTCCTGCGCGCCCTTCCGCTCGTTCTTGTTTACCACACCTCGCCTGCCTTTCCAATACGTTTCTGCCATTGTCTCGTTGACGCGGCTCTGTTGTCTCAGAGTTCCGCGACATGATCGAACCACCGCGCATGCTGGGAAGGGGTGAAAAAGAACGGGGTGGTCTGGTGATCAACGCGAGGGTGGGAAGGATGAGCGAGATGAAGGGGGAAAGAGGTTTAGGCATTGGGAACAATTTCGCGGTTGGATAATTACGCTTTGGGTGTCCCTCGTTACTTGGCTGGACGGCCCTCTTATCCTTGCACGCCACTGCCGCCTCGCCAACCCTTTAGCGGCTCATGCGGGGAATACCTTGAAGCCGCTGGTAGATAAGTCTGTACATTAAAACGATTATGGGGGTTGGGGTATATATAGCCGAATTTCTCGTTGGGTTGGTCCAGGTGAACAAGGAAATAGAGAGGCTGGTTTGAAATTAAGGGGTCTCCCTACTTGACGGCTGAAAAGGAGCGCGATATTTGGAATTTTTTTAAAAAAAAACCTCGAATTATATTAATTGAAAACTTTGTGCCTATATTTATACATACTTAGGCAACATTTAAAAAAAAATTAATTAAAAAATAACAGCACCTAAAAGTTTAAACGCGTCTATCTGAAAACTGTGCTTTTCGAATTAGTTAAGTTTCGAATGATATCTCAAAAATCAATCACCCGATTTACTTCAAACTTGGTATGTATCTTCAGTAAATGTCCCATTCTCATTGCTGCTAAAACTATGTCGGTTTTTGCAAAATTAGACTTTTGTGACTTAAAAATCCAGCGAATTTTTTGGAACAATCAAATGCCTATTTTAGACGTTGCCATTTTTTTTACTTTTCAGTATTTCTCATTTAGTCTAGTTCAGGTGATACAACCACCTGATACTCCGGATACAACCACTATTTTTGCATACAATTTGTTTTTTCATATTCTCTAAAGATTGACAAATAAAGCCACAAAGCAGGAAGTAAATATATTTAATGGTTTTGTTTTAAAAAATTCCCAAATTTCGAATCATTTCTCGTTCGTCAAAGTAGGCAGACCCCTTAAGTTTATATCGCTGGATAAGACATGAATAATTTTCATCTTGAGTTTCAACGGCCACAGCTCATTCTCAATATGGTTGATCTATTAATTGACCAGAGCATAGAACCGGATAGACATCGCAACACTCCCGTCATAATTTAATCTCACACTTGTAGATTGAAAGCGAATAATGATCCTGCGGAGATCCCGCGTAGTCTTGCGCATTAGTTAAGGTTCAGAAGATGGATGCGAGGAACGTCGTGGAATAATTTATCACTGAGGTAGGAAATGGTAGAAGTTTCTCTTTTAACGATGAATTTCGCTCATTCATGAATACTTCCACGATTAATTTGTCGATTTTAATTGACGGCTAAGCCCAGTATTGCTGATCTTAATGCTGCTCGACAATTAATTTCATATTTACAGTCATGCGACAGCTGGCTGATAGCGCCCGAGGAAATGGAAATACTCAGGCTCGTCAATAGCTTGTCGAACACATTTCCTGTGCGATACGCATGAATAATGAATGAACGGAATTGCAACTAGACGTCGGTACACTATTTCAATAAAGTTACATAATGCAAAAGGACGCTGTTGGACAACTTCCCAGCGGTTTTTATACACAACACATACACGCACTGGTATGGTAATGATCGATGACGATTACGAGCCCTGATGGGAATAGACGATCCCGGTCGCTGTCGATGAGTGGTACACCAGCAGAAGAGCGACGGCGCTCATCTTGTCGAGTGGAACGCACCAGCGACCTGTGTGTGTATACTTATACGAACATCGGCCCTCGTATGATTGATGACGATTCCCTTAGTGCCCTATCGACGATGCAGCCTGCATCCACTTCGCATTATTATTGCGAACCACTTTGCGACTATGACGTTGTGCACGGCCGTCTTGGGAAATTGGGACCATGCTGAACAACCCTCTGGAGGAACGCGTTCACGAGAGCAAGGAAGCATGGCTTACGCTTCAGAATGGATTTCCAAGGCGAACGAGGAGGAAATACTTAAGATTCGAATACTCTTACACTTTCCCTTCATCAACTGGAATTCATTATACTTAAGTTGGATGAATGGTTTCTGGTTGTTCCACTTTTCCGAAACCCAAATAGGAGCCTGATAGTTCAATTACCAGCAGATGATTCTGCATGTAAGGAGTGGAAGAGGCTTAAGGCAGATATGATAGCCGCGCGCTTGGGAGCATTACCGTCGATAATTCCCCCCTGTGCTCGTTCCAGTGCGCGGCTCGCGGAATTGTGTTACCGGTGCCGCTGTAACAATGAGACGACTTAAAGTTCAATGTAATACCTTTAATCCAGCGGACCACGCACGCATCATTAAACATATCGGTCTCCGTAACTCGTCGCGCGATGGGCATTAGCGTGAAATGAGAATCGTGAATTTCGAAGAATACCTAACGCAACGGAATGGAAATCCTGCTATTCAGAATTCAGATTCCCATTGCGAAGCGATTAATCACGTAAAAGAAATTACTCTGTAACAATGAAGCCTTTGTTCCTCGGTACCTTCTATTTCAAGGATTAGGAATCACCAACTTTTAGACGCTAGCTAGAAACTATTGTCTTCTTTCCCTAAACAATAACCCCGATTTAATTTCCCAGGGCTCCCCAGGTACGCTAAGGTTGGAGTACCTCGAAGGCACCGTCGAAAGTGGGATAAATTGGAAGTACACGGAGCACCGTGGCGAAAGCACAAGGGTGTTCTTTTCCGGGAGCGGTGTGTCAAGTAATCAGCCGTAGCTGCCAGAATAATTTCCAAGTGGCCAAAGTCTCTGAATGCTTCCCCGCGGAGGCTGGAACAGCGGATTTGCTCCACGGCTAACTGTTCCACCGGAACTAGACCCGCTCCGGAGCTATCTATCCGACTTGGCTCGCGACCCTTAATTTAGATTCGCGCGGATTAAACAGGGGACTCCCCTTTGGCTAGCAAATTCGCCCTTTGACGCACTTTTTCCCCTCGGTTTGATTAAATTAAAATCAAACGTTCTGCTCCTAATCTTCAATCCTTAGAATATTTTTCTCTCTTCTGCGTGAATTTAGGAAACTGATTCGTGGGAAGAATCGGCAAGCATAGACCTCGTTCTGAATTGACAATGAAAAATCGTTGCCAGTTACACACGCGGGATCGATCATGCAAATGGGTTAATTAACTGTGCAGTGGTCGCGTGTGTTCCACACCGCAAATGGTCGCGCTGATGATAACAGTTATTCGCCTGTAGGTTTTATCGTTTTGTCGATAACGAAACGATTCGGTACGTCAAAAGGTTGTGCTTTCTGTGGAAGAATTCTGTTGAGCCAGACACTTCGTCGGTATCAGCGTTCCCATAATTGATTAAGCAGGACAGTGATCTATGAAAGATGTCAAGGGAATTATTTATACGAACTTAGAGATATGGACTACAGTTTGTCGGTTTTTAAAAACAAGTTTTAAAATTTAAAGGAACGACTTTATGCACTAGAATTAATTATTTAATGAATAATGTCAACATTTTGACTTTAAATCGCCTCGGACACAAGCATATTGTAGCAGGTAATAGTTTACTGTAAAACTAATCTTCATGAGTTCATATTTTAGGAAGAAATAGTATATTACGTGACAAGGGAGAGAAGAAATCGCGTCTCTCCCTTGTCACGTACAATATTTTTTTCAACACCTGCATGAAAGGGGTGTTTTTGAAAGCCTCGATTGCTCGTTTATTCTGTCGAAATTAATAAATACGTGTAGCCCTTAGCATGGAATACTGTGCCCAAAGCGTTGATGGCTTCACATCTTTTTTTTTCATTAAAATAAACTAATAAAACTGCTTCCGAAAATGTTTCCAATTTGTGGTTATCTCGCCACTCCATAAATTTTTGGTATATCATCTGGTATTTTACTTTCGATTTTGATGGCAGAAAATTTTCTTCGATGGCTTTTGCAGCTTCTGCTATATCGGGAGGTTATTATTCATTTTACCTTTTAATTGTACCTTTTAATGAAAAATGGTGCTGTGACAGTTGTAATATCATGATAAAACACGCATGATAGATAACGATTAGTCGAACAACTTCATCTTCATACCATAGGGTAACGTCAAACTCCAGGGAGGAAAGTACAAAATTATGCGAATACGCATGCGCGTAAAGTCTTTTTCCCTTAGGAGAAAAGTAGAAAACACGAATACATATGAAATTGGTCATTTTGCTCCCGCTCAGCAGGGGTAAAAATGCACACATTTTCATGCACGTGTTGAAAAAAATAATAAATGAAATACCTAATGCTTTATAATTTATATTTTGTACGGATTTTAGTTATTTTAGATTTTTTCATTTGGTTTTGTATGCAGTGTATTTTATTCTGTTATACTTTTGTAATTCCATAAATATTGAAAGAAGTGGAAATTTTTTAAATAAATACAAATATTTATATATTTTTTGTGAAAATTCGAAAATCAGTTTAAGCGATTTTTTTGAGAATAGTGAAATTCGAAAACCGGATTTTTCAAAAGTCGATTTTTGTGTAAACCCTAATATGGACACTTCAACATTTTTTTATGTTCACATTTATATTCATACACATACAAACTTAGATAGTAAATATAATTCTATATAAATTATTATATACATATTTATAGTTTTATAAATAGGGACATTGCCTCACAATATGGCATTTTACCTTCCCAGCTTCTAAGAACATCGTGATTCGTTAAATATAGAACCTACACCAAATGTCACACCTAACTACATAGTATGTAACTACTAAACGACCACAGAGTAGACTTCACGCGAGAATTAGGCTTCTTATTGAAATGCATGTGCCGGTCACTTCTGCGGAGACACGTGACCAGGAAATATTCATGATTGGACTGTCTCTGAACCGTGAAGGGGCTTCAGAGAGTCGTCTGATCCGACTGTGCTCCACCCCAACGATATTAACATTGTGTCAAGCTGGACATTAGATCTTGTTTGAGCTTACCAGTCGCTAGACTCAAGCGCAATTCCGTATTCTATTACCCCGCGCAATTACAATTTCACTTGAAATCTGACAGCGTTGAATACCTACCGACGAATCCTCGAAGCCCCTGGAAGTTCAAAATTTGTAATACACCATATTCCCGAAAGGGAACTCTGCGAATAGACCAGCGGGGGTCTGTGAAATCGATAAAAAATCTTGAATCACTTGACGAATTTCGCTGTGTGGTTCGAACGAACACTCTCATTGCGGTCGACGACGCGTCGGAATCGAACGGCGCCAAAACCGGAGCGGAAAGTGGTATTAAAGAGCCCGGGGCGTCAGGCGGAAACTCATTCACAAAAGCAGCAGCTTTCAAATCGCCTCGCTGCTAGCTGTTATCGCGCGTGCTACCTCCGCGGCACCTCCACGGTATTCACGGGTGACACTACAATCAGGGAATCGTCGACGCGCCAACGATCGCTTCAGACAGCCAGGTCGACAAGATTTCTATTTACCACTCGGCCATTCCGCACATCGATCACACGTTTTTTCGTCTCGTCATCCCTGACACCGACCCACAAAGCTGCGGACAGGTGACATTTGTCACACGTGGGCCATGTTTTATGTAACTTAAATTAAAGGACAGTACCTACAAGACAAGTCGCCTTTCCCGAATCTATTTCTTCACGCGGTTTGTGTGATACGTTTGGGAGAAGCCTCTCGCCGGAGAACGTAAACTTCTAATCAGCAACGACATACACGACGGCCAAAAGGATTCCTGTAAATCCTTTGCCGATAATCACGAAAATTCCCTCGGTAAATAGACCACGGCCAGCAGCCTTGGGGCAGCTGGGCGTCCTGCCAAAGCCTCGCTGTGGACAAAAATCTTTCCGCACCGAAGATCTTTTCGGCCAAGCTGGTCTATTCGACGTCCAGTAGTTGCATTCCATAGCAACCTTGTGTCAGTTGCAACATTTAATTAACGACTATCTACGCAGAAGGGAGAATAAATTGAATTCATCGAAACTAATCAAAATAATATTTTTTACCAAAATCTCGAATTTTTACGGACCATATAATAGGTTTGCGCGAGAAATGACACTTGTTTTATACACCCTGTAATTTTTTCAAGTCGATCTGAACCGCCGTTTATTCGCAAATTCGCAAAACCAAGAGAAAAAAAGATTCGAGGAAAAGGCGTTTAAAGTTTCTGGGCAAAGACGACGCTAAAATTTACCGTTTGACCTTTTCAGCTGCCAAATGAACAATTTTGCGAATTTTAATACAAACCAAACGGCATTTTATTCAGAAAAGATAGTATTTTCGGAAAATGCAATATAAAAAATCGATTTTTCCGCATTGCAAATGCCACGATCCGCGTAATGGTATGCCTTACTTCAGCAAGCGGTATTGCATGCTCCATGTAGCTCAGAGGCCGATGCATTGCGCGAAGTAACAGGAGGGAGAGGCGGCTTGAAAGCATAACTTAACCGTACATTTTGATTCTAGCCGCGTTTCGATGCTGGGAACGATATTGGATGATGCACACGGAAAAGTGAATTACTTTTATGGCGTGTAGCATAGGCGACTCCGCGGTTTCCTTTTGGATTCCCGGCCGTGTAATACTATTTGCACAGCGTGTACCGTGAACAGTGTTTCGCGTATGGTGGAAGAGTTACGCGGCAAGCTGAAGGCAACGTTGCCTGGCACGAAGGCGAATAGCTGTTTAGTTTTCCTTGCTTTTGTGCTCGGCTCTGCCCCGGGAGAGCCAAGTGACTTTGGTAATGTGAAAGCAGAGGGGTGAAATGAACCCGTTGCTTCGCGGAATGCCATCTTTTAGATAGTTAGTCCCCGCAATCAAGCAAAGGATTTCATTGAAACTCTTTGCCACGTCAGCCACAAAGACGCGAGAACTGCACGGCAGGAGCTCGAATAAGATAGCGCAGGTTTGCACTCTGTATACATATAACGACTAAATGATGAAATACGGTTCAGCGGGGGATCAAAGCTACTGATGAAATATTGATACACTAATCCATGCCCACACAGACACGGCCAAGCTGTTACATGTTGATTACATCAAACTTGTGGTTTTCCTATTACGCACCCTGTCGATGTGTTACTAGAAGCTTCATGAATATTTCATCCTATCCCTATCAGACCCTAAGTCCAAGCCGTACCTATCATTCCAGCCACTAAAGTTACCGTGCACACATAATCAGTTGATACCTTGGGATAACCAAGTGCCTAGGCGACACTTAATTATAAAACAAAGTATTTCTGGATAATCACGAGGCTGAAACTTCCTCGGTGACACAAACTTAACTGCCACAAACTGTATTATTCATTTCATGAAGCGCACGGTGCCAGAATCACACGTGTGCTTTGAATCCTAAGAGTATCAGTGGAACGAACACGTCATATCTGAGACAGAGAGGCGAGACTTTTTCTGGAAGACGCGATCAGTCGGATCGCGGTGGCCTTGCGGCAGACAGACGGGCAAATCTCAGTCAACGAGTAGGAAATCCCGGGGCGAATGAAGTGCCGGTGTAACCGGATCGCAAAAACTTTAATCGGTTTACCGAATGGGTCGGGCGAGCCGATGGGAGATAATTGAAATCCACGTGGAAAGCTAGGGGCCTCCGGAGATTGCCATTAATTAGAACCATAGATCACCCGGCATGGTTTGTGACAACCGGCCAGATCCTCGACCCTCTCTCTGCGCTAACCTGCTTCCTATGCTCATCTTTACCGTGACGCTGCTTATGCAACCAGTATCTCCAGCAATGCTGGCGCCGCTGCTACCAACAGCCACCTACCGATAGTCCATCTGCTGGGATTGCACAACTACGTGTCTGCAGTATCGTCTGAAATAGATCTTGAATTAGGAGCCGGGGCAATTATGAATCAGCAACAACCGACTCACGCTCGCTCCGACATCGTATGTCTGTTGGCTCGCCGGTCTACTGATGTTAGCAGAGTCATCAACGATGATTAGAGTGTTCCTGAAGGATTGATTGATATCCACTGATGAGATGGAAGTTGCACGTTCAATTTAAACTCTCGTTTTGGTGCTCCTGAACTCTCCGGGTCAGATAGTATTTGGGGAAGTTAAATATTGCTGTTTGAGTAAATTGCTTTGAAACTCTTAAATAATCCGGAGTTCTGGGTCTCGATTAATTGAAATCAATGGCACTATAGGGAGCACTACACGGCAGTTAAAGCACATTTGTCAATACAGCGGCACCATTCGACGTAATAGTCTTGTACCGCCCGCGAAACTCGATACCGTATGTCTTCCTTCAACCAAAACGGACCCTCCTCACGAGTTAGTAGACTCTCCGGAGGTATCGCAACGGTTATCCATACCGAGGACGACGCTTCTACAGATTTTCCCATTCATGAATCACTCCTCTAACCGATGCTCTACCCCGCATTCAGGGGCAGTCTTCCGCGAAGAAGTTCTGCGGCAAGTGATCAGCGGAGACGCTGTTACGTCTGGCAAACATCCGCGATCGTTCGGTAATCAAGCCGAGGCAACTGATGAATGCCGTGCCCTCGCAAAGTATTCGCTTTATCCGCGGAAACTGTGAAGACACGACCCCCGAGGTGTTATAAATCGAGAAAGCCGCAGCAAGGCGCGGAAGAATTATAGAAGCAAGAGCGAGCTTAAAACGAAATCTACGGACACAAAAGTGGAAGCAGACGGTCGGAAGAATGCGAATACGTTGGCGAGGAAAATAAAGGAACCTTGCAGGGACCCATGGAAAAGGATCGAGGGAACCGAGGAGGAATAGTGGATGTCGGGGAAGAGGAAGATGGTGTCTCGAGTAGCGGCGGTCCTAAGGAAAAGCTTTTTTCATTAAACTACAGAAAATCTTTTTAAGGGATATAAAAGACCGACTCACGGAATTCCTTTGGTCGACCCGAGACCGGGCAGTGAAATTGCCGCAGCGCGATACTAGGAAAGGGAGCGACTTGATAAAGGTAGAAACAAAGCCAAGGAAACAGCGCGGCCGGGGGGAGCGAGGAGGGAGGGTTAAAGTGGCGAAGGAGAGAGGTAGTTGTAGACGGGGAAATAAGAGTAGGTTTCATCGTGCTAGCGAAATTCCGTGTTAATGTTATTCACGGTCGATCGCCGGCACAAAAGAGAACAACGCCGGGGCATTTCACTTTTAGGAAATTGCGCAGCGCGCTCGTCTTTGCACGGATCGTTTCCGGCCCATGCACCATTGCACTCTCTCAATAGAGATCGGTTACCAGACATTAGGGGAATCCTGTCTGCGATTAAATATGCGACTGGGGATCACTGGAGCAGATAGAATCGCTATTGGACCAAAGTAATTCGTGTCCCGACGAAAATGTCACAATCTTTTTAACGCTATAAGAATAAACGATGCTCGAATAAAATTTCCCAACGTTCGCGAATGGAAAGCTCCTTCTTGTCTTCGCGTTTCACCTCACCCAAGTCTCGATATCGTCCTGCATTCCACGCGCATTAGGCCGTGCCATGCAACGTTTCACTTTACAGAAATTCGTCTCGACATCCGCCGTCGCATTAGTTTTACTCCCACAACATTCCGTTTGAAATAAAAGCCTCTCAAACGAATGGGTCCCTTCCACTAGAACTCACCGAGGGCTCGATAAATAATACTTTTTACATGTTTTCTCTACCTCGACGTGCGCTATGAATTCCAATGGCATACACTCGAGGATCGCTGGGTTATGACACGGAAAACTCCTTTGAACAGGGGTAGGACACAATCTTCCTCAAGCGGGGCTGGAGTGGCGCGTGATTCATCGCTACAGTATCGCAGGCTCCACTCTCTATCACGCCGAATCGTTGCTTAACCGAGGGAAGAACAGCACGATTACGGCTTGATTGGAATTCTGTATTGAAAAGCTTGTCGGTGCAGGCTGAGCATCTAGGATGCTGCGAAATAACTATGCCTTTAGTTCGGCTGCTAATAGAGGTTGATCGCAACTACGCTGCCAGCGAAGAAAAAGAAGGAAAAGTTTCAAGGCAACTCTATTTCCGTCCCGTTGCTCTCGCCCCAAGGCGATCCTCCTCGAAAGGCTCGCTTCTTGACACCTTTCGCTTTTAAAAAATTCTTCCGTCACTGTAATAGAACCACTGAAGAAAATCTCCGGTTATCAGTTCTCCATCCACGTACCATTTTCTCGGTGTGAGGAAGCTGGCCAGGCTAATCGATCTACTCGGGGAAACACAGGGAGATAAAAGCCAAGCGAAAACTTTCTACGTAGTTCTGCATACTTCTTTAACTGCGCGTCACGCTTCTCTCAGCGGGCGAAAAGTTTGCTCGTAAACGTATCGCATGTATCACCGTACAGCCAGCCGACCGTAGCTATAAATCACTATGGCTGCAGTCAAAGGGCGTCCGAATTTAATTAATAGCACCTCTCTCGGGAGTGGAAGCAGCGGTGTAATTTGACGTGACCGCGTGATCGACATCTACACAATATGTGGCGACGGACATGGCATAATTCGCGGCGGCGAGGCTCACGTTTTGCCCATACTTTATCCCTGACGTTCAATACACACAATTCCTTGGATAGGAAACCAACCCCCGGACAGGAGCCTCGACACGGACGTGCGACTTTTTCCCAAGACTCTGGCAAGCGAAGGTGGTAGGCAACGACGCTATCGTCGAGAAATTGAATCGTCCAGATGGAAATTCTCGTTCCTACGTCCCGAGCTGGTGTGGGTGGCCCTTACACCGACGCGTGGTATATACGTTTCTATACGCAAGCACCTCGCGAGTTATAGAAGTCCAGCGCGCACGAGTCGAATCGTAAAGCTGCTGGACGTTGAAAATGGGATCCGAGGGATGACGGGTCTGGGAAACTTTCGACTCGTTTCGGAAACAACGATCTGCTCGAGTCTTATTCCCTCGAATGTTCCTCGATTCGGCAGCTTGCGCCTCTCTAAATTTTTCCTCCACTCTCGCCCGCTGAAATCTGGAATTCCGAGTGACTTATATCGATACTCTATTTGTAACGAATATAACAGAGTTACGTGGGGTGTGTTTTATCGCGCAGCCAGTGTTCCGAGAAGTTTTCTCGCTGCGAGGAAATAATTTGCAAGGCATTTCGCCCAAGTACGCGATGTCTAGGTTGAAGAGGGCCCCGAGAACGCTGAGGTCTGACACCCAGACTGTCTGAATACAGCCTCGCGTAAATTTACAAAGCGTGAAAAATGTGCAAATAGCGCGCAGAGGAGGGGGGGTGTAAAGAACGGAAAGCCCAGGGTGTACAGCGAATAGGAAGGTGAACGAGAAAAGGCAGAAATCAGAGCTGTTTAAACGAGTTCCAAATGAATTACATCCTCGCGGAGGGCTGGTGCTTTTTTTGCTATAATTCACGGTGCCGGGGACTCGATCGCGCGGAACTAACAATTCATCAGCGAAGCTGCGAATTTCTGGTGCAATAAGTATATTATTATATGGAATTCCTCGAGTATTGAACATTCGTTTACAGAAAGGCAATAAACGTTTTATGAGAGCGAGGCAATTAATCATAACTGATATGAATACCGAATGCCGCTAATTTCCATAAAATGTTCCCATTTTATGCGCCAGAGAATTGGCAAATTATCATATTAAATATTCCACGTTTCTCGCTCGCGATTCCGCGGCGAGGTAAATTAGCTAATTATGAATTCCCCGCCTCCATCAATACGCAAAAGCTGCGGCAACCATTTATGCCTCTTCAGACTTATGGAAAATATGAAAGAAGTTGACTAAGCTGTAATGACTTCGCGTAATCGAAGTAATCCGCTGTAATGCTCGTTGCACTCAATACCTCTCGAAACTACCGCACCGTTAACCAATAGGGGTTGCACTTGAAAATTCAGTACGCTCTTTAAAAACAGGGCAGAAATAATCCAGCTCCACCCTCGCGTACAATCATTTCATTGTTCTGACCTAGTAGCGAGCCATGCAAATTCCTCCGCGTGCGACTGTAATTTAAGCAACCGCCCCGTTTAACATAAAACTGATGATTGCCGTGAGTAGAATAATACGGAAGTGAATAATATCAATGCTGGTAGATGGAATAACAAAAAATTCCACGTCAATTCCTGCGCGAGAGGGATTGGGCTACTTTCCCGACGTGGCAGCCAGCTCGTCCTCCCTCAAAAGAAGCTTTTTTTATTCATCAGACAGAACGAGACGACACGCGAGACGTGACACCATGCACTTTCGCCATATGTGTCACGCTATAATGTAGGAACAGCCGCTTAAATTCATATTCGTCGCGACAGCTTCACGCTCCATTATGATGATTCACGCGCTTTAAACATTTCACCGTGTCTCGACGACGTCTGGCTTCTCCCCGACGCTATACTTTGATTCGAGGGCCATGCATCGCAATCGCTATTTTTAAAACAATATTATTTTAAAGAAATGCAAAATGTCTGTGCACTATGTTGATTGTGTCGATACATTGGTAGGAGTTAAGGGAAGATTTTTGGGGAATTTATTGTACGAAAACGGTCCGACAAATTAATTTGAGGCTTGGCAGGCTGTTTTATTGCATCCTGAACTATTGTTCTGAATTTTTTGTAACGGTGAAAAAAAGCATCTATTTTTAAGCGCGCTCAGTCAGCACTTTGTATCTGCCATGCTTTTTCTTTCACTGTCACACAAAAATTCAGAACACTAACTCAAGATACAATAAAACAGCCTGCTAAACCTGAAATTAATTTGTCGCGCCGTTTTTGTATAAAAAATTCACGAAGAATTACCTATTTTTCATCCCAACAAGGTGCAATTCCCCCTTAATCTAGGCACCCTTTAGTAGGCTCATTGTTCAGCCGCAAGCGAGCCGCTATTATCTATTACCGGAAAGAACATGCAGATATAATTGCTTCCTGTAATACACTGAAAGCGCCGAGTGGGACATCCAGTTTTCCGGGTCACCGTGTAAAAGCAATCGTAGCTCCTCGTACATCACGCACATGGCGCCGCGCCACATAATGCCGGGAATGCAACCTTACCGAGTAGTACTATCAGGAAGATTGCATCGAATTTTCTACATAGTACTGCGATTAATCTTCCACACACTTTACTTCCCTGAAATTCAGTGTCCAGAGGATCCCATGCGCAGAAAACAATGCGCGAGGAGATGAGTTCGAGTGTCGATGGAGTTGGTCGAAAATCAAAATGCCCCTAAAGTGGCATTAATTTTCAAATATGATGGATTTATCAGGCTTCCCATAGCACCGAACAACGGTCCTTATTGCCTCTTCTTTCCGCTCAATTAAAATTGCCACCTCGGGTCGTGAAACAGGGGAGATAATTTCTACGATTCCTGGCGTAGAAGCTGCTCCTCCCCATACCCAATTCTATAAATATTGACTCCGTCCGGCTATTGGGTTTATTTAAGAGCACAATTATCGTCTTAACCATCGCTCGTAAACGTTTGATGGAGCGGCGGCTTCGGTGTAGTTGCAGGATTTAGTACCGGCAGACTCGGCTGCGCGACGTTAAACGCTTCGCTCCCGTGTTTTCGAAGACTCAATTGTTGAACAATTCTCATCCTTTTGTTGGAGTTGGATAACTTTATGCATTGAAAGCCCCGCTTTTGATAACAATTACCAGCTTCAATCCTGGAAACTCAAGTTCCACCCATAGTAGACTGGAGCTCTGAACTTGCGGAAATGTTCCCTGAAAAACTCTTGAATGAGAGGAGTCGTATTGGCGGATACTTATCACGGATTCCGTCAAGTATATCTCGAAGCGTGTATATTAGGGAGTCAGCCAGCAGATCTGCCTTTCAGATCTTCTCCGGCGGAGAGCCAACGGACACGAAGGGGTTAATCGCTCCGCCATAAATTACTAGGCTTGATGCATTGCTGCGTAGTTGGTCTACTGAGCTGCACACGCTGGTCTTTGATATATGCGTATATGGAGGCCGACTCTACTGTACAGACGGAGAACCCAGACACAAGTTCTCGCGCGCGTGACGACGTAAGACGTGCAGCTCTAGAGCTGCACATGTCTCTATTTTGATGGGAAACGTTGCGTAAGGCTGATGACCATTTTGCGTGGGAAGCATTCGGGGCTTTTCTATCGTATTTCATTTTTATATTTCTGCGGTTAGAGTACAGGTTAGATGGAGATGTTGTTGGTGGAGACACATCGAGTGTACATTAATTATTATTAATTTTTTGAACGCATATTGCTGGAGAACGCATGGAATAACAAGGCCAGCTCTCGCAGACGACTGTGCGTATTAACGATCTAATTGTCAAAGGTTCCTCCAGTGGCTGGGATCGCCTCTTTGAATAGTGGCGTAATTGCAATTAATCGGCACGAACGAGCTCGTGAGTTTGCTACCTGCTAGAGAGACCTGTCTCTTAAAGCTGTATTTGATGTCGTTATACGGCCACGCAGAACAACCTTGCTTCTGTCTCATCTCGAAAAACACGGAGAATTTTTACCGAGAACCTTTTGCGAGGTTCTTGGTTCTACTCTGGGCATCGTGTTCTTTCATTACGCCATATTACAACTCCAATCTAGGTAATTAATCTACAATTTTCCCTCATGAAACTACGTTCTCATTAAGCGGTAAAGTGCATCTTGGTTATCGCCAGCACTTAACAAAATTTAATTCGACAATATTACAAACTGTTCAGAATTACAAAAAGGAAAGAATTTCCTTTAAGGATGTATCGGGCCTATCTTCAAAATGGTACCAAGTTGATGAAAATTTGTGAGATTGTTCTTTCTAATCTGCCTGATGTGTTCTAAAATTTTTAAACGAATTCATTAAATGGTTGCTGAGTTATAACGATTTTAATTTTCATTGATTCTACACTGAAAAAATTTGGAAGAAATGGTACCAATGTTTTCAATTTTTTTGTACATGTAGTATATGGATAGATGAAGATATCTACCGAGTTTCAATTGTTTTCACTGTACCGTTTTAAAGAAACAAATTATAACTTGAGAAAATTGTGAATTCAGGGCATTTTCACTGCCAAAATTTAGCAAATAATGCTTGAAAAAACATTTGTAAAGATTTACTATGCGTAAGACGTAGATATTTAACAATTTCAAATTTCATTTGTACGTCCGATACATCTTTAATACGTCACTGACGGTACGAAAATGGAACGAACAGTTCCTGCAGAAGGGTTGACTAATTGCGGGCCATTCTACTAGCTCGTGTGCCTTGCCAGCGCAGCGCATGAATTAAAAGATTTCCGATCGAGCCCAATTTTTCAAAGAGCACCTAACCAACTTCGTGAAGAAATTTCTCCGTCAGTCAGGAAGGGTTAGGTGGACGAATAATTCGAATAATCGGGATGGGAATCTCGATGATAGGCACGGAAACGAGTATCGGTGATTCGGATATAATTCTCATCACGGAGTTTCGCATCCAAGCCTCGGTGCATTCATCTTCCACCCAGAGTGGCCGTACTCCACGCCGTTCTGGCGGAAGGTATCAAAGCTCGTACCTAGCCGGGCAAACACGCGCGGAACGTGTGGGTGGAGCGGCACGTAGCCTTATCGCCCGTGAGCCATGCCACGACATCCGGTAATGTAACCCCTTCCGCAACGGGACCAGAGCGCGGGGACATTTCCTCGTAAAATTTCGTATCTCGCCGCGCGACGACAGCGGCTCCAGGAAACGCGAAGTCAGAGGTGGATACGATGAGTGGCACGTACAATGAGACGACGCTTCATATGAGGATCGTTTGCCTCCCCGCCTCAGCGATAGCCGAGTGAAATTTGAATTCTATCGTGCAAGTTCGAGCGACCCATAATTCCCATTCCTTCGAATTGAATGGCAACCAGCAGAAACAGTCTGCGTCTTTCCTAAGCCTTTGAGTTTCGGACAATGAATAAATGCCAAGCATCGATAGCAGAGCCAACTGATAAGGTATCAGCCGCTCTGTTGCAACGTTTGCAACGGCGTTGTGAAAGAAGCCACGCTTTATACAGCAGCCGCTTCTTGCGACTGGTTTCCTTTCACGGGCAAGGGACTCGCATACACCGAGCTCATATACTTTCATTTGACACAGTTCGTCTGGCGATATCAAGTAATGGAGGTTCTTTCCCAACAGGCTTTCTAATATGTGCTCCTGAACGACGTTGCTCCGGGGCTAACAGCAAGCTAGCAAACTTCTAGCGCGTCCATTCCACATAAGTGATACAGAGATATGGAAGTGCACAATGACGAGCGTCTGGCACAATGGATTTCCAAAAAGGGGCACGAAACAGCAGCTCCAATCGTCAAAATGTGCCCAGAAACGTGGTTGAAATGCGGGAACAATAAAGTCTTCTGCATAAGGATGTATCACTCGATGTGTACCTACGTAGTGATGTTTTTACGTGTGATATTTGAAGTTTTATTTACTCCGAAAAGCGGAGCAGAGGGTGGAGATGATATACTGTTCGCACACGAGCAATCTGTGTCCAGGGGAAGAGGCTGCTGAGAAAAGGAGCGACCGACGCCCGAAGAAGTTACGGAACTTCTTTGAGATGCTGGCCACGATTTTGCCGTGACCGCGACCATGCCAGAAAATCAAATCTCAGATGGGAGAGTAGCGAAGCCTTTTCGTCCACCCCGTGGCGTGTACTTTTGCGAACGCGAGCGAAAACTTTCGCTGGCCGTAAACGAGTCAACCGAACTTCCCTGCGCGAACGACGGCCCCGTCGCATCGCGCCGATGAAAAAGAATACGATATTTCGCGCGGATATCCATCCCCAACTTCCTACCCGACCCCTGCATTTACGATCTTGCCACTTTATTGGCGGGATGGTGAGTGAGGGCGAGAGGATATCACTCTCCACGTTCCCTGGAAGTAATTTCGGGGGTAGTAATCGAGCGTTCATTGTCAATTCAAGACTACCTTCAGCATTGAAACTGGACAGTGTACAGCACAGTTATACGTGAAAAATTATGTATACCTCTCGCGAGATTACACTCGAGAAGGATCGCAACCATAAAGGAGTTCAACCACCTTGGAGGCTCGAAAATTATATGTGAGTTCCAGAATTTTTTGGGGCGAAATTAGACCATAAATGTAAAAACTTTTTTGAGGGTTTTATTCTACTTGTCTTATGGTATATAAAAATAATTTGTAACTATTTTTTTCTTTAAATAATATCATAAAAAATATTTGTCTAATTTAGTGCCCTTTTTGAGCGTCTCAGAGTGGCGTAGCTTCATAAAGAAGAAGGAAGTAAGCTGCAGCGACTTTATCCCACAGTTAGGTACTCGTGATGATTGCGCGTGCTGGAGCAGCGCAGTTTTCGAATCTAGAAGACTCGGTAAGGGAGAAGAATATCTAGTATTGGTGTGCTATGGTCATGGCGGCGAGTAAATGTACCGTGTATTCTGCAAGTACTTTCCAAGAACCCTGTAATGGTATAAGTTTTATCCCGGGGAATCGAGAAGCAGCTTTGCAAATTGAATTGGAACCGTATCTTCGATAAATGTTGCGTCTCCGAGAATGCAGCTGGCCATGTTCGAGTTTCACCGGAGAACAAGCTTGCACGATGATTAAATGGAAGGAGAAAAATCGTTTTCCATGGAAATCTAAAGGGTCAGGCTTATCGTCAGAAATTTCAAGTATTATTTGGGATAAATACAGTACTTGCTTTCTCGGAAGCCTAGCACGTAACGCGTAATTGCTCCTTGCGCAGTTATAATCGTTTGGCCGATCGTTTCGCCGAGGGTAATTTTTGTTGTTAGCTTTAAGATATTAAATTATCTGCGATTGCGTGCACGACAACTTTCTGCCACAGGATTTTAGACCAATGCTCGGCTCCGAGAAAAATTGCAGATGCTAGTACCAAAATTACATTTAAATTTTTATGAAATAAGTGGCTGCCTAATGTGATTCAATGAACCGTTTCCACTTTAGGGGTCGTTCTACTTTCGTCTGTCGAAAAATGAAGCTATTTTTAAAGATTGTTTTCTCAAGAAATACAATATATAATGAAATAAATCTTTTTGGAATTTATTAAGCTACTCTTATATCATACAAAAAAGATTAAGAAGATTGTTTTTAATTTGTTTCGTATGCTTTGTTTTAGGAGTAACAAAATGGAACAAGTTCCCGAAATGAGTGTTCCCTCGAATTTTCCCCGAGAAAAATGTCAATTATTTTTCTACAAAAATTGTTAATTAAGCTACGAGCGATAGCGACAATCATACAGATTAAAAATCTTTTCGAATTTATTATTTCAGGTAAGCCTGAGCCGGGAAATCATCGGGACCTCTTTTTTCTAGATGTCACATTGGCGCTATAAAAAAACATATGTAACAAATTAAAAAAATCTTTTTAAAATTTATTTCTATAATATAAGAGTAGCTTAATAAATTCCAAGAAGATTTATTTCATTATATATTGTATTTATTGAGAAAAAAATCTTTAAATTCAGCTTCATTTCAAGTAGAATGACCCCTTAAGCCGCAGACGAAGTACGGAGGAAGGTCCCGGTGCGGAAAAGGCATGAAAACAGTAAAGAAGGGGTCACGGGCTGTTCAGAATAAACATACAAAAGTAGGTGGAGAGGAACATCAAGTCCACTGCTCGACCACCACTCAAGAAGGCAACGCGTACGTGCCGTTGACGTTGTAAGGGACCCACGAGTGTCCAAGTTCGGCCAAAATTTCGACTCTGCTCCTCATGCATATCCACGAGCGACGAGGCTCCGTCGGATGCCAGATGCAAATGCGTATGCAGACCGCGCGTGCATGTGTACGTATGTTATCGGCGTCCAGATTTCGGTCGTTTACCGGGCTCGTCCTGTATATCCGAGCCGTGGAACGCATTATATATGATCCCGTTCCCGAATGCGCGTTAGATTGTTGCAATGACGTGTACACAGAGCTGACGTGTATCCTTGACGCCGATAGCTTGCGGATATCGAAGAGCCTTTGGCACTTCATCCCACGATTCGACGACTCGACGAAAAACGTAAACGTAAAACGTCAACTTTGGGGATTTCACGCGTTATAAGATGAAATCTACGGTTCACGGAATTAAGGGATTGCGGAATCTGGCGTTAAACGACTGGATCTCACTATCTCGTACACAGCCGGGTGAGATTTTGGGATTTCGTGTGATACCAGGTTAAACTATGAGGTCTCTTGCGTAGGGAAGTCAAATTTTGGGGTTTCGTGCGCCGCCAAATCGGATTTTGTGGGTATCTGCCCTGCGAAATTCTAATGTACAGCTCCTCACGTTCCTCGTCTACTAGCAGCCCTGGAAAGGTCGACCTGATTTTCTTCTTCTAAATTCTTCCAACCCTCGGAGTTGTTTTTA
Source organism: Andrena bicolor (assembly GCA_960531205.1). NCBI lineage: Eukaryota > Metazoa > Arthropoda > Insecta > Hymenoptera > Andrenidae > Andrena > Andrena bicolor. The sequence goes on along the minus strand of OY482666.1, from coordinate 20,566,894 downwards.
TATTTATATCACTGTAAGGTGACACGGCAAGTAACGGAAAACCAATAACGCGGTGGGAGCGTAGGAATCAATGTCGTGTTTATGGTATCAACGCGACAGTGGGCATCGCTTCTCTTGACGTTGCAGTTAGCCCCATCAAGGTGTTTACTGACAAACTGTTGTCCACCGTTCGTGGTCAGCGTGGCAGACCGTTCCGCATGATACCGGCAGACACAATTAACTCGTGGAACAGTGAAGAACGGTCGAATCAACGAGAAGGCAGGTCGAAATCATACAGTTTTTAAATCCTTTCGCTATTTTCCATACTTTATTCAAAATGATGAAATAATTGGATTCCCCCGACGGGATATTCAGCCTTCTGAGTTACGCTGCGAAATACCCAATCGAATTTAACGATATTTGCCCGCGGGCCGGCGAACTCGAACTGATTCCGGCCAGAAATAGCATCATGCGGAGAGCTGCAACAATTGCGCTGAAAAACTGTAATCTTCCGAATGTTTTCCTAAATTCGTTCATTCTGAGGTATTATGCAAATGAAATTTCGAGCTCTACCGATCTCGATGTATCGAACCAGGCACGCGCCATGAACGAGTCAGTTCGATGCAAATAGAAAAACTGTAACAGCGAAATATATTCATTTTGAAATTGCGGCTATTTGGAAATTAAGAGCGTTGCCAGACTGTAGTGCCCTCGGTTATTTGTCTATTGAAAGGCAGCCTAAAATACGCTGGCACAGGAAAACTATTTAGTAAGGCCGAATTATTTATTTACTTATTCAACGTCACGATGTTCCTGAATCAATTTGTAGGCGATAATGTAGTCAACGATAAATTTCTAAACCACATTACGAATGGAAAGTTACCTATGTGTACGTTTATTAAACATGGAAAAGCTTTGAAAAGAGAATAGAGACGTAAATCAACGAATAGAATGAAATCAATGAAATATTATTTCATATTTTGGGGTGTCAATTTTGGTATTTTTTTATAAAGCACCTATACAACCATTCCCGCCACAATTTAGTTCTATAGAAGGACAAGTCACGGATACAGCGTGGTCAGGTTGGCGCTCAATAACTGATGAGAATAAGATTAATAGAGCTTTATTATAAAACAGTCTCGCACGGGACGAATCCTCCAGCCAACGTCTTTTGTCGGTCGCCAACAAAGTAGGGGTGTTCGATTTCGATTCGATTCTTTAGAAAATCGATTCTTTTGGTTAAAAGATCGATCTTTTGAATCGATTCTTTGGTATTCGATTTTTTCCAGAATCGATTCTTTGATGTAAGAATCGAAAATGTATTTTTTGACCTCTGGGAGAAATACTTGTCACTAGTGAAAGGACCAATCAAACTGCTTGATGCGTAGGTTTTCCTGGTCTTATACGTTTTCTGTGATTAATATGCGATCCCCTTCAAATTTATATTCGATTGTTATGATGTCCTGGATCTTACTTTACCATTATTTCTTGTGGCGTGACATAGTGCACTGTACATTGGTCGAGTTGTAAGTTATAAGTGATCAAGCATTAAAGTTTTACTGAATGCAACAAAATAATACAGAAGTGGATATGGAATTATAATTATTGCATAAATATTTCTGTTTGGTTTGGAATTTTTGATTTCGATTATTTAGAAGGATCAATTGCTTTATGTCGATTCTTCCAAAATCTCTTTTAAATATCGATTCTTCCAAAATCTCTTTTAAATATCGATTCTTCCAAAATCTCTTTTAAATATCGATTCTTCTAAAATCGATTCTTGAATTTTGATTTTTTAGAAGGTTCGATTCTTGAAATCCGATTCTGAATCGATTCTGGAATCGATTCTTTGAGGTGACTCGGACAGCCCTGCAACAGAGAACTACTTCAAAAACAGTCCTTTAACCGTACCCCTAAACCAACGATCGTTCGGGACAGTCGAGTGACGATCGGCCGACTGCCTGGCTAATATCTACCTCGGTTGACACCGTCGTCATCAAAATCCCGACAGTTCATATATTTATTCATGCTTCAGTAATGTCTGTGAATTTTATTGGATAGAAATAATTAAAATTTGAAGCAGTGCAAGTGTGTGAAGTATTTGAACGCATTCGCTAAAAAATAAAATAAAATGAAAAAACTGAAATGATTTTTAATTAGGACGAGTTTGGCTGGTAACTAAATCAGTGGAAAAATTAGAACAAAGTAATCGCACAAGAAGTGCGCAACCAAGCTTCATGCAAACTTAAATCTTCGCCTCAGGGGTGCGAGAAGACTTAACGCAAACGACTTTCTGGATTGTAAAAGATTAACCCTGATTCCCATCGCTACGCGCAACACAACACTGATTTACAAACACTTAACATTTATTGCTCCTATTATAAAAACAATTGACCATCGAACACGTTAATTGAAAAATGAAGATTCCAACAATTCTGTTTGAATAAGTAATTAGCTACATAGATATCGCGTATCTCATGCAAGATACTAACTAATTAGCTAGATAGAATTAACCTAGAATCCAGCCAGCAGATCCCAGCGAGCCGAAAGTTCACAGTGCCGAAGCGGGCGTAATGATAAAATAACAATGTTGTAAATATTTATCGTTCGTGGTTTCGGAATAAACCCTGGGATCGATCGTTTCCCGTCGAATAATCTGAAAATATTGATTAAACCGTGTAGAGCGTCAATTCCCTGCGATAACAATACCAAACTGCTCACTTATAAACAGCGTATCTCGCCAGCCTAATTAATGAAACCATGCCGCACACATTTGCATGCGAAGCATCGCTCCGACAAACGGCATATAATATTTCACGGCTCAAAAATTAATGAAAAGGTATTCAGCAATGCGACTGCAGTTGGGAATCAAAGGAACGCCAATATCGCGTGACGTTAACAAGATTTTCGTTTCACGTCGACGACACAGCGCAGGGAGAAAGGGTGGCCGAGTCGACCCAATGAACATTTAAACAAGCATCGTGCAATTTAACTCCCCCTCGGGGCGATCTAATCAACGAGGGGTAGACCAAAGATTGCCTTAAAATCCTCCACGGTTACAAATCCTTCTTAGCCTGGTTGTTTCGCTCCATGAGGAACAACCGGGAGCCAGGGCACCGGTAATCGATATAAGCCATAGGATTATCAGAAGGTTTTGCAAGCGTATTCATGGCCCCTGAATAGCGGCGCTAGCAGCTGTTTGATAATGATTCCCGTGCGGCAGACGTATTTACCGCTTTCAACCTGTTTTTCCCCGGTTCCTTTCACAGGCGCGAGCTTTGAAACAGGCCCGGCAAAGGATCGGCAGCCAAACCCGTCGCTGCAAACGAACGCCTCCGCTCAGAGAGCGATCTCTTCCATCTCGTGTTCGCGACTGTCGCGCTCGACACTGGAATATCACTGCGCCAGATACATCGACTGTTTCGAGTGTAATTAATTCGAACATCGAACGTTTCGCCGCCTCTCCGCGGGTTCTTGGCATACTGTTGCTAATTTATGTACGCCGCCAGCATTTGAAGGATGCAATAATGTTCCCCCAACGTACACTGTCGGTGTACGGAACAGTGAAACGGCACCTTGAAGCGACACACTGCGAATATTTCCAACGAGCAGCTACAACTACTCTTCAGCTTCTGGTTCAAATCGCTCGCAGGTGATACTCGGCTCCTTTGTTCGAGTTTTTCCGCACGGAACGTTTCCGCGCACGTCCGGCCGGACTCGGACGATTTTAATCCTCCATTGTACTTTGTTGAACGCCCGATTTGCCGATTCAAAGAGCGAGACAACGCGTGCCGTGGGGTCGCGAGGCTTTTGCTTGTTCAGCGAAATTTACTGTGCCTTTGCGGATACGCCAGTAAGGGTTTCCGCGTGTTTATTGAATTTTCTTGGGCCTCGGTTGCTTTGCAAAATAGTCGTAGAGCTTAGCGATTCGTCGAGGGATTCGAGAAAATCGTTTAATTAATCCCCGACGTTATACATTACAGCCGCGCGGAATAAAAAGTTCCAAATGCAAGGCAACGAGGTGGCGAGTAGCAACCGGGGCCATAAATCCCAACGATTCGCGAGCGGACACGTTCGTTTTGCCAGGCTTCCGACGAGTGGCAGAAGAAGGCTCGCGGTTTGACGCCTTGATTTCGACGGGTTCGATGATCGCCGCGTGACAAATGGCTCCGACACGCGCGCACCCACCCTCTGGCGCGCGAACAATTAATGGGAATCCTTGCGGACCGCGGAGGGGCCAGGGGGGGGATCGAAAATATATCGCGGACGAATACGAATCGGCAACAAGCGAGCCAACTACGAGAGGCGACACAACGCGCCGGCCACGTGATTTGTGGCCACGGAATCCGAGGAAAGGAGGATTCCAGTGTCTGCTGTTTACCCGTGGGCCCTTCTGTTTCAAATCTGCCAGTAATGGCGCCGCGAGAAATACCGCGGATTAAAGCGAACGAACGCCTTGATTTAGGTAGAACGAGCTTTATTGCCTGCTGGCACCGATCCCCTTCGACTCGTTCCGCCGTCCCTTAATTGCGGGGGCTAACCGCCGGGAAAATGAATCTTTACGAATGGAATTTTGAGGTCTGAATAGAAGGGAGGTTGGTTAATTCAAAATTGTCATTCCCCGCGATTCTCCTGGCTTCTTTTGCGCTTTTTCATCTTATTAGTATTATTATTAACGGGAAAACCCTTTAGCATTAATGTTGAATAAATGTCCCCTAATTATCGGAGGCACTGACTAGGCCTCATTCGAGAATTGCTTTTCGCTTTTGTGGAACACTGACAAAACAAGGGCTCCGATAGCAATCGATAAGATTGAAACATCAGTAGGGATATACAGCGACTGGTGTTTTGACAGGCATGGATGTTACGTACTCGCGCTGGGCCACGGGAATCGATGGAATAAAAACGACCGCGCGTGGATACCCGGCCGTGCATCATAATTGGCCACTGAATATTTCACGATTCTTTCGCTCGATAATAAAATAACGCGTATCGAAGGCGGTTGTTTTGACGGGACGTCGAATTGCACGGGGTCCCCAACTCCGCTCGCTCCCTGAGAGGGATTTGTCTGATCCCGATCGCGTTACAGCGAGATGCGCGCATAAAAATACCGCGCGTTCTACCCGCCTGAAATTCGAGTTGAACGCCGACGTTCCCAGCATGACGTCCGCCTGCAAAGCCCGTCAATCATCAGTAATTTAACCAGATTTATATTGCCGTGTGGCATTGCCAGTGCAATGGAAAATATTTTCGCTAAATTCGCTTAATCGGACGAGGGTAGAATTCTGGCTGAACCCAGTTCACCGATCGCTGCCGGGTGAATATGATTCGTCGCTCGCAAAGGGGTGGATTTATCGGCGATCCAACCGAGGGAAAGTTTTAAGGAGTGCTGCGATAACAAAGAGACTGAGTGACACGAGGCGGACAGGCAAATATCCTTTCGCGAGAGGAACTATGGTTACGGGAATTGCGATTCGAACGAAACCACTGTGCGCGAGACAGGCTAGTTTCTATTCCTCGTGTTCCTGCCACGATATGTTGTGTCCCTTTGCGGGTGAAGTTAATTCGATGGGGATCTAAGCGAAAAGAAAGTCTGATGGTAATTGAGTTAGTAATGTAAACTTGGTTAGCCTCGGTTTCAGTACCTCACTCGACTCGCTAGATTTCAATTAAGCGTGCTAAATATGAATTCTGTACCCCATGCGCAGGTTAAGGGGACATTCTACTCTCTCGGCCTCAAAAAATTCGATTTTTGTTTTTTGCTGAATTCGGAAGAATGCACCTTCTACAATATCCTCCTAAATTTTTGGAGCGAAATTCGATGTATTTTCAATATTATAGGTATTTGTAGCGTCAGCGGCCTGGTTCTTTCCACCGCGCCGGTTGAATACTCAAAAGTTTAAACGCGTTTTTCTCGAAACAGCATTTTCTTGATTGGCGGATGTGATAAAAATATTCCATGACCAATTAATCCAAAATTTTAATATGTTATTCTACACATTAGTGGCTTTCCCGCTTAGCAAAAATATCTTAAGATTTTTTAATATTTTCTCACATTTTATATCTATTAAACAGAAAAGAAATGCCCTTTTCGGTACTTTCAACTTCGATCGACCGCCATTTTAATAATTTTGGACCAAAATTGTTCTTTCGTGGTAAGCACGATAACCATACTCCTGCGAATTAAGAATATGTTTGGTTTTTTTATTTCCGATGATCCAGTCGTCAGAAATTTCAACCGCCAGCAATTCTAATGCCGCCAACATAACTGCGAAATATTTTTGTAAACAAATGAAATAAACAAACAACAATGATTTTTTCTTGTCTTTCATTAGTGGTAAAATATACCCCCAGAAATTCGAAAACATTAAGTGTTTACTTCATTATAAAAATCATCACCGCAAAATGGCCGATTTTTCGACCGAGAGAGTAGAATGTCCCCTTAAACGCGACGTGACCTGAACCCTCATTTTCGATAGATCGAGGTCCACTTAGTAAAATATCTACAATTAATCTTTAGTTAAGTGGGTACTCTAGTGTATCTGCCAGTTTTTCAACGCCAACTTCGGGAATTTATTTAACAAAAACTATGAGTTTATACTATCTGGCGCTTTGACTTCGTATTAAGGTAGGTTTGAGGTAATACTCAGAATTTTTTTACCTAATTTGTTGCACGTAGACATAGATATAGTCGATGGCTTCTTTAAAAAAATTCTTTTCTGAGTAGCGTTGGTGTGGGAACTGTTCTAGTCATCCAAAATGGAAATAACGAAGATTTATTTTCTTCATTATGTTTGTCGCTATGGTTGGAACCACGGACGAATCTATATATTTTATGAAATTAATTCTACAGAACGAAGACTGTTAAATTTATCAACAAAAACTGAGCATTTTTTTTAAACTGCTGTCATACTACAAATTTTTATTGTTAGGGGGCCTCTGTGGCGTAGCGACAAACATAATAAAGAAAATAAACCTTAGTTTTTCCATTCTGAAGGAACCAACGCCCATCAGAAAAGAATTTTTTTGAAGAAGATTGCGCCACCGATTATATCTATGTACATGTGCGATAAAAAAGATAAAAAATTCTGAGTATTACTTTAAACCATTGGAAAAATATATTTAAACTATGTATATTCCGAATATTTATGAATCTTTCTAGAGAGCCACGCGTGCATCGACACACAGGCCAAGTAGCTCGATTTTTTTTGTGTTAAAATGCTCCGGACTGTTATTGTCTTCAACGGAACCGACGAAGGTCAGTCGTGGTTTGAACACGGAGTAACGAGAACCGTCGCGATATTTTCCAATCCATCCTTTTATATTCCATTTAATTAAGTTCACACAAATTAAGTGTAATTCATTTAAACGCCCAAGACGCGATTAGGACTAGAAAAGTAGATTTACAACACAAACATAACGCCAGATAGTATAAGCTATTAGTAATTACTAACTTAAGCTAAGTTGCACTAGAGTACCCCCTTAAGATAATAGAAGCTGCACCCAATCCCCGCAGCCTCCTGGAAATTCCGTGAGAATATGTAAAACTGTGGCATTTTGCGAGGAAGGAATAGATTGACAAGTTGAAGTCCAGCTCTACCCTATCTGTTACCCTGCGAGAGTTATCTGTTCACCTCTGTGAAAGGAAAGAGAGAAGAGAACCCGAAAGACCGTCGCCGAATACAAAATCTCCGCGGAATCCTCTCAGCGCAGCTTGAGTCCAGCCGCACAGGGACCGACCCCAACAGATCGAACGAAAAACTTTCTCCAGCGTACTCGAAACGCGTGACTGTAACATCCAGACCCGGCGAAAGAAGTACAGAGGAACGGCAATCGTTGAGCGACGAGGGAAAGGGTTGCTCCTGCCATGCAGTGAGCCAACCGCCCCGCCATCCAGCTAGACGGCCAAACGCGTAGTAGGGAGAGTCAGCCGGCCGAGCGAGCGGCAGTCTAACGTGGGCGCGCGTCGCGGCACCACGTGCACCGCGATCGCCGATCTGACCGTGGATTAACGCTGGTGCCCGTTACATTACGATCGATCTCGAGAGCATCGTGATAAAAATAGTTTTACGCTACGCTGAATGTGGTGTCTGGTGATTTGTGATTAATCAGCGTGCGCCGACTCACATGGCCGAGGATCTGGGATACCAGGAGGTAATGGTTTCCTTTCAAAATATACCACCTCGATTTCTATACGGATTTTCGCTGTAGCGCGTTGCCAGCGCTTCAAAGGCATGCAAATGACTAAATAAATGGTTTACACCGGCTGCGCGGTGAATAAGACAGAGCTTGCGTTGTATTCTTTGATGACGGGGATGATTGGGTAATGGAAGAGTGGGATGAAAATTGTTAGTCGTCTCTTTTCACGGAATTTCATTCAGAGTCGTGCACCGAATGGTTACACAACCGAAAATATGATGTGTAACGAAATTCCCCGGTTCATTCCCAGTGGTTGATTAAGAAATATCGATTCGAAGGGGGAATGCAAAGCGCTGTCGCGGTTTTCGTTCTTCTACTTCACTTGGCTGACATTCGGTTGCCTAATAGAAGGTGTGAAATGTGATGGATGTATTAGCAGTGCAGTTCCATTACCTCCTCTATATTTAAGGAGAATGTGAATGTCACGGAATAATTCAGATTTACGGGTACTCGAGCCCGCGTATATCCAAGTAGTATAAGTCAATGAAAATAGATGCATTAAAAGCCCGATTACATTAAAGAATATTCCACAATATGTACATTTTGCAGCGAACAGAAATATATAACTGCTGATAGTTCCACGCAGATGAACAAAAACGTTGAGATTTCTGCAATGCTATTAAAAAGAAATCATTAGTTTAAAAGTATATCTACCAAAACAGTTGTGTTAAAAATCCATGGAAGTTCACAATGCGAATAAAATATTTAATCCCATGCTGCACTTTCGTTGCGACATCTCTCGAGGCTCGAGTATCATTGACTCGTACTACTTGCTACCTGAATATCCTGATCCTTTTCAATCTACTCACGCTACCACTCGAGATATTGCATAGATTTAGGAATAGCGAAAAATCTGTGACCCTCATCGCCGTTTCGAATCGAAATTTCCAGGTAGCTAGAAATAGAATCACGATACCAGGTAACCCCAACATTTTCGATCAGTCAATGTTGAGTCACTGGTTAGCGATTCCAAGGTGTTTCGTCCCTCGGCCGTCGCCAGGAAATAATTACATCGCGTGATTAGGGTTTATTATACGCAGCAGGGGATTAAAAATATTCCAAGCAGTCCTCGTTCCTTCACTCCAATACACCTTCAACACTGACATACTTTACTAACCGTGTTTCTTGAGTTGCTTCAGCTTCAAACTTTTCTTTCGCAGTTTCTATATAATGTAGTGGTTTCTTGTAATTGTTGTCCGTCATTTGAAGTATGCTAATCACTCTAACAATACTCGAATTATTCTGGAACGTGTGCGTGACCTTTCTTTGTATTTTTTCTAGTTGATGTAAAAAATCAAGCACGAATCTTGTTATTTGAATGTCAATCACAATTTAAATTCCTCATTTGCTTTTTAACAAGCTCAACACGTCTAGTTTTTCACGTCACGTAATTCTTGCAAATAGTACGTGAATTTATTCATTCGCAAGGCACATTTTAATTACGTAGTTATGTCACTGTTACAATTGCTGTAAATTATTTCTATTAATACAGCTACCACGAAAATAAAACCTTTACGTTCAGAAATGTACAACTTGCAATGAAATATTCAAAGAACTACAGTTTCAACGGGGAGTTTCGTATTTTAAATGACTCAAACATAGCAGCCACACTATTGATTTCCTCGAACCCTATACAATCTACTCGCTGGAAGAAGTTGCAACAGAAGAATGTTTCTAAACGACATTAATAATTATTACACTTTTGTTAACGTGCCAAACTACCACACAGTTACTTGTCGTACCTCATCCAAGCAGTGAATTTATTCGCATCGTTGCACAATCAATGACACATTCGCAAAATGTTAAAAGCAACACTGCAAAACCACTCTGACTTGATTCTTTTACACTGCTATCGCGGAGTTTTTTTATATAGAACATTATATGTAACATAAAACATACTTTCGTGGAAATAACTCATTTATAAATATAACAAAAAAAAATTATTTTTCGCGTAACCCTAAACTTCGTATCGGGAAACTCCAGCGTGGAAACGCTACTGTAGACGAAACCATGTCACTCTGAAAATGTTCGTAACGTTAATTTTCTCGCAGGCTAGAATCAATTAAAATATTCATATCAATTAAACACTGCAGACTGTTAAACTGCAATCAGAAATTTACTGCTTCCTTTCGCGGCGTAGACGAGGAAATTTCATACGAATCACGTGAACGTTTTCCAATAAAATGTTGTGAAAATTCACTGCCCGCGGAATTTCTCGCAATATCGCCTCCGTGATAACAATAAATTTCAAACCTCGCGTTGTTTACTTCGCACCGCATATACCGACACACCCACGCGCGTGAATTTTTTTTCAGTAAGCTATTATATCACGCCCAGCAAATCTGTCTTGTCCATTAAACTAAACCACTGCACTTCCTTCAAAAAAATTCTAAAAAAAAATCCTCCAACTTATTTGAATATCCCACTTTAATGAGTTCCCGTGTCTTCGCGTAATAATACAGCATATAACACTTGGATTCTGCAATCTCGTAGCGAACTTAGCAGAACACGTACCACTTTTCGACTACCCCGAGCACTTGTAACAGTTTTCCAATTTTCTGTGTTGCTCGGAACGCTCAGAACCTCCCGCCACCCCTCACTGCTCTAGAATTTCATGCTCAACTGCAAAACCCGAACGTATTCGACGTGTACTCTTACAAAGACACGCTCCACTCGAAGAACCTCAATTCGACCGAACAGCAGAGACTCCAGAATGGAAACATGTACCACGACGATCATAAAACTTACGACATAAAAAAACGACTTCATATCGATACGTATTTTACTGGAACCATGGACCGTTAACCCCTTAACAACCACCTCGGTATCTGGTACGGACCCTAAGTTTTCCACTGGTCGCCCGCCTCCGTATTTCGTACTGACCCTGTTTTTCAAGCGACTCCCGCGTCAGTAGCAGATACTCTAAAGGCTGTCTGTACAGTGATGTTTCAGTGCCGAGGCCTCAGGTAGCAAAGCAACGTTTTCGTTCCGAGGGCCCGGGCCTCACGGTCAGTTTTTCGTGTCAGGGGTTGGTCGTTGAGGGGTTAAATCGAACAACGCTCAGCAATTGTAACGTAGAAAAAAATGTATGTTCCAAGCACAGTGGTTGCAAGGGGAATCTGAAAATTAATGTTCATTAAACGAAAGTACCTAAATGAACGAGACTGATATCTGCAGAAGAGTTACGAGCGAGGGACGAGAAAGGAATGTATGTAGCAGCTACGATATGCAACCGGATCAAATGCTACGAGTCCCGATGGAGCCATCCAAGCTGAGATTTGCCCTGGTATCGTGAGCATAGAAGCGCGAAACAGTGGCTTTGTTATGTGTATACCATGGCCAGAGGCAATGGGACCTCCCTTTTCACGGATAATTGGAAATCCAGTCCTTTGACATGCCCAGAGACGCAGGCCCGGGGAAAAGAGAACAATCGGTGGAACAGCGACGGGTAATGCCTGCTACATTTTGCAACTACGAAAGGATTATGGTGCGTAATTCTACCTCCTGCCGATAATAACGAATGAAAGTAAGAAGAAAAAAAAAAAGAAAACATGGTAATAACATATACGACAATAAATCTTTAGTATTCCTGCAAAACCACTGATAATAGAACACGAAAGTGAACATCGTTTTTATGTCGAAGCGCACCACCCGCCCGCGAAAAAGCTACCCACGTCCCGTTAGTCAATGGATACTCCAGGAGCCGATTAACCGCACGCGCCCCGTCTCGCGAGCAATTTATTCAAACCCGTGGATCTCCACTTGCTAACGATCTCCACGGGGAGATTTATCCTCCGAGTTTCGAAAACGCCGCGACAATAAATTCAGGCCGAGACAACATCTAATCCGACAAGATGAAGAATAAGTACACGGTCAGCTGGCCCGCGGTGCCCGGTGGAAAACGAAACGGGGGAAAAAGGCGAGGAAAAAGAGGGAAAAGGGGCGAATACAAATACCCTTAAGGTAGTATCGATTGCCAATTTAAATGATAATCTCGCAAAGAAAGCAAGTTCCCGTGCCTACCGGCTGGTCTCGATTTCGATGATAATGCTCCCTGGAAAAGCGCTCTCCTTCTGATCCCTGTTCCCAGCAAAATCGAGGCTGCAGTGTGCACTGCAAGCTCGAAGAGGTACGATCGACATCAAAGGAACCGATACCATACGTGACCAGGAAACAGTTGTTTCTCAATCTGATATCAGATGTTGCTCTCAGCAACTTCGTCATCCCTCTGTAGTTACTTGTGCTCTCTCTACGGCTCATTAACGTTTCGGTGATTCCACGAGCACCGCTTCTAGGACCACTAGAGGCCTCGGATTTCCCTGACAGGTGAAATTCAGTACGCCCTCGTGTCAGCTTATTCGACAAGCCCGCCGCAAGTTATATGCGTGTCGGACTATTGAACCAACCAGCCCTCTGGTCAACTTTCCGATTACTACCCCTATAACGGGACTGGCATTCGCGGCCGTATCTCAAAGGCAGGCGACCTTGAAACTCTGAAAGGGAGAATTTCGCTCGTGGCCCTGTGCATCCGCGCATGGTAGCGGGAATGTCGAGAGCCTGGCCGACATTCGACTTTTTTAATGGACCTTTTAATATGATGGCCAATGCCTCTGAAAAAAACTTCCTGAAATTTCAATCACTCGGAGAATGCGACTTGACCTTTCCAGCCGTAGCCAAGCAGCGTGATTCACTGCGGATTAGGTCCGCGTATGATAGAGTAAAACTATACAATACGCCCCATTTAACAAAACGCCCCACCATTATTTTATGCACACAAACAAGGATGCATCGACGCGATCACCAGATTCGAACTTGCCTCAGTCGCCCACAACTGCCGCAATAATAATATTGAGGCGAGTTCGAAATCTGATGATCGCGTCGATGCATCCTTGTTTGTGTGCGTAAAATAATGGTGGGGCGTTTTGTCAAATGGGGCGTATTGTATAGTTTTACCCTACATCGTGAATGCTTGAGCTGCATCGCTTTTCTCATAGATCAAGCACCACAAAACCATGCAGATAAACGAGCCGATATAAAGTTTCGCCAATCAGTTTTTATGCTCAATGCACGCGATCTCCGTAACGAAGGCTCGGCGTCGCTCTATTTGCATGAATCCGCTGTGGGCGCCCCCAGAGCGCCCGAAATACGCACCAACTAGCCACGGGTTTCGTTCATACAACAAAAATCGACCAGCGAACGAACCGCTCGCAGCTTTTCCCCTTAGTGACTTATAGATTTACTATTTTCTCTCTTCCCGGGATTCGGCCCGGCCGTCAGCCGCCGAACAGTTGTCGCTCCATTCTGTTTTCTCCCCTTAAAAGCACGACTTTAAGTAACCCTGACTCTATTTACAGAGCAGCGGCGACTTTTCGAACCGGCGGAAAGCACGGTCGTGAAAACTTGCACGAAGTGCACGTAAATAGCTTCCCCGCCGCTGTCTTGCGAGCGCCTTAAAACCCCCGCGTTTTCGCCCGGGAGTTTCTTAATTACATCATTAGACGATTCCTTTTTTCGCCCGCGTGCAGCCAACGGGCTGCGTTATTAAGCATGGTTTTCTTGACGGGCATTAACGTGCCACGGCGAATACCCGCGGAGGGTATTATCCTTTTAAGGGGCTTGCATTTTCCATGAGCTTTTTGCAAGTACCGCCTTGTCTGCGTGCCAATAGGTAGGGGGGAAATAATTACCCGGGATAAATCGGGGATCGTTAAATGATGCATTTCATTTGTGGTATCTTTGCGTTGCGAGGAAGCAAGAAGCTAATCTCGACGTGAAATTCGGGCAAAATAATTTTAATTGCCGAATACGAATCGCGAATAAAATTACTAGTGAATCTTTTTACCGCAATGCCGAAAGCTACGCGATGAGGCAGTTATTAAAGGAAGGTAACTACCTGTCCTAGTAACTTTGCAGATGAACGTGATGGAGTTTTAATGTCGGTAGAGTTCCTAAGTATCTGATTAATTCTCTCCCCGCCGCTCGTTCTCTCCGGTTTATCTGCACGAAGCTGTGATTTTAGCCGTTGCACTTTTTAGAGGATTTTTAATATCCTTCCTGCTATGTCTCTGCTTTATTAGCTATGGTGTCTTTCTGTAAATGCGGTGCTCTGTATGAGAAAAGTTTAAGGCAGTTATTTCCAACCTAGGGGTCGTGAAATGTTTTTTGAGGAGTCGCTATGGATTTTTTAAAAATATTATTGAGTTAGAAATAATTAACTTTAATGTTTTCTTTACCTCATTATTTTTCGCAGGTTATTTAAATATTATATTGACTGAAAGAAGAATGGGAATCACTTATGTAAAGTCTAATGCTGCCGACCAGAGCCATCCATTTTTCGAAAACGAATCGATACGTAAATGACAATGCAAATTAACTTGAATCTGTATAGTGGAGTTTTAGAAATACTTTAATCCCGTGGTAACACGATGTTACGAATCAATGTTTTCTTTCCCGTGGCACGAAATTATTGAAAATCGATGTAACGGCATCAAGCTTTGGCCTCTGGTTACTAACGATCGATCGTTATCTCGTGTCACGTATTTGTTACGTGCATGGGGAACTGAAACGAGCATTGAAACACCGCAGAAAGGTATACGACACCAGTGATGTTTTAGCAAAAGTGAATTGCGATGAAAGCGTTTGTACGCGCTAATCGGACTCCACGTACAATTTACAGAACCGTGAAAACTCGTGCCAATGCTCCCAATGAAACCTCGGAGTTCATCTTTTAATAGCCGGTGTCCTAAAACGCCGATTCAATTTTCGAATTTTCTTTCAAATTGCTCACTCGTTTGAATTCAGTATTGAATTTAAAGTCTATAAATTACAGAAACGTGATAATGTATAATATATTACGTCGTGGCAGTGGATTATCACGAAATTAATATTATAATACTGATAAAAATCGAATCACTGGTTCTGTAAAACGTACAGAAATTCCCTTTTAAAGTGCTTCATTGCTTAATCCATTTTTAAATACTCTGAAAGAGCGTAATAAATTCCACGCAACATTAACATGATCAGGGATTAAAATCTTTCTTTAAATTCATGCGAGAGGGGACATTGTTCGCGCCGTGTACGCTTAAATGATCCTCGCCTGCGAGACATTGAAGAATGTACTCTCTTGTTAGCTTGAACTTACGCGTTTCAACGCGATGAAATGAGAAATACGGGGTAATTCAGAATATTTAATGCACTAGAAAGATTAAAGCGATTACGTACTTAGTAGGATGCTGGATGATAGTATCCCGCATTGTGCACAGCAGGGTAAAGCGAATACTATCCTTCGTTAACGAGTTCATTAAGCCCGAATGAACACAGTGCAGTGAAATATTAGCACAAGTGATCCCTAGTTGCAACAACTTTATCGCGTGAAGAACATAACGTCTGACAATAAGTTCGTCGATAGAACTGTAACAGACAAGAAGTTTTGTATCGAAGAAACCGATTACCCACCAGAATTGCACAGGTGGGTCGCCTGGCCGACTTTCGAACTGATTAAATGAAGTAATAGAAGACTACCGCCAGCAAGACTACTACAACAACAAGCATTGAGAACGTTACAATACCTTTTGATAGGGAATGTAAGAAGTCACAAGAGAGAGTAAATTCCAGGCGGAGCACGCGGGAACGCTACACACAATCGACCAAGTTAGCTCGAAGCAGACCGAAATAGGGCCAAAGTGGGATAGTTTTGCCACACCCTTTACACCCCTCGACAAACACACGGGAACTGGCAATAACCAACACTCGCGCCGCCTTGCAGCTAGAAGGTGCACCTCTGGGGTTGCACAGTGTCAAATATTCAAGGCAATTTGAAGAGTCTCGCGAACCCGTCCGGCTATATTCAGAACTAATCTAGCAAACTAGTAGGCCGGTGTAGTTCTCAACTGGCATAGCATTGGGTTAAGGGCTCGAGGAAGTACAGTGAAACAGGAGGTCGCTGGAACGGCGTAGATACAGGCGAGGGGAAAAAGGAAGATTATGCAACGGAGACACCGTGAGACGAGGGGCCGGAACGGTGTGACGATAACGACAAAGGTAAACGTCGAGACTGCTTCACTTTCCATTAAATCACAAGCACCAGGGATACTACTGGGTTCGCCGGGCACGCGACCGCCCGTATAATGGTCTGCATCACACAGACCCGCTCGCAACGTGCCTGCATTTGCCTGCGTCGTGCAGTCTCCGCGTGAAAATGAAAAGCTGCTGCTGGACGAACGATTGATTAGCTCCTGCAGGACAATGGACGCTATCAAAGAACCAATTCTGAATATTATTATCACGTTCATTCATCTCCGGTGAAACGTATAGAAAACACCTTCAGATGGAATTTCATTTGTTTTTAATAAAAGTTTATTAAGCCATCGTTTGATATCAGCCTACGCTTTCATATCTCTCGCCGCTGAAACGCCGTCTGCAGTTACAGGCTGGCATTTCCGCGCCGTTTTTCCACCCCGCCAGAAATGATTTGCACTCACCAGGCAGGGCCGTTAGCGCGCAAATTGGAAAGCGACAAACGGTCCCCCGATATACATAAATCATACCGGGATTCAATAAGCGCGCCCGACTGTTTCGCAAACACTTAGGTGTTTCGACTTGTTTGAATGTTTCGACCGGCTGCAACTCGATCTCGTCTGTCGTATAAAAATGTCCGCGTTTCCCTGAGACAAGCTCGAGTAAAATCTCATTCTGGCAACCTTGCCTCGACCAACAGAATGAAATTGTAATGTACTAGAAGTTCTTGTGTATAACCAACAGTTCCCTAATAAAAGGGAAGTCAAGGAAAATTGTGGGTTTAAACGGTGCCAGCGGGGGTTTAAATAGATTCATGAGAAAAAAGGATTGTCTTAGTCGATGAAAGGAAGAACGTGCTTTCTTCGCGGTAACTTCCTGGTTTCTTAATAACTTATTACACTCGGCTCCCGCTGCAGAATATTCTCCGGCGGTGCTTACATTTTCTCCATTTTCCCGGACCGGAAGATCATAGGAATCGCGAGTCAGGTAAAATCTCTCGGCGAGTCGTATATTCGCGGCTGGTTCGGTTCTTCGTTCCGGCGACAATCCGCCGGGAAAACAGGCGAAAGGCTGGGAAATATAATACGAGTTCCCATTGTAAATCCGCTCGGAGATCCTCGAGAAGGCGAGCGGCGCGGAGGGGTGAAAGACAGATCGAAAGACCTGCTCACCTCTTCCCCATCGCCTATCGAGAATGGAGTCGAAAATAATAAGGAAGAGGTAGCGGCAGGGGGGGTGGCTTGAGAGAGAAGTAAAGAAAAAATGGGAGGAGAGAAAGGAAAACGGCGAAATCACAGATTTAATAAAGGCCGCTTGAAAGCGCGCTAAGCGAAAACCGATTTCATTATAATGTACCCCCACCAGCGCGATCTATTCCACACGGTTGCTGACTGCCGTGAGATTCACCCCCTTCCCGCTCCTTTCGCTTTACCGCCGCCAACTTCTCCTTTTTTTCTGCCGCCGGTCCCTTAGGTTCTCTTTAATTTCATCGCTCCGAGAAGGCGGAGAAATCGCGGTCGTAACCCGCACGGTCACTGGCCAGAGGGTCGAATGTCCGGCGAACCCCCGCACCCCCCCCCCCCCTCGAACTTAACCCCTTCATGGTGCATCTGTCGATAATTAAGAAAGTTTCCTCGAGATCTGATTTTACGAGGGGTCAGCGGGCGATAGGGGCTACCTGTAAATATACAGAGCGCAGGAAAAGTAAAAATTATTTAATCAGTCGAAAATGTGTGGAACTACAGTAGCGGAGAAAAAGTCACCACATTTTTAATTCACTCTACTTTCATTACTTTTGAAAGAATTAAAAGCTGTATAAAACCCAGTTAAAGTTAAATTTATTTGCCAACAAGACAGCACACTTTACAGAATATGTATATTAAACACATACCAGAGTTACAAGTGAATACTAAAAAAATAACAAACTTAAAACAAATAAAAAAAAGGTAATTTCTTTGTCCGCTACTGTAATTAGTAAAATACATATTTCTCGTGAACGAGGATACTTCAAGCAGAGAATAATTTGAACAGACTCCAAACTAAACGGAACATCTATCTCATGTTTTCGTCTTTTCTACACGAATAATCATTCTAATCATGCGACATCACGGTTGCATTTGCAATTAAGACACACCTCGCGCCACTTTTAAATAGTTGGAGCTGGTGCAGTGTTCGAAAATGTTACACGTGGACTGTAATTCCCAGTGCTGGCACCGCATCGAGTTGTTTGGTCGTACATTTTGCATATTCATGCGATGACCGGTAGAAATTGTACCGGTCGTGCGGGAAATTCTGTAATAGACAAAGCTGTTGGTTAGACAGTGCCGTCCAAACCGCGACGCTGTAACGATTCAATTTCGTTTGTTCCTCGCGCGACACACACACACACAGCGGCCTCGCGTCTCCACCCGTAAAGTTCTACCGGTGCAAGTTTTTCCAGCCAAAAGGCGACTGCACGAGAAAAGTTTTTCGAATGAAATATTAAAGATCTTGGGAGTGAATGCCGTTCGCGATAAGTGTGAGGCGCTCTTGTCTCAAAGAAACTTTGAACATTCACAGGGTCCGTCGATCGATACTTGCAGCACGCCTTTTCCTGGGATATATTTTCCTTCGGAACACTATTAATTCTAGTAAAAATATTTCAAAGAACACGCCCCTCGATAAAACAGGAAATCAATGCGAATTACACAAAGGGTGATATTTCCTATAGATAATATTCCGAAATAATGTACTGTCTGCTTAAAAGGTGTCCGTTGAAATTACGCCCGAGAATCCATGCACAAATTTAACTTCGCAGCTCTCCGCATAGTCATTATGCAAATATTCTTTCCCCGCGCACCGCTTCAATGGTTAAGCGTCGTAAAAGTCAGCGCGAAGCGTTATACATCGATCTACGGCAAATATTGAAATTGCTCTCCTTGCGCTTACATGCATAATTCAGTACGACAAATTACACACCGCTGAAGCTTCCGATATCGCACTACGGCGTAGTAAAGTTTAGGAAGAAGCTCGTCATCGGATTATTATATAATACAGGCCACATATCAGTGGACTAGATTTTTCTCTGTACCCAATCGTCCAAAGTCTTATCGCCACGGAGCACCGTGAAACAAAGGAACCACAACCTTTGAGGATCTCTAACCGATCCAACAATCAGTTTGCCAGCGACTCTAGTTTCCTAGCCAGAAAGGCGGACGCGTTTTCCGCGGAAAGCGTGGGTGTCGCGCGTTTTCCCGGTTTTCGCTGAACGACTCGTTGAAAGCGCAGACGGGAGGGCTCTTGTGGCTCGTCGGCGCCGTGAAACGCGAGCCCCTATAGCTGGAAACTGAGCAAAAAGGAGCCGTTTCTAGCAATAACGCGATCCGTCTCGAGACGTCAAAGTTCTTCCCGACTAATTACGGCGTCCCCCTCCGTCGCCCCGTCCCTACAGTACCCAAGCCGCTGGTAGTAATGCGATGGAGTGGCTCCTCGGAGCCGGAGACATCCGTCAAATCTCATTTCCCTGCCTCTTAAAGCAGTGTTTCGCCGACCAGCTCGTTCAGCTTGCGGCAGAACGAGAGTCGTTTAAGTCAAGAAACGCGCAGCGCGGTCAATAATAACCAACTCGACGAGCGTAAAATTAGTTTCTGATTAGATTAGGCAGGTCTAGTCGAGCTTCTCCCGTAGAATTTTTTACCAACCCCGCTGTCTGCTTTCGCGACGAGACGCCACGTCCTTCAGAATCCTTCTGACGGACCATTTGATTTGGGAAGATTAAGTGTTGCCGTGTAATCACCTTCCAAATTTTCGGTACAAAGTCGTTCAATTATTTCATATTTCTTTGCATGCATTTAATTTCCACTTCCATCTATTTCAGTGCCCGTGGAATATAAGCACGGAAATAATGTATATCTCATATCACATTTACTGAATTAATAAATTGCTCACTACGGTATGCGAATAATTAAATCGGTTCTTCAAATTGGCTTATTAAGATGAAGTATGTCAATTACTGCAAATTCAATTAGAATTGTTAAATCTCCGGGTATTAATTTCTTAGCGTTTAAGTTACGCGCCAGCAGAGGTCCTGTATTAATAAATAACTGAATAATTTCATTTGATAGCAATGAAAATAGCCAACAAATTTCCGAACCGTTGTTTAACCGCTAGGTTTAATTATTACGCAGATTATTATACCTACGCAAGTCTGTACCATGTAATTAGCCAAAAGGAATTTATCAAGCTTAAGATCGTTACCCACAACACCGTCACCGTCGTGTTTGTATAATAACTTCATTTCGATAAAGCTTCCTCTAAGAAGCTTTTTGAAGTAACTAAGTGCCTGATACGCGTATTCGGATGTATCTTTACAAGGATCTTTTTAGCTTGGGCCACGGTGGCGGCAGTGAGTATTAAAGCGAATTACCCGGCCTTATCAGCCATTATAAAATATTGCGATTCTGCGATAGATAATAAGAGAATGGGGGAGAGGTTGGCACTGTAACATAATATTCCGGGAACACACTAACGGAACGTTTAGCCTTCCTTTTTATCTGCCCATCTACGTACTACACCATCCTGCAAGCTTTCAGGCATAGAATATCTGAGGCAGAAATGTTCACACTATTGATCTGCTGTCCACAAATTCTAAAGTAGCCACAACGATTATTAACAGTTATCTAATGGACGAAAATACTAAAGGATGCTGTGAGCTTCTCTGTTGCAGAATATCGAAGCTAAAGGCTATATATAGATAGCTAATTTCAATTCAAAACGACTCTTAGAACTTTCTGGGATAACTACACAGGGAAAACAAAGTAACAAGGTAACTTCTAAATGGATTAATATCTCCGAAATAGAAGTATCGTTGCGAAGGCGCAATTATTCCCTATTAAAACTTGGTACAGAAACAATTCTCAGGCTCTCTCCGACTGCAAACTTCCCGTTTCTTTGTCATAAGAAAGACCTTGACGTGTTTTTTTAAAAAAGAGAAAAAACTAGTCAGACCCCATTCACTTTTTGCGAAAACTTTAATAACTTACACGCTGAGATAAAGCTGTACCGGCTGAAAGAGCTTCGTGAGCGGTCATTGCGCTCGGAGGATTCCCAGAATTTCAAAAACTGCTCTACGAGTGGACATCGCCGGAGGCTTTAACCGAGTTCGCGATTTTACGCAGGGTGCTGGAAACGACTTTTCCAGAACCTAGACAATCTCGGGAAAATACGCTTTAAAGCGAGATCGTTCAAAATGTCGTCCCATGAAACATGAACACCCCAATTCTTTAAAAGTTAGGAAGAAGTATGAAACCGATAAATTCAAATTTATCTACCGAATAAAAACGGAAACGAAATTAAAATCGCGAAGTCAGCAAGTAAGCAAACTCATATTCTTTTCACCCACGGAGCAAACGTCGAAAATCGCCGTGATTATTATTCCAAAGATCGTTCACAATTGCAATCAACACCCAATATTCAAATAAGCCGTCTGCTCTGGTGTACCAAACCCTCCTCTTTCCAGCGACAAACTGATCCGATGTGCTCGAATAGACACCTGCGAAGCAACAGTACAGGCGGACAGTGTTATCGCAAACGGCGTGTGCGAACACGACCCCTTTTGTTCACGCGATTCTGCATAGAACTGCTTTTGGAACAATGACATCTCAAAGGACCAGGCTACCGGACAGTTTGCGAACTGTAATATCGCAAATGACGATGTCTGCCTGGCTGAAAGAGTCAGAATATCTCGACTCTGTCATTTGCCGCGAAGTCACCGTCGTCCCCAGCGTGATGCCGCGTGAAAGAAGAAAAACGTGTGCACGCGATGCGCCTCGAGAAACACTCGCACCCCGAGATAAGGAATATTT
Organism: Andrena bicolor; assembly: GCA_960531205.1. Classification (NCBI taxonomy): domain Eukaryota; kingdom Metazoa; phylum Arthropoda; class Insecta; order Hymenoptera; family Andrenidae; genus Andrena; species Andrena bicolor. The sequence goes on along the minus strand of OY482666.1, from coordinate 20,544,857 downwards.
TCCACGTATTTCTGAACGTGTCGCTGAAAGTGCCACTGAAATTCCACTTGTTCAAGGATCGCAGACGCCAGAGACATTTACGTTCTACGGACTCGGTGACAATTTATAGGAAATGGTACCTCAACGCGTGATTTACCGTAATAATCGAAGAGAACAGATTGTTCCCGAAGTAAACCTTAAGAAATCCACTCAAAGGCAGCCGGGGTTGGGAGATGAAAGCACCCCCGTCTCGTCCCGATCATCCCTAATACGCCTCATTATCAGGAGATCGTCCCTCCGCAGCTAGCCCCGCCATAAAATTCAAAATCCATATTCCGTGGGTCCATCGAACGACTTGAACCGCTGCGATCCACCCTCGATATTGGCAGAACGTAGTGCAAGCCTCGGTTGAATTAATTACGCGCGACATTATCGCGTTTCCAGGCGCGAAGTGTAGACAGTTCGCGCGGAAGCTTCAACGAGGGGATTCCACCCTCCGCGGCGGCGACACCCAACCCCTGCCCCGCGGCTGCTACATATTTGATTTATCCGGAAAGTTGTTGCGCCCCCGCGGGAGGACTGATTCGCTTGAATTGGCTGAAAAGTAAGCAACAAGCCTGGCGTTGTTTTCCGCGCCGTGTTGTTCGGGCGACGTTTATGCCTCGTTAGCAACGATCGGACACTACTTCCCCAGCCCGACCTGCGATTTAATAACGACTCGTTGTCTCCAAACCACCTATTATGATTGAGAATAACGTGTCCGTAATATCTCTTCTTCGGGAGAATGAGAAGTCACTCGTCGACCACGGTGTAAAAAAACGAACGTAATTTTCAAACTCTCAGACTTTATAAGTAAAAGTTATTTAGTGAACTTTTAACTTTGAAATCATTTCTTTTCTGTTTCAAGTTAACTTTGTGCATTAACACTTTAAATTCTGATGTAAGAGTTCAGTTTTAACAGATATTTTTTGTTCGATTAGTAAAAGTTCTGGAGGATCGTATATTTTTTAACAGATATTTAAGGTTAAAATATGAAAGATGAGAAATTTTTTTTAAATTAGTATTGTAGGATTTTGGTACGGATAAAATAAGCACACGCTTGGTGATAAATAATATGATTGTTTATTGAAAGGGCTCACCGCTAAGGAGAGGAAATTTAAAGAGCAGATTGTAATTTTTATATAATTATTTTCACCGAAGGATTTAACGTTTCAACTGCAGATCTACCTATCTACTCTGCACCATTTTCAGGAAATCTGCTTGTCACAACTTTATCTTTTTCAGAGAAGAATAAATGTTCCTGTTTAACTAGAACTTTCTCCTACTTTCAACAAAATAAAAGGTCCTTATTTAAACAAAACTGTATGGAATAAAAGTTTCACTTAATACACTACCAATTTTACAACAGCTTTCGCGGAACAGAAAGGGTAGTAGGCATAAAGTTACAGTTATTTCATAATTAAATGGAAATTTTAACAGTTTCATTCGACCCCTGGCAAGATGTACATGTGTGTTCTGAATACATTATGGAAGAAATTGATCTGGAACGAAAATTTGATCAGAAAGTATGCTGGGAATTATGCAGGATCGACAGCCGCTCTAAAATTATTCGTGCCATGATGCTTCGTCCATCCAGCATACCACGGAGTATTAATAACTATACTATAAGCGAAATTTAATATGAAATTTTGCGGCATAAACACATCTGAATTTCATGAATTTACGTTTCGCGAGCTGCATTATTCATCACTCGCGTCAGGAGAACGTGAAATTTTTTCCTAGTGTCTTAACTGCAACGTCATATCTCATAAATTACACTCTTTCGTGTCCCGTTTATGCAGGAAATTCAATTGTTGACTATTCATTACAGGAACTAGCGACTGCCAGAGACAAGTCCGGCTTGATGAAAGAGGTCTCTGGCGTGCGTGGAGTTGTCACACATTGATCGCAAAGTGCTTCTCGAAATCGTACGACGAAATAATATTAAATTTAGTTTATAATTGGCACCTGCCAGGTTTCGATAAAAGGAAGGAAATTTTCGAAGATTGTGTCAATCTGAGATACAAGGAATAATGCACGTTGTCGCGAAGATGCAGAGAAGTTAAAAACGAGGTCGTAAAACCTGGTCACGAAAGACGTACAAGCAAACGTCGGTTTGAATAAAATAGGTAACTGGAATGAATCCCGGGATTTACACGAAATCGATAGACTTTAACACGTAATCAGACAGCTACTCGATTCGCTGATGCAACACATGATTGACTTTGTCTTGCTTCCGCCCAATTACTTGGAATATCGGCCACGTAATTGAATATGCACAATTACATCCTCGATATCGATAGGCGTCAGACTAATTTAGTTTCAGTTCCATCAAGCAGAAAATGAAACGCGTTCAATCAAATAATAACAGTGTTTTCTCTGAACTAATCTAGACTTCTTAGAGGGATATATATTTCCCCGTACCCTTCACATTATATTAATCATTGAATTGAATTTTAAACGCTGTTTGCCAACCCTTCGCACCACAATTGCCCGTGGTAAGTGCCCGAATATCCCCCTCGAGTTCCCCACAATTGATGTCTAGGAAGTGTACGCGCTTCTAAGGTGCATTTGACAATTCCATGGCCTGTTCACGTGCCACGTAATTCGCTCCTGGAGCAGAGACTCTATGCAGAGAGAGGAACGAGAGAACCCTCGAGTTCTCGATATACCCCCTTAAACGGTACTCCCACGGCGACCAATTTGGCCGCGAGATAATATCTCGGTGCAGTGTGGCAATTTGAACGGTAAATAATTTCTTGGAATTGAAGCCGTCCGGAATTATGAATATTCCCAGCCCGGGGAAAATATAAACGCTGTATTCGCGGGTTTCGCCAGGGGAATTTAATACGGGTCGGCAGCATTATTCTCGGTGTTATTGTATTAGGGCTGACTGGGCGATTCCATATCCTGAATTATAGTACACGTCCGCAGGATCGAACCAAATTACGCCATATTACGCTCGTGATCGCGTTCTCGCGTTTCAACACCGAATTATCCGATGTCACTTTAACGCAGAGATCGGCAAAAAAATTTTAAACAAAAATTTCCTACACAAATTTTTATTTCAAATCATTTTTGGCCCACCTTTTTGCCTCAATTTTTAGTCTCAAATTTATTAAATAAAAATTTCCTACAGAAATTTTTATTTCAATTAATTTTTTGCCCATCTCTGCTTTCACGCAATCCTGCACCTTTTCAAATCTGCCGATTGTTTAGTCCGCTGCTTTGCGGCTGTTCCCGCGACAGATTTTTCTCCTCGATGAGAACTTAAATTATTTTAAAACAGGCCGCAATGGAGATGAAACTCATTAAAAAAGAATAACCACGCTATGTTACCACTGCGGAACAAATCAGAAAGAATTTCTTCTTGTAATAGAAACTCTTCCGTCATAAAATGAAGTGAACCAATGCAATTATAATCATATTGCAAGAGACAAGTAAACAATGCAGTTGGTTTGATTTTTTGTCGGCGAATACCACGACGAAGATTCGTGGTTCGATGTTGGGAAACCAGCGAGATTCTCGACGGTGATTTCCGCTCGTTCTTGTAAACATACCTCCGTCAGAAACATAAGGATCAATAGTAGCCGGAAATTACAGACATTTCATCGACTTGGGAATGTGTATCCGATGGAGTACGCCGGACCGAATAAAACGGCCAGGGCTAGGAACATTGCAGCCGGGGTGACCTAAATATCACCAGACGGCCGTAACTCGCAACGATCCGATGATCGATCAGCGAAATAATTTCGCGATTATTTAAAGCTGCCGTTTACATAAGTGGAGCGTGACTGAATATTGAAGCAGTCCGCTATCCCGGCTGTAATAAGTCACCACCTTTAATCACCGAATGACTCAATATGTTTCAAGATTACATGCTAATGCAATTTGACAATATACTGTTGAAAGAATCACGTAGGTATGTACTTGAAACAGAAATGCTCCTATATCGTAAAGATAATCGCTTCCTGTCGCGACGAGCAGCTCAATTCGAAGCGAATGAAAAAATTTGCAGTTTCAAAGCGACGGAAATTAATAAATTTTGCTATCAGTGAGACTTAGATGTAAGTGCATGCGTTGCACATATGCACCGCACGTAAACTGTACATGCACTTGGCGCACGTGCGGCAGAAGCATTAGCCTTGTTTCGTCGGTAAACACTTCCTACAGGTCCACGAGAATCATCCAGCAAAACTATGTTCGAGAACGTTCACCCTGGACGTGGCTCCACCCCTTTGTCTCGCAACCCCTATTTAACAAAATTGTGACAGAAGCCACGACCCCATTTGTATCAAGTCATTCGGAAATTCCAGCTTAGATAAGGAGAAGCCTGTTTCTCGGCTTGCCCGTTCCATCCCACTTGAAACCAATTCGCCTTGATAAACGTCCCCTTCCGATTGCCTCTGATCGGGTTATGCTAGCCCAGAAGTTAGAACCCATGGGCCGTGCACGAAGCAGTGACACTTTCGTGACAAAGATTTTGGAGAATAAATTGAACAGGAATTATTTCTTGAATTATATGCATTTTAGAGGGTCGCAGGTATTTAATTAGATTAATATTAATCGTATATTCTACGAAGAATTTCGAGACTTCCGAAAGGTTAGAAGAAGCTATATGGAGTGAAAAATTTCGCTACACTTCTCGATCATGGTTGAGTTCAATTACCCCCCAACTTCGATTACACGTTCCCTTTCTCTCCCCAGTACCACCGTCTTCACCTTTCACGAAAGGAACCTTCGAACAAATGAAACCGAACTTGCTACAGCCACAGGCAAAGAAACGAATTTATCGTCGAAATTCAGGTCAAAGGTCCATCGGGGGAAAATTGAACTCAATCGAATTAAGGAGAGCGATAAGAATGTCGGCGAACCTCCGTTCCCCACCCTAATGATAGAAGCGAGTGGCTTCCGATGAAATTGATATTTTCGTTCAATTTTCTCTGTGCAGTGAAAAACACAAACATTGAAAAATACGATACCTATTGTGCTTTAGAACTACTAGCATAGAAAATTTTTATATTTTCCCTGATATTTTTATATTTTCACTTATCACTTCTAATTTTCCTGTACCTTCATTCTCTTGAGTAATAAAGACGTCTAATAATAATAGTAATAATATAGAAGGGCAAGTCGAGGATAGAGCATGGTCAGGTTGGCGCTCAATAATTGACGAGAAGAAGATTAATAGACCTTTATTATAAAACAGTCTCGCACGGAACGGTTCCTCCAGCCAACGTCTTTCGTCGGTCGCCAACAGAGAATTACTTCCAAAACAGTCGAACTTCTCCTCAACTCACCACCATTCCGTCGCCAACAATCGTTCGGGACCTCATCAAAATGCCTAGACTTATCTGAATTTTTTTTATAAATTTCAAGCCAAATTGCGGGGAACTCGGTTGGAAAGTCATCAATTTTAAAAGCTCTGTATAGAAGACAAAGAGGGAATTTTGAAAACGTATTGTGCATCTCGATTAGCGAGAAAATCGCGTGGTTAAACGGCGATCTCGTTGCACCGGAAACGGGCTGTCGGGGCACAGATCGAAGCCTCCAATTATCAAGGAATTAGTTATAGTTAACCGAGCGGAGTGCCACGCCTGTTTCGCGTCGCGTCGCACAATTTGACGGTGATTGTCATAGCCGAGCCGGTCTGTGCAGCTCGATCGTGGCCGCAACACGCGCGTGCAGCTCGCGCCGTATGACGCGCGCGTTGCATGCACCCCGCATATAGATGCACGCGTTAAGCTGACTGCCGATAGAACTTGTCCAAATTGCACCGTCGATGTTGCGCGTCCCGCTCCTTACTTACGTGTACCGGCTGCTTGAATATTCGCATTAGATTCAGCGCAATGGTTGCAGCGCGAGAAGTTCCTGGTCGATCCACGACGGAGGATTAACGTGGAAATTCAGAACTTTGGTAGTGGGCGGTGATTTCGCGATATTACGCGACATTTCGTGTAATGTGGGACACGTTTACATGTCGTACATGAACGATACTACAGTCGGATATCATTCTGATGTTACAGTTCAATGAAAATGAGATTCCGATGGCATCGAGTCCTATATTGGTCGGAATAAAGGTAAATTTGTGCAGTCAATATGTTCAGTGGTCAAATTGATACTCCGATTTAAATCCAGTAAAGTTTGGGAGCAAACATTCGAGCAGATCAAAGATCTACGTATCAATGTAAATTCATTCGGCTCGGTGCAGCTTCATTTTTAACAGTTTTTTTAGTTATAACGTTTAATGTACGTAAAAAAAATTCTGCTTTGGAGCACGTTTGATGCAAAAATAAAAAATGAATGATTTATTGCAAATAAATACAAATAGGTATATTAATATTGGGTGGTCCTATGCCAGTTATCGAAGTACATTTTTTATCATTGCGAGGCGGTTGGACAAAAAAGCTTTTTTAAAGAATTTTAACATTTTGGCTGTTTACTAAAATGGCATTGATTTATCAACAAAAAACGTGCAACAATCGTTCAAAAGGCGCCAGAATAAACAAAGCGTTTTGGAGACAAACATAACGTAACAGAGGTGATCCTTCAATTTTGCAGACCATATCGCATGTTTGACCATCGAGAACAATACTGAAAAAAAATCTGATCGATCCGGCCTTTTGCACAGTATTTAAGGGTAGTTTTAACTCGCAAAAAACGTGGACACTTGAATAATTCCACGATTTTCCTTGAAGTGGCATCATGTTTTCTAAAAAATGGTAAATATTCCATTTCTGGGATCACTTTAAAAAAGATTTGATACGATTAAAAAAAATCTCATTAAATTAGCAACTAAAGGTACTGAAAGGGAACTTTCTTAGCTTTCCAAAACACTCATGAACATTTGTCTACGATCATCAGTTCGCAAGTTATAGGTGTTCAAAGTGAAAAGTACCTTTTTTTTGCTTTGATCGCAAATAACTCGGCCAATAAAAATCGTATAACAAATCCAAAAAAACGAAATTAAAGAGAAATGATTGCTCTATAAGAGCTCTTCATTGGATTTATCGGAAAAACATTTTTTGACTCGTGCATACATTCAAACTACTTAGGCAAAAATTTCTGAAACTTCGCTGCCTGCGTTTCACCTTGATAAAACAGTATCATAATGTACGAAAAAAGAAATTCGAGTATTTGGTCCAAAAACTAGAAACTTGAAGCGTTAAAATGCAATTTTTAAATATTTTTTGCGACCAATTTTCGCAGAGATACAGTCATTTGAAAATGACCAAATGTTTCGGGAAATTATAGTGTTACGTAAATATTTAATATTAATATTTTTATTATAGTAGGAATAAAAACATATCCACTCAAAACCTACTACATACCTACTGTGTGGAAATATATATTTCTCAATTAGCGTTCTCTTTTTAATATTAAGTCAAAGCAACAATTTTATAAAGATGTAAGGATGTAAAGTTGGAGCTGCACCCCTCTCGCTGCAAGTTCCTCAATTCAAGTTTTAAAGTAGATGTTATACACCAAAACGTAAATGTATGTTTCACTTTCAACGGACTTCTGTCGAAGATCTCCCACACTTCCGCACAGTTTCACTTTACTAAAACAGCATCTACTACTGTCCTCTCCTTACTCGCACCTCTTCAAGTATCACTCATCCTCCCATCTTCCGTATCACAATTCCCTTGAAGTTTGAAGCCCGAGCCAAGACTATCGGCGATCTCTCCTTCCGCAGCAAAGCGATGTAGAAAGAAATCCACGAGCACGGATCCATCAACAACCATCATAACCACTCCATCCCCCATCTGATAGGAAAAGTGAGCAGAGAGGGAGCATTGTTGAGCTCGCGCGTTTTCCATGCAGATCGTGCAGAATGTGTGGCGTGTTCTTGAAAGCAGTAAGTTTCCTCCGCAACATTGATTGGCAGCGTGTCGGAAGAAATTGTCGACGGGCGAGGACCTCGCGCCCTCCGCTTTCTTCTTTTCTCTCTCTTCACCACGGCCGACACGGGCCTCTTTCCAAGGGCGCGATTACCATTTTATCGGGTCTGATTTGCGAGCACTTTACACGAACCCTGTTCCTCGGCAGGGGATTGCCAGCGAACGGGTGCACTTACCACCAGCCCCGTCGCTCTTTCGAGGGTTTTAGTCTCGGGTACCAGGTGCCGCGTATACATACCCCTTACATACACGTGCCCAAGTATACGGGGTGGTTCATGCTCTACGAAACATTTTTCTTACGATCGAACTCGATTTTGATACGGTCGCATCGCGCTTCATTTGATAATAAACAGTAGCACGTCGGATATGTCTCCTTTTTTTAAATTCCACGATCAAATCACTGGTTACAGCGTACAACGAGTAATTCCATCTGCAGAGAACAACGCGTGTGCGAAACACGACATACATACCAATCATGGAAAGAACATGACAATTCCGAACAAATCACAGTCGACGAAATCCATTGAAGTCTCCGCCGAGGAGCATGCAATATTCAAGCGCGCGAACGATGCTCGTTCCGAGAGAGCTACCGCCGATTTTACGATCCTATCTTCCATTCATCCGTGCTCCGCGGAATTCGACATTTGGAATGGAGAGTTCGATTTTTAACGCTCTCTCAGTGGGATAGAAACGGTAAATTAAATATCGGTTCTCTGTCTCTCCATGCATTTTTCGAGATTGCGGGGGAACAATTTTCACAACCTCATCACCTTTGCCATCGCTACTAGTTGAGTTTTTTTTGCAGACTCTTGGTATTATGTAGTGATCTAGCACACTGCCCTCTTCAGTTAAAATGTCCTATCTAGTATTTTGAAACAACCGAGGGAATGTATTATTAACGTACCAATTAATTAATTGTTTCAGATAAGATATTTTAACCATTTTGAAAAAAGTTAGGTTAAATACATTAGACTGTTTATAAATCTTTATGAAGCATGTAGACGTTTCTAACTATACTTAAAAGGTAAAAGACGCGTGGAACTTCAAATATTTCAACATATCTCAAAAAATGAAAAAATGCTAGATAGGACAGTTTAACTAAGGAGGGCAGCACAGGTACCCCGGTTTTTTGGGAATAATTACCCACGAAATAAGTTCCAATCACAAAACAGGAATTATGTTTATTCATAAATAAGTAAAAATTTGATATTGAGTTATCTAAGAAAGTCTTATTAGTCAGCTCGCTTTGAATATCCTATTATACCGTGAAGAATTCCCGATGCAAAATCATCGGCCAAGCATCAACGAAGCTTAAAGAACAACACAAGTGTTTGTCAGAAAATCGAGGGTTCGCAAGCAATCACGAGAGCTTGGTGCTCAGGTGGCGCTTTATGACGTGGCGTCGACGTCTTTCGAGACGCCGACAAACGAGCTCGAGACATCAAGTTTCCATAGAGGGTTGCCCTGTAAACTGCGAAAAATAGAGATGTAGGTATTCGGAAATGCGATCGAAAACGACCTGGTCGGCCGAGCAAACAATGAATCGTATCGGTTAATTTCAATCTGAGCCGCGGTGGAAGCAATGTTTGCTGACGTCTCGTGTCCCTATAGATCGGTTAGGTTTGTCGCGTGATCGATATGACTGTGGGGCGCCGATTTCGATTATAAACAATGTCTGGGTGGAAGAAAGCTCTGTGCAAACTGTGATTTAATTCGATGCTGTAACTTTCGTGGTCGGAATTAATTGGGATCGCAGGCTGTTGTTAATGGGAATCATGTTGCAAACTAGTTATTGAGAATTCGAGTCATCTCCATCAATACTTCCAATTGTAATTTAAATTAACACTAAAATTGTTAATGGTAAGTTAAAAAGTGAGGGAACTATAAAAGCAGGGAACTATTACATCGATAATACCGTAAACTCGGAAAATAAAAAAATTAGAGGAAAGAACTAAACAAATAATACCTATAGTAACAATTCCTATTCGAGTGGAGATTTGTTCTGATATTGAATTGAATTATACTGAGAAAATAGAGACATTCAAATCCCCTCCGTTTTTCACGGATGCAACATTGATTCCCAAACGCAATCACTGTGACTGCGCACGAAAAAACGCCCCAAGAGAAAAACCTTGTTGCAGCCGCTGCAATGAAGCTGTTGCTTAAAATTAACGACGCCCTCGCGAGCAACTCGTACAGAGTGCTGGTAAACAATTATTAGCCCATTACGCTGTGGACCATTAATTACCGCGGTTAAGCTATGAATTCTCCCTTCTAATTACGTGGCCTGTTTCCAGCAATAAAGAGAAAAAAAAATGTAAGAAGATTGAGGGAAATAGATGAAGGAAACGTTGTTCGCTCTTGAATTAAGAAGCAATAATAAAAGTGAAAAAATTATAAGTGCTTTTATTATTCACTAGATTACAATAAATAATTAGGGATAGAACCAGAAACACTGAAGTCTTCATAAAAATAGTACCTCACATCAAATTTCCCAGAATTTGAAAACTAATTTTTTACACTAGAAACTTTTCCTGCTATTTCGTAAACCGATTGAAACATTGTTCTACCTTTTCCGCAAATTGATCGGTGACCACCAAGCCCTTCGTTCGACTCGCCTGTGTTAGAATACGATTAAACGATTTAAAATCGATGCGAGGCTCAATCTATTACTGATGGAATCGCGACAGAGGGGTGTAAAATCGGGAAGAGGGGTGGAAACGTCGCGGCAAGGGACGAACAGATGGCGGCTTGCAATTACCATTCATTACTTTGTTGAGACCAATTGACATAACTGATTGGTATTCGCTCGCTGCGCCACCCTCAAAGGGCCCTCGGTCCTGGGGAAGGGAACTAATGCAGTTAGCTACGTCTGCGTCCGCAGCTACATGCATTTTAGTCTACCTCCAGGTCGGACATGTCGTTGAGTTTGTCACTGATCCGTGTAACACTGGAATTTTTATCTCGAATGATGGCGACAGATATTACCAAGATCTTTCGTAATAAATCAAATCAAGAATCTCTTGCTTACAAAAACAATACACACCATTGCAGAATTCTGGGAAATAATATAAAATACTTACAACTAGTGTTATAATCACCTATAATTTATGATCATCCAATGATTTGTTACTAATTTAATTTCCCAGCGCACTCTTTAAATTTCTGTTTGTTTAACAATTCATTATGTAGTAGCCGCCGGTCCTGAAGTTTTTATTGCGGAGGTGGTGGCCAGTATGCTTTTCAGGGAGGATTGTAGGGTGGGCGTGCGAAGACAGGCGCTTTCTTCGGGCTGCCAGGACCATAAACCTGGACGAGCATTGTTTTTTAAAAACTGCAATAACGTCTGCACGCGAAAGTGTCTGCTTCTGGTGAACAGATGTCATAGGACAGACACCATTCCTTGCAGATGTCGGTCTTGCTTTGGCAAATTGTTCCGTTAAAGAATACAACAGGCAATATACGGCGCGAGAGGGTTTAAGCCAGTACATACACCTAAATAACTCCGCTGCTTTTCAAGGGTACGATAGTATTGGTAAGAAAAAAGCTTTATGTTTCTAAGGAGCCATTTTTCTAAATTGAAAGATACATCTTTAATCTCAAAGTCTTGTAGCTGTCGGGGAGAATCATAAAAAAGAAAATTTTTTATAAAAAATGGCACAGACGAGAGGTATATTCTCCACCCTCTCCCATGCTGACTCTCTTGCCGTAGTTTTCTTACTTCCCTCACCCATTCTCACTGTTTTCCCATCCCTCTCCCTCGCAGCTGTCAGTGACTCGCCTCGCCGTAGAAAAACTGCCCGCCCCTCGCCGAGTCGCCGGCAATTAATCGATTGCGATTAATCCCTGGGAAGAGGAGCGAAAGTTGGAGACTGTAATTTGTAGTTTGTTGAAGGGAGGACATTGCAAAACAACCCTCCTTTTCCTTATTCATTCAATGCCAACCCGTATATCTCGCAAAGAATTTCCGCCGGGAGGATATATCGCCGCTGAGGAACACATTTTTCAGCCGAAATGCGAAAGATCGTTTCGCGTGTATATCGATCTTCCCCGCGAGGCAGCGCGGGCTAATTAAAGTCTGCTCCCTTGTAACCGGTGTTGCGGAAATGGCGTTCGCCGGAACGGAAAGTGAACTGATAAATAGCGTCTAATGCTTCACCGAGCATCCGCGTCTGCAACAATTTTGGACCTACTTAGACCGATCTCCCCGGTAATGCAGCCGGGTTTCCCGGGGATGGAGATCGAAACGGTTTAACTCGCGAAATGCATCTCTGCCATGGTTTTTGCGCTTCCCCTGTCGACGACATTGAACGATCGCTTCCTTGTCCCCGCGAAACTTCTCGCGCACTTGTCTGAATCGTTCTTGGGATCATCGGGAAAGTGGGGGGACCATGAAGGTATTAAGTGATCAGCCGAGAACCGGGTATAATTGGATTTAATTGCGATTGATGGTTATATAAAAATAGTTAATGGAAATTCTAAAATTACAGAATAAGGGAATTAATTGCAAATCGAACGGGCGAGAGAGCAGGATTCAGAATACGGAACGTATGCGGTATTTTGAGCCGATCCACTGTGAAATATTCAGCGGGAAAAAATGGGAAATCGAAAAAGAGGAGTCATTCAATCGGCCAAACATGCGAACGATGAAGAATGGGTGTAACGCGAGCCCCGGCTCATCGAAAAGCAATAAAAAACGCGGGAACACCAGCCGAGTGGAAAGCTGCATCGGGGCTCGGCGGGCGTAGATAATCGGGCGCTGCCGGTCAACGTAAAAATGAGAACTTTATCCGCGACATGAATACTAATTGGCGACTGGGCTGAACTCGTGGTCGCACTTTTCCAAAGCCCGCCTAATTCGGCTCGATGTCATTAACGTCTGTGATTCGCCGATAAATTATTCAGGGTAATTGGATTCGGGTCGTGCATAAAATCTGCTGGGCAAAATCGTCCGAGGGTGGGCTCCTGCGTGGAGTCGGGGAAATGAGGAGGGGCATGATGACGCTCTCAGGGGGGATATTTCGTACGCAGACAAATTGGGGAGAACAATCGGAATCGCAGCTCGCTATTTACCGGCAGGACAATAGCTTATCGTTCACTTGCGCGAAAGCTATCGCCGCGAAACAAATTTTAGGGGTGTGAATCAGGCGGGGGTCATTTCGGTGTTTAAACTTGGAGCAAAATTATATATGTAGCCTCCTAAAAAAAATTGTATTTACGTAAAGTCATTAACAATGTTAAAGAAAGTGTGACGAATAGTCAGAGTCTGCTTTATTTGATTAATTGAAAAATAATTGAAAATTATAGAAGGATGCCTGAATTCCGGCTAATGTATTCCTGTTATAGCTACGCGCTAATCAGCGTGTCTATATGATAGCCGACGTGTGCGGGCGGTGTTCCGTTGACATTGATATCCTACCAGGCCGATTACGCTCGCGAATGAGTTGAGTAGGGCAGTGAGCCTCGTATGACGCGTGGTACGTGATAACGCGAATGCGAGCGCGCTACTGATAAAGGGTTTGGGAGAACACATTTTCAGTTTGTTTTACCCAAAGCGTAACAGTACCATTTTTATTTAAGGGATTATGCCTAGTCAGCTTTTCGAAAAAGAACGCGATATTCAGGAATTTTTTGTGGAATATCTACTGTATATTTTTTCAGAACTATTTGCTTATTTTAAACGTACATATATGGAGAAACTTTCAGTAATTTTATTATAGAAAACCATTAAAAAATAAACGAATAACAGCGATTCTCGCGGAAGCTGTTTTTTTCTCTGAGCCGGATCATCTAAAATTAAAAATTCAAAAACATTCTGTTAATATATGGATGAATTCAGTAGATGAACGAAGGATTTTTTCAAAAAGTTGCTTTTTTGATGTCTAAATTGTTCGTTTTCCGTTAATTAAAATTAGAGTTTTTGTTCAAATAAAAATCCTTCGTTCATCTACTAGTCTTTGGTATATAAAAGAAGTCTGCAAAAATTCAGGCCAATCGATACAGCAGTTTGCGAAATATCTTGCTCGCCGATATCAAAACAGCTTCCGCGAGAATGGCTGTTATTCGTTCATTTTTAAATATTTTTCTATAATAAAATTACTGAAAGTTTCTCCATATATGCACTTTTAAAATAAACGAATACCTGTAAAAAAAATATTCAGTAGATATTCCACTGAAAATTCCCGAAAATTACGTTCTTTTTCGAAATCTGTCTAGGCATAACCCCTTAACAACTTTTTATCCTAAATCCTGAAAAATACCAAAACTGTATATTATGGCTGCAATTAGACCCCAAAAGGAAGCATACAGAGGTGTTCGACCAGTCAGTGGCGCAGGGAAATTGAATTTTAAATTACGACCCGTTTAGCAATAACTTCTTTCGTTAAAGCAGTTACTAACTTCAATAGGGAAACAGGGCGGTGTATAATGATGTTGTAAAACGATTTAGCTGTTACGTACACATCTGGTCAAGCGGCGAGTGGCAGGCCATAAAGTCCAATGGCTCGCCGTTTGACCTGGCGCCGGATTTTCGAACCTTTACAAGGGCCAAAGTGAAATGATGGTCAATATTTAAAAAGCGGATCGACAGATGTCACAGTCAAATATTTATAAACACAGACAGTAATAAAAACAGAGTTTCCTGGAACAATAAACTGCGCCGTGGTAGACAGCGTCCACTTTCATTTCCTCGGCATCAAAATCGCGAGCGGAAATGTCACTTATTTTACAGTTGCAATTTATTCCTGCAAGCGGATTATTTTTCCTTATTTATATCCATGGAAGCTAACTTTAATCCAATGTTGCAGGTATTGTTGCCCGCGTACCAGTCGGCCAGACGCGCCGTTCATGCAGTCAAGGATAGCAAGCCTTAAATAGGACTCGCGCCGCGAACAGGGGGTGAGTCCAGCTATTTTTAATCCGTCGACGGCGCACGCTCGTTACGTGTTTCGATTTTATGATAATGCCGTCTCCCCTCGTTAACGAGGCAACGTTCGACGCCCGATAACCGTTCCGCCAGGGTTATCCGCCTGTCGAGAATCGATTCCCTTTCGAGCTGGCCCGCTATTGTGCGAATTAATTGGTGTACGCGCGAAAGGCTTGCCGATCCGCGAGACTTCGCGCCGCTTTTGTAAACTTCGCCCCGCGAGCAGCGAATCGCACGCAACCCCCGCGCCGCTCTACCTCCGACCGATGGAATTAAAAGGCAGAAAGGGGTAAAGGCACGAGGGTGGGTCGCGGCGTCGGGGTTCTTTGAAAGGCCGAGCTCCTTCTCGAATATTTACGGTCCGCGGGGCGAAAGGCAGAAGACAGCAGTTAGAAGCGGAGAGGGGTTGAAATGAGAGGGGGCGAACGACGCCGGAAGCCGCGCGACGGGGTGGCGAATTAATTAAGAGCCTGTGAGCTACCGCGCGGCAAATAAGATGAGACTTCCGGGACTTCTGTCGTCAAAATATTTGGCTCGTATTACTGGATGCCAGCGTCGCGATGCAACTTTCCCCCCGGCCTGCAATTTTCTACGATAATACGGAAAATATTGAGACAGCCCAATGGGAAATTTCCACGTAGGAAATCGTCTGAAGATCAACATGTCACGCGAGGATGAACTTCTCCTGTCGTTCTTCGTTTTGAAAAATGAAAATGAACCAGTTTCTTCTTTTTCTTTTAAAGTAATTACTTGATGCGTATCGTACTGTACGCTATTGTGTAAAGCATTAGGCGGACGGTTTATTGCAATTAAGTCAGCACACTCTATATTCTCGTTAGCTGTGCTTGTTATTCAATATTCTGCCAACAACAGGTACACTAACGATATTCGTTTGCTCGGCTAATAATTAATGAAATCCTAACGCATCATAGTCGTACCGTTCGCTACATCACGCGGTCAATATTCAATTAATAGGGCAATCTAAACCTCGTTTGCCGCGCGAGTTAATCAGCGTCGACACCGAATTGCGATCCGGCCGCGATTGATTCGCAATTGGAAGCGTACGAGCGATCGTTCGCAGCGGCAAAGTGCTTTATATCACGGTGGAAAGAGATACAGATGGTGGATGCGACGCGATTGATCCTATCGCAGAGAGACGCGGGGCCAAGCACGCCCCTGCGATTCAAAAAATACAGGAGCCGACGGTGGGAAAGAGAAGGGTGGCCTGGGAATCGGGCGAGAGAAAGGGACGGGACAGTGAAAAGAGACGTCTACGTGAATTCTCCGGTCGGGTCTCGAGCACGCTCCGTATACACGGGCCGCGTGTGTGTACACAAATGAAGCCGGTGTTGCGCTCGCGCATCCTTTCCAAGTGTCTCCAGCGACGTCTGAAAGAGAAAGAGAAATAACGGAGACAAGGGACAGGGGGATAGGTTGAAGAATGTGCACTCAACGTGATTGGTGCAACGCTGGCTGTGCATAGCGAGCGGTTGTCTGCATGGAGAACTCTAGAATTTCCACGAGCCCTCGTGTGCGTATGGCCCCGCGCACGCGACAACCACCCCCTCCCCTCCCCCTCTGCCCCACGTCTTGCGAGAACGGCCAAACAATGCTTTCCACTCGACTCGCGACTTTCCGGGAGATTTCAAGGAACGCTGTTCCGCAGCCGTGCATCCGCGCGAAACACTCGAGTCGTTCCACGGATCATTGCCAGCTGCTTTACTCTCGCCATTAGCGATTTCAAGGGGATGTTTAAGTCGATCGTTCTGTATTCAGATCCCGTCCTCGGGCGTCAACTCCTCGCTGGACGGAGGAGGCCGCATAATTATCCCGCGAATATTCGGAAATTCATGGAACTCGGACGAAACAGCGGAGCCGTGGCCAGCTGAATAAGTAATTCAATTACATTAAACCCAGATGCGGACGGTTAATTAACGGCCCGCGGATTGGCCGGCCCGTTTTTTCCCTTCGATCAAACGCGAGGGAAGCGTGGAAAAATATGAAGGTGTCTACCCGCGACTGGACGGAACGGGAACCCTGCTGCCGTATTAAAGAACCGTGAAATTTTCATCCGCTCCCAATTCATTTCCCCGCAATTTATGATATTCCCTGTGTATCTCATCGCTCTGCCAGAAATACGTGTTTAATTCGCGCTCTGTATCAGCTTCCCGTGAAACGGTTACCGGACACTTTTCGCGACCTGATGAATTATTTTCGTCGACGATAATCGCTTTCAAAGTACATTATAAATCATTCTCGCTCCGTGAATATTCAACACAAAAAGAAAGTCCAACAAAATAATCGATGTTTATTCGATACAGTAATATATCAATAATTACAGATAGCAACTCGATTAATACATTAACCATTGAAATTAGCTGCTTTAAATCAGAGTTGAACAACAAATTATTTTAATAGCGGATCAAATAAAAGTTAATTTCACTTTAGATTATTTGACGAATAATCTTATTTTTCTATTCGTTATTCGAATATTTGTATTTAAATAAAAATGTTGTCCATCTCTGCTTTGAATTATTAATCTAAAAATGTAGAATAATTATATATTTTTTATTTAAATAATAATTTTGCGCATCTCTGCTTTAAATTATTAATCTTCTCGTTGCAAAAGTAGGCTGGGGCTAGTATATATAATCGAAGCAGCTCCAGGCAGCCTCACCGAGGTGGTGTCAGCTAGCAAACCAGTATTAAGATTCGATCCAATGCTAGCAGTGTAAATTGCCAGGTTCGCGGGAATATCGAGCTTGCTCCTAGCATTGACAGTGATTGGGCTATCCGAAAAGTTGATCAAAAGCACCGCAACAGCCGATCCTAATTTGCGAACGACACCGAGCACCCTATTGTTGACCAAAGCGACCTGTAGGGAGCCCTGAGCCACCAAAGGTCTCTTTTTCAGCGCCGACAGAGCTTTGAACACCTTGTAATGAGAATTAGCTGCTAACTTCTGTGTTGCTAGGTTCACAGTCCTGTAATTGCTATGAACTGGCAGCCAGGTAAGATGCGTAGACGAAAACCCAGCGCTAATGGATTTGTCCCACTGGTACGGTGTCCTTTCTGGGTCTCTAGACTTCAAAAAGTATCTCTCCGGACCGGCGTTGCACCCAGCCGGGTCCACAGTCTCGTAATACGTGAAGTTCCTGTCCTGCATACCGATCTCATCGCCGTTATACACGACAGCGATCCCGGGTAGCATCATCGCCAGCATGGAAATCTGATCAGCGCGTTTAGCGCCATACCTCGCTCTCACGCGGTGATTATCGTGGTTCCCTACCACCCAATTCGGCACGTGTTCTGGTCCAGAGCCGATGTTCACCCACTTGTCTATGAGTTTCTTAAACTCTGCCGCGGTGGAGGCGATGTTCAAGTCCCTGATGAACATAAAGTTGAAGGGAACGGTGGAGCCGAAGTTGTAGAATTTGGTCACCAACTCGTCGGTGGTGTAGGCTTCCGTGAGGATCATCTTGGCGTCGGTTTTGGTCTGGTTGGAGTAATCGTCAATGAGCTTTCTCCAGCTCTTCAGAACATCATACGTGTCGTTCTGATCTCTCGTGTAAACGTGCAGTAGGCTGTCGTAATCGTCAGCGGGGATGTCGGTCCTGTTCGCCGACGGTTCGTCCAGGAGCCTGGCGTCCTCGAACATGTGGTTAATAGCGTCGATGCGGAAACCGTCGACCCCGCGCTTCAGCCAGAAAGTCAGCACGTTCTTCATCTCCTGGTCCAAGGCCTGACTACGGTAATTTAGATCCGGCTGTCCTGCGGCGAACTGGTGCAGGTAGTATTGCTTTCGAACGTCGTTCCACTGCCAAGCAGGGCCCGTGAAGGTGCTCAGCCAATTGTTTGGTGGTTGCCTGGTCCCATTGACGATCCTGGCGTCCCGCCAGATGTAGTACTCGTCGTACGGTTTAATTCTCTGCACGCTCTTCTTGAACCACGGATGCTCGTGAGAGCTATGATTAGGCACCAAGTCTAGGATCACCTTGAGCCCGAGGGACTTGGCCTTGGCCACCAACCTGTCGAAGTCCTGCAGGGTGCCGTAATCCGGGTCGATGTCCGTGAAGTTGGAGATATCGTAGCCGAAATCCACCTGCGGACTCTTGTAGATCGGCGAAAGCCAGAAGGCCGTGGCGCCGATGTCCGCGACGTGCTCTAGCTTGCTGGTGATCCCATTCAGGTCACCGATCCCGTCCCCATCACTGTCTTTGAAGCTTCTCGGGTAAATCTGGTAGACCAAAGCGTTCTTGTGCCATTCTGTGCTGGCACTCAGGCGGGGAATGCTGCCGCTCAGGGCAGGGAATACTAAACACGCGATCACTGTTAATCGAAACATGACGAGCGTCTGTAGATGATAGAAGACACCGCGGCCTTCTTATAATACGAAATCACGGTATAAAAATTGCAGAAATATTTCCGACAAATCTGCCGATTACGTTGATAGTAGGATGGAATTCTTTAGCGAGTATCTAACGATAAGTAACTCAGTGTTTTTATACTTTATCACGTTAAGTCGATGTTTACCGGAGTTTTCCTGCCTTGTTTTGAAGAAATCTCAAGTATCGGTGGAGTTATCGACGCTACTGATTCTTTCGGCCTTCGCTGCTTTATCAACGCCTTGGCTCTCCGTTCTCCGATTCGCGAAGGAATTCTACTGGATACCTGCACGGCGTTGCGAGTGTAATGCACCGCGGGGCGTGCAGCGTTCCACGGCGATAAGATTCTTGAAGGCGCGCGGCCACTTGGGAAATGGTAAACACCTAAGCCCGCACGATCTCGCGTGTTCCCCGCGTTTATGCGTGCTGCCCTCGTAACTGCTATCGCGGCCGTGGCTAATTATACAGCCAACCACGGTCTATCAGGCCCGCTCCTTACTTTTCCCCGCGGACGGCGGGGTCAATTTAGGTTCGCGCCGCCGCCAACAACCGCCACGCCGAATAAATTCGCCATCCGTCAGCGAGTGACGCGCGGCGATCCGAGCTGATAAAGAAATTTTCGGCCCGCGCCGGTTCTCCTTGTCTCTGCGCTCGGGGTGAATCGGTAATTAGACTCGAGCGGCCAGGTGGGAAGAGTTGACGACGTCCTGTCCTCCTTTGTGGCCGTTCGAAAAATTTCAGCGAAGAAGTTTCCAATCGATTCCTCGCGCGGAACGAGGCAACGATTTAAAACAAACCGTGTGCAAAAATATACTGACGTCCTGCCAATGCCCGTCAACTTCGAACAATAGTCAATATCGCGAGGCTGAAAAAGAAATTGTCAAATTCCTCTCAGCTCGCGCTGGTCGATTGGAGGCCCCCTAACGGAGAAAGGAAACGGTTTTTCCCCCGAAAAGTACGCAAAAACGTTCTTTGACGCGCGTTATTTTCTACAAAAGCGAAAAACTATGGGCGGCGTAATGGAATATGGCCAGTTTTGCCAGCGGAAATACGCGGCGGTACTGTCAGGGGGATGATTGTTTTCGGTTGCACATACGCGGATATCCACCCACACGGATTCGCTCTGCGCCAAGTGAAATTCGAAGCTTCGATCCGCGCGAAACTTTCGCCCGGGCCGGTTTCGGGCGGAGCATTGATTGCCAGAAGAAGAACACGGGGGCTGGTGCATTATAACAGCGGCAGATACCAACTCAAACATAATAAATTCCCGGGCATAATAGTCGCGGACAATAAAACACAACGACGTGTTTTGCGAAGCAACACCGCCGCGCGTGATTTACGCCGAAAGATACACACAGATCCGGGAAAGACCAAACACGATACCCGCGTAGAAACGCCACCGCGGAATGGGAACAAAGTTTTCGCCCCCTCCGCCCCCTTACCGAGCATTATTTATGCGCGTAATTTTCTTCTTGGCTTATTGCGAACTGCATTCATTCATTGTTCGCGCCCGCGCCGAGGACAATTTCGCTGAAACAATGAATTATTCATGCTATAAGCATCGGGTGCCGCCCCCCTCCCGCTGTTATCAATCTTCCTCCATCACGCTTCCGGTTTATGAGACGCTCTTCTTTTTTTTCCCGTCGAAACGGGAAAAGAACAGAATTCCCTTGCGCGACCGTAAAAAGTACGAGAGCACCGGTGCACCCGCGATACATCAAACGAATCTCTCGCGTGTGAAACGCGAGCGCGACAGGTCCCAGCCGTCGCCGGATGGTTTCCGGTCCAGACGGGGTTTTAAGTTAATTTTCATAGATTCACAGGGCGGCGGGAGCCTTTTCACGACGCCCGATCGCTTCGAAAAGGCAACGCAGATGAGGGATTGCCCCGACTCCGTTGCAACGAGGCCACGTTGTCAGCCACCCTCGCCACCGAGGGGTAGTCAAACAACCCTCCCTTCCTCCCCCCCTGTTCCCTCCGCAGTTTACGGCCGTAATTAACTTCCTAGGTTATTAGCCCTCGTTCGCGGTTGTAGCCTGCTACTCGACAGGACCCTGTCCCACCACTCTTTCCGGCGAACCATCCCTCCGCGCACCTACCCCCTTCGCGTCTCGAGGATCGTTCGACACTGACGAGACGATTCCCGACCACCATCCCCGCCAACAACTCCGCCGTAATTATTTTATTATCCTATATAAAATTTACAGCTGGTGTTCCCGGGGCATTCGTGCGCCCGGCGGACAGAAGATCCTCGAATCGCGTAGCGTGTTTAGCGGCGCGGCTATCGCGCGATAGATCATGGAGTACAGCCGGAAAACGTCGCGACTGGTAACACGCGTAACGTTAAACAGCGCCGCGCGCTCCCCGGGGCTGCAAATTAATTAACCGGCGCATGCATTATTATCGGAACCGCACCACGCACCGGAAATGCGATCCTAATTAAATTTTCAGTCCGCGTGAATCCACCCAGTAAATCAACATAGCTGGAATATCATGAAATTAAAGGAAAGCACGTTCTTCGAATAATTGCGGCGCGTGCACGCGGGGTGTGTGTAATGTGCCCCATCGGTGGCCATCGAAAATCACGATGCCCCCGTTAGTTCTCGACACCACGGCGATTCACAGTTTCTCTATTAACATTTCGCCGAGCATTCTATCCACTTCGTTTCAGCCACGTTTGGCAATCATCGCCATTGTCACGCTTGTTTCTCCTGACATAGTTCGCAGAGTCGCCTTCTTAAGTGGCTCTAAAGCAAACGCCCGGCATCTCGTTACGCGCGGGCCGTGAGAATTTTCGTGCGGGGTAAAATGAAGGTCGAGGGACAGGGTCGAAGGGCTTTAGCAGCGAAGAATTCTCCCCCGGGCACAAAAGACTCGCCAGCTTAGACGCGACATTGTGCCGCGAAAGTGGCTACGGTCCGAATAACGCGCGTCCACTGTAATTCCAGGTCAACACGTCGCCGTGAGGGCGTACGGGCGCGAAGATTGCCAGACTTTATACAGACCCGACGCGACCCTCGTTCGCCCCCTTACGTTTCAATGTTGCTCGCTGCGGGAGTTCTCGGCGATACGGTGCATTCTCCGCGATGCCGGCCAGAAGGAATTTATTAAAACAATCCGTACGGGGGAAATTGAAACGCGCCGGGTGAAATTGAGTCCCGCGGAGCCCGATAAACACTCGCGGTTTTAGGAAACAGTAAAGCTTCAGTTTTATAGATCAGGATTTTCCTAACACTGGCGAAAAGCCGCGACAAGGTTGGATCCAAGGACCAGATAAAATTCAATTGGATCTAGCCAACCGCGAGATCATTCCTACCCCTGGATGCTGCTTTTCTCCCCGGAAATTGAATAACCCGATACGGAAAAAGTTTCCCCCGTCTATTTATTTACTTCCCTGACGAGCCCTCAAGGGCCAGGATTTTTGTCAGATTTTCCATCGAGATTTTCCAAGAGGCCCCCTCCGCAATCTGGGTAACTTCAATTTTCATGCGAGCACGTCGCCCAACGCAAACGGGCGCGCGCGGTCCGGCGTATTCGTAGGTTTTGCAATTCATATTTTCAGGTAAAAACCAGCTTCAGAGGCCGCCTCTCGAATGGAAATTGCCGCGGCCGGCTTTCCGTACGTAGCCGCCGCAGCAAGATATCAAACTAAATACGGCGCGGGCGATAGAATTCCGCGCCGAACGCGGGATAGAAAAATCACCAAGTTGCCAGAAATTGACCAGAAGTTGCCAAGTGTTCGCGCGGGCCCTGGGAAACCGTGTAATAACGAACTCCGGCGAAATTGCTGCCCCAGCTACTCCTTTGCCCCTCTGGTTTTTAGTGTCCCGAACGCGCAGCCGCCGGTGGCTCCTATAAAATGCTTTTAGTTTTAGAAGTGCGCGCCTGATGCGACGCACCCCATTATCTAAAATATTTCTATACACGCGAGCCACTTCGCGACTGATGCACAGGAAAGTGGCCGCGCCAATTAAAACTGTTCATTAGCGGGAAGTAGAAACTGTCGTATTCATGTCCGACCGCCGCTCGGGTACGCGCAGCGTTTTTCCAACCCTGTATACTAGCTTGCGCCCGGCGCTCGGGTGACTTTGCGAATAATAATTTTCCCCAAACGTGCTTAGAGAAGGCAGCCGAAAACACACTGCAGGCTCATGCTCCGCTACCCTCGGGCAAATTACACGCGGTGTAATTAAATGCAATGGAGACTCAAAGGGGCAGAGAATGTTTTGGAAAATATGAGCCGGAGCTAGACGTTCAATCTTCACCGCGATGCAATTAAATGAGGCAGACGTAGGAGTCGGAACGATTCTGGGGTGGAATTGCCGCTATACTCGAGTTTACGTGGACATTTTATAATTACGGACCGGGAGGGGAGACTCGTGTCGCGCGAAATAGAAGCGTTCGACGGGGCGCGACTCGCGAGCTTCTTCGCACCCCGTCAATTTGTCACCGAACAGGGAAAAGCGGAGGGCGGGTAGGGTCCGCGGAACGAGGTTCGATATTTATGAGCCACCGACGAAAAATGCTGCGCGACGCTCGAGGGACCCTGTGGAGTGCTGGCTGCTGTTTAAACAGGAGGGCAGGGGGTGGAAATGCGTCTGAATAGGTCGCGCGATCGTTCCCCCGCGAACGGGGTGAGACGGTCCCCGAGATAAAACGCTGTTGCGTCGATCCGACCATTGAGCCGCGTTCGTGAAATCTGGAACGCGTCGAGATGCCTCGTCGGGGCGGATCGAGGGCGGAATAAACCGATTTCAGGGGGAGGATTTGGGGAAACGTGGTTGGCGAGGGGGTCGAGCGACGGTTCGTAAACGCTCGGATACGCGGGGGATTTTTATGGAGAGGCTTGAAGCAGGAACGTACTTGGGTACCCTTTTATTTTTATGGAGAAAAGAGAAGGTAAGGCGATCGTAAGTGACTGCTGCCACGATTCATAAAATATCTCGGCGTCGTATCTAATGACAGACATCTTGATGTGACAGGGAACAGGCTTAATGTCCCACAAGCCGATTTAAAATATCCTCGAACCCGAGAATAGATCACGCGCAACCCCAGGGACGCGTAATTAAGAAACTTCTTGCATTGCAGCGTCGTTCTAATATTATACAAGAAAAGTAATATCGCAACGAAATTTCACGGCTCGCCGGCTCAGGGGCTTGTAATTGAACGTCAAAACTTTTCCCCTGTCACTTTGCGCGCCGCGTTGCGAGCGAAATATTAAATAAATCGAAGTGCCCGTCGCCGCAAACTGGTATTAGTCACTTCACAACACTTTTCAATTACGAAACGGTACGTACGCTAGTTATGAACAGTAACTGTCAACGTTCCCAGAATTTAGAATGCAGTTCAGTCGCAGAAGCACTATTTCTGACAGTAAAAACACAGCGAAGTGATAAATTAAGCAGCGCCAGAGACAGGAACACGTGTTGATGAAGCGGTTAACAAGAAGTATAAGCGAAGGGTGACATGCAAAGCATCCCCCATTCTACTTTCACTCTCAAGGTTGCATACGGCGCAGGGGCAGCGGACCCCCGTTGAGCCAGTCGCGTAGGCCTGCTTCTGTCCGTCCCTTTCTCTCATTTACAATTTCTAATACCACTAGGAGCCGAAAACTAATAACAAATCTACTCGTTAGTACTAATATGGGACAATGGCAACCGCAAGACCTCGCGATGCGCCCAAGGATGCCTCCCGACCTACTCAAAATTCCATCCCGCGCTCCCGTTGTCATCTGTCCATTCAGTTGGAGACGCAGGCAGTCCTGGCTACACAGGAGCCCCAAGATCGCTAAGCATTCCCCGCTCGACTTCGGTATATCGTAGCACGCGCTCGCGGGTACGCGTAATTAAAATAATTAGTACGAATAATCTCGGGTCTAATAGCGGCGGTGGTATGCTCGAGGGTTAGAACGCCGCCAGAAGAGGGAGCTGGTTATAATTAAAACGCACGGCCAGGGCAACACTTGAATCCGCGTTGCGCAACTTGTTCACGCATTTTTGCCACTCGACGCGCTGCCTGGCAACCGGTTTCCGCGATGAATGCCGGTTTTTCCCTCCTTCGTACCTCGGAAAAGACTTCCCGACCGTTGAATGAACTTCGCCGCGGCTGAACGCTCTTCCATCCCCCCGCGCAAGCTCCTGCGCTCCGCGGGGTCGCAGAGGGCGAGGATATTTGCCAGTTAACCTGTCGTTTCGCGTTCGCTGAACGCGTTAAGGGTTAAAAGCTTCGCTGCCGGATTTTCTTGGAGAAGAGAGCGAAGGGGCAGCCTCTCCGCGCTGCTTAGCTTGTACAGACGTTGTTCTCGTTAGGGGCTGGCGGTACCTAACGCTGCGAGCATTTTTATTTTACCGGAGAAACGACCCTTTAAGTACAGATTCAGCTTGGGTTAGGGTTGACTTCTTTATAGGAGTAGTAGCTTCTTACGCGGACTTTCTGTCAACAAACTCGAGCACTATTTATCAAGAATTTTCCTCACGTAACGTGATAGCTGTTATCAGTTTCTCTGACAGGTGTCGGATATCCCAATTCTTTTATCCGACGTTATTTATCATCGAAATCTTTCCTACATTTCTTAAGTACATAGCAGTATCTGTTTATCCTGCTCAGCCGTATCTTATTAGTTAATCACCTTTCTAGCATCGGCTCTGGGCAATCTCGTTAGCAAATTTCCCGGAAGCGCCGCATTTCACGCAACCTGTTGGGATCAAGTGTGACCAGCGAGGCGCGATCATCGTCTGATGTCACACCTGATCCCACGATTATCGCTCTACCGTGAAATGACCGGATTCCTGGTTTGGGGATTGCATTCCTGCAGTAGTTCCTAGACATCAAACGGAATTGTTTGCGCATGCGGCAAATTGACGAATATATGGGCTACGCCAGTGACGTTTAAGAAACCATTATTCCTCCCCGGCTATTATCGTGGAAACAACGGCCCCGAAGTGTCCCCAGCGTCTTTTCCTCGATTTCCAGCTGATATCAGTTATTTTCGAACTCATTCGAGAACTTCCTGAGGAAATTAATTTTTCACGAAGTGAAAGGTCAAAGCAAAAATAACACTTAGTTACCGGGAACAGTCGAGAATTGCGGTTCTCCACATTTCCTCACGAGATCGCGCGATCATTGGCCACGATTACATCGTTGGATCGACTCTAATTAGCGCGCTCGGAAGTTAGTGTCTTAATTAGGCACTATCGTTACCGAAACTCTACTGGCAACCTGTGGCAATCTGAACAAGCGCAGCCAGCCTCCGGGTAAGACACTAACTGCTGGGAACGTCTCGTTATTACTGTAAGATCCTCCCCGCAGTTCCCAATGTAATAATGACAGCGAAATCGTGAGCGTGCTTTCGGTTTCACGCTACCCTTTGGGACCGTCGCGAGATAATTGCGCGAGTTTCTGTCATTCTAAATCGGGCACTTGGATCGATTTAACTCGCGCCGCGAAGGTCCCGCGAGTTTTGTAATAACTTAAAAATAGATTCCGCTGAAAGTGGCGTAGAAGCGGCTAAGGACCAAAGGGGGAAATTGAAATTCCCCGTCGTTTTGAGTAATCGCGAGCGGTACCGAGAATCGTCGTAAAAACGGCGGAGCAAGAAAGCCTCTTCATAATGGGAGAGAGCCGCGGCGCGCACAGAGGGCTTCTCATGAAATTCCGTTTAACCCGAATGGGTTTACGACGTTGAGAAATAAGAGCGCAAGCGTTTCGTGACGGCTGAATCGTTAGATCGCCGCGAGGCTAACCTAATTTCGGGCTTTTAAAGGCCGCGCTCGATTTGCATAAACGTTCAGACGCGGCCCAACTTTCCGCGTGTACCAGAAACCGGCGCGATCGATCACTGCCGGTGCTCTGTTACGCAGAAAAAAGTTTCCCGGAGCCAACGAAAGGAGATTAAAATATTTGGAAAATAAAGGACTCGAACGCTGAACCGTTCCCATTTCCCTGGTGATCTTCGGGGAGCGGAGTGACTTCGAAACTCGTCCAAGATACACCGATTCCTCCGCAGTCCCCTTCCTCGATTCTCCTAACTCTTCGTTTGACCAGCAACTCCTCGGAACGGCGAACTTCCAGACCGGATCATTGGCAAAAACTTTCGCGAGATTTTCATTCTTTCGCTATCTCGTGTCCTGATCAGGAGGTCCCTGAAATCCAGGTCCCGTTGAGATCAGAAGTCAGAGGGCTCCGGGGTAATTGAAGTTGGGTAATCGAGAGGCCACGGCTGTTTACAGCGCTCGCAGTTTTACAGCTTTGGTCGGAGAGACCGAGGAATTGGATTCCCGACGGATCCCCGTCTGAATGAAGCCTCTAGCCGGGATTGAAAAAGACGCGCGCTACCGCGGATCCCGCATGCTGTTTTCATACCAGCTGTTACAAGTAACGAGAGCGAGCCTGTCGGCTTGCATTTTTGGGAGAAGCTTTCTCGTAATTAATGCCCACTTCACGAGTGCATAACGCGATATAGTTGATGGTATTTTAAGCCGAGATGCGAGCCGCTGAAATGATGGTGATTACGTGGCCGTGATGAGAGATTAGAGGATGAGAAGCATAACTGCAAATGGAATTCTCAGAAATGCTGCTCCCTGAACGTACGTGTAGAACAGTAGAACGAAAATTCAATGCGTCCAACGATCAACGCCATTTATTTCCGTCACAAGCAATCGCGAGGAAACTCCGATTTTTGAAAGCAATGGAAAAGTGCAAAATCACATATTACGTTTTAATATTTCTACGTTCTGAACTCAAGAAATTAATCGAATCCCGCGGAAACATTCACATACGTACGCCACGGCCGAAATTCGCGAGGTGGATCGTGGTAGATCCGCATCTCTGCCGCGATTTAATGGAAACTGCCTAGGATTAATTAATTTGCGATAAAAGAGGAAACCTCCCTCATGATGAAGTGCGCTTTAAATAACGCCCCGTGTCGTATACCTGGCACTCGTAACGACCATTTATTGTGCAAATTGGAGAATCCTTAATGGTCGGCGCAATTAGCGATACCGATGGCGCGTGACACTCGCACGTGGCGCGCGCCACGTTCAAACCAGTCGATCGGCTGGTAAGCGAGGCGACATTATGCTGGACGAAAAGGACAAAAAAGGGACCGCCGACGATCGATTTAACTAATCGCGAGCGTTTCGTTCGCTCGTTTCGTCGCGCGATTCAATTTCACGCGACGACAATCGGTGTCGGTGAATCGTTCGGGCGATAATTACGAGGTTCTGGTCAAGTCCGCGGCACGGAGCGAAGGATTCTGGTGCTATTATTCGGTATACGTTCAGAAAATGTAGAATGTAACGTGGACAGAAATATTTAGATCGTAAGTTACGAGGGTAGGGAGAATCGCGGCAGCGCTGACGCGTGGCTTGCCCCAATAAACTCTACTTTTTATAGTTGAAATTTTTCTAGTTTGCATATTAAATGGCGCGCACCGCGGCCCTAATCTCCTCTCACGCCGTTGGAATTTTTAATGATCGCGCGTGTTGCGTTCTGCAGGGGAGAGAGTCGCGTATATTCCGAGCACGAGGGCCTCGGTTCGTGCGCGTTATTTACGCGGCAGAGGAATAGCGGGACACGAGCGGATCGCCGACGAGGATCTTTTCAATTAGAAGCGCTTTCAAATTGGAAGCCCCGAGCCGCGAATGTTTTCTTCGCCGTGACGGCGGCCGGGGGATCGCATTGAAAGCCGGGGGGCGGAAGAATTTTCTATCAGCAGCTCGACCAAAGTGCCGCTTTGGTTTCTTTAGAATCACTGTTTCACGCTTTGAGGCCCGCGTCTGTGGGCTTCTCTGATCTCCCGGGATCTCTATCACTGAAAGGAACGCACTTTCGACCCTCAAAATTACAACCTTGCGATTCGTTATCCTCTTTTAATTCTACTTCACTATAGAAATTCTTGCGCCTTTATGTTCTCCGCGGCGGAACGCTTTCTGCGCGCGGAACTTCAACTCGTATCGCGCAATGAAACTGGGCGAGAAGAATTTTAATTAATATTGCGAAGGTCAGTGAGGTAGAACGACGTGCTTGTGAACTTTACTTTGCTCCAACTATGACAGCCAATTTCAATTTCAGACTTTAAGCTCCCTCGCGTCACCGATACTTCCCGGAATTTACATTGGTACGGTAATTTTATACTATCAACTTAACCCTTCCGGCTGTACATTATTGGTCCCTACAGGCTCCGTTAAAGGGCGTCGCTGCAACGTGACATCGATCGTACTAAGATGCAGCTAATAAAAAGTTCCATCGGTACTAGTTCCGGGGGTGAGCTAGCAGTTTAAAAACAAGCAGAACTCGCGTCGTACCTTCTTGTTTCCACGCTCGGGGCTTGCTCAAGGAATTGCTGAACGTAAACAGGACCTGCTGGCTCGGTGCAAGGTAAACCGGGTTAGGAAACAATATTTTCATTAACGGTAGAAAGTTATCGCGGTCGTGGAACACAGTGTTCGAGATCGATGCGCGAATTGCAAGCACGAAACTTGTGTTGCTTAAAACTTACTGTAAATCTGCGGGATATAAATTATTTGCGCGCAGGGATCTGTTCAAGACTCTTACAAACGCAAGTGGAATCCAATTGACGCCGTGTAACGGAGGCTTCAGCCTCTGTGCGCCTGAGGATATGCAACCGCTAGCGTCATACGTTAAGAAGGATGCATCGTGCGTCGACCGCGCTGCCCTCTGCTGACCACCGCGCTAAGTGGCATTGTGGTACGACGCGGTTGCCTGGTGCTAGGCGCTCCGGAGCCCCGTAATTCTGTTATTCAAAGTCAATTGCCAAAGTAGTAGTAAACAAAATGGCTTGCATTATTATTCTAAGAATGGAGGGCAGATCTGAATGTAGCGTCTCTTCCACAAACAGTCTAGAAAAGTAACACGTCTAAATACCGTTCCAATATGCAAACCGGGACTGCGGAACAATGGGCGCGAGCTCTGAATTTGGGAACGAGGTCTCATAACCGGAAGCCGACTGCGAAACTGGAGTCTTTGGGCTCCTCGACTAACCGGAACCGTGCTTTCCGAATGCAAAACACCCACTCGAAATGGTTCCGCTCTCTTGTTCTCGGTTTCGTTTAACATCAATAAACTGGCGCATCTCTGTTTCGGTGTTTTCGGGGGCTGTTTGCCTCCCTCTTTGCTCGACGCTGGAAGATTAACCGAGAGAAGGATCGTTTGCAATTGAAACTAAAGAGGTCCCCGCTAGCACCCCCGCCTCCGTACAATTAAAAAATTAATTTGTAACTTAATGACGCTGACGAAGCGACTTTCCTCGAATGCATGCTTTAATGGAAAACGTTTATGCAAATGGCGCCGGTTCTATCGGGACGACGGTGGCAGCGCGATGGAGAAATATTAAAATAATACGATTTCATCGATGCTCGCCGGTTCGCGGCGAAAATAGAACTCGGCACAGAATTTTACAAACATTTATGTAAATGGATTCTTTAAAAGGGAACACCGGCGCCCGGTTTTTATCGCCCTACCAAATCGGCGGATTGATCGCCGCGATCACAATATTTCGAACAAGTCGATTCTCGCGTTTAATGTGTATCAGAGAATTTTTATCTTCTCTCTCTCTCTCGCTCTCCCTCTCTCTTTTTTATTCGACCTCGAGCGAGGCTTTGTACAAGTCACGAGCGCAAACGCGGCGAACAAAAGGCTGGCGCGGCCGCGAGATTTATGAGATGCACACACCGGTGACAGTTACAAAAATAATTCTAGAAACGGCGCGAAATACGGTGCCCGCGTGTACGTGTGTGGCCCTGACAGTTTCGAGCCCCGCGCAAATATTGACCGTGTTCCCGTCGCGTTTTGCGCTTAACTTCTTGATGAAATTGTTGCTCTGCGCTAGACTGGCCGGAGGACGGTTCGCGCGGGCCAACTAATATTTCACCGCTTTCAAAATCACTACCCCATCTGCAGGGGACGATGAGTTAGAAGAAGTCGCGGGCAATTTGATAACTCCGAGCTACAGCTTCACGCGGCCTAAGTGGTCGAGCCGTATGGAAAGTCAGACGCGTGGCTCTCGAAGCGAAAGTTTGACAATTACACGAGCAATTTGGAAAATTGTTTTTCCCCGGTGTTTCCTCCCTGGCCACATGGTACGGAACTACCCCGAAACGGGAGGATATTTTCGGGAGGGGGAACAATTGCGAGCACGCACCACAAGGGGAGCAACGGAAGCCATAAAGCAATGGCTACTAATTTAATACAAGCACGGTAGAGTGGAACCGCGGCGGCACGACACTGAGGCGGAACAGTAAAGTGGCTCGGGAGGCTCGTAATGGCTATGCAAACTATACGTACAGTTTACAAGGGAAAATTTAATTCCGACTGTAGGGCTTACCAAGATGCTACACGTCCTTTATTAATCCGGGCCGCGACTCGCAGCTCGCGAACAGTTCCACTGTATCTCGTAATCGTCGAGCATGGGTTTCAAGGTATGATGAAATTCTGCCAGACTACTCGTCGACGGTCTCGAAATTCTTAAACTACAATTGTTTGTAGTGTCAGGAGCATCCGAAGTTGCAAACGGGAGGACGCTATCCCGACAGATGCTCTCGGAATGAAATCTGTCCGCGCAATTAAGTTGAAAGCCTCGGAACAGTTTTAAAACCAACTCGAACACAGATTCATCGGTGCTCATCTTTCATTGCCAGCTCGAACAATCGGTCCGCTCGGTCTCGTAACTCTTTAAGCCCTCTTCTTCCGCTCTTACAACCCTCTGTGAAACCGGAGGATTTGTTAATCATGGACCGGATAAGATTCAATTGTCGGGAGACGAGCGCGGGTCGTTCGAGTTCCATGTTCGGCGCTGCGAAACGGGCAATAAACCCCACTGCTTGCCGTCCATTATTTTATAGCGCCCCAGATTCGGCGGGAACTTTGAAAGAGTGCCGGCCCGGAGGGCTGACGGGGTTATATCACTCCATAAACCCCTTTGTAGGGGGTCGCCCATTGGGTAATCAAAGTCTAATACGAGCGGACGATATATCGTGCCGAGATTATTTCGCAGGAGCTGGTGCTGAGACCTGAATGAACATAGAGACGGGCTTAACTCTTCCCCTGACTTAGCAATTAATCAAAATTACCAGCGGCTACGTAGCTGCTAGTTCAAGGCGTCTTGAGGCTATTAATTTCATGGACAATGTTGCTGATTGAAGGATAGAGGAGATATGGAAGTTCCAGTATACCCCTGCCCTAATTCCTGATGAAGATTCCCAGCGCAGCTAGCTCCAGTGCTGATCAAACATCGGAACTGCACTTGGAAACCTCGATTAGAGACCCTACCGTCTTCCATTCCTGAGGACCAAGACGACACAGGAGGTAGAACCCTTGAGCCATCAAAGTCAACCATCGTGAGCCCAAGATACTGCCGTAAATTGCTCGTGAAAGACAGATTTGTCAAAGAAGAGTCTCTTTAATATTTCCCATTCGTGATTCATATCGAATTAAAGAGGTCTCTTGACCTCTCCTCGTTCAGTCAGAGAAATTTCAGCGAAATTAACTAATTAATTGGTCCAGCCGAGAGAAGAATCTTCACGTTTGCGGTAGTTCCTGCAGCCGCCGCGGCGCGATGGCGGCGCTCGTAAATCTCTCGAGCGCGGTGCCCATATAAATTAAAGATACCCGGTGCGTATCACGCGGAAACGCGGCCATCCCCGTGGAAATTTGCATTTTCACGTCACGTCCGAAAACATATGGCGCCGATAGCGCTCCTTACATCGACACCAATGACTTATTTCCTTCGAACGGATCGGGGGTGTCGTAAAACTGCGGCAGATACACGGGGCCTGTAATTCCGCGGAACGACTTCTTCGAGACATCGAACGATCTGGTTCAAGCCTGGCGGGAAACGAATGGCTGCTCGAAAATTGATACTCCCCCGTCTTTAAACTTCGCGCGTGATTAATGCTAGCTTCGGCATGACTATTTTATAGAATTCTCGGATATTTGAGGTACGTTAATATTTTGGCAGAGACGGGAAGCTTACGGGCAACATGGCATGAGATTTAGTAAAGTGGAACACTGTAATTTAATAGCCCTGGACCATTGCGACGAAGCGAAGGGTCACGCTTTGTTGACAGGAACTGGTGAACTCTCCGCGGAACATTGGAATAGTTTTTAGTCTCTGTTTCTGGCGATTTTCGGCTACTCTAATTGCCCACTTGACGGGTTAAGCAGAAGTTAAACCTGCCATCCTTAATTGGAGAAACTTTCAGATAATTATCGGGGAATTAAGAGCGCCCGGTGCGCCAGCGTCGTTAAAAGGAACTCGTGGATCGCGAGATTTTCTTGGAGTACTCCACTGCTGTTTATTCGTCGTTTCTGACGAAATTGCTGGCTATTATAATTGCCCACTTTGGAAGTTAAATTCGTCGCCTTTAATCCCTCAGCAGGTACTCAGAAAAATGAAAGTCTCACTCTCCGGTTGCTAATAATTTCTGTAGCTTTAAGAAGACCTAACACCTCTGTGTCCATCTCTGTATCCATCCCCTGATTACAAACTTCCCTCAATTTCCCTATTAATAAGTACGTAACAAGTTCGCGTCGATCATGGTGCCAATTAATATCCTGTCTCTCCGCTGGCTCACTGGAAAAAGTGTGAATCGAGTAAAAGGATATCTAATAGAGGGAACTGCGTTCTTGGAGAGTCAGTCGCTCAGCAGTTCGGTGTGCCTTCAATTGCGATATTAAATCTTATGAAATGAGAAACCATTGGTGCCAAGTGGAGGTGTTTTTACACCAACCATAAAACGAGAAAGTATGATTACATTTCCAGTAGCGGTATAATTTATCAGGAAATACTAACTGTATAATTTATTTCATATTACCATTGACACTTATCTTCATCCATTAATTAACGCAATCCGCTAAGGTTAACGCTGCTTACGTCTACCCTCCGTTTACCATTTTGTACTCCAAGCACGTACACAGCCGTGATTTGCATTTTCCGAAACAGTTTGCTGCCTCCAGCGGAAAGAATTGGAAATTGAAGGCTCCGAGGGTGGAAAGCAGCTTCGAGAACTGCAATTTCGGAGAGAACCCTCTTGGAACTCACCCTGTGAGAGCGATCCATTCCTACGAAACGTGTACAGACACTTCAATGTCCGATTACTTACACAGAGCGAACGTTACAGAATGCGATGAAATAAACATTTCTTCCCTCGCCGTACCATAGGCAACCAGTCGTTGCGTGCGCTGAGGGGGAAGCATCCGTCGTGCGCGCGTAGTTCGCACTGCCCCCTGACGGTCAGCGGGATAAATAGCCTCAACGTACGAAGCGGGCGGTTGCTTATTGCCAGGCGAACCTGCCAGTGCCCTGTAATTTTCTAACACGACGTCAACTACCTAGCAAAATAGCTCCCAGAATAATGGAGCAGGAAACAGAATCCTCAAAGGTAATGTTTTTTAGTCCTGATTTATGTTTAGCAAACGCGAATTGTTAGACGCTTGATGCAGCTGCATCCTTTTCGATCCTCCTACGTCCATCTGCGATGAAAGTGCGTTATCGCGACGCAAATCGAGCGGACCCTACCCTAGTGGCTGGACCATAGTACGTATAAAAGCCTCCAGTCGGATGTTTCCATGCGATGTCGGGAGGGTATACGCCGTGGGCCGCTCGCATCAGCTTCGTTTTGAAAGACCCCAACGTGAGGAAGGCCGTATCCACACGGAGATAACCAGGGTCGAGGAAACAACCGCCGTTGAGGGGGCGTTCGAGCACCGCGCGTCTATCGCGACCTAAATCTGAAATGGAGCCAGATCCTAGCGAACGGTGGCGGCCATTTTTTCGTTAATATCACCAGCAACGAGAACACCACCGGGGACTGGGGGCACGGGTTCAAACTGACTGATCCCCTGCGCAGATAGAAGGGAGTACTGACAGTGGCGGGCCATGATGGACCATCCGCAGCCACCACCGGGTAGCAGCTGAGACGCTTGAAAGGCTGTGCATTTAGGGCCGCTGGTCGGGATTGTTTGGAGGCTTGAAGAGGGTTCCTGAGGTCTCCAGACGCGAAGAATAGAGAAAAGACTGCGCTGTTTACTATTCCGCGCCCTCTCCTGGATGCTTTCAGCCTGGGATGCTTGTTTGATTCGGATCTGAAGGCAGTGTTCTGTTCAGTGAACTATTCCCACCTCTACTTGTTTACTGTAAATGTCACCTTCGCCATTTGATCATAATAACAAAAAGGTGGAGAAAAGTGTGTACTTGATATTCTAAAATATTCAGATAAAGATGCTGCGGCTTCGCGCACACACATCGCCTATTTATTTGTACCATGGTAAACCGCGGCGAGGTTCGCTAATGGTGTCTTAGGGGGGTTCCGACAGAGAGCACGTCAGCTCGGGCGGAAACGAGCGGACTTCTAACGAGCATGAATCTTTTTTGATGACAACGCAAAGTGACGCGTCATTAGAGGTAAACGAGCGCGAATAAAAACGGGCACCGTGCCTCCCCGAACGTCGCTACGAGTCCAGAGAAATTGCGAGCGAGCAATTAACATGCGCGGGATCGGGAGACGCGCGATTCGACGCGAAGAAGAAATTACGTTTTCAAAAGAAAACCTTCCGGCCACCGGTCCCGTTTAACGTCCCCTCTTCTTCCGCCATCCTCGACAGATTTTTGCCCGTCCACGCACCTAGGTATGTATAAAAGTTTAAATTACAGGTCAGCCAGGCGGACGAGGTTTAATTGAAACACGCTTAAATTGCGCGCTCGCGCCCCGGCGAAATGAATTTTCGCGCTTTGACCTGGCAGAGCGATGCTCGAATTATAAATTATCCCCTCCCCCCGCTCCCGCCGTGAAACAATTAATCATTCGCTCTTCGAGTACTGTCCACTGTCGCGGAATTTAATATTTTTGTATCGGGCGACACACGATTATTCTTCCGAAATTCACCAAACAAATAGCTCCGAATATTTCCTACCCTTTTGAACGCTCTAAAATGGTATGGGGAAGACATTTACAACGAAATATGCGCGATTGGTTAAAAATGGTGTCCTGGTCTTCGAGCTCCTCATCGTTTGTCACACACACCGATGGATGGCTACAATTGGTGCATTCCGCTGTAAATAATTCCGCAGGGATTACCGTTCAAATGGATAATGTTCGCATCCGAGAGCGGGGAAAATCGAATCACGAGGCCGCTAAAGGATTCCGCTGTGTCCATCCCGTTTCGAAAATCCCTTCCAATCTAACCCAGAAATCCCGGATACACGAGGCTCCGTCGTCGCGAAACAATCCCGTTCATGTCTAACGACAGGGTGCTCTCATCCCCCGGAAAAGGAGGGATATTTCTCCTCTACCGAGGGTGAGGCGTGGGCAAAGTCCCGCTATTACGCTGCAACTATGCCCGGTTCGCTGGGAGGAGACCGTTCCTTAAAACAGAACGGGCAAACACGGGAATTATGAAATTATAATCGGGTCGGGGCTAAAAAGAATGGATAACGAAGCAGCCCTGGCGATCGGATCCTCCGAGCCGGGATTAATTGGAACGTGCGCGGGCTCGGGCTCGATCGATCGCCTTTCACGAGATCCTCGGAAATGCGCTGTAGGCGGTAGAAAAAGTACTGCAAGTGGAGCTACGGACTTCAAACTGATTAACGTTGGGATTAACTATTCTCGAATTGCGCCATAAAGAAAATTCATAAGCTGCTTGACTTGGATTAACCTGAATGAACGTAAGAGGCTCAACAAACTCGTGTCTGGATCCAACGACAGCGCACTGTTGTATGTGTCAGCCAACGGTACGTACAAGATCAGCATTCCGTCAAAAGGATCATCATCCCCAATTTACGCGGAAGCCTTCCCACTCATAGTCCTGCGTGACGCGGTTATTATATCGAGGGACCGAGAGCGCGCCGTAATTTCCTTACGGTTGGCAGTCGTGTCACGCGCATCGCTGAACGACAGTGGAAAAGGTGATTTCTGGGATCGGTAACGCGGGTCCTTGGATATTTAGTGGACAAGGACTGGACGGTGGACTTAGGAAGTTCCGTGGGGATATATTCGTCGGACTCTTGTCCCTGTTGCGCTGTAAAATCGCGCCGTAGTGAACGTAATCCATCGAGATTGCGCGCTCCTCACGGATTTATGAGGAAGAGAGACGGCGGGCGGCGCGACGGGCCCCGTCGTCGTGGCGTTTCTGCTTTTACAAGCAGATTGGATCCCCCCGGTCCTTGCAGGATTTCACGCCCGCCTGGCCGGGATCGCGAGACGCTGCGAGTCCTGTTTTCTAAGCCCTAGCTCACTCACACCTCCGTGGTCACGATCACCTTCCCCGAGGAAAGTCGAGAAAATTTCCGCCACTCGTAAACCCCGCAGATACACCCTGATCGCGGTGAATGGATGCGGCTCCTCCGGACTCCGTAAACCCTCCCTTTTTCTGCGAGCAATGGCTCCAGAAGGTTCTCGGCGTCGCGGTGCAGTGAACTCGAGATAAGAGCACAGTGTTGCGGTAGTAACATCTTAGCAAACAAGATTCTGCTGTCCTCGCCGCCTCGAACGCGTATCAATACCCCCCGCGGATGTGGGCTAGATGCTCGAATCTAATGTAACGTCTGCGATACAGATTGAGGGGGCAAATAACCCAGCAGTCCGCTCGTGCAAATCTCTCGTACAAACACCTAGATCGTCAAGCCTCGCCTGTAGTCCGGGATGATTAAATTTCAACACGTAGCCGAGATGAGTTCGCCAAACCTCGCCAAACGCGTCGTATCGAACTGGCTGCCGGATACGCTAAGACTGTACAAATTTATCGATCGTGTCCCACGACGTTTCCTTCAGCCTACGTCGCGAGCGTCGTAATGCGGGCGTGCAGTCGCGCGTTGCAGGGATTAGGCCACCTTCAGATTACTTATAAATTATAAATGATATTGGCGCACTGATTCGGTCATGAAAAAAAAAAAAAATAATTATTTTATTTAATTTAATAAAACAAAGAAATCAAAGCTATTTTGCAAATAATTATATTAATATTCCGACGTTTCGGTTCTTATTTGAACCATTTTCAAGGAAAGAATTTGACATAATATTGCATATGCTAATGATGATTGTGTCGCGACGTTCAAACTATGCAAACGACACTCGAGTCGGTTTTTTTTTTTTTTCATGACCGAATCAGTGCGCCAATATCATTTATAATTAAGATTTACGGTCGAAACACCTCTAAAAAGATTATTAAAACCTTCAGATTACGATCGGATCCGTGGGGCGAAACGGTGCTTCGTATCGAGAGCGAAAGATATCGAGCACTCAGGTAAACACTCAAGAAATCTTGAAAACTTTGACGCGGAAGAAACTTCCGATGCAATATAGGTTATATCGCGCGGCAGGTGGCAGGGAATCCCAGATGGTAACACGGTTATGATAAATCTTATTCAGTAAATTCGGTATAGCGGCGCTCCGATACCTAGAGGCGAAATGCATGCTGATTTCGTTAAAAACTGCTGCGCGCGTGGCGCCACGCGCGAGTGCTGAATGCCCGATGAGCTTACGCATTCAGCCGCGAACGTGCGCGTAGCAGCACTGTTTTACACGCCACCGAAACATCTATTATATCTCGCGCAAACTATTTTGCGAGCGTCTTTAGTGGCAGCGCCGGGAAGGGGGCCTGTAAATTGGAGGCTATTCAGCAAGATCGCTTAGGTCTCTCATCGACCACGGTTCCGTATGAATTACGAACGCACGGCTAATGCCTTCGGGAATACTAATGCGGTTCACGGTAGCTGGGAGCCGGCTGCTGTATTCGGCATACGTTCTCTCAAGGCTGACGCGCTGAAAGCCGTCGCCTTTGTGCGCCGAGAAATCGGATACCACGTAAGTCAGATACCCCACTAGCGCTCCGCTAACTTCTTTCAGTTCTCGTATCAGTGATATTCAGGAGATCCGCTCGCTGGCAGTCAGTGATTCTCTGCGAGGAACGGGGAGCGAGCAGACACCCAGAATCCAACGAATTTCCTCTATACAATGTACTTCTTGCGTGCTTTTCTATTGGAAGACGCGTGGGAGTTGTGTTATATTCGTGAAGTAGGACCACGGACCAGAAACTACGCAGGGAGCTAGGTCACATTCAAATCGGATCCTGTTTGCGGTTGCCATTATTTTCCATGGAGATTGCTATTGTAGCGATATCTCCGTCACCGCCGCTAGAGGGCCACGCGACCGCTCCGCTCTCTCGCAAGTTCTCCCTCATCCATTCCTTCCTATATATACCTGTTTCCTTCTACTCCTAACATCCCAGGGCCTAAGGCAGAGCCTGTTAGATATGCCTTGCCGATGAGTCCACTAGCAAGGTCCGGGACGAAACGCAACTTCATTTTCCTTCCTTCCATCTTACCTTCCACACTCATTACTCATTTCCTACAGTTACTTACCTTCCTGACCAGTTTCAACAGCAATTCAAACATTCCAGGGAAGCAAGCAGGAAAATCTGGGATCCCCCTATAGCGGTGAAACCACTATCTGTCTACTATTATCGCGAGAATCGTGCATTCTAACCACTGCGCCACTGCGACATATACGGCCTGATCACTCTTCTTTCGCGTAGTTGCGCCACTTGTGTAACAGGTGTCCTCGATCCCACATTATTCTACTCGCTAATGGCGTAGAATCCGTGTCGAGCGCTCACGAGGACAGCTATAATTCAAAGCGGTTCATAGACGACGGTTGTTTTCACCGTAAACGCGGAATACGTGATATCAGCGTCGCGTATCACGATCAAGGTATCGCCGCCGGCAACACAAATTACCTCCACCGCATCGCGTTATGCCCCTCTCCATCGATATTTCCCATCTAGCGCCTTGAGGTTAACAATTACGCTGCTAGCAACAGCCCCAATTCTTTCGCAAGCTCGCTGACGTCGCGCGGAGTTGCCCGCCCTTAAAGTTTCACGCTGGCAGCGAAGTTTCATTAAAGTTGCATAAATAAATGCGAGCACGAAGTTGGGCTGAACACTTCAAGAAGAAACGTATCTCGCCGTCTGTTTGTATTATTAATGCACGCCCGAAGACACGCCGGAAAATCGATGCAGGTCGGGTGCAGTTCACCTGCAGCAAATTGAGGGGAGCACTTCCCACGTCCCGTCGCCTAGTTGAAAATTCGTAAACGGAAGTTCCGCCCGTG
Organism: Andrena bicolor; assembly: GCA_960531205.1. Taxonomy (NCBI): domain Eukaryota; kingdom Metazoa; phylum Arthropoda; class Insecta; order Hymenoptera; family Andrenidae; genus Andrena; species Andrena bicolor. The sequence goes on along the minus strand of OY482666.1, from coordinate 20,504,503 downwards.
CTTGCCGAACGAACTGTGACAAAGTTCCCTACCTCCCCGCCGCGATAATAACGGTTTCACTTTGCTATACCCACGCACAGTGAAATTTTAATGCCGGTCTACAACAGTTTATCGCATACCAGAGTTGCCGCGCAACAAGGACTGGTGCAATTGCAGTCGCATCGCTCGCTTCGACGACAGTAACGGAAAAAATCATTGTTCCGCGGATATTCTCGGAGTTTCTGGAATTTAAAGTGATACTAATACTTCCTGCCAACCTAAAGGGCCTTCTGCAGACCGTTAAATGAATATTACTTCGCGAGACTTTCGAAGGCACGAGGCGTGCTTCTCAACGCAAGTTTAAAACTCGGAGTTGAAACGTCTTCAAATGAATATTTGTGCGAAATATATTCGAATGTAAGGCGAGGGAGTGTTTGAAAGCGCCGGAACTAAGCTTGTTAAACTGCAATGGAAAAATTACGTTTGAAGGGTGTTTTTCCGCTGTTAAATAGCCCTCCGGGCCAAAACCATCCAGAGTTTCCACGGTAAAACCAGTTTTGCTTCGCGTTCTACCTGAACTTTAAGTGATACGCTCTCGGAATAAGAAATCTTGGATTAGTACCGATCACTGTCGAAGGTACCCTTTTTCGTAACGCTAATATTGTTACACGAACGCGGCTGACTTGTTCAGTTAATTGCCTTCAGGATTCGCTAATTATCGGTAATGAAAGCTCTTCCACGATCTTCCCCTCGCTTCACGCATACTAACGTCGGGACCCGGTGTTTTATATAAGATCAGCGCGGGTAAACGTTCTTTAAAGACATCCCGCGGCTTCTTCTGCAACGGGGAGCGCGTCCAGTGTTCGTTGCGGTCGATAGACGGACTTGAAAGTTCACGAAACAAAGTCTTAGCTCCTCGTTTTACACCCAGAAATGAGAAATAACACGGAAACACATCTAACAACCCGAGCGATTAATCGCACGCAAGGTCTGAATTTTCTTTTACTTTTTAAGCGTTTGAAATATCATCCTGAAGGATTGGAAGCATTTAGCACACCACATAAGTATTATCATCCCTTCTTTTCGACGATGAAAGATATTTTTCATACTTCACATTTTGCTCGCATTTCGCGCGAAGAGCATTCCCAAGCTTCCCTTTTTTTTTTGCTTTTTTATCGAGCAGAACACACAAATTTCTTTCTCTCGCATGCTAAGAAGATTCGCATATTAGCTTCGTGCCGTCGACGATCCTTTGAAGAATCCGAAGCAGCTTTCTCGTGAATGCCACGACCGGCACGGATGGCTAACGAAAGGAATATTTTCCATAATTCCGCGCGGCGTCTCTTCCTCGATGGAATTCCCCGCGCCTAACGCGCGGCGCCTAGCGTAAGAGTATCAAAGGAATCTCACCGAGTGACCTCAAAGACCGCCTGTCAACGTGTCTTTTGAATTCTTCACGCCCCCGCCCACGGCCCAACCACCTTCGGCTTGAAAATTTATACGAACGTATAATTCGCACTGTGCGAGCATGAAACTCCAAGTGGCCTTAATTAAGGGACATTCCTCTGCCAGTGATCTGCTAGGGAAGAAATAGTGATTCCTGTAACGTTCCTCGAAAAAACGGGGTGCAAAGCGGAGCGAAGAAATTCGCGAGCCGGAGTGGCGCGTGAAACTGCTGCGCGTTATTTGATGCGGAAATACATTGTTCCATTTTCCATTCACGAATTCGGTATTTACTCGTTTACTTGTTAGAGCGCCTGTCACAAATACAACGATCCCGGCAATCGTCACGAGCCGAGACTCCAGACTAATTATCTCGACAGGAGTGCGGAGGTGAACAAGAGTATGACGTTCCCGGAAGGAACAGTCGAAACACGGCACACAAATTTTCACCGACATCATTACTTTAGAATCATAACGTTCCGACGGCGTTTCGGGGATTTCCAAGAATTACACCGGCCAAGTGGGATTATACGCTTTAATTATATGCAAAGAGATACAGGAGGATACGGGACAGAAGTTACGAGGCGAAAGTTTACGTTCCTTGCAGGTGCAGTCCGGAAAGCTGCCTCTCTTGCAGGTGCAAGAATCGAGCAATGGAATTCGGAGCAGGCAGTTTTTGAGTTGCTGCACCTGCAAGAGAAGCAGATTTTCGCGTTGCACCTGCAAAATTAGGTTTTCAAGAGAAATTTCGGGGTTTGCAGCTGCAACACGAAAATCTGCTTCTCTTGCAGGTGTAAGAATCGAGCAATGGAATTCGGAGCAGGCAGTTTTTGAGTTGCTGCACCTGCAAGAGAAGCAGATTTTCGCGATGCACCTGCAAAATTAGGTTTTGAGGAGAAATTTTGGGGTTTGCAGCTGCAACACGAAAACCTGCTTCTCTTGCAGGTGCAAGAATCGAGTAATGGAATTCGGAGCAGGCATTTTTTGAGTTGCTGCACCTGCAAGAGAAGCAGATTTTCGCGTTGCACCTGCAAGAGAAGCTGCGAAGCGAAATTTTGCTTCTCTTGCAGCTGCAACAAAGTTGCAAACCAAAATTTTTCGTCTTTTACAGCTGCAACAAAGTTGCAAACCGAAATTAAGCTCCTGGCGAAAGTGCACAAAGTTGCAAAGCGGGTTTTTGGTTTCCGAACATCGCATTTTCATTTGCAACATTGTTGAAAAATTTTATCCCTTGCAACATTGTTACATTTTCGCGGGAAACGTATGTATGTAGTGTTGGACTGTGATCGTATAGGAATAGGATAGGAATTGCATGGCAATGTTACAGGAATAATAAAGAACAAAGTATAAAGTAAATCCAGCTTTTATTCATACTTGTAGCTACAACAAATCTTAGTATACAAAATTTACAAATAAATGTTTTCATTTTGGGGTAGAGGAACGCTTGTAATCAGCGTCGAACGCCCACGCAATCCCCTTTGCCTCTGCTTTTCCGTCGGTCCCTCAATATAGTACCCAAGCACTAAGAGCCCTGTGTCCAAGAACCCAAACCAGCAGGAACCCCGCACAACCGTCGCCTTTTGTTATTCCCTGACGTGTGCAGGAAAGCTGGCTCGGTTGTACTACGCCATTTGCATTCTCATTACCATCGTCTGTCTTATTTAAATAGGTGAACAACTGCGAGCCGCTCGGTGGCTCGTTAGACGTACACGTGCACAGGTGGAGACTTCGGGCGACTCGTTCGTCTCGGAGCCGGGCATCTGAAAGACGACAAGTAACGGTACGTTTAGCTGGTGAAACGTTAAAGGGCGAGTTTCGTTTGCTTCTTGAAAGAAAGGGGTCGGTAGAAGGAACGTGGCAAATGTATGGGGTAATTAAAGCGGCGGACTCTTTACTGTTTGAGTTTCTGGCGAGACTGAGAGGAAGGTGGAGCAATTCGGTGAATGCCTGGCAATCTCACAGAGCCGCTACAGAATGAGGAAATTGGGAAATTCAGACCGTTCCTTCTAAAGGAATTCCCAAATAATCCGCCGACAGGGCAACAATTACATCCGCGATTCCGTCCCTTCGACCCTGGAGAGCCGCCTCGGCGTGAAAGTTAATGGCGCGCTGCTCCAGGAAAGAACGGAGGAGGATCAAAGATATCGGACGGAGGTCGAACGGATAGCCAGTTTTGGCCCTTTAAAATTCAACGCAGCGCGCTTCATTAGCGAACGTGGTTTCGACCGTGCACCGCAACGATTTAATCCGAGCTTGCGCGCCCAGCGTCGCGCCGGAATTCAATTTCCCTGCGGCCTTAATGGACCAAAATGTTCCAGGCCATGGCTCCACGACCTCTGGACGTCCTACCAGCAATGGCAAGTGATGCCATCATCCTAGAGAAACAGTAGAATCGCACGGACTTTCTAAAGATCACGAACCTTCGCGAGTTCTGATCGGAGAGAGTAATTGAGAAACTTGCGAGAATTCCACTGGGTTCAGTTCAACAAGCTTGATTCTCAGGAGAACACAGTCGGGACTTTTGGATCTAGATAAAGCTGTTTGATGCTGAGAGCCTGGTCCTTTTTTCGATGTGCTTAATTACCAGGCGTTTCCTAGTTCGACTACAAGAATAGAATCTACTTTTCGGAACGTTATAGTTAATTGCATGCGGAAAAAATGACTCTCAGGCGATGGGACTCGAACCCACGATCTTTGGATCCACTGCGCGCTGGCCAGCCGCCTTAACCGATTTCCCCAAAGCTGATTCTCCAAGCGAACTCTCTTCCGCACTCTACATAACCCAAACTTAACGGGGCACCACCTATGTGCCGATATCTCACGATAAATCGTTTTCCAATCGCCAAATGCCTACATAATGGAATTCTTATAGGACACATCTAGTCCAGCTTGCCTGAGGAAAACTTCGAGTTTATGATCCTGATTATGCACGCGTTCGAAGTCGGTTTCCGAAGCAGGATTTTAATAACCTGTCGCTGGAGAAACTAGTTCACCGAGCATTGGGAAGTAACCGAGAAGTTTGCAGGGTGCTCGACGTGCTGAAACGCTCAAGTGCCGAAGATGAGCGGAGTGTATTGTGGGAAGATTGGAAAATTCAGCCGTGCGGGATCGATGCGCGATAAAATGGTAAATATTCCTGGCTATCTATTTCCTAAGATCTGGTGCGTACTATGAGAATCTGTTGGAAAGTATAGAAATGCTTACCACGCTTGTCTAGGTCGATCCAGTGAAGATTCAACAGCGGGGCTTAGTCCCCGGAAAGTAGCAGCTCTTTCACCGTTTCCTAATTCTGATCAGTTGGGAACTTGTTCCTGCTATGCCAAGTCAATTCTGCTTTAGGAAACTCCGGTAATGGAAGCCGAAGTGCAGGAGTGCACTTCAGAATACACCGCCGAAATAGAAGCTGCTGTTCGTTCTATGGTCTCGGATTTGTGTCCTCGACGCTGCTGACGAGATTTAAACCATTACTACAAACCTAGAGTGATAGAACACAATTTCGTGAAATGTAAAAAATGTGAAAAGTGCTACAATAAAAATGTTTAATATTAACATCAAAATATTTATTTTTCATTTTCCCTCCTGTGAAATGTTTTATGTAAGAATACTAGCCTTATTCTGTTTACGTTTGCCGCGAGGATCGATAGATTTGCCTCGGGGACAGTATGCATAGCCACGAGACGGAAATAACATCAGTCTATCAAACATATTAAAGTAAAGTACATTAAAATATACCTACGTATTAAAAATGTCTCCAAGAAATACACAGTTGTCGCAATATTTTCTCCCAATATTTACAAACCCTTCCCTTCTTCGTATTGGCTTGCCCACGATCTCCTTAGGAAATAAAGACGGGAACCAACTGGTTTTTCCGCCTTAAAAGAATAAGCGGATCGTTCAACATGGTAGAACACTAACCCAGATATAATCCAAACCCGACTCTCGTCCAACTTGAGTATCACTAGCCCGGCTAAAAAAAAACACGATTCCTTACCTCTGGAAATCCTAACATTTTCCAGCTCTCGCGATTACCGGAGAAGCGAATTTTTTCCTCAGCCGAGGGGGTAAACAGGCGCACTGGGACTCCGGAGCGAGCCAAGGAAAATATTCAATTTCGTCTGTGCATTTCGACCTGGCGAATGCAGTTTGGAGATTAAGCGTCGCAGCGACGCTTAATTAAATGTGCCACCGTGTGTCTCTAGCAATGCAGCTGTGCCTGCGTTCGCGTAGGTAAGCACTGTCCTTTATTAAACCGTGTCATATTTCGGGCCATCCCCATACGACACGTTCTCGCCGGGAAACAAGCCGCGACAAGGTTCCCTCTTCGCATCGCCCAGCCGCCACGGCACCTGTACACTTCTGGGAGCATTAATAGCCGACGAGACGAGGAATGCAATAACAACACGGCCATTAAGATAGTCACGCGTGTACAGCGCGTGCACGTGCACCACGATTTCGGTTGTTGGTCGAGGGTACAGAGGATGGCACTGGCCTGTTCCTCAGTTACGAGGAGCTGCGGCTGCTGGGAATCTGCGCGAGGATCCTCGAGGCCGACTTTATGGAAATCCAGTTAAAATAGTTGGTCCGAAACAGAAAGTTAAACAGTCGTCTGCTTCGAGGTACCTGCTTGGCTGAGGAAATTTTTACTCGAAACTGGTTGTCCTAGTTCAGACTTCGGGATGGACTTAAAACGCTGGCTCTGCAAACTTGGGGATGTTTCAGCTGATTTGATACCACGTCCACCTCGCGCGACTTGACTTTTTAATGCTCGAATGCGCTCAGTTTCTCTACCCCTTGGACACCGCGTAGGTGTGACCGGAGCCGTAAAGGCGCACTTAGATTTAATTACAAATGAAACGTACGCGCCGCGGGCACCGCTCAGGCATTACCAGTCACGAGGGTTGCTCTAAAAACCATATTAATAAACGCAGCTGCACAACGCGTAATCAAGCGTCGGCCGCACGCGAACGGTAATGATGGAAAACTTGCATTACGTGTGTGCATTAATTAAAAGCTCGTAACAGCGGGACGGAGCGGGCGGAGGTATTATTGATTTTTCTACTTGACTGCCGGCCGCGAGCTGCCGCCAGGCCGTGTTAACCACGATCCCCCGACAAAGTTGCAGCCCCTAACTCGATGTAGAGCATAACCTTCCGAGGAGCGAACAGCTATCCCTCTATTCCCGAACACGCTCCTACACGTGATCTCTCGACGCCACCCGGCCGAGCACCGTGCCCCCAAAACTCCGTCCACCATTCATCCGGCCATATTTTTCTGGGCCGAACAGGTCACCCTCTTGCACGACAGCATCCGAGCCCCCAAGATTTACCTTCGACATTAAATTACGACCCCTGATCTTCGGGATCACGAGCCTTTGTACGAAATGGGGTTGCAAGTAGCCGTGTCTGATGAATGAAAGTTCCAGCGCGTCCCCGCGGCACCACCGGCAACTTTACAAAAATGGTAAAAGTTTATTTCAAAGGGCGTACAAAGTGGAATAAAAGATTCACGATATCCCAGCTTTCCTGGCTACTCCTACCCCTATGAACCCTCTCTCGTTGCAGAATTACGCATGAAAAACTTCGCGTGCGTTTTTATCAACTTATCAGGCATTAGCATTTCCTTGAAATATTTATACACGCATACCATCGATCCATCCGGGCCACACACGCTCGCACGTGAACGCACACGGCTCGCTTCCTTACCGAAACACTATCGGGAAGAATAAACACGTCTCGAATAGCGAATAAAAGTGAAAGCACGGCGCAGCGACTGAACTATGTTAATGTGGTCACGAAACGCGGCATTTGCATTCGCGTCGATAACGCCCTTTTTTCCACTGCATACGAACGACGCACCGGCGTGTGTTCGTGTGAAAATCGTTTACGAACATGTGGGAATATATTCCCCCAACTCCAGCCGCGACTGTGCTCGTATCAATTTCCATCCGAGCTCGAACGTATTAGGAATTCACCTTCGTTTAGCTTCGATACACGCGAATACATGCATCCGTCGACGTGATAAGGTCTGAGCGAAAAAATGCTAGATGCCTGGGAATATCTGACGTGGCGCGGCACGCGATTAGGTCCTTAGCCTAATATTACCGAATAATCAACGGCAGTTGCGAGCTACGCGGGGCAAACATGCTGCTCCGAAATTGCAACTTTCGCGAGGAATTTGACTTGACGCCATGAGAAATGCATGCTCAAGTTTGTCTGTTAGCTGAGCACAGCCAGCTGCCAGAGCGCAAGATACACCAGGGGAACCTTTGTCCAGCGGTGTAGCAGTTAATATTGAACTCTTGAAGTTACCCTACGCTGCATCAACTACCCTGGGTCTGCAGTGTTTAATGCCTTGAACTCTCGGGGATATAACTGCGTGTAAAAGTTAACAAAACACCTCCCGCCTACTACCAAAACATGCTGGCTAGCATCCTAAACCCAAGTAACTTTACCACCGCGCAGTGGTCCGTTTATTTAGACTGTTCCGGTGATGGGATGCGAAATAGCATTTCCTTTGACACCGTGACGAGGCCGTCTGAGATTAATAATAACTTTTCTTTCGCATGTTCGCAGGAGCCGCGGTGGTAGCATCCAGTGTTCTTTTGGAGAAACGATGAGCGAATCGGGACGAGACGGGCAAGGAGCGGCGCGATAATAATAACATGTGGACGACGTGGCCGCGGACGAGACGCAAGTGGCGGGACTCGGGCTCGTCGGGCGGCGGAAGCGAGGCTCGGGGTAGCCGCGACGGCTTCCGTTTCATCTATTCGGTGGTGCTGGCTGCCTGCATGGCGGCGCAGGAGGCGAGAACCGCCAAATGTCCGCCCCCAGACACGATACCCGGCTGTCCCTGCTACAATTTCGAGGACGGCCTGTTCCTGGAATGCGCAGGGTCCACCGAGGAATCCCTCAGGAGCGCTTTGTCCAGTGTAATACACGCTGCCGAAGGGGAAGGTACGTACAGACACACTGACGAGGGAATGTATTAGGGTAAAGTAAGGGATTCGTTCCCGCGGGAGTTTCCTATTGTCTCTGCGCAACATCCGGTTGAAGCAGCTTCTACTAGTGGAGGGCATGAATAAACGTCTGAGTATGTTTGGATCTTAGCCTCGATTAAGGGTTCTCGCGGGGGAGTTCAATTACCTTGCTGGCGGAAACTTAAAGGCATCGGTGTTTCAGTATCGAAATCAGACGAGGCTTTGATCGCTGTTCCAGGAGCGATAGTACAGTCACTAAGCGTTTACGAGTTAGACAGAAAGGTGGAGGAACTTCGAACGGCTGCGTTTCCAGCGGGCTCGCAGATCAGGCATCTGCAGATATCACACTCGGCGATCCGCGAGATAAGCGAGGACGCCTTCAGGCGGCTGAGCAAGAGTCTAGAGTCGTTGGCGCTTGTGTCAGGCCGACTACCCCACGTGCCACAGAAGGCGATGGCGACCTTGAGCTCGCTGAAGGCTCTGGACCTGGAAGCTAATCTCGTGCACGAGCTACCTAGTTATAGCTTCTACGGGCTGTCTCTGATCAAGCTGAACTTGAAGGGCAATCAGATAATAAAAATATCGGAGTACGCTTTCGCCGGGCTGGAGGATAGCCTGACGGACCTGGACCTGGCCGAGAATAAAATCAGAGTGTTCCCCATGACGTCGCTGAGGAGGCTGGAGCACCTGACGTCCCTTAGACTTGCCTGGAACGAGGTGTCCGAACTGCCAGAGGACGGCTACTCCAGGCTGGACGCTCTCAACTTCCTAGATCTCAGCAGCAACAACTTCAAGAGAATCCCCCTCAACTGTTTTCGCTGCTGTCCGTCTTTAAAGACTCTGTCCCTCTACTACAACGCGGTAGAACTCGTCGATAAGGACGCGTTCATATCGCTGATCGATCTCGAGTCCATCGACCTTAGCCACAACAAGATCGTGTCTTTAGACGTGTCCACGTTCAGGGCGAACCAGAGGCTCAGGTCGATCGATCTGAGCCACAACCACATCCACTATATCCGCGGTGTGTTCTCGAAGCTACCCGAGCTGAAGGAGCTGTTCCTGGCGGAGAACAATATCTTGGAGATACCAGCGGAAACTTTCGCGGGCAGTATGAGCCTGTCGGTGGTGTACCTCCAGCAGAACGCGATCAGGAGGATCGATGCCAGAGGCCTGGCGACGCTGAGCCAACTGGCGCAGCTACACCTGAGTGAAAACTACATAGAGAAAGTGCCGCGCGATTTTCTCGAACACTGCGAGAACCTCTCCACCCTTTCGCTGGACGGGAACAGTATCCGAGAGCTAGAAGTGGGGACATTCGCCAAGGCGAAGTCGCTGAGAGAGCTGCGCCTCCAGGACAATCAGATCACCGAGGTGAAAAGGGGAGTTTTCGCCCCTTTGCCGTCACTCCTGGAGCTACATCTGCAGAATAACGCGATAACAGACATGGAGACTGGCGCTTTGAGGTCCCTGCACAGCCTGCAGCACGTGAACCTGCAGGGCAACCTGCTGGCGGTGCTGGGTGATGTGTTCCAAGTGTCGAACGACGTGGGCCAAAACGGAAACAGCGGCAGCTCGTTGGTCTCCATTCAGCTGGACAATAACGGCCTGGGCGTGTTGCACAATGACTCCTTAAGGGGTCAAGCTTCCGTCAGGATCATGTGGCTTGGACATAACAGATTAACCCGCCTCCAGGCGCCTTTGTTTAGGGACCTGTTGCTGGTCGAGCGATTATACCTGACGAACAACTCCATCTCGCGAATAGAGGACACCGCCTTTCAACCGATGCAAGCGCTAAAGTTCCTGGAGCTCAGCATGAATCGATTGAGCCACGTGACAGTCAGAACTTTCTCGGAGCTGCACGAGCTCGAGGAGCTTTACCTGCAGGACAATGGTCTGCGCCGCCTGGATCCGTACGCTCTGACCGCCCTCAAGCGGCTTCGCGTGCTCGATCTGGCCAACAATCATTTGAACGTACTGCACGACAAGATCTTCCAAGAGGGCCTACCTATCAGGACGCTGAACCTGAAGAACTGCACCGTCAGCGTGATAGAGAATGGGGCTTTCAGGGGGCTTAACAATCTCTACGAGCTAAACCTGGAACACAATCACCTCACTGCCACCGCGTTGGATCGTCTAGATATCCCGGGTCTGAGGGTCCTGAGGATATCCTACAATAATTTCAGCCAAATCAATGGCAATTCTTTGGACGGACTGCCTTCACTTCAGCACCTGGCCATGGACTCGTCCCAACTGTACAGAATGCCACCAGAAATATTCTCCAAGAACAAGAACCTAGCTAAACTCTTGCTAAGCAACAACCTCCTTCGAGTGCTGCCCAGCGTGCTGCTTCTTGGCCTGGACTCGCTGAAAGAAGTGAAACTGGACGGTAATAGATTCCAGGAGATCCCGTACGAGGTATTCGCGAATACCACCACGGTCGAGTTCCTGTCATTGGCTAACAATGTAATCCTCAACGTGGACATGTCACGGTTAAACGGATTGGCCAGTCTACGGGAACTCGATCTGCGCGGTAATTACATCATGACCCTCTCCGGCTTCGCCGGCGTGAACCTGTCCCGGCTGATATCTGTGGACCTCAGTCACAATCACTTAACTGCCCTACCAGCGAACTTCTTTGCCCGCTCCAGCCTGCTTCGCAAGGTCGAACTGGCCGCCAACAAATTCCACCAGATACCAGCGGTCGCTCTCTCCGCTCAAAACATTCCTAGCCTGGCCTGGCTGAACGTCACGGCTAACCCTCTGGTTAGGATACACGAGATCAGCTCGGAGGCCAAGTACCCTGCCCTTCAGGAGGTGCACATATCGGGGACGAACCTGACGATAGTCACCAGCCAGGATTTCGAGGCGTTCCCAGCCCTGATGCATCTGTTTATGGGCAACAACATGATCTCGCGTGTATCCCCGAGCGCTTTCCGAAGTTTGCTGGAGCTGTTGACCTTGGATCTGAGCATGAACGAGCTCGAGCAGTTGCCTCAGGAGAGATTGAAGGGGCTGGAGCATCTCAGGCTTCTCAATCTTACGCACAACCGGCTGAAAGAATTCGAAGATTTTCCCCCTGACCTGAAGGCTCTCCAGGTATTGGACCTGTCGTATAATCAGATTAGCGGAGTAGGTAAAAGCACGTTCCAGCATCTCGAGAACCTGGCCGAGCTTCACCTATACGGAAATTGGATATCCTCCATCTCCCCGGACGCGTTCAAGCCCTTAAAGAAATTGAGAATCCTCGATCTCAGCAGAAACTATTTGGCGAATCTACCGTTGAACGCGTTTCGACCACTGGAGACGCAAATACGGAGTCTTCGCGCCGAAGGTATACTTTCTTCTATTCCTATTCTTATAACGCCTAATTTTATATTAACCAAATTCACCGACAAATGTCGATCTGTGCAGAGAATCCACTGCATTGCGACTGCGAGTCCCAGGAGCTTTGGGAGTGGCTGCGTGATCATCAGAAGCTGGTGGGCGGCGGTGTAGGTCGGAATCGGGGTGGAGGAGGGCTGCGAATGAACGACATGGACAGTGGATTACTAAAGTGCGAACAGCCACCGGAATTACGAGGGCTGGTGTTCCTGGACCTGGACCCGCACGCTTTCTGCTCCGCGCCCCTCGTTCTCAAACTGGCGATCCAGGACATCCAACCGTTTTCCGTTCTGGTGTCCTGGCAAAGCAGAAATCACTCGGGTATCCGCGGCTACCAAGTAGCCTACCACGCTTTGGAAGACATCGAAGAGGTAATGATCAACCTAAAACCACTCGGAGTCAAAACCGTGCGCTACAATTCATGCTATATTCCCCGCCTTGTCTAAGTTCCAGGTTCGAGCAAGGATTCTCGAGCCAAACTCGCGTTCCACGAAGCTGTCAAAGCTGTCACCGAACACCCGCTATCGGATATGCGTGCTGGGGCTGGGCAACTGGGTGTCTCAGCACCTGGAGGACGACACGGTAGAGCAGTTCAACTTCTCCAACTACGAGACGTTCGAGTCGACGTCGGATGTACAGATGACAGACACGCCGACGAGCCGCTGCACCGAGGTGAAGACACTGGAGGCGCCGGAGGCGGTGATCAGCAGCGACGGCTCGTCGATGGGCGATGTAGGCAGCGTCAGCAGCTTCCTCACCAGGCGCCTGGGTCTGATAGTCGGCTGCTGCATGGGATTCGTGGTGTTCCTGCTCCTGGTGTCCGTCCTCGGTTATCTCAAGGTGAAGAAGCAAAGGGAGACCGTGAAACGGGAGCAACCGATCCCGCCAGAGTACATTTCCTACAGACACTTCAGCATACAGAGCGGCGAGGCTGGCCACGCCGCCAGACAGGCCAGCCAGGACGGCCACAATTCCAACTTCATCAACAACGTGGGCAACACGAACCTGAACGTATGAGACAAGCTAAAAAACTCCCGACTCGTGGAGGTTTCGAACGTTTGAGCAGGGGCCCCTCCGTGGGCCTAGCGGCAAACGCGAAACGCTCCCGACTCGCGGCAGTTTTTCACCCCAAACCAGCCAGAAAGATCGAGTCCATTGACCAGAACAGAGGAAGCACTCGCCAATGTTCAATACTTATAGTCGAATATTCACGGAATTATCCCTCGGCCCGTAACGACCAACTTCAGCCAAAGTGCGCGTGAGTCCCGCGGCGAAGTGGACGATCTAGATAGCCGAGCGTTTTGTATGTGATTTTCTACGAATCTTATCTTTACTCGACGTAGCTTTACACGGTGGATCGAGGGCGGAAGGGACGGGACAACTGTACAGCAGGAAGTGCGTGTGCCAGTGATCCGAGCTGCGGCCAACGACGCGAATGATCGGCGAGGGCCTTATTGCGCGGCGGGACGCGTTTACCGAGCAATTTACGAGCGAGCACCGTACCAGCGCCTATCCAGAAGGGGCCATTGTGTTTTCTAAATGGCTTGGCAAACCGCTCGCGCCGCGGTAGACAATACGACACGGGTGTATCGTGTAGGTGGATTCTTGAATTTCCGATCGCAGCGCGCCAAGGGGCCAGGAGCCCTGTCAGCCGATGATGGATCGCGCAAGCAGGGCGGCGGTGTATCGTTCAGGGATCGTTTCGTAGCCAGACGACGAGACGTTTGTACATAAACGGCCGGTCCAGATCTCGTTGTTGCGACAGAAGTAACCTTATTAGGCGAACCTTCGGCGACTCTTCATTTAGCGAATGTAGTTCAATTAGGAACCGACGCATCGGCTCCGCTTGTCTCGACGTAAAAGACCGTACTCGCCAAAACGTTTCTCAGCATCGCGAACGAAGCGGAACGGGGGGAACCGCCCCCGGTAGGTCGTTCCTCGAGCTCGCGGCAGGATAATTGTTAATACAGTCCCTGTTGTTATCGCGACCCAGCTCGCGGTTCGTCGATCCGAACAATTGGGGTATTCGTGGGACGATCGGCTGCTCTTTGACCGCGCCGTAGGCTGACCACGAATGCTATCTGGAGCACATTGGAAATGAGATTCCGCGTTGGCGTAATATCCAGAGAATTGCGGTTCGAGTGACACAGGGGAAGGGGGGGGGGCTGGGTTTATGCTGGTATCTCGTTGTTAGAGCGCAAGAGAGAGAATGGAAGAGTGAATGAGAGGAAGAGAGTGTATGGTTCGTGATAAACTGTGTGTGTTCGTCGGGCGATAGCCAAAATGATCGCCCGATTTTTGTGCATCATCGACGTTCAATTGCATCACGATGGATCTCAGATGTACCACACACTGTGTACTGTAACATATACGTACGTCACTGTAATAAAAATGCAAATTCTTTTTTAACCTTGCATTTCTTTTACCCGAAAACTTCCCAATCCTGTTACCTTTTAATAGGGTAGTGGATTCAGAAAAACGGAGGCTGCGTTTTCCTTGAACAAAATCATTTGCTTCCTCGACGCTTGTTTACTTGCGATTCTGCAATTTTTTTAAATTCGAGTCTCACCCAATGCAACTCATTTACCCTCATCTACTAAAAGGGAACAGTCGTGAGTTGCTAAAAACAGAAACAAATCTTGGGGCTGACGGAGGGCCAGACAAATCCCTGGCGGAAGGTGACCTGGGAATGCTGGCAGAATTCTAGAAAATATCCAAGAAATGAGAGGCTCCGAGGCTCCTGGGACAGCGAGGGTAATCGGAGTGCTTAAGATGCGGGATATTTCGGCTTGCATCCCTCTGATCCTTGCTCAACGGCGACTGGTTCTCCGCGGGCTCGCATAAATTTTCCACAACGTCTCGACGAAACGCTTCCCGTCCGCTTTATCGTATTTCCTTGCAATTAACCCCTTCTGGCCATCCTGGCGCCGTTTCTCCCTTAGAAAGGGAAGGCGGCCTGCATATTTCATTCGCCGCTTGCGCGGAGAAAATGCTGTCGCGCTCCTGGCCCCCTTCTTCCGGAATCAGAAGGCCAGTGACCCCCGCTGGCCCGGTGAATCGAAAAATCCGAGAGCTAGGGGCGGCGGCCGATGGTAATGGGCGAGGACGCGACACTTGGACGAACCCAGAGGGCCTAGTAATTGTAGCCCAGAGATTGCATCCCGCGAATAGACGGCGGCCACTTGCAGATGACCATTAAAGTAAAGTAACCTGTTAACCAGGCCACACCACCTTCGTCACTTCTCCGCAAATATTAACGCCGTCGTCTACTCTTTTTAGAATTCCAAAAGTTTCGATGCTATTTCCTCCAAATGGGAGTGTGAAAAAATGATGACAAGAACGAAAATCCGTGTCACATTTCGAAACGTGAATTTCGTCGAGGAGGTGGAAAAAAGGGGACAAAAGTCGCGTGCGGTGTGTGCATTTTTCTCGGCTAACAGAGCTGTCCAAACGTCTCCCGTTTCGCTCTTTAATCTCGTTTGACCGGCCATCGTCGCCACGTTCCAAACGAGCCTCATTAATCGCGGCTGCACGTTGAAACAAGCGAATGCTTCCAGGGCAAAACATTGCATCGAGAGTCGCAGTTTCTGCGCTCCAAAGCGCCTCTGTTTTTTTGTCTTGATGGTGTCCAGCTTGGAGAATTAAAAACCACAGCTTCCATTTTCGAAGAATTAAATCCTGAAGCCTGGAGAATTTTTAAAACGTTCAGAATAGTTGAGACACCGTCGTAAGACTCTGCTGCGGAGCAGTTGAACAGACGAATACTCTCGTAAAGTTGCACGGCTATTGCTAATGCATACGAGAAAAGCGCAACAAGCAGAAGCCGCGACGAGGAAGAATCAAGGAACAGTGTCGGGAGAAACCATTCCGAGTCTCGACACTTTGGAAGCGTGACGCTGAGAAACGAGGAAAAAGCGAGCAAAAGTGTACCGTGTCTGTTACGACAAGACCTAGAAACGCGTGAAAACGCGAGCAGCTCTTAAGGAAGCTCGCCAAGGCGTCGTGAATTGAAACCATTTAAAAAACCGCGGGCGTAAAAGCGTGAGGATGCTTGGAGGATCCATTAAAGTCCCTGTAATGTATACGCGCCGGACGTAATTGCACGCAAGGTTTATCGAGCTCGAGTATACGCAGTTAAATACATGCCGAGCTTCCAGGGTGTTTCCTGAAAATTCAGGTGACTACCGATTATATGAGTAACGACACGTTGATGCCCGCTTATAAAGTCCCTCTTAATTACTTGGGCCGAGTGATTGAAGCATGAATAAGCCGGTCCACTGTGGCCTGGGCTGAATAGAAATGAACTGATAGAAGCGTCCTCTGATAGGAGGAGCCGCGACGCCTATCTCAACGTCACGTCCAAAGTAATGGTACCTCCGAGCGTTCGGTTCTCACATATTATCGACGGCGCCGATGAAATTTCGATGAAGTCGACCGCCCACTCCTCGTTACTATTAATCAAACATATTGGGGCAAATAAATCGAGCCCTTTCCCAGCGACCCTCCACGGCCATTTCTCCCGAAAAGAAATCGAACCGAGTCCAGAGTTTTAGAACCCAACGAAAATTTTCGGCTATACAGCGCGAAATTCATTCTTCCTCTCCGCTTCACCTCGATTGCGTCAATCGAGAGACAATAGGTGATTTCGATCGAGTGCGCTCTCTCCCTCAAGTCGATACTCGGACCCTTTCTTCCCCGGAAACAAAGCAAGAGGCTGGAGAAGTTTTTTCGAGAATCTTAGCTCCGTAGCGAGGTTGAAAGTTCTTTCGGAAACAATCGCCGGGCCTCGGCTGAAGCACTAATGCGCCAAGCCATGTTTGTGCCAACTCGGTTAGCACTTCGAGTGCCGCCGATCGATACTCGCCGTTCGTTCTCTACGCTGCCACATAATTCGCCCTTTCACAATTCCGATTACGTCCGAGACTTTTCCACCCCAGTCGGGCGCCGGCCCACGTTTCAACTGGAAAGTCTCGGAGATCACGTAACTAACTTCCGCCGTCGTGTGGACTCTAAGAGTACCAATTTCCGCTGGTTTAGTAATGGTAAGATGAGACACTTGGTGTCCTTCAGCACCGCGCTGCATTTCCTCCTTATTTAATAGTCCACCACGCATTCGTCACGCCAAGGCTCTTAATTCTTCGCGAGTGTACAGACACCTGAACTCAAGCAAACTCAAAGAATCCCTGCAACTAGATTGCTCGGAAAGCAGGAAACCACGAAATCAGCATTAAGGGAGACCGATTACAGTCCCCAGGTTGCCATCAGGCTCCCAGACAATCTGTCCACCCCCTGGCGCCCCCAGTTTCGCCTCCGTTAAGTGTATTAGTTCGGTTTAGGGCCCGGAATTTCGTGCCGACTTCCGAAGTTCCACACCGCCCAGCGACAAGTTACAGCATCGAATTTGATCGATGGCCCGCCGCGTTGTTTCCCCTCGAAGAGGGGTCCCCTCCCCGTCGCCGAGCCCCGGATAGATGTTGTCTCGGTCACGGCACGTGCTTTGCCGCGATTAAGTCTTGGCGACGGAATTACCCTTCCGCTGTAAGACGGATTCGGCCGTAACCGGAACGGCAGGCTCCTGGTCGGACATCGGTGTTACATGCACGTTTCGCGGCGTCGTGTTCTGCGAATGGGAATCAGGATCCTGGTTGCCTATGGCGGCGGTTGGGGTAACTAAGGGACCGAACGTGTTCTAGCTTCAGAGTTCTTCGGACAGCTGTTGTTAAGACCTTCATCTTCTTGTGAAATAAAATACATAGGCAGGAAGGAAAGAGGCCCTGGCATCAGAGATGGGCATTAGTAGAATAAATTTTTATTAAAGGGTCTTAAAAACTTATTCGTTATTCTCGAATAATTTCATTTTATTCGAGATCATTGGAAACTCTGCCTGGCACCTTCAAAGGAAAAGAAAAAAGAGATTAAGGGAACTAGACAGTCGAAAAGTCGATTTTTTTATTGCATTTTCCGAAAGCACTATCTTCCCTGAATAAAATGCCGTTTGGTTTATATTAAAATTCGGAAAATTGTTGATTTGGCAGCTAAACAGGTCAAGCGGTAACCTATAGCGTCGCGTTTGCTCAGAGACTTTTTTCTCTTGGTTTTCGGCTAGTTGCGAATGAACGGAGGTTCAGATCGACTTGAAAAAATTACAGGATGTGTAAAACATGTGCTATTTTCAGCCAAATCTCTGATACGGTCTATAAAAATTCCAGATTTTCATAAAGAAATTAAAATGTCGCGGATTTTTAGGTCGTGTTAGTGCGCTACTAAAAATCCGCGACTTTCTATTTGTTTTTAATAGTGGCGAAAATCAATACTTTTGCTATGAGAAGCCACCATTTTGTAGCAAATTAATTTTTCGGGATAATGAACGATTAAGGACTAAAATAATCTAATATCCTAACTAAACTCCCGCGAATTTTTTATTTCGAATGGACCAGGTCAAAATTACAGTGGTCACCGCAAACTACTGAAAGAAATCGCTGTCGGGAGATCGCATATAGGTATTTATTTTATTTATTTATACCTATTTTCCATCGCAAAAATTATTACAAGTAGTTTAAAATGTAGACTTTCGAATACATGAAGGTTTGACTAAAAAAGCCTTCAAGTTTTTCTCCCCAAAAATTCATAGACATAACGCCTTAATGTAACCACGACTTAAGTGATTTTCGAGCTTTGCAAAAAGAAAAGAAAACTGGACTTCATTCTTTAAATAAATTTTTATAATCACCTAATGAATTTTTCCCTCATTGAATTTGCATTAAAAATATTTTTCTCCGTTCACTTCGGCTCCCCCAACATTAAATCCGGAGTGTACCACTGATAGGTACGTTTTACATTGCAAGGTATTGGAAAACTTTAGGTGAATTCGTTCGCGGATCCTCCGAGCATTATCCTTTCGCATGCTGCACGACAGTTTCATTGTTCCCCGTAATAACGAGAGTTTACATTTCAAAGAGGAAAGCGAGCGGCAACGAGCCGCTGCGTATTCAATAAATTTGTCGACGTGCATTTCGCGATGAAACGGGGACGATCAGTGGACAATAGGTTAACAATACGACGCGGTGTCGTTTGCGTATTACATTTCGCGGTCGGCGATCTCATAACTATAACGACGCTGCATTTAATATCGATTCTAATAACCGATATGCCAGGGGAACCGCGGGAGATCCAATAACAACGGGCGGGGCGTTGCAGCGTGACGTCCCCAGGAAAAGCATAACAATTCCATTTTCAATAAAATTGCATTATTCCAAAGCTACATAATTCGATAAAGATGGATTCAATTAGCAACGCAGATCGTGCTCAAGCTGAAGGAACACCTCGAGGTCTTGAATCTAACGCGCAACGTCACGCGATACAATTTTTTAATCCGCTGAAAATTTTAATACGTATACAGCAGCGAGGATTATTGAAGAGCGGAAACACTATCTTCTTCGGAAAGCGTTATCGAACGTGTCGAAACTCGTGGGCGTGGCCAGAGGATCGGGTTCAAATTGTTTGAACGACATCGCGCGATTCGCATTCGCGACAAGCCAGGAATTACGGTGGAGGGACGTTTTATTAAAAGATCAGCAGGATGCTCGTCCGGCGCGATTGCATTTGTAATTTCCGTCCAAGTATTTGTCCATTTCATCGGGTAGCACCCTCTCAAATAAGAATGCGTTAATTAAACGCGCATAACTAAAGCGAACGCGTAATTTATGAAACGCGGATGGACTTACGGAGCGCGAAAGCAGCCTCCACGCGAAAGTAATATCTTTGAAAACGTTGAAAATGATCAGCTTTTCGCCTGCGGGATTGAACGAGTGTACCTCGGCGCGGCATGATTATTCTGTAAAATGAAAGAAGGGGAAGACGGAAAAAAGTGGGAAGCAAAACTCTGTATACGATGGCAGAGAGTCGGCGATGCTATATTAAAAACAATTCCCGTGAAATATCTCGCTCGGGGGATAATATTTAGTTGGCCATCGCGAAGCGTACAGCCGATGCGCTGATTATGCGCATCGCCGAAGATATTGTTCCCCGGAGGAAATTAAACGAAATAAAATCCTCTGCGCCACCTATCCTCCCAGATTATTCGGTCGGATACCGCCGGGGAAGGGAAAAGGGGGAGCGACGAAAATCGTGAGCCGCTTATGAAATAGCCCCCGCTCGCTTTTCGAAAATCCATTACCTTATCCGAAAGTTTTGCCATCTTTCGCGAGAGAATGACCCGTTTTCGCCTTCTTATCCTCTCCGCGAACAGAGCACGCGGGCATAAAAAACGAATCCGAAGTTAAGTTTCATTACCTCCGCCGCGACGATGACTAATTTCTTTAGTCTGTGCGGAATATTTCACTTAGCTCGACCGCCGCGAGTACCTTCAGAAATTTTTTAATCAAAGGGAGACTCGTTTCCGCTTCACGGTCCGCGAGGCTCGCGGGTCGATACTGCTCGTTTTGGGAGAACGAATTATTTTCTGGGACGGATGAATATTTGATACGATAAAAATAAACACCGAGATAAAAATGCCTGGGCTCGGCGAGCGATCGATGTTACCGTCCACTGTCTGATCATAATTTCCGCGCGATGGAAAGCACGCGTTCAGCGTGTAGGTAGGAGTTTCAACGAGCTTCTGGACATCGACGTTGCGAACGGTGACTGTCGTTAGCCTATCGAATCGCATCGATTAGCTCCGTTTAATAGCTGCAAATTGTTGCAATTCACACGGCTGATGTACCGCTTTAAACCTCTTTTCCACTGCGATTATCGATGACCTTTTTGCCTCTCGTTTCGTTTCGATTGCTTTCAATCAGCTTTACTTCGATTCGCTAGCTCCGTGGACTAGTTATTAATGAATGTAGGTATCTATAATCTAATGGATCGTAAATCAATTGAGAGGAGGCCCTTGAAGAATGCAATTCAAGATCTTGCAACAAGAAGGATTCAAATAAATAGAAATATTAATATAATAGTATAAGTAATATAATATTACTAATATTAATATTTCTATTCTTATTTATTTGCAATAAATCGGATATTAATATTTTTATTACAGAACATTTCATCGCCAAAAATAGAAATAAAAATTTTCAACTCAATAAGTACTACTTATTCTGTAAAAATATATATTTTTCAATTAGTGTTCTCTTTTTAATGTTAGTCAAAGCAATAATTGTATAAACAGATGTTTCTAAATTACTCAAAGCTGGCAAAGATGGAGCTGCACCCTTCTTGTTGCAATGTCTTTCAATTGCTGTAAAGGATAATTAATACATCTGGTGGACAGGCTCGGTATACTTCGCATCTGCAACGTCTTATCGATGAAAAATTGCTAGAATAAAACGCTTCCACGGGAAGCGCTGAAAAGACGCGGCTCAACGGAAGATCATCGAATAATTCCCGATATGCGGATAAAAGCAGGGCTACTCCGAGCCCCTCGATATTTTATGCATCGACGGTGGGTCCGATTGGACATCTTTTCACGTCGAAGCAGCTTATCGTGTCTTCGTTGCATCGCATAAAGCGATCGGGGAGAAATACAGGCAAGAACCGCGGAACCTACGGATGCGAGAGCAGTTTCCAAGCGCGGTCCGAAAGATGTCAGTCAAATTGGAGTAGCCTGGTGTATTCAAACCGTTTCAGGTGCTTCTTCAGATTTCCCTCCGCTCGAGTGGAGCTTCTCCGCGGTTCGAAGCTGGTCTTTTTACTCTTCACCTTCTTCACATCGTTAAAGCTCCGCCATTGCTCCCTTTCTCTTCCCTCTCGCGAGAAATGTTTAGCGTTACGCCGGGCGAAAACTGTCAGGAGTGCTCAGGAATACTGAGGTGATGCCTATACCTCGAAACCACGCGATTCGGCGCCAGGGGTGCAAGCTCTTTGGCCTGAACTGGGGCACTAGGGCAACCTAGAGCCTCGCACACCTCGCCTGCTCTCACCGCGCGATTCCCGAGCGCTCGCAACACACTCGCATAACCAGCGGAGGCTCAGGTACCCCGGGATTGCCAGTTCCCGCCTCGAGGACAGGTTTCCCTGGGAATAATCACCCATTAAACAAGCCTCAAACCCTGGGGGATTTCGAGAGAGGTGGAAAAAGATGAGGAAAACCAGAACGGATCAGGGGGATCGGCATTAAGAGGGAAGAAAGCCAGTCGCGATGAAATCTCGAGGAAATACTGCGCTTCTACTCGCGTTACATCCGAAGTACCTTAACCGATATTGATCCCACAAGCTCGGCGAAGTTTCGCGATTTCACGATCTATAGGGCTCACGCCCCGGGCCGACGATTTACAAGCGGGCAGAAAAGGGGCGCCGCCCGCTCGAACTTGTAAAATCAATTATCGGCGTTCTCGCGAGCCACGGGGAAAGCGATTGCGAAGGAACCGATCGCGACGACGACGAAGATCGATTCGATGTTCGATGCCAGCACCGACGAAAAAGCGAGGCCAGGCGAGCGGAATTACGATTGGATCGCCTCATTTTCCGCTCGCCTTCTCAGGCGATTGGAATTCCGCGTGCTTTTTTCGAATGGTTTTTCTTGATTTACAGAATCGTTGCTTTTCCCTGCTTAAAGTAAAACTGCTACAATTCTGTCAATTATTCAATGTTCACGCCCTAACAAGACTTCAAAAGAAGTATCAGGCGATTTTTGGTTTGTAACCATTTTCAGTTCTTCACGGTGAAAAACCCTCCTACAGGTTAATCCTATTTTCCTGTACATCTTGAAAGTTATAGAAAACTTAACGGCTGTGTACACTATAAAACTGTGCAGTCGAATTGTTTCAATTTTGAAAAATGGAACAATTTTTTATTTAAACTACAAATTTCAAAATCTTAACCATAGGTCGATGCAGAATTCTCGACCGCTTCTAAAAACACTGTGCCCGTCGGATCGCGTACTCGCGCAAACAACGCAATCCTCCGACGCAAAGTCGTTGCATTAGCTTCTTGAGGGATTGCTTGTCGAATTGCAATGAAAGGATTGCATCTAATAAAAGGCGAATTCTCAGTTCGAGGTTGGCCACTGAACCACCTCTGCAGCTTCTTTGACGGTACGGAACGAGTGCTCGGCCATTAAAAATTACTTGATAATGCTTCATTACCAGATGAACGACCTAAGGAACTTTGAAAGAAAGCGAAAAATATGGCGCGACTGCGACCAGCTTCGTCATCTCGGCGGGACAACGGGGGCCATTGCGCGCATAAAACAGCGCTAAATAATTAATCGCGTTGTCCCAGAGAGCGCGGAGAGGCTCGCGAGACGGGGATTTATCGTGCTCCTTAAAGGGCGCCGGAACAATTAACGGACGGCAAAATAAGAGCGGATCGGGGGAGGGGGCGACGCTACAAAGGAAGAAAGGAGCGTGGCGGTGCGCATGGAACACGTTTGCCGCATAAATTACGCGATCTCTAATTAAGTAGGACCGAAGCGCTCGTTATGGCCGAGCTGTTAATCATCGGGCTCATCGTCGGCGGGTTGAAATTTTTCCGCTGCTTGCACGGTCACGTATCCGTTTCGTGCGAAAGATCGGCCGCGGAGCAGAAATTCAGCTGCGTGGTTGAATATTAATTCATTTACGCACCGCGGATCCTTTTAATTAATAGAATAAAACGAAACCGACGTGTTTAGTAAAATTAAGCCGCCCGGCTTCGACGCGTGCAATGAACCCTGGATGAAAACTTCGGAGATGACTTTACATGAAAACTGTGTAAATGTTTTTGAAGGGCCTGGGAGAATGAAGGAGTGCCGCTGGAAGAGATTTCTAAAACAATGCACACAGAGTGAGTTACAGAAAGATATTCGGGTGGAGAGTAACAAGATCTACCGCGTGGCTGACTATGCGCGGACCTGTGCTACTTGCGCCGCGTTCTCCGTGTCTTTCCACCTTCCTCTCGCTTCCATAACACTCGAGTGGCGTGCTGAAACTCGCCTTCTGCTTACACCTTCTCCTTGCATTCCTTTCCAAAGATTGCAAATGCGAATTATAAGAATTAATAATATTACATACATATAATTTATCAGGAATAGATTCGTTTAATCTTCATCGCCAGATAAAGCGGAATCGTTAAATACGCGAATACTATTCGAAAAAAGTACTTCAGACAGTAGATTCGACACTGCGATCCGATTCCCCGTGAAAGGAAAGCCGGAAATTAAAAAGGCACTCACGAACAACCAACCGGACGCGTCACCTGTGTTTTTCTATTTATCCACCGTTCCCCGGGCTCACGCAGAGCCGTGCAAACTATTCAAAAAAACTGGGAGGAGGAGGGAAGACGAGATAGCAATGACCAATTTTCGCAACAACGGCCGCGTATCTCATTTCGAGTAACAGCCACCAACCGACCGACCGACCCAATTTCACGACAATGCGCGGCCGCGAAAGAGACAGAAATGAATAAACGGCGGGACGGGCGGGAAGCAGGAGGGAGAGAAGGGCGCAGGGGGAGGCAAAGGGCGTGCGCGCCGAAGGGAGACGCGGGCGCGGTTTTACGCGGCCGTGCGACTTGCAATTCATGCGGCGCAGGAACTGATATTTCGCGGGAAATGAATCACCCTTACACAAACGGAACGGACACACACTGGTAACGGAGCACAATAGTCAGACAATGGGAGAGAAAGCGTAGATTTTGGCCGACGGTGGCTGCAGCTCGGACCTACGGATCGTAACCGGCGAGAGATCCGCTGGATGCCGTGGCTTTTCCAGGGGATAGGACGGGGTGGAAGGGAGCGTGCTCCTTGAAAGGATGAGGCCGGGGTTCTCTATGGCCAGCGACGAGGGACGCAAACGTGTTTAGGAATACAAACTGTCTGGCGCTGGCAAACGCGGTTCAAATTAAATTTGGGACGTCCATTAGAGGTGCGTCACACCAGAGCCCTGTCGCACCACTGCCTGCCAATTAACGTCTAATTAGCACATTATGCTGGTCAATCGACGGGAAAGGGGCTCCTGGCGCCTTTCTATAGGATCTAGTGATCCCGGGGATGATGAACACTTGACGTATATTGGGCGGAAGAAGTCTAATGAGAATCTAACAGCGGTAGGTACCGTGCTTGACGGTTTGACGTTGAGAGTTTAGGGATGCAGTCTATGTATATCCCTGTGATGTGTGACCGTTAAAACTGGACACGGGTCGTCACTGTAAAATAAGGTAAATGTGGGTGAGTCAAAATACTTTATTCTTTATTCTTTACAAATATTAAAATGAAGTTTTATTTTATTTATTTTAGTGGTTTACTTTGGTATTCATTTGCTTTGCTATTCGACAGTAGATAGGTCACGTTTTGGTTGATGTATCCTTTACTTGTTTAGCAAATAAAATTTCAATACATAAATCTGTAGTTGTAAAGATTTTGCTTTCTTCTTTGCTCTTTTTTTACCTATGAATTATTATGTGGTCCACCTCTCCCAAAAATGAAAACCATCTTCCCAAGCATCTTAGTAGAAATGGCCAATAGTCATGACTTTAATTTTCAACCCGATTTTCAGCATATGTCTTAAAGCAAATATGGGCTAGTTTTTCAGAATGAGCATAATCTTCTGAAGATAAAATAAAGTTAATTCAGTAGTTTTAATAGCCATTTTATGTTAGGTGCCATTACACCTTCGCGTATGCAACATGACTTGAAACTCAACCATATTGGTCGTAGGGGTTGTACTTAGAGGAACGGATTTATACTGTGTTTTCTGATCAATGTCTGTGCAGCCTGAGCCCTTCAAAGGCACTTTTATTACGGCCGAGGAAGAGAGAGCGCGCCGAACGAAATTTCCATCGACCATTTGCCTGGAATATCAGGGAACAGGACGAACGTATGAACGTCGCGTTCCGACGCTTCGTCTCGTTTAGCATGGCATGCAATATTGCAAACAGTTTTACGAGCCTCGGCTGCTTCTCCTCCCTTTCTTCGCCCTCCGTCCTTTGACGCTCGCGATCCGCAGTAACCAATAAAGTTTTATCAGGACAACGATATCGAAAGTAACGAGGAACGGTTCCTTTGGACGATCATGAAAGCCTCAGCCTCCGAAACTCCGGGCAATCCCCTACAAACATTTATTTAAATTTATGTTTCTTGCCGCTCATGAAATTTTAGTTGCTCTGTGCCTTGCAATAAACGAATCTGAGACCATTGATTGAAATTCTGTGAATATTGGTTCGAATGTTACACTAATTGTCATCGAATGTTATATAAATGTTCAAAAAAATCAACAGCGATGTATTTTTCAAAGCGCCCTGATTGATGAAATTATGCTTGACAACTAATCCACAATTTCCAGCAATATTATACCATGAAAGAAGCAAATAAAAAAAATCGATCATTCGATTATTGCGATTCATAAGAAAATGCTTTGCAGAACGCCTTTAAACTAAATCGTAGCTTTTAGCACGATACTACACGATACTTTGTCCGAGCACACCAACATGGAGGTACCAACGAAAGTATTACGAAATATTTCTGGTCCATGTGCGACCAATGCTTTGTGGATTTTGAAAAATTTGAAAAAAGTTTTACAAATAAAGCAATTCGTACATCTAATTAGAATATTTTACAATCACAGCTATTTGCTCGGTTCTCACCGATTACCAGATCTCACCACGAGGAGGTTGCTGCGCTTGGAGACCCGTAGAGAGATAGATGGAATTAAAGTTCCATCGATCTCCCTGTACATGAAAACCTTAGCCTACTAAACCAAAGAGATGGATGGAAACAAAGTTCCATCGATCCCTTCGGTTTAGATACCGAATCTAGGGAACTGCCAAGCAATCACTCGATTGAAATAAATTCAGCAAAGAAGGAAAGACGCATCCTGGTGAGCATGAAACGAGTATTGAATGGCGCAGTTCCTACCACCCTAATGTCCGAGTCGAAGGAAAAAGCACTCGGCGTCTCCCAGCCGATTCCTGTTGCTCCGACTCATGCGACCCGCCAGGAGCACTAGATGTGACCTGACTTAAGCCGTCTAACGCGGAGATTGGGCAATCGGACCAGGAGACTTACGCAGGCAGTGTACCAAGTGATACACCCCCTACGCACGAAACTTTTCCCTTTCGACAAGAACACCAGGGGATGAAACTGATCCACCCATACCAATTCCATGTTCAGTCGCTTGCTTCCGGAAACGGAAGCAGCGGCGACCTCCTCATCAGAGATGAGGAGCCAACAAACAAGCAACAAAGCTTATAAAATTCTGTGACTATTTGGCAATCCACGAAGTATCACCGCGAGGAGGTTGCTACGAAAGTGGTCCATCCCGAACAAAAACTCCAATCCCATCCACCCTCCATTATAATCAACTCATCGCGTCTCGCATTGCAAGCAATGAGTGAAACGACAATCTCACTCTACTATTTAAAAAAAAAATTTGCGGAGCCGAAAAGGATTCGTATTATCGTCTATCTCCCTATACGTACATATTCTTTACAATTCTCTTATTTATATCTAAACGCACGCATCCCTCGGCGACTCCCAAATGATTCCCGGAAAATCTCGAGAAAATGTATTAACCCTTTTAACTTTGCTTGCAATATTAGAGGGAAAATGATACTGTATTCTTTCAAAAGACTTTAACCCTTCGTGGTCACGCGGGGTGTATTGTACCCCAAGAGCAATTTTTTATTTGAAATGCCGCACCTTTACATCTTCCAAAGGGGATTTATCACAAAAAAAAAATTTTTTTTTTTAAAAATCTGTATTTTCCCACAACGATGGAAAATCGCTCGTTTTCAACTACAAATTTTAGCATATCAAAATTTACATTTCTAGAAAAAGACTATTAGACCATGACTGTATAAATATTACGAATGTAGAATTATCACTGAAAAGTTAAAAGGTTCAAAAATACCAAAATGGTAACTCAAAAAATGACGCTGGGGTACAACGAACCCCGTGTGACCAATTTGTGATTATAAGAAGGTGTGACCACGAAGGGTTAATTCAATGGCTAAAGGGCTAATATGTGTATACACGCTGAGGGGTATATAGGGGTGGCTCTAATTCGAAAAGGAGCAGCAGCTTTTGGCCCTCTTGTAGTTTAAACGCGGCATTTCAATTATTTCACATTCCTTGCTCTCGGAATGGACTCGTTGGGCAAAGTCTTTTTGCGTGCATTTTGTACGATGCATATCCTACCAAACTGCACTGCGTGCAATTAAGTAGGATGCTTACCCTTCCAAAATGCAGGCACAAAGATTACTACCCAGGAATACAAGGTACTCGTGTCTACTATCGCATGCAAGTACAGAATATGATTCGCCGGTCAGCGAATATAGTCCACCCTGTCATCCTCGCTAGTTTCCAACTATACTGCAGGCGCTCTCTAAGGCCCATGCTTTGGGCCCTCTCTAGGGCACTCCTTTTGGGCCCCCTCTAGAGCCCACGCGCTAGACCCTCTCTAGGGCCCATGTCTTGGGCCTTCTCCAGGGCCCACGACCTAGGCCCTCTCTAGGGCCTAGAATCTCATTGGCAAGTCTAAGCTGAAAATGAAAGCTAAGCGAAAATGTGACTCTACTTCCGCGATAAAAAAAGCGATTAGAGCACCGGTGCTCCGGACGAACTTTGTATACGCAAAAAATTGGATCTAGTTTCGCGAAGAAAATTCAACTGGAGCTTCGGTGCTCTGGTCAAATCTTAGATACGCAAAAATTTGACTCCACATAATTCGCGGTAATAATACTCTAAGAGCCGCGGAGCTCTGCAAAATATGTAGGTGGACACAAAAAACAACGGGGACTCTACGATCGCATTACGCACAATCACAAAGGATCTTGCTAGACTGCAAAATAGCTAGGAAGACTGGTTCCACTTGGAAACCTTTTCAAATTTTTCGCAGTGACTCTACTCCACTCGATCGATTCGATTATTTTACGAATTATTAATCGGAATTGTAAAAATCGCGAGCAACTGTTGTATTGATTTACATTTCTGATTTTAAAACAGACTCATGCATGTCACTATCTACGAGTACCTTGTATGATCAGCTCATTGGATTCTGCTCTTTTCAACACATATGCACAGCGTTTGGGGGCCCATTTCTTATAATTGGCATTCGTTTCAAGAACATTTCGGCAATATTTCGTATATATGGTTTAGAAAAGAGCCACGTCGTGAGGCTACTGCCTAGACGTCCTAGACCATATTCGCGAAATATTGCATAAGTGTTTCCGAAACGAATACCGACTATGTGAAACGGGCCCCTGCATGTCGCGCATTTGTGTTGGAACGGCCAGAATCGAAAGAGCTGGCTACGCTACGTTTTCTACAGAAACCATTTTGTTCTATTGCATGCACCCACATTCAAAGAATTATAAATCGATTCACCGTTCGCCGTCATCAAGAGTACTGCATCTCTGCACACCCGCAACCCCTCACCAGCAACCCTGAGACCAGCACCCCTCTGACCAGCAGCCCTGTGACCAGCACCCCTCTGACCAGTAGCTCTCTGACCAGCTTAGCTTAGTACCCCTTTAGCCCTCTGACCAGCACCCCTCAGCTCAGCACCCCTTTAGCCTTCAGCCCAGCAGCTCCAGTTGGACTCGTGCATGCCTCTATTTTCGCGGTAAAAAGGCTATTAGAGCACCGGAGCTCTCGACTAGTTTTCTTGCGCAAAAACACTGGCTCTACGATCGCATTACGGGCGACCACAAACACTATTACTGAAACAGATAATTTGTATTTAAACAAGTTCCAAAAAATTTCCTTTAAATTCCAGGCAGCCGCATGGAGCGCCACGCAATTCGGACATTCAGAAAAATTTCGAGCAGCCGCATTGGGCGCTTAATGAGTCTGAAGATTGATAGAAAAAAGGAGTGGCCCCTTTGGGCGCCTAATGGTTTTCAAATTTAATGGAAAAAAAAGAAAGCGGCAGCCACTATGGGCGCTTAACGATGCCTAGTAACAAGACGGAAGAAAAGCAGCCTCTTTGGGCGCATATTAATTCCGAATTGTAAGGTGAAAAAAGCAGCCTCGTCAGGCGCTACTGGCATGCAATGCCAGAAAAATGTTCCAATTCTACTCTACAAAGTTGGTAAACCTTAACCCAGATCTAATTCCACCCTGTGCCCGCCAACGAAATTCTGAGTGAATCTCTTAAAGAATTCACCAGAGAACCATTCGGCGAATTCCTCGACGAACCATTCGTAGAATCCCTCGACGAATCCCTCGGCGAATTCTTCGATGAAACGCTTAAAACTAAACTTGCCTGCCCAAGTTTTCTAAATTTCGCAGCACACACACAGACACGCACCCCTCAGAAAAAGCATAACAGATTATGCTTCGGTATATTAAACCTTCGAACTGTGATTGCAATATATCGTAAAAGCCTATTAAAATTCTTTCAAAAGATTTTACTTTAAAGTTCAAAGGGTTAACATACACGCGTGAGACAAATAAACGAGAGGATCTCGTCGATCTCTCTGCATACATGCGATTATAAATCGTTCGCATAGTTTGGAGGTACGCTTGCATTGCTTTTGAGTGACAAACAGATTCTAAGTATCTCATTGCAGAGATAGAAAAGAATTGACAAACGGCCACGGATTCGCCGTCGCTAGAGATCTCGAGCTGCTCGATACACTCACGCATTGCAGTTGCACAGACAAAACGCTAATACGCGACCACCATTCATCCAACCTTCCCCCATTAGCGGAAGCTCCCATCTCGGGTCCGCGCCTGAAGGGGTCAGACTCACAGCAGCCCGCCTCACAATTAAATCACATGCAGCTGCAACACGCGCTCCCATCACAAAGCCGACAATTTGCACAGGCGAGTGTATCGTGCCCGAGCATCTTGTGCTAATTCAAGATCTCTTCCGAGAGCAAATTATATTTCCGGAAAGAAAGAAAAAATAGTTGGAAGTAGGAAATAGAAAAGTCACTATGACAAGTGTTTAAACGTATGCTTCCTTTCTAAATAAGAAACGAGACGGTGCACGGTGAAGCTAATTGTAAGAGAAAACAAAAGCAATAGCAAAAGTTGTCACTCTCGACAAGCAAGCGCACCTCTTCCCTTAAATTTAGCCTATCGCACTCTTTACAATGGGCCCTAGTGGCATAATCTATTGTAAATATGCACTTGCGTAACTTTCGAGGGATATGCGAAAGCTAAGAATCTCGCGATTGAGATTACAAAGGAGACTAAACGACCGAAAGGATCGAAAAACGCGACGCGACGCGAACATTCACCCTCGATGCACCGAATTTTCGTTTTTACATGGCGCGCTCCATATCACGACTTTACACAGCCTTGGCGAGTGTGGCCGAGAACGAGCCATCTGAGACCACAGAGCGGGCCGAGGTGGACCGAAGCCCGGTATCGACGCGATAACTAGAAAATCAGAATGGTCATGAACTGGCGCACATCTTCGTCTAACAATGGTCCTCTGTGTAAAGCCGTAATAAGTTGTACCCAGCACAGCCGGCCTATGAAGGGCGAGCACATCATGCGCGAAATCGAAATCAGTGATAGAAGGAGAATTGTATTTCTAGAAGAGTGCGTTGTGCACTCTTATATTTACAAAGAACGAGACGGAACAGAAGCTTATCGCTCGAATTACGCAAGTGCATTTTTGAATAGATGTCCAGACCGAACCAAGCTCACCGCATAAGTAAGTTTGGCTCGATCTGGACCCTTAAACTAGATCGTAGGCTTCAGCTTGATAACGTTTTGCAAGACGCAATGCATTGGAAAACGTTACCAAGTCCAGGCACACCGACGTGGAGGTACCTACGAAAGTGACCCATTTCTACGAAATATTTCTGGTCCATATTCGACCACTGCTCCGTGCATTTTGAAAAATTTTGAAAAAGTCTTACGACTAAAGTTCTTATACTAAAACTTATTGCTAAGCTGATTTAAATATTGTAAGGAGACAGAAAAGTAGAAGTAACGAGCACAGTGACCAAGTAGTACCAATATCATCTATCATTCGCAGTTATTATTATTTGTATGAGAAAGAGCTCCAAGTTATATAGTTAAAAATCCTTAAGAAATTAATGCTTTCCATTCTCGTTTTTATTAAGAGAATCTAATGACTCAAATGTAATTAAACTTGAGAAGTGTAACTCGTATTCAAAGCATCAAGGTTTGATTATAAAATTCAAGAAAAATAATTTGGAATATTTAAAACGCGATATTGGAACGTTGACCTCGAATTTGTAATTTATTTATTGCTTTTGTCTGTATTAAACATTTGGAAGCACGCGAGTTAATGTTACTGTTCACAAGAACTAAGTATGTATTCGTGGTCAGTGTGCTCGCACCAGCAATCATTTGTTCAATAGCACGCACCAAAATTAAAAAAATTAAAGTGTACCACTCACCCATCGTAGAACACAGTCTCACTGCTATCCATGCAGATAGGAAGCTTCTTCAGCAGGTTCACAGACTAAGGTTAGTAGTACCGAATAGAATGTATTACACACACAAATATGTCACTTTAATTTCACGATCAAAAAGCAATTTGAGCACCGGTGCTGAGTTTTAAATAGTTCAAAATGAGTAGAAACACTGAATCTACACTCGCGTTGACACTACTAACACGCACAGCCATCTCATGTTTTTGAATAAAAAGCATTTGCACGTTTTTAAATGTCCCTAAGCAGTGGCTCAAGAGGTCTTCTAGATACTGGGTGAATTGTAGTAGAATCTTGTTAAGCGACGTCCCACATAGTTCAGTAATCGATGAAATTAATCCATGAATCGAGATATCACGAAATAATATGCTCACGCGTTCTCTGACATCCGATCACTGTCGCAGGTAAAGTTCAACTGGCAGGTATATTGTTCGGCGGTGGTGCGACTTTGCTAGAGGTTGTCGCCGTTCCGTCTCGCTCCTACGACTCCCAGCTCCTCGAGAAATGTATTGCCCGAGATGTCTTCTAAATACTGGGAGAATTGTAGTAGAATCTTGTTAAGCGGCGTCCCACATGGCACAGGAATCGAGGAAATTAATCCAGGAATCGGGATATCAGGAAATAATATGCCGGCGCGTTCACTGACATCCGATCACTGTCGCAGGTAAAGTTCAACTGCCAGATCACGATTTTCGTAGAGGTTGTTGACGTTCCGTCTCGCTCCAATGACTCCCAGCTCCTCGAGAAATGTATTGCCCGAGAAGTCTTCTAGATACTGGGTGAATTGTAGTAGAATCTTGTTAAGCGACCTCCCACATAGTCCAGTAATCGATGAAATTAATCCAGGAATCGAGATATCACGAAATAATATGCTCACGCGTTCACTGACATTCGATCACTGTCGCAGATAAAGTTTAACTCGCAGGTACATTGTTCGGCGGTGGTGCGACTTTGCTAGAGGTTGTTGCCGTTCCGTCTCGCTCCAACGACTCCCAGCTCCTCGAGAAATGTATTGCCCGAGATGTCTTCTAAATACTGGGAGAATTGTAGTAGAATCTTGTTAAGCGGCGTCCCACATGGCACAGGAATCGAGGAAATTAATCCAGGAATCGGGATATCACGAACTAATATGCTCACGCGTTCACTGACATCCGATCACTGTCGCAGATAAAGTTCAACTGGCAGTTACATTGTTCGGCGGTGGTGCGACTTTGCTAGAGGTTGTTGACGTTCCGTCTCGCTCCACCGAGTCCCAGCTCCCCGAGAAAAGTATTGCTCGAAAAGTCTTCTAGATACTGGGTGAATTGTAGTAGAATCTTGTTAAGCGACCTCCCACATAGTCCAGTAATCGATGAAATTAATCCAGGAATCGAGATATCACGAAATAATATGCTCACGCGTTCACTGACATTCGATCACTGTCGCAGATAAAGTTTAACTCGCAGGTACATTGTTCGGCGGTGGTGCGACTTTGCTAGAGGTTGTTGCCGTTCCGTCTCGCTCCAACGACTCCCAGCTCCTCGAGAAATGTATTGCCCGAGATGTCTTCTAAATACTGGGAGAATTGTAGTAGAATCTTGTTAAGCGGCGTCCCACATGGCACAGGAATCGAGGAAATTAATCCAGGAATCGGGATATCACGAACTAATATGCTCACGCGTTCACTGACATCCGATCACTGTCGCAGATAAAGTTCAACTGGCAGTTACATTGTTCGGCGGTGGTGCGACTTTGCTAGAGGTTGTTGACGTTCCGTCTCGCTCCACCGAGTCCCAGCTCCCCGAGAAAAGTATTGCTCGAAAAGTCTTCTAGATACTGGGTGAATTGTAGTAGAATCTTGTTAAGCGACCTCCCACATAGTCCAGTAATCGATGAAATTAATCCAGGAATCGAGATATCACGAAATAATATGCTCACGCGTTCACTGACATTCGATCACTGTCGCAGATAAAGTTTAACTCGCAGGTACATTGTTCGGCGGTGGTGCGACTTTGCTAGAGGTTGTTGCCGTTCCGTCTCGCTCCAACGACTCCCAGCTCCTCGAGAAATGTATTGCCCGAGATGTCTTCTAAATACTGGGAGAATTGTAGTAGAATCTTGTTAAGCGGCGTCCCACATGGCACAGGAATCGACGAAATTAATCCACGAATCGGGATATCACGAAATAATATGCACACGCGCTCTGTGAGATCCGATCACTGTCGCGGGTAAAGTTAAACTGACAAGTTACATCGCTCGTCAGTGTTGTCACATTGATAGAGGTTGTCGTCGACCTCGACTGTTGCCCACGCTCACGCACGTTCAAATTTCGCAACACCCGGAATAATTTTACGTAGCAATGCTGATTGCAGAATTTGCACCTTTCGCAAGTGCAGCTATGCATCCCACGGATTCTAGGTACACATGTCTCAGCTGGGGGTGTGTTCTAACCCTGTGATGGATACATGTAGTTTCCGAGCTTGATCCAGCTCTTCCACCGCTCTGGGCAAAACTGATTTTTGCCGCCCTTCATATTTAATTATAAATAATTATTTTAAAATATAATATTCGAAATTGATTGAAATTTGTTGAATAGGAAAAGCCTTCTGTTTCATACCAAAATTTAATTTTCAGAAATTACCAATTCACCAATTTTGCCGCTCTGAGCAATTCGCAACTCTTCTATGATGTACTCCAAGGGAATATCCAGGGGTGAAGGAGGATATATAAAATAGTAGCTTCTTTCCACGGAATTTTTTTTTATTTAGTGCTATGTACATAATTTTCACTCCTACTTTAGAAGACTCTTGCTTTTACTGAATACATTCTACAGTGTAGCTTTTTCAGGTGTGTCTACTGTGCACTCTTTCCCTAATCTCCTAGTTTTATCTGTCACAATTCTCTTTCGGCTCATCTGTGGCTACCCACCCTTGACTTCTAATACAATAATAATTCTAATTCATCCATAATCGCGATTACATCTACGAAGCCATTAGATTATACAGTAACGTTTACAGTATCCGCTGGATAACCACACACACATTGGCGCCTAAAAATTGATCATGCTCTCACTCCACCCTTCCCTCGCTGCTTAGCTTATTGTTATCTCACTCCTTCGCGCAATTGGTGGTTAACAATTAATCACAGAGAGCATGCTGCTTCATTGTATCACGCCCCCCGTTTCTATCTTCCCTCTAAAAATTGCATCACTCCCCTGATTAGCATGATCGCAAACGATTTGAAGGATTGCGTAACAATCCATTACGCATCTTTCTATGTACTCTGACACTCGGTGGAAGCTTATTCTCCGCGAGGGTTGCGAACTAACAGACACATTATGATCTATATCGAGGTACATAGTTTCTCCCAGACAACAATTTTCGGGTAAAGGGATTTTGCAGTAGTTCTTCCGTCCCCTGAAGGTGCGGGACAGTTGATGCAGGCCTAAGTCGCTGCCGCCTGGCAAGATGGGGTTCAATAGATGGCTGACCGGTACAGGATATCATAGAGATTGTTACGGTAGACGTGATCCATGGGAGCTCCGTTGCCTGGCCTACCCCAGAACTTTCGCCAGGTGTCGAAATGCCTGTGGCAGCTCTCCTGCTCCATGCGTTGCTCTTTCTAAAATGATAATCAATCCTGTACAAGCTAAGAGTAGGGTGAGCACAAGAAGAAATTAATAAGTTAGTCCTCAGTCCAATATTAAATTAATTTATTACAAAATAAAAATAAATTAAATTCTGAAGTAATTCCGCATTGCGTACAGATTTCTTTGTTTATCTAATTTTATACGTAAGATGTAATAACAAAATTTGATTCACAATTTATTGCCCTTAATGAAATGCATCGCCCCTGATTTATCACCCAGTCGTCCGTCATCATTCAGCACTTACCAATGCGTTCTCTCGTTTTCTTCGCATCTGCTCGACAAGCTCAGCGATGTACTCACGATTCTCAACCTCCAATGTGCGTAACCTGCCGGAAGAAACGGTCCAGGATCATTAACTGAGAATTGGTGTCCAATTTTCAAGTATTTTTTAAGCTTTTATTAATCTACACAAGTTTCATTGAAAAGAAAACGGATTATTAAAATCCTGATTATCTGAAAATTTATCGCAGACTGGTAAGTTGTGTAGCGCGCTTTATTTTGAACACAGTTTCGAATTAAAATTGTTGAGTGCTCTATAAGCTTGAGTCATAGGCACACGCTTCTCTTTTACTATAGCAAAAAAGGTGCTAAGTTCCAGTGGACTTCGATAGAAATTACATTTATGAAAAAGGAAACAAGAAATTGGCTCCTAAGTAGGACATCATTTTAAGAGTCGCCAATGCAACTGCTAATCCAACGTATGAAACTTCATAGCGACAGGACCACGCCAACTGCGATTTGACCGTAACGACGTTGCGCTTCGGATTACGCCTTTGATTTTCGCCCTCAAAGGAGGCTTTTCCAGACATCGACGGCCATCGTCGAATGCTTGATCAAAAACGGCCGAAATTGCAGTTTATAATTGCCGAGGCGCGGCGCAGCGCGCGTTGAAAGTGCTGGTTAAATGCAGCATCCAGGCGGACGTACAAAGGGGACGTTGGCATAAATATTCCCGCGATAACTTCTGATTTCATCGGCCCGCGGATAATGGTGGCCGCAATCATCGCTACACGAATGAAAACTTACGATAATCCCTATCATAAAATCGTTTCGCCCCGCAACCACGCATCTCCTATTTTCGAATGCGTTAACAATCATAAAAACGGACCTCTAAATAACGGCGTTAAGCTCGGAAAAGCAGGCGCGGCGAAATGCTCGCGATCACTGTTTCATAGCGTATTAATTTCTTTCCCATTATCGATCGAGAAAATGTACTCGCGACATAATTCTACTCAAACCCAACCCCCGAGGCGAGGGGCCAACGAGTTCCCCATTCTCCGCGATAAATTCCACCGCGAGCCATAAAACTTCCATCGACGCGCTCGCGGTTCGAAAAATTGGGCGAGCTCGCAATGAAATGTAGGAAACAGTTAAGGGATCCACGGGGGACGAGGAGAACGTCTGCGAAACGGGGATCGCCGAGACGATACGTCGGCTCTTTATGGGAGGTTTTATGTATTATACGAGGCAAACACGTTCGAAGATACTTGTTGCCCGCGTTTCCATCACGCGGGCTAACTTCCCCCGTAACCCGAGCCTCTATTGCCATCGGAGAAGCATCATGTTGTTTCAGAACTGTACTCGCCTTTTTATGCGAATATTATCTGGGCGGTATAGTTCGATGGAGCTTTCATCGATGTTTCCTGCCGAGCGGATAAATGGATCAGCCCGAGTTCACGGCGGGGATAAAACAGTAGGTATTGCTTCGTTGCGTCAATGAAGAAATTCTCCAATTTAATGCTTCTGCGAAAGTTTATTTTAAAGAATCATAGGGAGAGGGTGCAGTTACAAAAATCCAGCTGGATTATCCGGAGATTCGAGCTGCAGATAATTCCGTGGGGCATGCACATTGACTCCAAAGAGTTAAGCCTCCGAAACACGTAAGGATAAGCACGAGCTCCCTTGGAGATACGTAGCTACATTAGACAGTCTACCGGGGGTGTTTACCCTTTAATAAACGTGCTTACGCCGGGCTTTATGCAGATAAAATGCGAAAAACTCTGACGGGAATATGATTTTCTTATTCCGTGCTGGCCAACTGCGAGTAAGGACTCTCTTCCCCGTTGGAAAAGGAGAGGAAGTCTGAATTGAGTGAAAAGTAGCTCCCTGGGGAAATAATAGTATATACTTCTAACGATCGTGGAACTTTCGGAATAAATTGAAACTTCACTGGGTTAAAGAACAGTTACACAAAAGGTGATGGAGTTTCGAATCTGAAGCTGATTATGTAAAAGGAAATCAAAGGCGGCTGAAAAACGCGCGACAGGTTTCCGATGGCTTGCAGAGGCGCTGTTACCGGACTTGCAACATCATTCTGCAAGGGTCTTGCGAGATATTCGACAGAAGTCTCGGGGAATAATTCCGTCTAAGTCGTTCTCGGCGCGAGGTCGAATTTTCTCCAGCTGGCAGCGAGACGAAGTGACAAGTCAGTAGAAATACGAGCAGCGCATTGTTCCGGTGTCCATTCTTTTCCGTACGAACGTTCTCCAAAGAAAGAGTCCCTTCATTATAACGGAGACAAAAAGGGAATTGGAACGAGCATCCCGGGGACTTAGCGTGTCACCCTTTGCGCTGCTTCGAAAAACAGCGCACCCCCTACAAACAAGCGAAGAAGTAGCTTACTTAAATCTCACGATATATTAATTTATTCGCCACAGAAGGTTTTAT
The DNA here is from genome assembly GCA_960531205.1 of Andrena bicolor. NCBI lineage: Eukaryota > Metazoa > Arthropoda > Insecta > Hymenoptera > Andrenidae > Andrena > Andrena bicolor. Next base: position 20,466,098 of record OY482666.1, on the reverse strand, counting down.
TATTACATTTTCTAATAGAGGACCAAAGATTTTTTGCTTTCCTCCACCGCTAATTTTTAGTCAACTAACCACGCGTTCGGAATGAAAATACCGGGGCTCCTTTTATCCCAGAATCATAGTAGCAGTATCGTGGCGGTAGAACGAAGAAAAGCAATCTTTCAAAGTAGGTTAGCTGGCGGGAAGGGGTAAGAAAGTAAAAGGAAAGCGAGCAGCATGAAAGACAACACTCGACAAGGCAGCCGTCTCGAACGATTTTTCAGCGCGTAATTACCCGAACGCCTTCGAACGAGGCAAAGTAAAGCCCCGCGGAGGAGACTGCTGCGAGGAAAACCGTGTTGACGAGTACACAGAGCGACAGACTGTAACGTTGACAAACATTCGAGGGGAAAGCGGGGGTGGGCTGCCTGCGGAGGGGGCCGACAGCTCAACTTGTCGGGGTCGAGGGTGTTCAGGTCAATGGGTTGATTACCTGTAACGTAGTTACATCCCCCGAGTACCGTAACAACGCTAACCAGACAGCCCCGCAGTAAGCTCACGGTTCGTCGCGTTTTCATATCCATCTCATCACCGACGCGCCAAGAATCCGAGCCGATACGATTTCAGAAGGGGGATGGTAGGTATACTTTTGATACACGGCAGCGTATTGCGGTTTCCTCGCAAAGGAATCACTGGGAAGGAACGGTGGAGCTAGTGGAAACGTCGACGGGAACAAGGAGGCGTTCCTGTTTGGACAGGCATGAAAACGAACAGCCGAATTCCGCTTTCACGCGATACATACGATTCTATCGTGCGTCCCGGGCGTGTAGCGTCGGTGGCGATGTGCCGAGTGCTCTGCGGTTGCGAGTAATAACGTCTGCTGGTCAAAAGCGGCACCAACTCCACGCCCCCGGTCAACCCGTACACCTGAACTTCCTCGTTATAACGATTCCTCGAACCCCGCACCAGCTGCGCGTCCGCGGCGATACCTGCAAAACGAGCTGACCTAAAAACCAAGCTGCTGCCTTTGGCACCGTCGAAGAGCCAGCTCTTCAGTTTACCTGTCTCCGTTTTATCATCGAAGAACTTGTTCATATCCGTGACGGCCGGAGGATTGATGCTGCCTCGGTGCAACCTCTCAACCGTCGAATTGCTTGTCCAGCCCTGAAAGGATTCCAAGTGGTAACTGACTGCGGCTAGGATCGTAGGTCGACTACCAGTAACGTGGGTGTTGATATAGACCCTCCTGAAACTATCGCTGCCAATTACCCGAAACCCTATCGAAGCAAGTTCGAGCCAGAAGCATTTGTAAGAGACGTAGCCAGCCGCCAGAATGAAGAAGAAAAATTCACCGTCACGTGATTAGTAATCGCTTAGGTAGAACCAGGCTAAACTTCCCGCAGCTAGTACGTTAATTCATCAACGTCGGTCTCGTTAGCCGGTTAGTTAGAGCAAGGCCGCGCGGCTTATTATGGAGAAAAACAGAAAACCGTCCATAAATCCATCCGCCATAAATCCATGCCCGGTTTCACGCGAGAGAGACAACGGCCTCGGGGCGGCCGGGACAGGTGTGGCGCGATGGTGAAGGAGGGTGAAAATCGGCAGGGGGGTGTAACGAGAAGGAGCTTGCGCGCCAGGGGGGAAGAAGTAAACTCGGCTGAAGTGGAACGTGGTAATAAATTTCAGTTTAAACTTTCCGGCCGCGGAAGCTGAGGGGGGAAAGGATCGTTCAATTACGCAGTAACGCGGCACGGTTATGTGTGTTGCCGTTCGAGGATGCTACGGCGGTTAATTAAAAATTAAGAGTTTCGCTCGACGGGATCGTCTGCCGTGGCTGAGGCCGGAAGGAGGCAGAGGCGTGCGCGATTGAAGCCGCGTCTCCACGGAAACCTGATCCCCCTGTCCCGGAAGCCCGTTAATAGAAGCGCTAATTTCCACTTCAAACGATGTTTACCGACTCCCGGCCAGCCCGGCACGGCGGCATCCAGGGCCCGATGGATAAAAAGCCGCGGTTGTCCTTCTCGTCGACACGGCCTCGCGCTGCTGCATCCGTTCCGACGATTCCACTTTGACGCGAGTCACGTCGGGCAAGGCACGGCAGAAGTCGTGCCAGAGAAACACCGGCAGCCCTGATTAAATTTCATTTCCGGGGTGAACGCGCCCGTCCCTCTGCTAATGGGCCGTGCATCGCGAGACGGAGACGCGTTAATTGCTTGTTCCTTCCACGTGTCTGTCCGCGAGGATCGCTCGACGACTGGGTGAATGGGTACACCCGAGCTCAGTTGGGTCTAATTTAAATCTGGGCTAGGCTTCAAACACCACACTCGTTCTGCCATTCGTGCCGCATGCGCGTGGAAAAAAGAACGAGATGGTATTCACTGGGAACTGAAACAGCTCGTCGATACTCGAGTGTCGAACACCGATTTCCTCTTCGGAAAGATCGACACTACATCGCGCCGGCTATCTACAAAGCCATGAGCTATGTACAGGTTTCTGAGAATGAGAATGATCGATATGAACCGTTTCCTAATCATCAGCCAAGCTCAGCCACAATGGACAGAATTTGTCTGTCAAGCTAGCCTATCTATCAGCGGATACTGTGCTTAACGCACGAAGAAGTATGCGTACCAGGGACTCGAGGAACCGCACACCCAGCAACTTGGGATCCCTCCAAGGAACTCCACCAGGACCAGGACGACCCCAGGGCCAGAGAGGCGCCAGCTAAGCACACGGCGTCATAGCATATTAAGCAGTTTCCAAGGTTCGTTTCCTACATCGCGAGGTGACTGGCTCTCGGCTCCAGCACGTGCCCCAAATCACTGCACCTGATCTACAGGATGTATCCTAATGTGTGAGATGCGTTCAGCATTTAATGGCACGAACCTCTGGCATATGAGGATCAAGTGGGTCACAAATATTAGGATACACCCGACAACTTTGAGCCTCCTATAACATATTTATTGCCTCCCTTTCAGTCTTACTATCGAATGCTTTTCTATGAGTCGATAAATGGAGTGCAGTTCAATAACTATTCGTAATATGATCAGCTAATGCAAGTAAGGTGGTTGAACTGTAGACGCAAACTTGTTTGCACTTCCTAATTTCGCTGAAGAAACTTTGATGATCGAATTCCGATGACTAACACCTGGTCCCCGAGACCTGGAAGACAATGTCGCGCCCCATTTTTCATTGGAATTTTCCTGGAGAATTCTGTTGGCGCGAGGATCTCCTCGTCGCCGAGAGAAATCGACTTTCTCGGCTACGAGAAGCCAGGCCCGGTACGAAACGTTTCCAGCCGTACGTGATCGGGGAACGATACATCTACGGTTCGGCCGGAAACGAGCTGAACACTCAACTGCGTCGACGTTCTCTCCCTCTCTCTCTATCTACGTTATTGCCGACAGAAAGATGTTTCACGTTTGCTCGTACAACGAAAGTCCATTACGAAATGGCTCTTATACGGCGGCCCCGCGACCAAAGTAGAGTCATTTCCCACCGTTTATAATGTGATTTCATAGTCCCGCGGAAAGCGGTAGGTATTTCTGGCCCAGCGAATGGATAGAGCTCTGGTTAGGTGACCGGCAGAACTTTTTATTAAAATCAGCTCGAACCCAGTTCACTCTTCGCGGAAGGCGCTAATTGCTACCGTTTCAGGTGAGCGGAGTTTCAGAAAGGGCGGATAAAATTTCAATTAGAAAGAGCTCGAGGAGGAAGATGCCAGGAGGCGATAGGGCCCCGTGAACAGGAGGCAACAGGGCCATTCTAATCTAAACTTACGCAACTTTCACGTCCTCTGCTGCGAACCATCAAATTATCCCGGCAAATTACCGGAATGATTAACTGTTATCCTTGGAAAAAATCTGCGGGGAAGTCCGTTGACAGGCCATCGTTAAGCACGTGAGGAATATCGACGCGCGCCGATCGATAGTCCGGTAATACATATTCCATGAACGAGGCGGCGGAAAGCAGGTTTCGTGCGCGAGGTCGCTTGAGATGTTAATGAAAGCCAACGTCACCGAGGTGACGACGATATCGCCGGATTTTATCAGCAGGGACACGATAACGATGACTGTGACTACCTCCCAGCCCTTCCACCACCTCTGTCGCGATTGGATCTGCCTATTACGCGCCCAACCCTCTGATAGTGCTGGCTTCTTTTCCACCCCAACGCCTTTGTGTCATTATGCACGGCGGAAGCAACTTCCGGTGCATACAATGTATCCCTAAGGATCGGGGAAAATCTGCAGACAAATATCTCACCGATTCTGAGTCCCCCCTAGTCGAAGGGAGGATTCCAAAATTAAGCTTTTTTTAAAGATTTTTGGTATATATTAAGCTACTCTTTATACACTTATATGATAAAATACTTTTTAATTTTTTTTGTATAATTCCAAAAAGACTCATTTTATTATATGTATTTATTATTAGGGAAAAGATCTTTAAAAATAGTTTAATTTTTCGGCCGATCAAAGTATAATGACTCCTTAAGAATCATATGAAAAGCTCGTACGTATTATAAACCCTGCAAACAATACGTCTGTATTTCTTAATGCAAGATAAAAACGGCTGTAGCTATGGGTTCATCTGATACACCTGATAACGAAGTCGTGAATAATGGAGAAATAGAAAGTTCGGAATGGTTTCTTTTGCGGGGGAACGTTCTCCGTGGGTGGCCGGGAAGGGAAGCACAAGACTCGCCCGCGGCAAGCTAAAATTACAGAATATAAAATTGCCAGCGAGTGCAATAAACCGCGAGAGACGTGGCTTGAGTATAATCTCGGTGGTGGTCAAAAAAATGGCGGGTATTATTCAAGCGACGAGGAAGCATTCGGCGGAATTTATTCTCCAACAATTGAAGACATTAAATATTCATAGGAACGTGTAAAAGATCGCGCTGAATTCCTTCGGAGGGGTTGTTCGATTTCCGTAGAAGGCTAAACTCGATGGCCAGAGGAGGCCGAAAAGGGCACTTCTACCGCAATCACATGTTTCAAGCGGGGAACAGCAAAGTATGTGGGACACGGCCGACAGCGGCGCACTATCTTTTTAAACTTTGAATTGCAAATGGTCCTCGGCAACTAGTTCCCGAATCACGGCCACGAACGTTCGCCGCTACCTATGGATACAGACCGTTGGCAAACATTTGCACGGTTATTATCGGCCAGAGGGGAATCCTTATTCGCGATAGGCTCGTGTAATTGACAGGATAATAAGGATAGGTGCGATGACCTTTCTCGTCGGTTACCGCGAAACAGGTCGGCGTAATTTCGCGAACCCTAAGCCGTAGATCTTTGTGTCCTCGATTTCGCGTACGTTAAGGCATTGATTACTCAAATTGTCCTCGATGCGGTGCTAATCGCAAGAGATCTACAGGTCTCCTTTCAAGATTGAGTTAGATTTATTTTATGGATTTATTTGATAGAGTATCGAGTTATAAAAACGATATAACCACCGAGATATAAAAAAGCACGATACAACAGGGCTTCTCAATTTTGTATGCAGTGTTTATTTACAGCGAAACATTAACGCTGCTCTGCCCAATGGTGCATGGAGGCAAGAAGGTAATTATTAACAGTGTGCATATTTAACTAACCAATTGGAATTGAAGCGTGGGATTGAATATGAGTAATGCATGCCTTTGCGAACGCATTGCTGAGCGCGTCCTGTTCTCCGAAGTAAATAAAAGGGGATATAGTAGAATAAAGAAATATTCGAGACACGGGAATATTGGTAATCTCATCTCTGTTACTCACGGATTTACCTTTCGCGTTTAAACGTTACGCGCTAGCTAAAAGATCGAATTCCATAGCATAGAAATATTCCCAATGCAAATTGCGCGACGAAGCGCTGATTGAACTCTGTTTCCGTTAACGTGGAAATGAAGCCGCTGGCGGAACAAAATTAATTAATGAGGTGCGGTACGTGAGACTAATCGAAAAAAGACGGACGCTCCATGTAGACGGACAAAATCGATTTGCGCGTTTTTATTTTAAGCCCACGTGCAATGAATGTATAACATCCAATTTGCGAAAGAATGTTCAGCTTTATCACGGTTTTCTCGACGTACGCGTACAGTGGCGTAGGTACACACGACGATTTTTTTTAAGTACACCACTTCTTCCATCCACTGTTAAATCATGGAATGTTTGAAAATAAATGGAACGTTTGATTATCATTAATATCGAAATTGAACGAAACACAGTCGCGGTAAATTGACACGGAAGCACCTGCTTTTGCTGTTGCACGCTGTGCATTGTTTTCAATAATGAGATTGGAAATCGAGTAATGATTGGTCGAAGAATAGTGTACGGCACCACTACGGAGAAGCTTTTTTCCCGGATGGAGTGCATTTCGTTGATTGAAATGAGTCGAGTAGTCTGCAAATTGATAACGCTACAACGGTGAAAATGGCAATAGAAACTGCTGTGTGTGCGGCAAACAGGAGCGTGGCTTTCGCGCAAAAAAGGGGCGAACTATATCGAGCAAAATGCGTTAATGGCTGTCTGACCAGAAAGAGGCCAAGTGCCGCAAAAATTGGGCAGCAATTATGGCACGTTTTTGCTTCCATTATTTCACCAGGGTGGGAGAGGCAACCCCCGGCGTGTTTTGCTTATTTAAATTGTCTATAAGTCAGTGGAAACATTACCTGACCGAAATTCTGGCACCTAGGCGGCTCCGGTGGTTCCAGAAGCACGTTTTTCTTTCTGAGGGTGGCTGCGCAAGGCGCACCCCCTCCGGGCTTGCCCCAAGGCGAATAATTCTCCAAGATTTGCCGCAGCTGGGGAAAAAAGAGCGAAAAGGATTTGGGTTTATAAGCTTGATTTTTCGGTTAGCCGCTTTGCGCCGCGGTCGTTTTAGAAGGGGCAAAATTCTAAAGTAATTGCTCGCCCAGCAGAAATTCGAAGCGGACAGAAGTTAATTAAGTAATGCGTTGGAATATCCGAAGGACTGAAAGAGCAACCAAAGCCCTTTGACTTTTCTCTACAGATTGTTAAGGTAGAAGAGAAACGCGAAATTCGTACGCCAATGGTGGCTCTTTACCCCCGCGATTTCGCCTGTCTGACACCGCACGGATTGGTTCTACTGCGCGCTTATCGAGACCCTATTGTCCGAGCCGTTTCAGAGGGCGAACATCCGAGGCTCGTCGAGAACTCACTTTCAATCCTCTCCGCCTCCATTCGCGGTCCAGCGGGATTTTAAAAACCGGTTATAGATTTAAACGAATCTCAACCCCCCTCGCTCTCACGGGACTTCATCTTGAGATCAATATTCCGGAGCGTCAAGTCCATTGAATAACAATTTCCTGTATTTCTTCTTCCTGCAAAGGGAGAATAAAATTGCCATAAGCCGCGAGTGCTGGAGTTCTCGTTAATTTATCCCCACAATCCGTACGAATGCTCGTGTTTATTGTCGCTTGGAAGATGGCCTTTGTGGCACGCTAATGTTCTTAATCTGGCTTCGGGGCGGTGCAGTAAGTAATTCAGATGCACTTTACGGCTCCGGAATATTTGAATCTTTTATTGCAGCCCGCGAGTCGGCGTAACGTGTACGAATCTTCTACCAGAAATTGTTCTCCCACGGCAAAAGGAAGGTCTGACGACGCGCTTGATAATACCCCATCCCGGCGCTCCCCGCTCTGAAACGGTTATTTACAATCCTTTTGAAAGCGAAATTACGCTCTATAAAGCGCACGTGGGCCGAAATTAAAAGATTTAACGGCGCGTTGATTAAGAGGATCGGGAAACTTTCTTTTTTATCGGCGAGCCAGCCCAAGGGCCGCCAGTGAGGAAAATTGTTCCTCCCATCTGTCTCTCGCTTCGGTTAATCATTCGTGCTTTTTTATAGCTCGATACCAAGGTAGTTCAGCGCGTTCGACAATAAAATGCAGCACGTTCCGGTTGAACGTCGTTAGACACACAGCCCGACTAACAATAAGTGAACCGGCGCGCGGGGACCATTAAAAACCTGAAAACGTTTGCGCTCGTTAGCTGAAATATTTCTTACGGCCCTCGACAGGCTGGGCAAATATATACGCGGGAATTACGGCGCGGCTACTAATGATACGGTTTATACAAATTGCACTCGACCAAAATCGCTTCAGGGTTCGCGCGACGCCGCGTAAATTCCAATGATGAAAATGAGATTCCGATTGCGGCGGCCTGGAGGACGGCGGGGCCGCCGAGCCGGAAATATTAACGCCTTTCAATAAATCCCACCGTCCCTCCACCCGATATAAGTTATTCCCATAAGCCTGTGCATCAGCTTACTATTGACGAGGCGCGAAGCAAGTCCGCGATATTTTCGCGAGGGACATTTTTATTCGATCAGCGGCAACGACTGCGCCAGATATCGCGGGCTCGTAAATCCACGCGGCGACGCCCAAACTTTCGAGGAGGCCGTAAGAAAGAAAATACAGCCGGCTACCGATTTCTATCCGATCCGAGTAAAGGCGAGTGGGTCTGGTCAAGGAAGTCAAGAGACACGGCAGTGTCTCGCGCCAAATATATATAGGTATATGCGAAGCGCGAGGCACAGAGTGTCTATATCTATATTATCTTATCTATATTACGCCGCGACCCGCTATCAAGAACCCTGAGATTATCGAATCTCAATAACGGCTGATCCGATTAGATTTTCAATGGTCTTAATGGATAGCTTGGGTTTGATTTACGTAAGAAAAGTGTCTTCATTTTGGTCTTACGTGCCTTATGAGCTGAGATATTTCAATGCAAAGTTCCAATTTAGCGAATTTTATGTTCTGAAAGAATTAAGAATCGTCATCGTCAAGTGTGGGCAAAAGGGGAACATGAAAGGGAGAGGAAATGTCTCCAATATCCACGTCGTTGATTCGATGAAGGTTTCGGCACTTTCGACCAATCGCGGAACAAATCGTTGTCACGTAAAAGCACATGTGTCGAGGTAAACGTAACCTAGCTAGTGTAAAATAATTATTATAACCTTGCAAGTGTTAAATAAGGAAACTTGTCCAAATTTTTTAAATGTCACGAATTTTTGCACCATATAGGACACTGAATTTTATTTATAATGGAAAACACAAATAAATGAAGCGGGATGATGGGGTAATAAGAAAAAGAATGGAAACGAAATATGTTATGTATTTCGTAGAGATGGCAACGGTTAGGAAACCAGAATACTGAGATGAATAAAGTTTTGTGGTATTTTATTCGTAGCAGTCTTTATAGATTAAAATCTAAGATACTCATTATTAATGGAAATGTGTAGAGCAAAGAAATACGCATTTATTCCAAAATCTACAAAATCTGTGAAATCCCCACAAAACTACATTTTTAAAAACAATGTACAAAAAAGAACACCAAGTATATAATCCCATCAAAATGAATCCCATTTAAAAAAATTGTCGTAAATTAATACCCATCAAAAAGAATTCCATTTAAAAACATTGTCGTAAATTACTAGCTTTACAAAACTAATGATATACACAATTTGCGCCAATTATCACCATGGCTATTTATACAAAGAAAAAAATGTATTAAATAATATTAAGCAGATATATTTTTATACAATTCAAAATAGGCACTTGGCGCTACTCTCTGAATTGCTGTTGCTAAACTGAATAAATATGTATAAATTGCAAAAAATCTTTTTCTTTCTTTCTTGTCTCAGTGATGACTTGTCTATTTTACTTGTTTATTTTACTTATTAACTAAGACAATTAACATTTTTTCGGTTTCGCAGCGCCAAGTATTTTGAATTGTATAAGAATATATATCTGCTGAATATTATTTAATACATTTTTACCCTGGTTAACCTGATTACCCTTGTAAAGTTAAATATAACACATTAATAAATTTATATTAATTTACGACAATGTTTTTAAATGCGATTCTGTTTGATAAGATTATATACTTGGCGTTCTTTTTTGTACCTCTTTTTAAAAAAGGTAATTTTGTGGGGTAATTAAATACTATAGAAGTGACGCGAACGATGCTCGAGCAAGTACAACAGCCCATTTACGAGTCATACTTCACGCTGTTCACTGTGCTTCTGACGTTGCAACTCCTCCTTTCGCTGCCTCCACACCGCGGCCCCCTCCTGAACAGCCCAGCGTTCCCGTTCCTTTCGCGCGTCCTCCTCCACTTCCGGTACATACGTCGCCTCCGGGGCTTCCTGTGCCATCTCGGTGTCCTTTTCTCTTAATAAAAGGAGGAACAAATCACCGGCATCGTGGCGGCGCCCGTCTGTAAATCAAATGGATGTTGCTCTCGAGTAGTTGGGAAACGAATCAGGGCTCCTCGACTCTTTCCGGTGTGCTACTGAAATCGTCAAGTGGTTGCTGCTGTCTGCAGAACGATCGCAATATGGTTCCTACCGGATTCGATGGGAATTCGAGTGAAGCTTCCGCTCTGATTGCGTCCGCGGCCCTGCAGGGCTACGTGTAATAATTTACAGCCCCGTCACTCTACAAACAAAACGTCCGCGTGTTGAAGCAACTGTCCCTGGAGGTATCAATCAGTCGGGAAGACGAGGTAAACGGTTTCGAGAATAACGACGTCAGGTCGCATGACAAAGCATCGCTGCTGTTATCATCTGCTATCGATTTAACAAGATATTATCCTTTCTCGAGGAAACGCGACGTCGCTCTCCGTAGTTTGCGAAGTAATCCTACCGATGCGGCAACGACGGGACATCTGATTTGCGCGAGGCAGGCAAACGCGAGGGTCAATCATCCCTCGGGGCCTTCTTTATCCGCAAACGAATCTCGGGCTCATTTTCTAGTTTGTTTCAACCACAGGCTTGGTGCACGTTCGCGCAGGTACTTGCGCGAGAACATACGTTGGATAACAACCTCTGATTAATTCCTGGAAAAACCGGAAAATGAAGAGGCGAATGTGCATGTTTTGGATTTCATACATCTCACATTCCGTCGACAGAATTAATTTATAAACATGGGATCGCCCGTTTTTTGGAACATTAGCAACGTATTATTATTAAGCTCGTTGTATGAAATTCCTGTTTTCTGGATGGAAATATCGCTCAAAAGCTTTGAAGCTGCTGCACGGCTCTGAGTGATAAGGGTGTGTTTCTATACACGCGGTATAATCTACATTCTCGTAGTAGATTATACTACACTTCAACTCCAGTTTATTTCAAAGCATCAAAATATAATAAAGCGCGATAAAGGCATGAAAAAAGAACGTGGAAGCTCATTCATCGACTTATCCGTGAAAATATCTTAGCGAGGTATCCCGGTATTTTGCGATGCACGGAATGCGAACGGCTGGAGGTAAAATGGAAGGACTTCGAGGCTCGCTTGTATAATATCATCAATATCTTTTTATCTGGTAGCAACGACATTGTTACGAGATACTTGGCGAATTTCATTTTAATAATGAAAAACTACCAGCCTCGCAGCGTCTGTGCCCCTCGAATTTAATGAAAATCTCGTTCCCCCTGGTCAGCTCGCCTCGAAAACTGCGGAAATATTCAACGTCGCAGCGCGATAATTTCTTTTGCCACTCGGATCGAAAATTAGTACATTTTTCAGCGGTAATTGCTGCGAAGGAGGAGACACGACTCGCGGCGTTACTTAAGACTGGAGGAGGGGTGGCCATTAATATCGCGCGTATGTCGTTTCGCGAAACATTTTACTTTCAAATACGCTACAAAACCGCTGGCCTTCCCCTCCAGGTGAATTATAATAGAAACAGCGTGAACACATTCGACTCGAGATAACTGCTAAAAAATTAAACAGGCTTGAATAAAACATACCGCATACGATTAAGCCGCGTCATCGAGCTCGAACTGGAGATGCGAGAGCAGAAAAAAGGTGAACGTGTGTCTTCTTGAGATAACCGAGGAATGCTATTTCTATATAATAAACCGAAATTAAGCAAAATACTCTATATTTAATAATGGATACCTATATCTGCTGTCAGACGATCCCCGATTTATTTTGAGCGGTGGATCGTGGTAATCCTCGGAAGGCAGAAAGACAGAAGGCTATCGATTCGACAGAATTGTTCGCGTTGTCCTCGCGGGCAGAGCATTCTTTCGCCGTGGAAGCTCGGGGCAGCTTAATTTCGCGGGAGGTACCATTAAATTTAATACTCACGGCGGTGGAGAAACGAAGTTTCGCGTGTCATGGGAACCGGGCTCGATGCGGACGGGCAACGACTCGCGAAAATACTCGGTAAACCGATTACATCCGTACAAAAGCTACTCACCTGACTATGAGAGCACGCGACTGCCAACCACCCCGTGAATCCCCGGCTCCGTGCAAGTCAGCCACCCTTTGCAGGCTGCTCGCCGGCGTCGAACCTCCACATGCCAGTACATGAGCCAACCCCTTCGCCGGCCTACCCCCGCTGCTACATGCGTCACGATTTACGTCGCCGTTGCCGTTCACCGCTATACCGCTCGACCTTCGACTGCTGGCTCGTGACCAGGGACGTCGGAGTGCGCGAAAGCACCCCTAACTTGACAGGAAATTACGGGTAACCAGTGGGCTTAGAAGAGGGTAACATGATAAAATCGTGTTCAGTCTCTGGGGGATTAATTTTAATTGCGGAATGAGGGGTATTTAATCGCGACGGAGTGGATCGACGAGGGCTGCAAGTCGATTTCGTCGGTTAATCGGCTGAAGAGTTGGAAGTTTCTCTTTATGAAGATTCCAGGACTCGGAATCTTTAGTTAAGAAAATGAAAGTCCTTCGTAAAAGTTGAACGTTCAGGGTTAATCAAGTAGAAGGGCGGGGGGTAGGCCTTCGTGCTTCAGTTATCGATTAGACTCGAAATTATCATACGATTTATTCTTAGCCACGAGTAGCTGTACGACTTGTTGGGTTTGGCCAAGTGCACGGTATACATGCTACTGTAAACTTCATCTAAACTTTAACTAGCATCGCATGTTATCATGCGCCACTGACCTTTCGCGCGTAAATCTTCTCAGCGGTAGGAGTAAACGACTACCGAGTGGGGAATATACTTGAAACTATAATTGCGCCAATGATTCCAACAGAAGGTAGGAATCTTTTCAGAGACACTGGAACTTAAAGCAATATCACAGTAGGTAATATGCGAATGGACTTGAGGATAAACTAGAGATACTACTGTTCTTCCTTGACTACTATTTCAATTGTATCTACTCAGACTAAAAATCAAAGCGCAATTGCATAACTCAGTTCACTTTCCTCCTAGGGTGTATGTATCAGTAAATGAACACGTACCAGTGAATGAACATTTTTTATTAAAATGAGTAAAATAAGTTATTAAAGTAAGCAACTAATTGATTAGAGACTTCTTTTCATTTCTTGCTTCATATCCAAACAATTTTTGCAGCACGTGGAATCAATCGCGCTGCAAACATAATTTTATAATAGTGTTCATTCATTAGCCTCAACTGTTCATTTACTGGTGCGTTTACCCTACTTCCAACTCTAAAGTTCTCCATTCTTTCTCGTGAATAAAAAGCTGATGAACACTTCTTGCTAATCTCTGCTCTTTTCCTACAGTTAGGTATAACGTCCTTCATGGAACAGTCCACCCCACAAAACTACTTCTGCGCGAAAAGGTCGCGGTCCGTTCACATTTTTAGCTGTTCGAATTTTAAATACCGCGGGGAAGCCTCGGATAGTAAAGCAGTGAACTGCCGGAAGAAACCACCAGGAGTGCTGGGATTCCAGCCGGATCCAGCAGAACATGGGATCGACTGGCTGAGATGAAGTAGAAACAGGGATGTCAACCTCTTTGACGTGTAACCACGGTTGCCGAAGGAAATATTTAGCGCAATATGGTTGGTCCCAATCGACGGGAAATGTTGCAAATAATATTCCTCCTGGCTATATGTAGCTTCGCCGGTGTTCAATCTGCCAGCCTCGAGACGGTGAGCGACGAGGAGCTCGTTAATCTCATAAAAACCGAGAAGCATGTGGTCGTGCTGTTCAGTAAGTCTCGTCGGTTTAAATCACAGCATATATACATTAATAGTTTACTGATCTCGATGTATTTACATGGAATGTTTGCAGCGAGGAAGGAGTGCGAGGCCTGTGATAATTTCGAAAATGTAATGATACATTTGAGGGAGGACCTGGTAGACTCCCTGTCCTCCTGGGTCATCAAAGCTGTAGACAGTCAATTACTCCGGCTTTATCACATGGACAAAGAACCGGCTCTTGTGTTCTTCAGGCACGGGATGCCTTTATTATATGATGGTACGAACATAGTTATCACAGCGGAATTTCTCTCCGTTAGATTCTAAGCTAATTACACCCTGTTCCCTTTAAAGGGCCAGTAAACGACGAGGAGATCTTGACTATGTTCACCGAAAACAGAGAACCCACGGTGAAAGAACTAACGGATGATACGTTCGAGCATTTAACTCAGGCTAGCAGCGGGGCCACAACTGGAGACTGGTTTGTCATGTTGTAAGTATCTTTTCGCTTTAGCTTCAAGATGCTTCAACTTGCGAACGTTTCAATCACATTCCTGTGAATATAGCTACGGTTCGGACTGCGTGGAGTGTGTTAGAATGATTGCAAGATGGGAGGCTGTAGGTGCGAAGCTTAAGCAAAGGGTCAACGTGGCTCGCATCGATAAATATACAACTGGAGCATCCACAGCCAGGAGATTTAATGTCTACCAAGCTCCTGAGTTTATATTGTAAGTATAATAACTTGAATAAAGATAATTGGGATGAAGTTCATAATTATAAATGAATGATGCTGCATGTTTTTTATTGTTCTTCTAGCTTCAGACTCGGGAAAATGTATCGCTACCAGATTCCAAAATACGATATTAACTCTTTTGTTTTGTTTGCAACGTACTGGTACAAAAACGTCCGTGCCGAACCTGTTCCTGTACCACAGAGTCCATTGTAAGTGTGTCCAGATTTTTATTTGCTTTGCAATACTGTTTGTTATTAAAGCTGACTTTTTTCCTTCCAGCGATGATTTTGTACAAATGATTGTAAACGTTCTCCGTGAGAATCCATGGATCATGAAGCTTGGCAGTATCTCTATCGGAGTATTTATCATAATTTCTGTAGCATCTAAATTCAGGCGTAAGACTGAGGTGTCTCAGAAGAAAGACTAACTGTGTTACGCACCAAAGAAATATGTTATGGGTACTGGTGCTAATCTATTTGTTTACTATACTGTACAGAAGCACAATTCAAACGAATGAATTTTAGTTCGAATAAAATTACTTCCCCATTCCGTATTTGACGAGCCGCATTTAAATTATGATCTCGATTCCGTTCCACGGAATCATTTATCTCCTGAAATACTCTATATATAGACGTAGGCTTCTATCATTCCACGAACGCATTCAGTGCTCATAATATACATGCTTAGAAAGGATAAGAATGGGTGTACATTATAGTTCGAGGAATTGTTTTTTTATTTCTTATAAAATAATATGTACGATAGTCGCGACAGAGCTAATATTTTGACAGAAATGTTTCCTACATTTTCAAATAAATAACTCGTGGATCGGCGTTGCTGTTAAACGATGTCACAGTCTTTAACATGCGTACATAATATCTTTTTCTAACGAGAAATGTCTACTTAGGGTAATTAAATTAACCTTATTGCGGTGCTTGTGTGCCTCCCAGGTACTTAAACGTACCTGCCGGTGGCCCGACGCGCGACTCTCGCGGACCGCAAAGGGTTAGGTGCTTCACAGGGGGAATTCCACTCGCGCCCAAATCGCCCGCGACCGTAGGAATATTTCCATTTTTTAATAAAATGATATGTTCCTGTTTTCCAGTCGCAATTTATAGTTAAAAACCTGTATTTTCCGATAATGGGTCTTTCACAGATTTCTCTTCCAAATTTCAGATTTTTCATAAATTTTAAAATGTTAACCATGGGCGTTGCGCGTGATCTGGGCGCAAGTGGAATTCTCCCGCATTTATACCCATTTATTTGACAATTAAATACAAGTGAACCTAAAGCAATGTATTTACTTGGACATAAATTGTACTTTAACTTATACATATTAAAGAAACGAATATGTTTGAATATAAATACTTGCGCATTCATTAGGTACCATACACAACACGTCTTCTATCATTTTTATCGATAAGCCAGTAGAAAAATAAAGTGAAATTGTAATATGAAATGCATCAAGCTCTTTGTAGCGTAACATAATGATTCCAAAACAATAGTTTTCGATTTCTTACATCCTTTATAATAATACTATGCTGGCTCACAAGCCACTTTGTGCAACACATGCATTACAGAAATCAGCTTTGTGCATTAACGTTTTAAAATTACATTTATTCCCTGTGCGATATTTTTGGTCTTATCAACGGAAAGTTTTGCATCTACGTTAAACATTATCGACTGATATATTTATCCTAAAGACCGTGGATGGGTCGGCCAATGCCATTCTGATACTGTTCTCGAATTTCTCTTGGATGGACGAGAACTCCATCATGTTACTCGGCTTCGAGTCGATCCAGAACCCATCAAACTCGTAGAACAGATAACAATAGAAGTGATGAAAGGCACGAATCGTTGGCAAGGTTTTAGAGGAATTATAAATATGAGTCTTAGCTGTTCCATCTTTCAATAAACGTAGAGCCATGCTCGTTAAGTTTATACCAACTATGGCGAACGCGTAACCGTAACGCGGGTGCGTAGAATGCGACAGTACGTGTGTCGCGGCGCTGGGATATTCTTGAGCAAAATAAACGAGATTCTCTAATCCCAGAATTCCCATTCCACGAAAGTCCGTCTTCGGATCGTCTCCCTGAAAGCCGATCTCTTGCCATTGCTTTGTAACTCTAGCGTCTAAAGGCTCGTAAGGCATCAGTGAATTCCACAGCTGCAGCAACAACAATTCGTGCTGCGGATTCTCGGCGTCGTAAGGCGTTTTTCTAAGCTCTTCGCACTCGACGCAGAGTTGCCTATAGCCCCAAATTAATTCTACGCATTTACCGAACGACTTGGCGAAGTCGGGATGCGCGGTTGGATTTATATTCTTGGTCACCAACACTGTTCTAATAGCTTCCTCTAAGATCCTGCGCTCCGTCTTAGTTGTGATCCCGCGTTGATCCGCTAGATCGTTCAGGTGGGTCACGAGGGTTTTAATATTGGCGTCTCTTGACTGATTAAGAGATTCTTCTACAGCTAGAGTCCTCGGTGCTCCGGATAGCTCCCCATAGCAAATTCTCTGCAGCTGGCACATTTGCGTTGTGTGGCGTAACAACCATTTTATAATGGGTCTGAAATACCAGCACACTACTGACCATAGATACAGAAACATATTTTCTGTCAATTACGAATCGTGGTACAAGGAAATTCCTCGTAAATCCCTCTTTATAACCGAGTTATGATAAACCTCTTCCTGTCATCTTTCAAAACGGGGTTGTCCCCATCGGTGTTTTCGGAAACAATCAGATCCTCGAACGCGAGACTCGACACTTTGATAGATATTCTGACAAAGACGGCGTCGTCTTGTCATACACCGTTAAGATCGGAAGGCAGTGCACATAACCTGTGCCATTGTAACTAACACACATGATAGAAGTTCCGACTTTGTTGAGTGGAGAGCGACTCTGTCTACGGAGCTGTACTTCGTAGGCAAGGGAAACAACAAAACTGTCGGTTTCTACGTAACGCTACCGAGAAATCATCGATTTTCCTCGAACCTTTACTCTCAAAGGGTAAAGATCAATAATAACCCGCTAAACTAACGCGCTACAGATGAGTAGAAGAGGTCACCAACTATACCATCATCCTGTACCAAATTTCATTCGACCTACCGCACGTACCTGCTTTGCACTGTCGACTTATTGTTAGTTAATTTGCAATCCGGGCCGTACATGAAAGAAAAATGTGGAATACACGACTATGATATGTATGGAAAATTTCAAATGTTTCTATCCTCCGAGTAAGACAATTATTACGCTAATTTTCCATTCGCCTTGAGCATTTGCCCTTGGCAAGGTGTAATGTTTACAAGCTCAGAATCATTTGATTATTTACGTTAACCCCGGTACGAGGTGTACGCAGAATAATTAGGAATATGAAGAAAGGACATTTTTCCCGAAAGGAAGGATAAAAAATATGGAATAACATTTTTCCTTACTAGCCTTCGTTTATTGGAAAATTCGTTTTAAAAGCAACCGAGTCGCGCCCTTTCTTTGCGACGCCCGGTATAGTAAACCGATAAAGATCATGAATTTATTTATGAAGTTTTTTGAATAAAATTTTGTGAGTGAAACAGAACCGAAGCAACTTCAGTCAATTCAATCCCGAAACGTCAAAACTCTTCATCCCTTTTTCACCGGTACAAAAGAATAACAGTTAATTGAAACCCACGCAGTGAAAAGAAAGGACACTTTATGAATGGAGACCGAACGTGTGTTCAGGTCGGATACTCCGACGGACAGCTCGAGCAACAGTGAAAGCTTTCAGAACATGGAGAATCTGTGCAAACAACTGTCGGATGATGAGAGTGCAGAGCAGGCTAAAACAAATCCTGCCTTAGCGTTAGATCTTCGAAGCATACTTCCAAACTTCGACCCTGCGTCTGAGCAAGACGACTCGGAGAAGCTTTCGGCTGTCCTCGAACAACCGGAAGACTCATCCACGATCTTAGAGGGCCCTCGATCGTTACAGCACGACCAAGAGGACAGAGATTTGAAGTATTTAAAAGAGTAGTCAGCAAATTATAAAAATTCAAAGTAAACTGCATGATTTCCAGTTGCTTTCTTAGGGAACGCATACAGTCGCTGCGCGAGGTGCTGACAAGCCTGAAAGACGAGTTGAGGACGGAAGTAGCTTTGTGGAGGAGAGAGAGAGAAGAGTTGCAACTTATGCGTGAAAAAGACGACGCGATGGCTTTGGAGGAAGCAACAGCAGCTGCGCGGGCAGCTGCAGCGGCCTACGCAGCGGAAGGGCCGTTGTCGAATAATTTGGGTAATTCGAGAATGTTCGTGCAATTTTACTGCGTGGTTCGAATGCACAGAACTGATAAACTAGAGGCGCGATATTAGCGCGTAAATACATAGACATATATTTTCTCTTAATTAAATGTAGTTTTATAACTGAAATAACCAAAAAGTACAAAATAAAAAAAATTAAAACCGACTTCAAAAAAATTAAAGTGCACTAAAAAGTAAAATTTTTTTTCTTATTTATTCTATGATTCGCAGATTTTTTTACGTTGGCGGCGCATCATTTGCACTGTGCAAATCCATCGTCGACTTAAAAAATTTGAGAGTCGTAGAGTAAATAAAGAAAAAATATATTTTTTACTTTTTAATGCATTTATATTTTTTTGAAGTCGGTTTTAATTTTTTTTTAACATTTTTTTATAACGAGTTGACACGGGCTGAATGCTTCCGAAGCTAACCGATGTGCCCCTACCGAAACTCTGCCTTTTCTCCTACAATCCTGCTTCCCTTGTATATATGTCTATGCTTGAATAGTTCATATTACGGAGACGACCGGGGGATAGTTCAGTTCACCATAAAAGGGATGCTTTAGATATCAACTCGGAGGACACGTTCACGGAGCTCTCGATACTCGAGTACGAGAAGAGGCTGGCCAAGTATCAGGACGAGTTCTCCTTCACCCAGGCGGAGAAACGATACAACGCTCGCTGGAAACTAGTTGCCAATGCGTACAAGCAGAAGCTGATGGAAGTCGAACGACTGTGCAACGAGGAGCTGGAGAAGGTTCAACAGAACGCGAATTACCTCCAACCTCTTAAGGAAATGGTATCGCAATGGTACAACGACGAAGAAAACCACGGAGACTCGATTAAAAGCAGCAACTTTAGTGCCGATTTGCAGAAACATACGATCCTCAACGAGAACAACGTGCATAACAGTTACATGTTCCAGAAAATTGACGCGGAAGTCAATATGGCGCCGGAAATATATGCTGCCAGATTCAAGAACGAGGATCTGGTGAAAAACGACAGATTTTACGGGCAATCTTAACTTTCCCCATTTCCAGATTCATTGGCACATCAAATTTTTGCTATACATTTAGTACGGACTTGTTCATGCCGTTTATTGCGACGATCAAGATTAAAATTTGTATCAATCTCGCATTCGAATTTTTAATTTCTTTTAAAACCTACCAACAACCGACTTCCTGTCACGGAAAGTTTATAATATAGAAACATGCAGAGTTTTTCGGTGCCCGATGTCGTTGTTTTAATATTTCCCGCGCATTCCTATATATTGTTTGGCCGGTGGACCGGTGCAGGTCCTGAGATATTGGAAAATTCCACTCGTGCATACAATGAACAAATTCACGAGATAACACTTGCTCGATAGCATTGAGATGAATAGAATGATTCGAAACAGTATTCGACCGCGAACGATTAAAAATAAGTGTTTAGAGTATCATGCCAAATGAAACGTGGACCGCTGGTTCCATTTGTCCCGACGTTCCTTATCCATTGCGTGTTGTGTCAGTTTGTGACGTGTGAGAGCATAGACTGTACATAAAAGTGTGAAATAAGCGGCGGAAAGAACGATACCAGCGCCACTCGAGGGGAAAAGTTAGAAGCTTATAAATGGCCACAGATTTTAGGTAGAGTGTCCAAGCCTTGTGTGCGAGATACAACCAGATACATCACACACAACTGACTGGACTGACTGGTTTCGTTGCCGGTTGTGTTCAAGTTGAAACGGAACTGGACCCCGTTTTGTTTAGTTAATTCTACCGTAATTTGGGTGGCAAACGATCGTGACCATGTTGCAGTCTATATTCGACGATCTGCGGCGATTAAATAAACGGCAGGTAAACACGAATCCTATAACACAAATCCACGTAGGCTCTCGGCAGCGAGCACATATGGTCGATCGAACGTAGTATCACTGACAACGATTCCCGGTCTTGTTTTTACAGTTCCTGTATCAAGTGCTGAATTTCGGCATGATCGTTTCGTCTGCCTTGATGATCTGGAAAGGCTTGATAGTTGTAACAGGCAGCGAAAGTCCAATCGTGGTTGTCCTCAGGTATTTGAATACTTAACCTAATCAGTTCTCCTATGGCACATTTTTCGCGCGAATAAGTGCACGGTTTGAATCGTAGCGTCGTCGAGTTTCTGCTCGTCGCAACGTACACTCGGTGTATCATTAACTATACGCGCATAAACAAATTACAATACATCGAGGTTGTTTATGTGCGTTGCGAATTACGCGGGAATCATAAATGCAATAATAATTATTTCTCATTCACACTCGCGAGATGATCGAACTCCTTTCTGCTTTATGGAACGAAATTACGAATCTGCATATTTACGATATTTTTTACGGGTTTTTTCGTCCATGTTATAGCGGTAGTATGGAACCAGCATTTCATAGGGGGGATTTATTATTTTTAACCAAATACCAAGACGAGCAAGTCAGGGTAGGGGAGATTGTTGTTTTTAAAGTTGAGGGAAGGGATATTCCAATCGTACACAGAGTACTTAAACTACACGAAAAGTAAGTATTCGATGGAGAGATGGGACTGGCCTGTGGTCAGCGTAGATGTAAGCCAAATTACTGAATGCAAATTAATCCATTCTAGGGGCGACCAAAACAATACCGTTAAGTTTCTTACAAAGGGCGATAATAATTCCGTCGACGATAGAGGTTTATACGCTCCGGGTCAGTTGTGGTTAACGCATAAAGATGTCGTTGGTAGAGCAAGGGGTTTCTTACCATACGTCGGGATGATCACTATATTCATGAATGAATATCCGAAATTTAAATATGCAGTATTAATATACTTGGGACTATACGTTTTGGTGCACAGGGACTAAACGTATTTCATATAGGATATTATATGAAATAGACTGTCATCGATTGTCTACAAAAAAAAGAGCGCATTGTAAAATTAAATGCTGATTGATAATTCAAATACACGTGTGGAGCTATGTACAATGTGATTTTATGTCTCGTTGATTTCATACCACTCGAGGAACCTTCTGTACGCAAGACACAAACGATGTAACAGTTTCACGAAAAATGTATCTGTGTACTTACGATAGCGATAAGAAAATATCGGGGCGTGCATGCAAAGCTCCGGTACTTTTTATATTCTATTACGCGGTAATGGTAACCCTATCATCACTGGTAACATTAAACGTACAAACAACTTGATTCCTGGTATAATATTGTTGTTGTTTTGCCAAAATTCATTAACTCGGTTCTTTATATTCCTATTTAGAATGCGATAAGTTACTTGAATATTCCTTAATCAGTGTCTGTTCCATGTAAAAGTAGTTTACACATACTTAGTATCACATTCGTATAAGAATGCTACTACGATGCACAACTGATGAAATTTGTAAATTATTTTTATATGAATTTTATAATAAATCGTAACTAAATCACGTTTGAAACTTTACATTCATCGCGGCTACTAGTTAATGACTTTTGTCAGCACAACAATGATATGGACGACGATTTTGAATTTCCTTTGTTGCTGGATGAATTATTTTTAGGTATACTACCACACACATAGACCTAATCTAACTAAACCTCTTACGAAAATTGCTTTAATATTTTCGTTATTATTAAGATTTTTATTTTTCGAGTAAATTATCATAATTGTGGATGGATTGTAATTGTGACTGAGCTTTTAGTCTCAATTATTTTCAAGGTATTGAGTATTTGATAGAAATCTATAAACTCTCTGTATAAAGCAAAAAAAAAAAATAAGAACAAGGGAAATTTTGGGAAGATTTACAGTAAAGTGTATATACTTGAGTAAGTTTTTAATTTTTACTGCACATAAGAGTAAGCGTATCTTTCCTATCTTCTCCACTGTGGCAATATCTGTACATAATGTTTTTCTTCACCAGAACACAGAATATTCTAAACGGTTTAGAGTACAATATTGTATAAGTAACAATACTTCTAGGCAGTCCTTAAGAAAACCTTTCCATATTGACTATGTTTAGTCCAACGCAATGTAATTCTTGTCTCTGACTGTCTCGAATTATACAATAAATGTATAATATATCAGTTGCGTATAATGTATCATCTTTATTCCTAGAAGTTTATTTTATCGTTTCTGCAGGTTCCTTTCTTTTGTCGAATTTACTATCTTAATAAAAAAAAGGAAAACTTCGTGTGAGTCAACGGTCTATCACTATTTACGTATTATCACCGAAAAGATAAGCCTGTCAGCAAATAATTATATGTTTGATGAAATTGGTCGATTTTATTTGGATTTGCAGCTTCCAGCCACTATCACGAATTTTTAATTATCTCTTTTTACGTACGATATCTACATAAGACGCGCATTCACGAGTTATCGTTTCGCAGCGTTTCAAGTATTTTTAATGCACACCACGCGTAAGAGAACGCCCAAGTGACCTGAATCCACTTGAGGAGAAAAATATTTATGTTACAGACATTTATGAATCATGTCAAACAATCCTTATAGCCATGAATAGCAGGCACTAAAACGTAAGTAAGATGATATCCTGTGTGCCCTTACTAATGGCGCGGATCTATTCGAATCCACGTTTCCTTCGGCGTGACGATCAAACCAGGTAACTTGTCTTCGAGCCTCGTCGGTTCGCCCTCCACGAACGAAAGATTAAAGTTCTGCAGCAATCCAGCGAACAGTGAGAATATATTATATCTCGCGAAAGTTTCACCCATGCAGACACGATGACCTGATTATAAAAAAAAGCGGCGTTACCTTCAACCTTCGTTCCCCAAGTTTATCAACTTTCACCGTATCTCGCGCAATTATTGATTATACTGTCTGGACTCGACATAATTTGCCCTACACAATAGTTATGCACTTACCCAAACCAAAAGGGAGCGTCATATCTTTGGCCAGTGTGCCGTTCTCTTGAAGAAACCTTTCCGGCCGGAATTTCTCAGGATCACCCCAGAATTCTGGATCTTCGTTCATTCCCGCTAAGTTCGTGATGATGAATGTGTCTTTAGGAATGGTATAGCCACAGAGAGTAGTGGCCTTTAAGGCTCTATGAAACACGCCGAATGGTGTCAAGGTTTGGTACCTCATTACCTCGCGCATCGTTGCTTCGGTGTATGGTAAACTGGAAAATAATGGTCAAGTTCATATTCCCATATTTAGTGACCATTGGGACTGAGTACCCGGTAAACGCCAAATTAAAAAAAGAATCTATCGTAAAAATGTGACATACTTTTTCCTGTCGTCCCACGTAACGTGTCTACCTGTTCCGATCACAGTATCTATTTCCCCTTGCACTTTTTTCAAGACATCCGGGTGGTGCATGACCAATTTGATAGCATGCGTGACAACACTCGGCATCGCTGATAAAGCCGGGAACATAACATCGAGTAGTATCATAAGAAGCTGCTCGTCGGAAAACGTACTCATTGCGCTCTGCTTCTTCATCTGCTCGAAGTATCTGTCGGTCAGTCCTCTATCGCTACCGTCGCTATGCGTGTTTTTCTGTTTTAGTAAATGCTCCTGCAACAGATTTGGTACAGTTCCATCACCTATTCTCTTCGATTCACAGAGCACGGATTTTTAAATTCACAGCGTACCCCGATGAAGTCCCTCAGACGGTTATTTGCTTTTATAATCTCTGCGTAGCTAAACATATTTCCGAAATATTTCAAGAACGCCCTTTGGAAAATGGCCCCACCGGTGGTGTCGTTTGATCTTTGGAACAACATAGCGGCTCCGCAAAAGTTTCTCAATTTTTCGTGCTCCGATCGATCGAATCTGTTGCCGAACATTATGTCCCATATACTGTTCGCGGAATACGGGAACAGGATGTCCGGGAATAACGCGTGTCTCTTCTTCAAGAATGTCTGGAAAATGTGTATAATGTATTCGTAAAAGCTCTGGCACTCTATCTAGTCAAAAGTTTCGTTCAACAAATTCGCGGTAATAATTTAGGATCTGTTTAATTCTATGTCAATTCTGTTGGATTCAGAAATACTTTTTCAGTGTCGTTAATGGGACCCTCCTTCAACATATCGATAAGCAGAGTAATTTCCTCCATCATGTGACCCTCATATTTATCTTGACGCCTGCCGAAGCCAAAGTCCCGCATATGTCGGAGGGAAAAATTTCTTTGTTCATGCCAGAATGTGCTCTCGGTGAAGAAAATACCTAAAGCATCGGATATAATAGTAGCTACCATAGATGCCTCGTCACATTCTCGCAAAAATATCAAATTTTAGTTGCGAAGACATACCTAACTTCTTTCCCAAAGCTCTCGCCTTCACAACGTCGACCTCGGTCGGCCTGCCGTCAAATTCCTCTCTCAGGAACACATCTTTGATAGTTGAATAGTCATTCACAACGATACAAAAGATACCGCCAAGGTAGCAAGTGACGAGTTTCGATTTCAATTTGTCGACATAGTATCGGACTGTTTTATGGGGAAATTGGTAATTGCCCCAAAGCAAGTGCAAGTAAGATCCAACTATCGGTAGTCGCGGAAGACCTGTTGTCAATAAATGATAGAAGTTCAAGAGAATACGACGATAAAAACTGATAGAAAAATGAAATACTTCATGCGCAATTTATTCAGAGTAAAAACAATTTATAATTTGTTAATGATGCGTAATTAAATAAATAACAGAAGACTTACAGGGCGGGGTGTTTGGCGGTACCGAATTGATAAATTCGTAAATCTTGTATCCTATAATCACAAGTATTATTGCAATTAGAAGGGGTGACATTCTGCCACCAGTTCTGGACACATACTGGCCTTTCGCACTACATACTAACTTCTTGTTGCCTTACAACGCGTGCTCAGGGCCGTCGTGATTTCTGTAAAATATATGGAGTATTCTACTTTTGAAATTTTGCTGTGCGTGGAATTCCACGTTCAGAAATTTCGAAGGCGTATTACCATTTTTTATGTTTTCATTGCGTACTACTGTTTTTCGGCTGCTGAGATTTGATTTTTTAATTTGTACTCCCCTGCAAACTGCACACTCAGGGAAGATTTGTTTCGCCGACCCTGCGAATATTTCGTTGAAATCATAACGGAAAAATATAAGTGCCGGGAGTTCTTCTGCAGATAACTAGTCCCCTTTATCTTCCTGTACAAAGTCGAATCTCTGGGCGTGTAAACTACGAACGCAAAAATCTTATCGTTCCAAACTTCGCTGTACTATGTCCCTCCTTCCTCTCTGCCTATCTCATTTGGAGTGTAGGTAATATCACAAAGGAGCATTCTAACAAAACTGTTTATTTTACAATACAAATTACTATACATTCATTTTTTAAATCACAAATAAGGTATCTAAGTACTATTCAATTTCATTCTGTCGTATCGTATCCTAAGAAACTACAAAAAATAATGTTTCCTTCTTTTTCTTTTAAATAATGTGGCCCGTAATTCGTTAGGTTCGACTCTAAAACAGACTTACGTAGTTTATTCACTCAAAGTATTTGGTATCGCCTAAGCATACTACTTGCAGACTATTTTTAATCACCGACCGCATCCGATCGTCGTTTAAAACTGCACAGCCCACATTCGGGGACAGTTTATATAACAAACAAATGCAGTCTTCCAAATTCTGTATTATCTCCTTGTCAAACACGGGTGTCTCTGATAAATCAAAATGTAATTTCAAAAATGCAGTGTACAGGGGTATACAGTGCGCTGCCACCCGTAGATGAAACATCAAAAGGAAGGTTTTGGCGGTCTAGAAAATTATATTTAATGCACAGAGGAGTCGAGAAACACAATAAAAATTACACACAAAGGGATTATTTACCTCTAACGTTGCCTTTAAGGTCCTCAAATCCGTATGATGCTCGCAATACTCGGACAGTATTCTCGTTAGC
The DNA here is from genome assembly GCA_960531205.1 of Andrena bicolor. Lineage (NCBI taxonomy): Eukaryota > Metazoa > Arthropoda > Insecta > Hymenoptera > Andrenidae > Andrena > Andrena bicolor. The sequence continues at coordinate 20,439,367 of OY482666.1, read as the reverse complement.
CTCTCGCACCACTTGGCGCACCCGATGTTAGTTAAAAGTTGCGGCAAGCTTAGCATGTAAACACATCGCAGTTCCACGTTCTGCTCGAATTCCATATTATCTAACAGAATTATTAGAACATCGTCGCGGTGCGTCCACTGTAATAATACATAGTATAGTATACAAATCTTAAATATAAGATTTATATTTCAACCGATAGCTAAATCTAAGGAAACTTACTTCGAACACATTTAACGTCTTATCCCAGTGTTCAATGGTAGCTAGTAGACTCGTTATACACGAATATACCAATGTCACGTATTTGGCTTCTCTCTGACGCGTCAAACGCTCTAAGGTATGAAAGATTACTTTGGCATATCCAGTATCGATTAATCCCTTTTTCTAAAACGCAAATTCAGAAGTTACCGTCAGCTTAAACGCTGCATAGTCTATAGAGTTTTGACTTTTACCAAGTGAGAATGTTGTACGATTTGATGCAAACATTCAAGACCTATTACAACATTATCTGGCACATAGTCGTCAACAAGTATCAAAGCTGTTGGAAGCACATCCCCGATGTGATGGTACAAAGCTGGTTTCTGGGGCAAGAAATATGGATTTTAGTACACGGCGTAATTATAGTCAGGGATCAAAAAAGTTCTGGACCTTTTTAATAGGTTCTATTTGAAACGTGTACCATGGAACTTTTTTAAAAATGTTCTCACATTATATAAAGTAAAAGTTCTTGAAAATAAAAGTTCTAGTTGGCATGGAACTTATGAAATATAAAAATAAAAATTTCTCTACAACAGGAATAGATATTTTGGTCATCAATATTAAAAAAGTTCTCAATTATTATAACAAATACTGAATATTATGCAATGAATAGTACTATAACAATAATAAATAATTATTACAGTTAAATTGATATTCTGAATGTGTTATTTATTTGTAATATTCACCTATGTTGTGATTTTCATAATTTTTATTCAATAAACATGACGAATCTATTATATTGTTAAATAAAACTACTACCCATAATAGTTTAGTATTTTTCTTTATCTTATAGAACTGTTTTTAATAAATGTTCTAATATAACTGTTTCCATGGAACTTTTATTATATAAGTTCTAAAACATTTGTTCCATGAGAACACTTTCGAAAGGAGTTCCTAAAAGTATCACTTCTTTCAATAGAAATTCCACAGGAACAGATATTTTCTTGAACGAAACATATAAGTTCTAACAGAATTTTTTAAAAATAACAGTTCCAAAACTTTTTCGATCCCTGAATTATACCTTCACCCATTCTACCAACCTCGATTTGATATAACATCCACTTGTAACACGCCACAGCTGCTGGATAAGATTTCCAAGTGTCTTTCAATAGTTTGGGTCTTAACGTTAACAATACTGTGGTGAAGTTATCCTGTTCCGTTAGAAACTGCGAGACGCTCTGGCATCTATACAACTCTAAGACTCCGCTGAGTAATTCTTTGGCAATGGACACAGACTCCATCGTGTTCCAGACATTCTTCTCGTGGTGCTCCCCGATGAGCGACAACAAGTTAATGGCAAAGCTTCTGACTACGGAGGCGCTCAAATCTATCTGCGCGTCCCCGGTGTTACGGCTGTGGACGATATGCTCGAGCATGGACCTGATGCTTCGCAGATTCCTGTCCACGACTTGCCTGTACTCCCTGAAATCCTTCTCCTCGCATGGCCGATTAGCACCGATCGTTTTCTCAGGAGTGCAGCTCTTCTGAACGAGATCGACGCACGCCGGCCATAAACCCTCCTGGGAGAAGTCGGCCGTGATTTTCAGAGCTTCGAGCTCTTTCAACAGATCGTTCATGTTCGAATACGTGCTGTTAAATATTTCCAGCCAGAGATAACGATCGCCTCTCCTGCGAATCAACTTCTCCGAAACGACTCGTTACATTCGCGTGTGCACACCGAAACTGTCATTTTCTCAATCGTCCAGAAGAACACCTCGGTGGAGCTTACTCCTCGGATACTCCCGGTCAAAGAAATAATTCTGGCCTCCCTTTAACGCACTTTGCGAGCTTTCAACAACAACGGAATTGATCGAACGCAGTAGTACGCGCTCGAACATGTGACACGTAAAGCTCTTGGACTTGTTGGATCATAGAATATGTTAACATTTGGTGTAGCAATGCAGAATCGAGAATTCTTCCGCCCTGTTCGCCTCTGTGTTAATTCGCGGGATATAATTGTTGTATTTTGCAATGTTACTCGATGCCTCGAAACCGTGATCGATACGATCCTCACGGGGCCTCGGTGTATCTGTCATTCTTCCCTTCTCTGCAGCGCATTGTCGTCCGCGAGTCGGTTCTCCTATTTACGTGCACCTTTTCTTTCTTTCGCTTAACATGCCTTCTTCGTCCGTTGTTCGCGCGGGTGTACAGCTGTCGCGGCCGTGTCGCAATCGTATTACGAAGTTCGCGTGCGTTTACGCGTGAACGAGATGAAATTTCGATGAGCACCGTCCAGCACTGTATTTCTTTGCATATCGCCCGCTAATATTGAGCGTCGTGTCGCGTAACCGTAAGTCGCTCGTTGCTTTCCGCCACTTTTCAAGAGCCTTGGTAATTATGAATTAATGAAGGTGTAGCTGGTATATAGTTACGATATGGCTGAGTACCGTTAGTTCATTTTTTATTCTTTCATATTATTTCATCGCGCCACTCGACTTTTCATTCTCGACGAGACGTAGAATCAGTCGTTTTAGCCTCGCCACCATCTTGCTTCCTACATGTAAGACACCGCCCTTCGAACGGTTATTACATTCATAAGTTTCTTATTTCATCGTCTCAGTGAAATGAGTCGTTTACAAAAAGGCATTTAAAAAACTTTCGCACTTGTCGTTCGCAGCGTTTTTGCAGAGCCTCTTCTTCGAGTTACATAACCTCACTCTTCGGAATCCATCGAATTTTACGGGTCACGATAGAAGTCGTTAAATACGGTGTCAATAATGACGTTGCCACGAGCTTAATAATCGTGTAATTTCTATGAAAAACTCATCGAAATTAGTGATTAACTCCGTTTTTCTAAATCACAGCCCCGTCATGTTTCCATGAATCTCAGTCCTTTTAACCCCGGTTCTCTTAAGGATCTTGTTCTTGTGCTACGTCAGGAGTAGGCAGTGATTCTGAAATCATGGCAGAATTAGCTGCATTTCTCGGTCAGGAAATTCCCGAGGGGAGAAACAACCTGGCCGACAATCATATAAACCTCGAACGGGTCGCTGATTATTGCGAGGCGAACTACTTCCAAGCGGAGAACAAAAGAATAGCCTTGGAAGAGACAAAGAACTTTACGACCCAGTCGCTGGCCAGTGTCGCTTATCAAATAAACACTCTCGCTTATAATTTCTTACAACTGCTGGACTTGCAAACGTCCCAGCTGGCCGAGATGGAAAGCCAAATGAATCATATTGCCCAGACAATCATGATACATAAAGAGAAAGTAGCCAGGAGAGAAATCGGCGTTTTAACAGCCAACAAGATTACTGTACGTCAGTACAAAATCATTGCACCGGCGAATCCTGAGAAGCCGATTAAATACGTGAGGAAAAGCATCGATTATACGATGCTGGACGATATTGGTCATGGAGTGCGTAGCAGTGGCACTCCCAGGAGTAAACAACGCGGAGGTAGCCAGGGTAGCGTTCAAAGTTTAGGTGCTGCATCCACTGGCTCGGGTTTAGGCGCCGCTATGGTAGGCCCGGCTCCCACAACGAAGCCACCTACTCCTCCTCAGTCAGTGAGAACCGGTGCGTAAGAAAGTGAATGTATATTTCTACCCTGTCTAGTTGGCAAACGCAAAAGAACGTGATTTTCAGGAATTTTTTATAAAAAATGTGATGTATGTTTCTTACAACTATTTCCTTATTTTATAAGTACATATATGCAAAAACCCTCAGGAATGTTGTTCTAGGAAAATATTAAATGATGAAGGAATAACAGCCACTCTCCCGGAAGCTATTTTTTTTAGCGATAAGCACGATTTTTCTGAGCTGAATCAGCTGAAATCAAAAAGTGAAGAAGATTCTGTTAATATATAAGTTTATCTCGTCCGTCAACGAAGGATTTTTAAAAAAAATGATTTTAAATAAAATGGCGGCCGTTTAACGCAAAACCATGATTTTCGATGTCTGAATTGTTCGTTTTTCGTAAATTAAAAATCGAGTTTGCATCGAAAACAAAAGTCCTAAGTTCACGAACTACATAAACTCATACACTAACAGAATCTTCTTCACTTTTCGATTTCAAATGATCCGGCTCGGAGAAATAGTGCTCACCGCTAAAAAAATAGCTTCTGGGAGAGTGGCTGTTATATTCATTCACTTTTTAATGTTTTTCTATAATAAAATTACCGAGAGTTGCTGAATATATGTACTTTTAAAATAAGCGAATAGTTGTAAAAAATATACATTAGATTTTCCATAAAAAATTTCCGAAAATCGCGTTTTTTTTTCGCCTGCCAACTAGGCACAGTCTATACATAATCTAATGTTAGTCTGTTTCGTGCAGGAACATTGAGCAAAGGATCACGAGAGTACAGAACACCACCCGCAGTTGCTCCACCTCAAGTTCCTAGTCACTACGCTCCGAATTATCCACTGGGGCACCCACGCAGGGAGCGCGGCCCTGGCTACAGTACCCTGCCTTTGCACGCGCATACTACGCACGCGGGGCACAACGCGAATCACAACACCCACTCTAACACTATGTCTCAGCATACTTCGCCACCTCAAATAGGAACGGTTCACCCGTTGCAAAGTCATCCTCAAACACCACCACCTGCGCCGCCTAGTGTCACGGCAGGATACGCTCAAGAACAGCTTAACAGCATGCCCCGTAAGTGTTAATTTCTAATTTGCTGTCCAAGCGAGGGATAATTGTTTAATGCCTGCTTCCAGCACCACCTTCTCCACTGGTTGGTATCACGGGCGATATGGCAGATTACACTGGCCACCACACTTTGCCACATAGACTCTCGCATCAGATTAGCCGAAGTAGCGGTGCAAGCAGCCCGCCACTGCCGCCGCCGCCGCCGCCGGAACAGGATGAACACCCACAATTCGGCAGGCCCACACCGTCCAGTGGTGCTATTATGCCTATCGTGCCGGACGAGGAGGATCTGCCTGGATGGGTGCCGAAGAATTACATCGAGAAGGGTATGTCGCAACATTTATTTTTTAAGTAGTAGAATTCCTAGGCGGGGCCATAAGATAATGGAGTGTTACTCTTGTAGTGGTCGCAATTTACGATTATTACGCTGACAAGGAGGATGAATTGAGTTTCCAGGAGAGTTCTGTAATTTATGTGTTGAAAAAGAATGACGATGGGTGGTGGGAGGGAGTCATGGACGGTATAACGGGTCTGTTCCCTGGTAACTACGTGGAACCTTGCGTCTAACAAGCTCCCCGATACTGCATTTACGTATATCAAAAAAGACTGTAAATTTAAGGGGCGCACCTGAATCACCGATTTTAATATCTTATTTAGCATTAATAAGTAGCATTAAGGTAGATCGATAGAACGATACGGAGCGGCGCGACACAATACGGTACACGACACAGTAAAACCAATTACAGACTCTTCCTAAAAACCTCAAATATCACGCGAGTTTTCTAAAAGAGAAATCAAACTAACCAATCTTTATATTGGCATAAGAAAGTGTATTTTTTGGTAAACAGTATTTCCTTGGGTGAATGTTATTTTACCTCGACTCTCAATGGATCGGTATTTATATATAAACATATACAGATAGGAACACGTAATTGTTATTCTAAATACGCAATACATTAGCAGGTAATTGTACGAGTGTATCTTAGCCGTAACATTAGGGATAGGCTAATGAGTAATCAAAATACCAAACGTCCTATTATCGCATTACGAGGATTTTAGCGCCTTACATTCGCGAGAATTTTGTGGCGTAAACCGCTACCAGGCATAGCACGCGTTCTGTTCGAGATGTCCAGGGTAATGAGTTTAGTACGAGGTTATTTCTCACGGGATAAGGTAGTCTGATAGCTAGTTCTTCTAAGGAAAAGATTATTTCATCATTCTTCTCGACACCAGCTGGTAGTGTACTCGTAATATGGTCAATTGACTTGTGTATCATTTAGGACTGCAATGATTTCATTCAACTAGATTTTGCGGTGCTTAGTCGTTCAAAGCTAAGGGAACAGTCCGCATAATATTCGCACATTGTGCGGTACTAATTAAGTCATTAGTGCGCTATTAAGGCCAGATATAAGTACCGTGTAATTGGCCAGCTAATGCGCGCAGTTGTGTCTCCATTTCCCGCTTGATGCACTTTAAATTTCCCTTTATACGCTCTGAAATGCTTGTATAGACAATAAAAGTCTCGTTTGCCGCGAGGTGTGCGTACGTACTACGAAATTGCCCGTGGTGCAGGATTTGTGAATAAAAGGAAGGCGAATGGAACAATTGGGAGGTCTGATTTTGAATGGAGTGTGTTTATTTACTAATAGAGGGCATAAGCGAATGTACGAATCGGATTGTATTTATGGTTGAATAAAAACGATTGTAATACAATTTAGTGCAATCCCCATTTATCATAATGTTCCTGATAAATTTCCCAATTGGCTCCAGGATGGTCACAATTTATGGTACCGCCAGCAATCCAATTCTTTCCCGTAGAAATAACTAGCAGGGGGTCACATGGTAATCAGTGAAACAGGAGACGCTTTTATTTCTAATTTGCGACTGCACGCAAAATCGTGACTCACGTGAAACGCGAACCCGTGATTCCCCGTTGAAATTAACCAACTCTCGTTTATCCTAAATTGGGGGAAATCAACTTTGAACGAGTCCGGTCACGAAATTGGAATGCTTTTGTCATCTTCGTGCCGTTCGTGTTTTTGGTTCGCATGCATTTCTCGCGGCGGTTGCATAGAATCGATCTGGAGCAAAATGGTCCGTATCATTTGTTAAAGTCCAAGTATCTCTACAACTCACTTTTAACATGATCAGTTCAAACTCACCTATTTCCTCTCCAAAATTTAACGATCCTCTTCAAAAGCGTTCCAAAACGCTTTTCCTCGTGCGAGATTTTTCTGTAGCCCGATTCAATGCTCGGTCAAATTATTTCCCGACGCACACCGCGCAGACTTTCCTGCTTGTATATACTACGTGCAAGAAGCACTGCGCGGGGACCAACTACAAACGTCCCTCTTTTAAATCCAGTAATGACACCCCCGGGATCCAGTTTTGTACCGTTAACTACGCAAATTCTCGCCGCGAAAGATTCATTCTCCAGCTCGCCGGGAGAAAGGGACCTCTTTGCGGGAACGCGTCTCGTGTACCTGGGATGATCGTGAATTTTTTCCATTTCTCTGGAGTAAGATGAAAACCGGGGCGTAGTTTTGAGAGAGGCGCGGGTGAACGTCACTTTTAAAAGAGGTCATGGGTAAAATAAGACATTACTAAAGGGAGCGAAGGAACGTTATTTTTTATTATTATTCGCTCTCATAATGCATCGCGGTCGAGGGATTCCACCCTCCTCTTTTCACCGCCGCGAAATCGGCAGTGTGAAATTTTTCAATTTAAAAGGGAACCCTCGTTCACGCGCGTGCAGTTCGATTCAACGGCTGCGAAGTGTTTAAAGTGACACCCACCTTCAGAATTCGCGCAGAAGTCGAAGCTCTCGTCTGGATTTAAATCCTGAGAAAGCGTTGACGGCACGAGCACTTCGGCGGCAGCCGTTCATCGATAAATTCGGAGAGACCCGCGAACGATCGTGCCCGTCTGTCTGATAAGCAAAAGCGCAGAATTTATTCGGTATCGAGGAAGCGTGCGGCACTTTATCAGGCTTCCTGGCGAGTGGATATATCTAAGGAGACGGAGTTGGCGCACGTACAGCCAGCTATCTGATCTAATTCTCCAGATTGATTATCCCTCGGGTACCGGCAGCCAGCTCAGACCCATCCTCACTCCGCCTGTAACAGAAACCGCTTCATTTGATTAATACCGTCTTCCCGGCTAGCCGCGACCAACTTCCCAGCCTCCGATATCCCTTTCTACGCCTGCCTGTCATCTTGTTCGTCCTTCCGTCGAATCGTGAAATATTCGCCACACCTTTACCTCAATCGCTGCCTGAATTCTCCGCGAACTTCCTTTGTGCTAACGAATAATGGACCCCCCCATTCTTCCCTCGAAAGCGCACTCCCGTTGCTTTCGCGGAGAAGCGGGACTTCGCTAATCGATAGCGATTCACTTGTTAATTTGGTTTCGAGGAAAGTTACTCGGAAGTAAGCAGACGGGGCTCCGCTATTTTCAACGGGAATTCGATCCGAGGAATTGGAAAGCAGTCTTTAAACACCGCTCGGAAAGTGGAGAACGAGCTTCCTGGCACCTGGAGCGTTCATCAACGCCAATAACTCCAATGCTCCCGAGAACAAGGAAACATTTCTATTCACGTCCCAGCAAGAGAATGATATCCCGATTTCTGAACAGCCGCAGATGTCCTCCCAGGGCCGAGCAGCCCCTAGAATTTAATATTGACTGGGTAACACGCGAGACAGTTGGAAAGGGAGATCGTCAAATGCGCGTCCCCTTTATCCACAAAGTCCTAGATTTTATGCCCGTTGCCCGGAGCGTCGGCGCTTTTTATTGGTACCCTCCCTTCGTAACGTGACTGCAATAACACCGGAGGCCGACGCGACGGAGAGACGGAGGATTTATACGGGGTACATCAGAGGAGACCTGGCCCAGTCTCGGCGAGGGAAACCAGATTAATATTCGCCGTGGCTTCTGGCCTGCCCCTAGCTTCAACTTGTCGATCCGTTTCTGAAGAGGAAGTGCGCCTGGCAGACGGTGTTTCCCGAGGATAGGTCCGTCGAAAGGCTGAACAGGATCCGCGTGGTTCACCACCACTACGGCCGGAGTTTCTCTCTTGCTCCGTCATCAGTCTTATTGTTAGTTCAACTTCTCGGCGGCCCCAGATGTTCCTCCAACTGCACAGGACCTTAAGAATCGCAGGCTGAGTGCGAGCCCTGGGCCTGTCATCGCGTTTCTTGGAGTTTCTGCAGAGCAGGCAGGATGGGATTGCGATTTGGGGCGAGGCTTCTTAACAGCGGATTCAAATTGCACTTAACGACTTTGGCAATTTGGATCGTTGAAAAATGCTTGCCTAGATCACGATTTCTCCTTCTTACATGTACGTTAATTTCTTATACATCGCGCTCATGGAGATTTCTGTATCACGAGTATCTATAGTTGCTGTTAGAGTCCATTGATCAATCTTGCAATTAGTTTGTTTATGAAGTGGGTGGTATCTATCATCCACTTGACGGGACCTAGCTAGCTCCTTCTCCTAATTCCAGTTTCATATCGCGAAACTTTGACCATAATTGAAGACTAACGAGATTTACGGTGCACAGGGAAGACGGCTTGAAATTAGCGCGCGCATACGCCGCGCAGCGTAATCCCTTCAAGCCTGATAATCGACGAACGTCGAATCGATACTCCCATTCCCTCCGCGGATTGCTATTATAATTGCATTATAGGTTCTGTTTATCTCTTCCAGTTTCCTTGCCCTCGTCATTTAGTATACAGGGCGATCCAAAGCTCCGTGTCATCATTTCGAAGCGCGAAAGATTTTTAACTACCTTCTCCCGTTGGAATGTGATTCCGTATTCATACTCCGCGCTTAGTCACCGGGCGAATTCCGTATAAAACGGAAACTGAACGAGCCACTTATTCCCCGACGAGCCTCGAACAAAGTAAAACGAGTACATTTTGCCGCGGCAATGCAATTTCGCCTGCGCATCGTGAAAGGACAAGATGGTCCAAGTGGGACCGACGTTGCTTTCCATAATATATGCGTTATGGTCTGTCCTAATTTGACGGAGAACACCCCGACGACATGAATTCGCGTTACGCACACCGTGTTAGCGTGTTACGAGTGGTCGGGGGAGGGGAATTACGGCGGGATTCAGGGATAAACCATCGGGGGCACCGTGGTCCTCTGCACCACCAGAGGACTAAACCAGATTTCATTGCGATATTACCTCTGGGAGGCGTGTTTCGAGAGGAGCACATCGGCAACGATCTCCATTCTCGTCCCTCCCGCTAACCGAAAATAAGGGAGTCCTGGCGAGTGTTTGTCACGAATCTGGAGCTGCCGATGAAATCATCTCTCATATCTTTCGGATCCCTGTTTTTCCTTTGCTCTTCGCGTGGAATAATGGCTAGGGGGAGGTGACTCAGTTGCGGGGACCGTTTTTACTAGCTCGCGCGACACTTTAGCCTTTTCTCCTAATGGGAAATCGATTCGACATCCGACCCGCCACACGTTCCGTTCGCTGAACGCGTGACACACCTGCAAAAACATCGTTTTCCGCGAGAGCGCTCGTAAAAAGCGGCTGAGCATTGATCGATCCTCGGATACAAATAAGTAAACCGTATCGTTTGTAGCGGCGTTAAGCTGTCCCGAACACTCCGCCGGCCTCCGTTTCTTCCGAATCCTTGAGCCGATCGGAGCATAAAGGCCGTTGCTCGTCCTCCCGCTCCTTCGGCCGCTCTCTTTCCAACCCTGCCCCATAACAATCGTCGCACCCCCTCCGGTCCCTTGACCCTTCGGCCCCGCAACTGCCGTTCGCTGTCCAACCGCCTCCAGTGGTATGTCCGGTACAGCCACGGCGACATTAATCTGGGATCTGCCGACTACCCAGAATCCGCATAAAGGGGACGTCGCGGGGCAGATTGATTGAAAGGACTATAAGTCTTTGGACCCAAAGACAGAACCGAACGGGCCGGGGGATTTCTATTCGGCCTTCTCCGGCTTCTGGATGAATGCTGATCAGACAATCGGGAGGCCGCGAGCAAGCGATGAAGGGGTAGCTTCTGCGCTGTCGGCTATGTCCTTTCTTTCCGTTTGATCGCGGGGATTGCGGCCGAGAAGCGGGCCTAAAGTAGATGGTCATTCAACGTGGAAGATTGGAAACGTATAAGAGATGGGAATAATTGCGGGGCCGAGCTAACTTTAAAACCATCCTCAGTGACTGTGAATAGACAGTGAAGGACCTATGAATGATCAACTTACACAACGCTCGCCTCCAAGTTTCACCATCGTTCACGCACTCGCTGGAAGCCGCCCAATGGAAGTCAGGTGATTGCCTTCCTCCAGAAATTCCTGATCGCCCTGCCATTAGGGGTTAATGTCTCGCTGCTGTAATGACTCTCAGAGGTAATCCGAGGAATCTTTACCAGCGGCGAATGTGCTTAAGCACGGCAAACTCTGGTTAAATCGCAGTTCCTGGCCCTGATCCTCGCGAACTTTAGTCAAAAGGCAACCTCCGGTCACGAATTTTTCATAGAACACTGAAGCTGGCTTTCTTCAGTGCAACAGTTCCGAGGAAATTCTCGCGGAAATGCGTCAGAACTCAGGCGCCAGGTGTGGCTGAAGAATTCCGCGGATCTTCCTAATTTCTGCCCGGACTCTTCAGCCGTACTTATTCATTTTAATCAAGGAAACCTCGTTTCGATGAAGTACACCTGCCTCCATTGAGGAAGCAGTTACTTTTTAAGTGACCCGGCAAAGGATTCTCTGTCGGAGTATTTTTACCAGTTCGTGCTGGGAGCCTCAATCACGGTGTAATGAGACTCGTCGCAGTAGCCGCGCCAAGTTGTGAATGCATGCCCTGAAAAACATATGGCCAGAAACAAAATTCGTTGGAACATATCAGCCAGAACGGCATTCGTGCAATCTGCGTCCGATTTCTCTGTCAAAATTGGAATTCTCGAAATAACAACCCGGCCGGTCGGCGTCACCGTAGCTCGACCGATCGCGATCATCGATCTCGGCATCAGAATGTCCCCATATGCCGGATTCTCTTTTACCTCAAAGTGCCGTGTGTCCCCGTCTCTGTGCTTTCACCAGCCCCGATCAGAGACGCGGAATTCGACGCCCGCCACGCTCAAACGCTCTGGGAAATTGAAGACGAATTTTCCGCGGCGAATCGATCAGGCCTGCAGGAATTCCAGGCCCACGTGAAAATAACGCTCCTCTTAATCGGATTCTTTGCGATACCGGGCCACATTCGGGATCTTATACCCGTTTCTATTGCGATCTACGGGGTGGTGCATGGAGGAGATGTTACGTAAAATTGAAACTGCAATGCCTAAGTAGTGAGACTTGTAAAGTCCCCACAAGCATAATTTTTCAATGAAATTTTCCAACTTTCATGAAAAAGTATGGAACTCCATTCTATAAAAAATCTTCAACAAAGATCTTATGAAAATGCAGAATAAAATTGTGAACCCGCACATGGATGGCACAGGACGTTGAAGATCGCTGGGATTCCTCTTTTAACGTGCTCGAATGCTTGCGAAAATTGAACTCGCGTTGCCCCGTCGAATCGATAGGGGTTGATCGTACGTCAAGAAGGCCCTTCAGTTGCACTCTGCATAATTCTTTCCATGCTCATCCGATGCTTATTTTCTATTTCGAAGTACAGTGTGTGAACACAAATGATTATGAAGAGTTAATCAACACACCGAAGCAAAGAGGAATTCTTCTCAAAGCCGCATGCACAAGCCTGAAGCTCAGCGGAAAATTCCAGGCAACGAAACTTTAATGACCCACATTCTTCCACGTTGGTCTAGCGTGCTATAAGCATCCCTTTCGATTCTCAACGTCCCTCTTTGCACTTTCATTCGGAATTCACACCGTTTCTCTGCCTGCGATTAGGCTCTCGACCTTTGGCCTCACCGTTTCGCGAAAGTCCTCTTCGAGCACCCCTCTGCAGTGCCAGTATCGCGACACACGGTTCATTGGATTGTCCCCTGGTGGATGGAGCGGGTGGGGGTTGATTGCGGATCGTCTCCAGGAAATTAGGCTTCCACGGTAAACTACCCGGTGTTCTCCCTGGCATCGATTTCCATCCTGGCGACCGCCTTTCCATCGTCCGGTCACGTTCCTGAAATTACTTACCGACTGTTCGGCCAATTACCACGGCCCGCTGCTCGCCCCCCCTGCTTCTCCTTCTTTTCCGCTTCCCTTTGTTTCCGCGTTTTTGCTCCTGTTGGCCCGTTTACAGGGAGAGGGGTGGAAGGAAGCCAGACCGCCTGGGCTTGTCCGTTTGTGCAGCTTCCGAAAACGGCCCCGAGGATTACGCGGGAGATCTTGAATTTCTGCGAACTTCTCGTCCTTCTTTTTTGCCCCACCTCTTTAGATTAAAACGCCACGATCGTTGACTTCCTTTTTTTTTATCCCGCTCCGAGAGTGGGCGTTTCCTTGGCGATCCGGTTGAATTGGAGAACGCGAGGGAATCTCTCCGTGGCTTCATTAAAGTTGGGTAATAAAATAATCCACGTACGGTTCTCTCGTTGGCACGGAGCTGCATCGACTTAGAACACGGAGATTCTTTCAGACACTGTTTCCTAAATTTAAAAATCATGGTCTCCAGAATATTTAAAATTTCGGCTGACGCATTACGGTGGGACGTACGGACAACGTGGCGCGGATTCCACGGAGCAGAGTATTTCTCCGAGATTAATCGCGCGAGATACGAAGCTGATACGGCTCTTAAAGATCTCTCACGGGACATCGCGCATCACTGCGAAGTTTTTCAATTCCAGAGATACCGCCGAAAAATCCGTGGATCGAGAAGAGGAAACTTAAGCGAGATCCCTTATCAGCCACCGTGAATTTCAATGCCCTGCTCTAAATTGGATTAGTGGCCGCCTTTTCATCACTGAACTATTAACGCGAGCTGTAGGACAAGCCCACAATCGTTGCATTAATGACGCTAGAATTTCCCTCGAAATGCGAGCCCCATGAAATTCATTCGAGTGCCATATTGGCGAGCTTGTTCTCGGGGCAGCACCCATGGGGGTGGTCCATGTGATCGTTTACTACTACCGTGTCGTCTTCACGACCCTCGTATCTCAGCCATTTTCAGGCTGCGCCGCGTTGGAGATGACATTATTTTCGACGAGACCTCATAAAAGGGGCGATCATCTTGCTAGTAACAAAGGATCTACGATTATTGCCCAACACTAGTGGCCGTCTTAACGTATGTAATCGCCGTTGTTAACGCGGCGAATTTCATAAATGGCCCCTGCACGAGCATTCAGCGCCGAACGCCAGCCAGAAAAAAACAGGATTTAATTGTTATTTAAGAGGGTCTTTAGTTCGGGCTCCGGCTGTAGAATTCTACGGTTATCGTGGCCTTTGATTCGATATCCCCGGCTACGTTCCTGGCGCGATAAAAATAAGAAAGAGCTCTATCCCAGAAATCTCATTACCAATTATATACGCCAGAATTGGATTCAGCTACATTTTGCCAAGAGCTCGAAAAACACCAGTGAAATTTTAATTTTAATTTCACATCGGTGTCCAGAAATCCTGTCAGAGATTAGAAATAATACAGAACATTGTACTCGAGTTCCTAGAAATGGTAGGCAGTAGCCTTCTCGGTGGTTACCTGGTGACTCTTAACCGAGCGTCCGCAAAGTAAATACGCAAATGTTCCGCGGGGGGGGGGGGGGGGGAGTCTTTCCGAGTAGTTTCACACCAGTCACCCCGGCTCGATGCTCGTGATACCAGTTCTCTGGCTAGCGCGTAACGCGTTACCACGTAATAGTACCTACCTTGGAGTTATCCGACGAATGCTGGGCACTGCTGAAATTTCAAACGCTGTTTTCCCCGAAATTCCTCACCAAGTTTTTCACAGGGCTGCCGTTCTTTCGACTTCAGGACGCAGGGAGCAGGTAAGTTATAGAAAACTGCATATATATTTCGCGGCCAGTGTAAACGCGAAGACAATTCCGGCGTCGCGCGAGTGGCGGAATTGAAAATAATTTTTTTTCCACGGTCCTTCGGAATGCCTGAAACTGGGCCAAAAAAAATCGGGAACACCGCATTTTCCTTCTGCCATATTTCGTAGGCGGAAAAAAGCGCAGAGAATTTCCGTGCCGCGTGCATTCTGTGCGCTGATAAAAATTATTTGTTTTGGCGGTTCGAGAGCGTAGTGGACGCGGTGATAGAGATAAGAAAAAAAATGCGCGACGCTTCGAATGCAATATTCCGTGCAGTGTAATAATATTTCGACGTTGTTTTCCCCGGTGGACCCGATGTGTTTGCAAATAAAGCGTTCGAATTGGGGAATGCGCGTCGCAAATAAAATGTTTCATATGAGCTTGCACGCTCCCCCTCGCTCTTTCATTTTTTCGCCGTTGTTGTTCCTATTAGTGTTATTTTTCCATGGGATTACGGGAATAAATCGTGGCGCGGGCGAACCGTCGGGATCGACAAATAAATGTAACGAGTGCTGGCGTTTCCATTCATTTCTTTTGCCCGCCTCGTCGCAGAGCATTTTTCCTATCCCCTGCGAGCTCAATAATTTCTCTCTATTTTATTATGCAACGCATTGGCGTAATTATTTCGTAATTAATTTTTCGCCGCATGGCAAATGTTCTTCACTCGCCTTTCATTACAGAGAATATTCCGCGAAAAATATTATATTTGAGCGAGCTTTTCGCAATATTTTTAAAAACGTCTCTCACTAATAGGTTTATAATGAATTCTAAAAAAATTATTCGGTTCGAAGAAACGCCTCTTCATTAAGGAGCGTAAAATAAATTTTGTTTACTACGCTATCTCGCTCCGCTAGGAGAGGCAAAAAAGGTAAGGAAATGAGTAACTAGGGAGCAGATTAAGTGGATCGAAACATCCTGCTTTCATGGGGCGCCAACCCCCTTTGAGCATCGCCGTCGTTTTTGCCGATTTCCAGGCGAGATCGAGCCGGAAGGGGTGTTTTAAAAGCACGTCTCCGAAGGTACTTTCATTATCGCCGGCGTGCCTCGTTCTCGCTCGACTCGCCGTTTGCATTCGCGCTGGGGTATCCTTCGGCCGTTAAATAAACAATTTAATTAAAGTTAACGAGCGTACCGACGCGACAATGACCGTCTGCGAGGTAATAAAAGACGAAGACGAAATGGAAACGGACTCGCTAGTGTTCATCGACGCTTTCGCCTTCGTTTATCGTCCCGCCGTAGTTCCTCCACGGCTACGGGTGTCCTTGGCGTTATCCAAAATTCATCCTGGATCCCCTCCTGTGTCACGATCCCCATGACCCCATTTACACCAGTCTCTTGTGCAATCGATACCGTACAATCCCGTCCAGGATACCCACAGTGTGTATCGCGTTACTCCGCTCCCGTAACATCTAGCCTCGGTTTGTTCGAATATCGGTTACGATCTGGCTGCCATTTTCCTTGGACATTGATTCGTACAATTCGAAATCTATTCAAACGAGCCGCGACTCTTCTAATTCGAAAGAATAATCGGTATCGACATTATTGGGCTGCGAGCGGCGCCGATACAGCGAAAGTATCGTAAACGTGGCAACGAATTGCCGCCGTAAAATCCGAGGCCCTAGATGTAGCACTAACCCGAGCAAAATAGAATTTTTTATCGCAAACAGAAAAGTATCGGCGCGGTGTTAACGGTCCCGCTACAAAAACTTTCGCTCAACGATTTTCAGGCGTCTGCCTCGGAATCGCGTCATTTTTACCACAGCGCCGGGCTCGTATGAAATATTTTTTAATCATAATAACTCCCATGAACACGGGAACAGAGGGGTAGTTTATGTACCGGTGCCGTTCCACCGTGGCCGCGAAAGAAGCCACTTCCTGACCTCCGTTATAACTTCGCCCGTCTTTCATAAATCTTTGACCGTGGATCGTATCTTTCAAAGGACGGGCTACCGCCGTTCCCGGGCCTTTGGAAAATACCCGTTCGTGATACAGAATTTGCGGGGAAGCGCTTGTCGCCCGACCATGCTGCTCCAATTCTGATTTCTGCTCCTCGAAAAAATATTCCTACCGGGAACAGTTAGAGATCGGTGGCACCAGTTTATTCTTCTTTGCCGTTAAAGCAACGGTTGAGGGGAAGATTAAACAATTTCATAGAGTAAAGAAGCGAATTTATTCCCCGGGCAAACGTTTGCACAACAAGGGAAACGCTTCTGCGGATCTCGCTGCGAGAATAATCAAAAGCAGCCCTCGCGAGATCCACTACACGAAATTTCGTTTCCAATTATTCTAACGCACCGTCCGGGGAAGCTCGTAGCCGATTTTCCACCCCCCAAGGATGTTCCGCCTCTATTTTCAGCTTCACTTTTTTTTCCCCCGGACCCCTTCGACAATTCGCAAAGCGAAGGAAGTTACACGGACGTGAGCGTGCACGGAAATTCTTCCTCGGGCGTGCACACGCGGTGGCTCTCGGTGAAAAATTCACCCCCGCCGTTAAAATAAGAGTTGCCGATGTGAAAGTTTCGCGGCAGAAGTTCCTTCGGAATCCCTTCCTTTTTTTCTTCTCTCTCGCTTCCAGTCGAATGGTTCCCTTGTATTTCGCATAATCGAGACAGCACTCCGCCGTGAAAATATGAGTTAGCCTCGTTTCGAATTCTAACTACCAGCCAGACCATTTCCTCCTCTACTTCCCCGCGTTTCACATGGAAAACTTAAAGTGGCGCGTCGCTTTGACTTCAACCAGTCGGCGCCACAGTTTTCAATTTTGTGAAATCCACTTTATTAGGCATTCGAATGATCTTCGAGCACTTTTCAGTTCCGAGGAATCGGGGACATCGTTGCTGTCGTTAGTGCGCGATAAATTCGCGTGCAAACTCGAAGCTGCGAGCGTGTCTGCGATCGGTATGCGCGCCTCCAATATTTCGCGTTGCAGCTCACCGCGAATGCCAGTAAATCAAAAAGCGTGTCACGGCCCTCGCAATCGCGATTACGCCGGCTCTTTTGTGAATCGTTTGAGAATTTATTGCTCAATTTTCGAACGTCGATTACGCATTACAATGGCCACCGTCTGGGGAAATTTTGCGTGCCTCGCGTGCCACGAATTTTTTCAATGCGCATAATTGCGAGGGAAAATATTCGTTTGTTGCCCCCCCCCCCCCCTCGCTTGCTGTTTTCAATCCCCGCCATTATTTAACGAAAGTTCGAGCATTTCACGGTTCGAAAAATATTCAGAATACCTGAAAGTGTAATCGTGTACATGTATCGCATGCTTCGTTAACAGTTGACGTTCGCTTTGTACCACTCGAAATTACTTTATGAAATGTTTTCGGGCGAACAAACGCGTGGCTTTGGTCAATTTCCTTTTACAAGACCAGGGGTTGCGTACACTTCGCAGTGGAGGCATATTTTCGCCGCGGTATTATACCTATTTTCAGTGAATTTCTCGAGAACACGGACGCACCCCGATTAATTAAAGCAGGCGCCATCAGATGCTGCGTTTTTTTCGTCTACGTGCAAAACGGCCCTCTTTTTTTCACCCGTTTCTAATCTCGCGTACAACTATTAAAAAAAAAAAAGGCAGCGCAGAGGTCGGGGCGTAGTTTGCAGTTACGCGGAGCGTAGGCGAAAGAGGATCCGTGCCAACACATTTTATTAGTTTGATGTTTGCGACGTCGTCGTCGGCTGGTCGATGCTGCGGCGTGTTTCCATGAATATCACGTTCCAAAACCATCCCGATGTTTCCTGGCAGCGGAACGGAACTCATTTCAAAGGCATCAAAGTATTTTTTCGTGTTCCCCCATCTTTCGCCACTCCTCGTGTCCATTACACACCCCCGTTTTGCACAAACATTCAGCTCTTCGGTGTTAATGATGTACCTAAAGTGATGTCCTTTGAGTAACCGTCGTATCCATTCACCTCATTATATTCGGAAACCTAATCGTCAACAAAACCCATTGCTGCAGGTTCTATGACCCTCTGCTGAAGTGTATTTCACATTTACCGCTCTTTTCCGAAGAAAGATGTTGATGAGGCTCAAAGGCGATGTAACTCTCGCGTTAACATGCTCATTACGTTACATTTGAATCCTAGCCCGAAGAACGTTGGCTGTTGAAGCTCGTGTGGTCGCTTTCACGTCTAACGAATCTAAAAAAAAAACCGCTCGCCTCAATGCTGTTCAGAGTCCGAGGAATTTGCATTTCCAGCCGGGATTTCCTGCCGAGGGGGAAGCACTCGGGGCCCCAATTTGCGTTGCTTCTTTTCAGCCAGTGGGCTACTCGGCTACACGAGCTTAGTGCTCGCGATCCATTTCTTTCACGTATGAATTCATACGATCGTTCCAGAGGTCGCGAAATCGACAGAGCGAGCTCTTGTATTTTTCTACTTCTCGGTTAATGGTGATCCATGCGTCGCTCTGAAATGTACACGTTCCCGCAGGGGAAGGGAAAATTGCAAATAAAGCTGTCGCCGTGACAAAGGGAAAAGCCTCGGTGTGCGTAAAGAAGGGGGTGAAGACGTAAAAGGAGGGGCAGGGATAGAGCGACTCGCGTTAAATCTGAGAAGGGAGGCCGTTAATCCGCCTTG
The DNA here is from genome assembly GCA_960531205.1 of Andrena bicolor. Taxonomy (NCBI): domain Eukaryota; kingdom Metazoa; phylum Arthropoda; class Insecta; order Hymenoptera; family Andrenidae; genus Andrena; species Andrena bicolor. The sequence continues at coordinate 20,419,993 of OY482666.1, read as the reverse complement.
TATTTCTATATCCGCGCGCTACGAGGCCGACGAATAAGAAACGGTGACCGTTTCGCTTTTTACGAGCGCGTCGTTGTAACTCGAGCCGCGATTCGCCCTGAAAGCTCTGCTGCTCTTGTTCCTCGGCCGCGCCGTGTCGCGTTTCATCTGTGGCCAACACCGTGGTGCCATTATTTTTTTCATCGTCGCACTTCTCGCCCTCGTAAAAGCGACGCCGAGGTTCCGCGCTCGTGCGCCCCGTAATTTCTGAAGTAATATTTTCCTGGGCGATGAAGTCGCAGCGACGGACAAAAAGTTCGTTTATTCTAACCGCGACCATCGAGCCACCCTCCGCCCCGCATCGTTTCGCGAGAGAATCGCGCGAACGATGGCACCCTCGCGAAATTCCGCCGCGCTCCCAGCGAGATTGCGACGATTGAAAGAGCGCCTTGAATGACTCTGTCTCGCATTGTGGTGGGTAGGAAGTTCGAAAGTGAGCCATGCTCGCTCCATTTCGGTGCGACGGGCGAAGATCAGCGACAGAAATCTCGAGCTTTCCGTGATATCTTCCGACCATCTTCTCCCTTCTTAAATTGCTTTCCCTCGAAAATAAATGCGCGCCATTCTCCCCGCATGACCGCTGCTTGCGGCGTCCGCTCGCGTAACGAACGGCCCTCGTCGTCCTATAGATCCCAAAACGCCCCTCGAAATTACTCGAAGTAATTCGTGCGAATGTTTGTCCGCGTTTATTGGACGCGCGTAGAGAGCCCGCTTCCTAAGTAAACGTCGGCATAACGCAAACAGTACAACTTAATATAAACTTATCAGACGCATCGCGGTTCCTCGAACAACATGGACACTGCGGACGCCGAAGCGCGGATCGCTTCATCCCCCGGCCGCCTTTGTCTCATTCTCTGGAGCTTTAAGTTTAAATTCGCTTCTGAATACCGAACCAGCTGCGCGTCTACCTTTAAATCGTATTAACCTCTTGACTTTGATCTTCTTTGTTCCCCCGTGTTGGGGCGCGCGTTCAATTAAAAAATCTGCCCCCACTCGGCGAGTCAACCCCGCCTCGCTGTCGCACGCGACAGCATCGTGAAATACCGCGGACAGATAAATTTCCCAGGGCAAACTAGATAAAAACTCCATTTTCTTAAACGTCACGTGCTGGCGTACATACGATCAGAATGTCCGCTGCCCTCGGTTTTGCCCGTTGTCCGAGCGCGCAAACAGGGGTGTCAGTCCGCCAGCCACCGATAAATGACAAATGGATTCGATTTACTGATAAACCAGCTATAAATCATCAGTCCATTGTTTATCAACAAACGGGCCCGTATTCGGCCGGGCAGTGATTCTTTTGTCGGATTTTTTCACCCGTTACGGATCGAACTGCGCCGACATCCCCGCGGTATTACGAAGTTTCGCTCTTCGCCGCGTTTCAACCCCCCCTCCCCACTGTCAAATCCCTCCTGCGCCGCTGACGTAGAACATCCATCCCTGCCGTCGACAACCAAATTGGGATTTATGAGAAAGCTTTTGTATTTTTTTTTTTTGCGCGCTGACCAGTTCGCGCCGCAGTGCCAAAATTCCGCTCGCCCGAGCTCTCGCCCCGCGAGGCATCCTTCCCTGTCTTTCGAACGCAAGGTGCTCCGGAAGGTGCTGGGCTTAGTATGGCCGCAAGATTGTGTTCAAGATTGATTGTCACGCAGGTACAAGGTCCATCCATTCTCCCCTTTAAAACGTCTTTATGTAAGTCCGAGGGAGCACGCTCGTCGATGAGCCGGGTCATTTTTGTAATAAATCAAAGTCACGGTGATCCACCAGGAGTGGAGGCTCCCGCTGGGGCGAGGCTGACAGGCAGACAGGCCGGGGAAAGAGAAGAATGAGACCTGCTAGCGTTGTTATTAAGTTGAGTCTTTTTAATCACGAACACGGGACCGTAATTACGCCCATCACTTTCCTAGTCTGCCTCCTCCCGTCAAAATATCGCGCAAATCGTTGGGTTGATTCATGCGAGAATTATACTGGAACGCAGTTATCGATACCTACTTGAAGTGTCCCAGCTCTCCCTGGCAGGGATACAGACTGAACTGAACGAACGGAACGTCACCCGGACTAAGAGCTGGAGGCGCCTCTTGTCGTTGGAAGATCCATGCTTCCCCGTTCGAATTGTCTTTGGTTCGCAAAGTTTGCGGGGATAGTGGAGGTGTTATCAGAGCAAGGGGCCGTATCTCGAGCAGCTTAAACTTTAATTTCCATTTGCCATACTGGTTCCCCCCGGATACGGTGCGCCGGCACGATACGGTGTTGTGCATCGGGACGAGCGGGAACAGGAACCATTCGATTTTATAACTCGCCCGGAGGGCTCTCCCCCCGCCTCCTGGAGAAACGATAAGCACGGAGGTCAATGGTTCTTCGAGGGCCACGGGAACTTTACGATTCCACTGCCGGTACGTTTGAATCATTCCGTAAACTTCCGCCTCCCAGCACTCCTGTCCGATCCTTTGACAGCCCCTCCGATAGGGGATTAACTTTTCAACCCCCTCTCCAGCAAACTTTCCGCCCGCCTCTACGTTCCTTTTTCTTCTTCGGATGGCCTCGCGTATTCTTGCCAACTGCCCCATAGCCAAGCGAGAAACCTCTGTACCGAATGATCGTGACCTTTTGCACGGTACTACGTCCTTCCATCTTCATTTCACTGTTTTAATTGAGGGGCCCAGTGGGAAACGAGCGCTTGCCACCGTTTTATGATTTTAGCGGAAAGCAAGCTGAAGGAAAAGTTATTTTCACAGGAAATGCGGCACGAAATTGGAATTATTTTAAACGGTGCTTGTTGAATTTGATGGTAAATAACAACTGTTATCAAATTTTAGCTGAGAAATTAATTAGTTCTTTTTTTTAAATTTGACAGTTCTTAATATTTTCATTTTCTTATATTTCCATTTATTCTCATTACGAGAACGTTTTTTACCACCTATTCTTGTGCTTGCTTCGTATAAATTAAATTCTCTACATATTTTTTATCCCCATTACATTACAGAACAGTTTTTTCTCAGCGTGAAGAAAATTGAATCTTTTCTCGGTGAAACGTAAATGATATTATAAGTATTAGGAGGTGGCAGAATTACACTACATTGCAGCAACGAATTAATGGTACAAAGAAACGAAAATATATGCATACGTGGCATGTGTCTATTTTCCACTGAGCCCCTCAATTGGAAACGGTTCACAGTAGATTTATAGCATCCCCTAATTCCAGTATTTTGTTCACGCACTCAGGGGGTGCGTAATTATCTTTTCGATTAAGCGGTGCGGGTTTAACGGTTACTTAGAAACTTCAACAATCGTCGGGGCCGCTAAAAGATTACGGTTATTTGCATTCGAACAAAGTTTCCCGGCGGGAGTGCGCGAATTAAAACGGGGGCCGAGCGTAAACGGTGAATAAAGCGGATACAGTTAATTGTTCAACGATTCCGACCTGCGGGGATTGGTCCTCGGCGGTGGCGGAGGGGGCGAAATTTTTACGGGGACCAAGGAGCGGGACGGAGAATTAAAGAATAGCTCGTTAAATAATGGGGGTTGCGTGGAAAATTGGATTTCCATGCGCAGTCGGAAAATTAAATTCGCCGTGCTACTCTGTTACAGCCGTGGAGCGGGGCGTTGAATTTAATAAGGGAGCAAGCCCGCGCATTCTCTTTTCGGATTTCATTTTGAGGCCGGCCTTTGACGCTCAAGAGGTGCTTTAATCTTTGAAACCTCCCGGTACTTTCGAATGAACTCTTTCCACTTAAATGTGGCTCCGGCCCGTGTCAAAAAGTTATTTGGAGACTGCCGGCGAGATTAACACTCCGCCAGGGACCGTTGGCAACTATTGTGCGGGCTTGTCGCTTTGCCGCGGTAACGAGAAAATTGTTTCTTTGTCATTGGCACGTACTTTCAACTGAATATTCTTCCGCGTAACAGTATGGCGGCTAGTGTCATGGAATGATTGCTCGTGAGTGACGTTCCTCCACCCTCGGAGTCAAGTTCTCGCCCGAAAATCCGCCGAAAAAAATTCCTTTGACCGCGATATTTCAGGGAGCTCCACTTCCGGCAGAGGGAGAGCGTAATATGGCGAATAAACGCATGGTTAAATCGTCAAGCTTTAATTTCGCGCTTTAGTCCTTTGTGCCGGGGCACGGCTTTGTATTCGTCCCGAAGAAAAAGGGCGGAAATTTTTCTTAACCGTGATACTGCGCAGGCAATAATGGGTGGGAATTTATAAAGGAGAGAAAGAAAGGGAATCCAGGGAACGGACGTGTGGTTTAAGCGTCGAGGCTTAACGTTACTGGGGCTTAACCCTTTGTAGTTGACCACCCTCTCGCATTCGTTACACGTCCACGGGCCATTCGTCTACTGCGAGAACAAAGGAACTTATTTTCTTACTGCATTATTGCCTGTAAGTCTGCGCAACCTTGACACATTCAGCTCTAAAGCGATTCTGTCACGAATCAGCTTGATTTATGTTTTTCTAAACTACGGTAAATATGCCACTATTAAAGACCAATCATTTGCCCCATTTGATCAGCAAGTGATCATATTCGAGGGTGTGAAAATGGCCTGGCACGTCCAGCAAGTAGTTGGAGTCAGCCATTTGTCAGGCGAGGCTATGAATAAGTACCGGAGCGTTTAAGACGAACACCGGCGATTAAGTTAAGTGCTCCTTGATATAAGAGCAAAAGACTGGTCATTATCTCTGACATAATGGCGGTCGTTCCCATTGGTAATCCTCGAACGGCGTTACAGCGATATTGAAAGATTAAAGATGCACCGTTTCCCGAATTCGAAGCGTTCCCATACGCGAACTTTCGAAATAAAGATCCTCCGCGGCGTGGCGTTGGCTTTTAAAGCTCCCTGACGCGATAAAGCGGCGAGTCCTAATGACTTTTCCAATATCTCGGCGTGCAGGAAGGCTAACACGACTTCATAGTTTAGACCAGGGGTGCACACTAAGTCTGCCCTAGGGCAGTCGGGGCGCCCTCGAGCTCGACCGTGGTATGCTCACTCCCCACTCTTCGGTGTAAGGTCTCGTGGTGGAGAACTCTATAAATGCAGAGGCTCGCTTGTCTTGAACGAGCTCGCAGCTCGAGCTCGAATGTGCGCTCGCGCCCGGAATTCGGGGGTCCTGTGCATGCCTGGTTGAGACCCTTCATAGTTTCGTATCTTGCCGCGGCGGCGATGCTCCTTCCTCGGCGCACCTTTTTCCCCTATCTGTCTTTCTTCGCGGAGCGTAAGCCCCGCAGCCAATCGCGCAATCGGTAACGAACGAAGTTTCGGGAGGGAGCCGGGGTCTTCGTTAGTCCGTCTCCAAACGAGCGTTCCGCATTACGCGGCAAGTAGTTGCGATAAGCCCCTTCGGGCTGTTCCCAACTAGCGACTTCACGGTATACGCGTGAAAACTCAGCTTTCCCTTCGATTCTACAGTCCCCACCACGTTGCGGCAATTATTCCTCTGCAGTTGCTCAGGCCGCCAACGAAGGAAGTCCACAAACAGGGAACAGTTAATGCTCCCGACCCAGCCCCATAAATTCATTGGCACCCGGGTATCAATTTTAGCGACGCGATTGATCAAGCATGCTTAGCGACTGTATCATCCCCCGCGTCTACGTGTCTGCACTGCGTCACGTATACGATTACGCGGGCGGCGCGGCGCGGACCGCGGGCGCGTGCGTTTGCGTATGCAAATGCACGTGTTTCCGGGCATGTGTGAATTTATGCATGCGGTCGCGGCTGCTGGCAGAAGTTACGTCCAAGAGAACAGGGACACCGGCCACCTGGCCTGGCGAGATTGCAATCGTAGATGCATTTGCACTTACGTGCACCGCGGATTATACAGGGGATGACACGCGACCGGTGTTTGCCCTGCTCGCCAATTAATTAAGGCCCCCGTGTACGCCTAAACGTTACGTGCCAGTGGCTGACCACAGCGCGGCCATGTCGCCGATGCCTGCCGGGCCTTTTGCTCGTCGAATTTTCACGAGTCCCATAAATGCTCCTCGCCCATGGTTATTTTATTTACGCGAATTGATTAATCAGAGTGATATTTCAATGTAGGTTACTTCCAACGTCACAGCGAAAATATCACCCGTAATGTCACGCTTAAGATTAAGTGATTGCTAGTCAGATATTCCTTCGCGAGCCCGGTAGATTATTTTCAGGGCGAGGTACGCCAAAATGGATTTCGCAATTTTCCTCGTTAAGATTGTTTTTATTGGATTTTCATTATTCAGTGCAATCGTTTCGCTTCAATTTCGCGAAAGTTATCCGCTCGCAAACGGGCGTTTCGGCAGACCCACGGATGAGATAGAGTTTTTATTTGTTCCCGAAGCTGAAAATTTCTGCTGGGGGAGCGAACCCTTCGTAAATAATGTTCCCCGATCGCGAACTGCGAACATAAATCGTCATCTTATATCTCTTCGCGGAGTCCACCTTCGCCCTCTTCCTCGGAAGCCCGAAAACTTGGCTCCACGAATTCCTCCTCCACTCGCTTTTGACAACAGGACCGCGCTCCTATCCCAGATGCTCTGGACTCTATTTACGGTGTTGCTGGCAGGGCTATCAGTGCCCGGGAGCGAACTCGTGCATCGATGCACTTGGAAATAAATCGCGTGACCCGCGGATACCGTCGGGAAGATTTTACGCGTTGATTTACATTCAGAAACAGTTTGCTCCGCTGACTTATCCGGACGCATATTTCCCAATAACGAACAGCCGCTATCCTGAAAGATCCTCCAGGAGATCGTAGCTGCGCTGACCTCGCTTCACTATCGCCGCTGTCGTATTCAGGATTCCGGAAGTGTAATACCCATTGATGTAGCGGCGCGGGAGCACGACTTGCATACACGGGGGCGTGCCATAACCGGGACCAGGAATTAAGCCAACTGAATCCGTTCGACCGAGAACCTATGGATAACTCACAGTCTGAAATCGAAGTTCTTCGAATTATTGTAGATAATCCTATTAGCTGTATTAGGTTCGAAGCACGGCCAGAGTGGACGTATAGAACACTTAAGAGGGCCGTTTGCAAGAGGGAAGCTTATGATATCGATTTGATGCTGTTTCGAGCTAATTCCGAAACGCAAAGCCCCCTCGGCGAGAACTCCCCAGCTATCTTCCCGGTGAAGAATCGCTGCGAGACGGATCTAGAGGTTTTTACACCCTCGATCAAGCCGGTGGAGGTAGTTGTAACGATCGAAACGGAAGTCGTTCGGCCAGCGGGAAGTATCTTGTGTCCCTGATTGCGCGTTAGCGGCGCTCTTGTAATTCCCTGGCCGTGGGGAATAATTAAAAGCACGAGCCCACGAGAGATAATTATGTCGACGGTAAATTGCGCGGCGCGCCTCCGACCCTTGTAGCCAACAACGCGGGCGCGCGCGCACACACACGTTGAAACCGCACGCGTCCACCGGTTTACGCTGATACCGCGACCGGCCACTGCGAAAGTGGCATGCACTTTCGGCCACAAGCGTAATACTGGCTGATAACCTCAAACGCAGTCGACCACTGCCGACCAACTTTCCCCTCTGTGTCACCTGTCCCCTCTGTTTAACAGCCCACGCCTACCCCCGTCGCGTTTTCCTCCAACGGGGGATAGTCTGCGAGAAATATCGAGCAGCTGATTACTCCAAAAAACAGGCACCGCCCCCCGCGCTAGGTTGGAATAGGAAAAACATACGTTTCCTTGGACGACGAACTTCCCTCGGATCAGCTGTTTTGATAAAACACTGGGTTAGCGGAGGGTTATTAGTTTGTGTCAGGCGATTACGTCGAGCGAATCTACTTGCAAAGTCCTGCAACTGTTTGCTCGCGATATGTTTGTTCGGTAAGGAGGCTAGGCAGCTTGAAAAATGATGGAGCGAGGCCTATGCTTCGTCCGAACGAGGTCTCATTCTGCGAGTCGATATCGCTCCGTATTCCAGTAAATTCACCACGCGCGGGAATCGTTCCCAGCTACCAGAGATTCTCTCAAAGACGCTCCGGAGCACAGTGCAATAGATGATCACGGATAAGCCTTCTGGAGGGGCGATTCCATGGGAAAGAGTGGATAAAATATAATGCAAGAGAGGATAAATAAACGAAGGGAATATCGTAACAGGGATGAGGGTGAGCTGCGAAGATGTTTGTTTTTGCAAAGCTAAAAGGGAGTACAGCGACGCGCTACTATACAATATTCCTTTCGCATCTTTTCCTCTTCACCAAAGGGGATCGTTACGTGTATCGGTGGAGGAGGCCAGTCTATTTTACGTTATCGAGCGGAAACAAATGTTTCCTTTGCATAACAACAAGAACCTATCAGCTGCCACAGACTTCTACACCGAGATGATTATATTTCATGCAGCGCGATTTGCTTCCAAGAAACAGGATTGTATTACTCACCCGACGTCATGGAATATCTCCAGGAACTCTTGTATCCCCGTGTCATCGGAGCAAGAACCATGAAATTATCTGTCGCCGTTGGACTTATTTTCCCGTCGCGCAGGAAATGCTATCGTATCGCTTGAAGCAATGGAAACTGCGAGCCCTAATCTTGATGACAGTGACACCTTGGGGACTTTATTATTCGGCTCGGACTATTTCGTCTTTTACACCAAGGATGGCACCGCGGTGAACCGCTTTTCAGGCGCCCAGCGTTGCAGCGTGCACGCTGTTTTGCTGATTTACATGCGCGCGTACACGCGCAGCACGCGAGGGCGCGAGCGGGAACAGAAGTTTGCACAGGCGAGCCTGAAGGTAACGGTGCATTATAATCTTGATTTATGCGCTTACGATGCATAACGAGGCGTGCAACGCAATTCTGGTGGGCGGCGTCAGGCAATGCTGTTACGTTTAACAAACTCAAGGAACATTAGTATCCGAGTCGAATCACGGGGCAACACGTCTCCGCGCGGAATGCTGGCGACGTTCACCGAAATCTCTGCCATCCGTCATGCGGCGCTGTTATACGCGTAAGCGTCAAGTTTCGTAGCGGCGCGGATTATTCATTCCCGCGGCGAACATGTCCCCGAATAAACAGCGTTGCATCCGCGATTTGACTAATTAGCCGGGTCGCCTTGCCTCGTCTGCCTGGGAATCCACCGAGAGGCTGTGGCAATTTTTAAACAGGCGCCAGGAAATGAAGCACCTCCGCGGAAAGACTGGCCTGATGAGTTTTCAATATCAAAGTCGGCGGGGCTCTTTGAGGGCCCGTGACTTTCGGTACGCGCACGCCACCAGCCATTTCGTGGGCGATATTGACCTGACTGGCGGAACTGACGTCGTAAGAGGCATTTGACATAAACTGACGGTTCTACGCCGGTTGCACGTCAAAAGGAAGCTCGTCGTTTGCCGGTAGGAGCGTCGGAGCAAACGGCGCCAGTTGAACGCTCGGGACGCCGGGTAATTTCAACCTCAAAGCACCACGTCAGGTGACGTCGGGGAGATCGATTCGCGTCCGTTTGATATCCATGAGGTGATACCTGAGCCCCGACTGTGGACGTTTAGAATCCTACTCCGGAGTGCCGGACGTTTTCCCAGGCTCGGTTTGCGAGACACACAGTCTGAGAACTCGGCTTGACCGCCGAGGACTCCGTTGTCGGAGTGTCGTCGCGTCGTTGAAATTAGTAGAAGCTCGCCCGTTAAAGTGTCCGGCTGCAAGATGGATCCCAATTTACATGCAAATATAACAGGGAATCGGCGGAATCGTTTCCTAAGGTATTCGAGAGCTATCGGTTCCACGGTCAGGTAATTAACGATATACGCGGACCGGTGGAATAGGAAGTGGCCAGGCGTTAGCCGCAAACGTTCACGATCCTATCGTCGACGGGGAATATCGGGCCACTGCGACATGAATTGCAGCGGTTCGATCGCCGATTCGATAAACGACGGCCGCTCTCGGATTAGCCATCGATCACCGGCGGCCAGTCACCGTCCCCGGTGATGAATTCAGCGATGAAGATAGTGCAAAATCTCGTAATTGAAACATACTGCAATCCTCTGTGGCCTCTATCACGTTTAACGCGCGTTAACTTACCGCGGTTAGCTCGGGACAACGTCCACGGCTTTCCTTGGTCTAATTCCATCTCGGAAGTCACGCTCTGTCGCCATGCGGAATATTAACGAGGCCGTTCTGCCGGCAAGTGGAGGGACATTGAAAAATAGCTTGGGAGATCGCGAGTAACAAACGGGGAGAGCCTGGCCGAAAGAAAAGGGCTATCATAAAACTGAACGGTCACAACATCCTCACGAGCCGCTGGCACCGGAACGAAACATCGCGATACACGATAATCTCCTTAAAAAGGTAGCCCCGAGGATTCCCCGCAATTTCGCACGTCCGCAAACTCGTTTATCGCTGCGGGCTCCGAGAAGAGGGGAACTTAAAGCCAATAAGGACATTAATCGCAGCCTGCTGTATCCATTGCGGCACCGCGGCACGTACTTCTCGATTTCGACCGTCATTTCCGGGAGCGAATCAAATCTCCCAACCGCTCGCAATTTCCGGCGACGGTGTAGGCTCGGTCTTGGAGGTGCCTCGAGGCCCGTGGGCCAGCTGGAAAAATAAAGGGAAAACGTTAGTGGGAACGCCGAGCGCAGCACGGAAGTCCGAACCGTAATAACGGGCCGCGTGTGCTCCAGTCGTAAATATTTCTTATTGAGCTGGCTGGATTGTATCGGCGGGCGAGGGCACGGCCCACAGTTTCTTCGGGGGATCTCACCTTAAAGGGGGCCAAGCACGAGATATTCGGAAACTTTCCAGACCGTACTTCACCGTCGCCGTATAACTTTCAACGGCACAAAAATTCTCCCTTTTTGTCACCGCTCCTGTCGTATTTGCGATTACGTCGCTCACCGATATTAATGTTTCATAAAGGGACCCTTCGGTTTTACTTTCGTGCCCGCTGGGAATGGCACCGGGGGACGAACGGCGCCTTCACCCTTCGGGCGGACCTCTGTTAGAGAGGAATAAACGGGTGTTCGCCTTGATGGGGCTGTGCCGAGGGTGGAAGGTATTTTTTTATTAGGGTTGTAAGTGGTGTGTCGTAGAATTGCCGGGCGGAGAAATATCGTGTCGCCGAAACGAGTATTCCCCGCGTGTTTCGTGGAAATCGTATCTTTGTTCGAGTGAGATTGACTATCAGCTTTGCTTTTATAGCATATTGGAATTTCCCGGCGTCACTTCTCCAAGCAGGAGATCATCGCCTCTCCGCAGCGATCAAAACATCGACAAACGTTCGGCGCTTGCCTCGCCACCGATCACATTCACTTGGGGCTTAAACTTATTCATACAACCGGCGTCGTTTAATGCCCGGTATAATGAACGTCAATTATACAACGGCTGGCGAAAATCCCGAAAAACTTCCAGCCGTCGAAACGGCCACGCGTACTGTTCGCAATCGCGGAACTTTACGGGCCAGTGAAGTGGAAACCGCGCGATCCCCGCTCGAGCGTTAAAATCGCAGATAATGTTATCGTTGCGGGGGCCCGGCACAGAAAGAAACGATCGAATTCCCGCGGACACATGTTCCCGCCGGCATAATGCCTTCGTAAATCTCGTGGACAGGCTGGTATACGCTCGGGGAACGTCGTCGAAGTTTCCTCGTTCCGAATGGATCGCACGGCTGTACCTTTGAAGATGAATACCCGTGGCCCAGGGGGTTGCGGAGGTTAAGGGGGGGCGAGGGGGGTGGTTGGAATACTTCCATGGAAAGTACTTGCTCCCCCCTGACGCTCTCGTCCTACCCCCGGTTGGAAATCTTACAGGGACACATTTTGGCTTGCGAAACTTTCCGGCAGATTGTCGGCCAGCTACGAGGACAATCTACAAATTCTTCGGTAAATCGTCGGAGAAGATGAAGAACGCGCGGATCCCCCCTCCGGAACTTCACGGGTCCTCCCGAGGTGTTTTTTCGAAGGCCGCGGCGAATCCATTTGCCGATCGATTAGCCGACACGTGGAGCAAATCGAGCCGACACGGCTCCGTGAAGGAGCGTTTGACAAATTATAAGATTAATCGCGGGGGATTTCGACCCGTCGGGATATCATCAATTATTTTTTTGCGAGGGCCGAGTCCAATTACGCGCCGGCGAACGTGCCCGGTTCCTGCGCCAGCCGAGGGTCACGTCGGTTAATGATACCTTCTCGTTTCTTTTCAGCCCGGACTCGAGCCTTACGTCTTGATTACCGCGACTTCATTACTCAAAAAGAACCGGTCCTCCAGCTTGAACGGAACTCGAAAGGGGACGGATGCGTTCATTCGGCAGAGTTAAAACGCCGCTCCCTCTTCAGGCCCCGGCGAGCAAATTAAAATAAACGCGATTAGAACGTGACTCGATTTCACGGCTCGTCTCGTCGCGCCGCCGAGATCGATGTCCCGAGCCAGCAACAGGGAAGATCGAATGAGAGATGCCACCGAATTGGGACGCCCGCTGTCCCGGCGTTTCTTTCCTCTCGCCGGGGGTGACAGTTTCCAGGACCGCGGCTGAGAAACTTGGCAGGGAAGTCAACCGGGACCCCGCGAGATTTAATCGGGCAACTTTTCCGCGCGTGAATCTCTCGCCCCTTATCGGTCTTCTGCGAACACTGCCCGCGGAAACGGCTCACTTCCTGCCGCGCCATCGGTATTTCATAAAGCAGTTAGCCTGGCGGCCGTCGGTTTCCGGTCCGCACGGCCGTTTCCGGCGCGGGCGCGAGCATACATCGACGCTTAAAACCATGGACACGCTTCCTGTTAATCCCAGGGAAATCCATATTGGAGGGGTTCACGCGCCTGGGCCATTCAGGGAAAATTGATCGCGGCCGGAAGCTCGCGTCCAGACCGTTCGGAGCGTGTGCTCCACTCTGTTCCAGCGCGAGCCGACCGCGTTCAAGTCGAGGGGCCACGATTCCCCGGCGCAATGTAAAATGTATCAACTTGGAGCAGTTCGGCCAAGTTCCCGCCAACTTGGCTTCACTTCTCGCAGCCGTCTCTCTCTCTCTCTGCGAGTCAGACACAACGCGTCGCGATTTCCTCGGAACGTTTTTCCAGAGATTACGTGGAGATGTCAGTTGGAAATGTCACAGGAATGTTACAGCACGTTTAATAACGAATCGCCACCCCGATATAGCCCTGACCTAATCAAATCAATCTTCATTTGCGCTCCATTAACGTTAAACTTGCATTCGAGAGAAATTATTCGCGCCAAAGTTTCGGCTCCCGATTCGGACAAACTTAGCCGCATTGCATCGCTGAGTTGAATATTGGCACTGCGGTCGATTGACTGGAGACTTTGACGTTGCTCTCGAGATCAACGTTTCGCGCGTAACGGAAGAGTATAATTTTACGCCGGCGTTTTTTGCCTGCTTGGGAACTAAGAATAGGCGCGAAGTGGCGTGAAGTTGGGACCTAAGAATAGGCAATGGTTCGTGATTCCCCAAGGGTTGGCCTCCTTTCTTCTTCCACGAGTCATGAGAAAGGCATTTTACTATCTATGGGAGTATTGGACACGATGCTAGAGCGATATCTACGTGAAGCAAGGGACACCTGTATACCTATTAGCTTGTAGACGTTCAAGTACCTACAATAGTTGAGTCTTCAGAATTTTCTGCTTGTTACAAGCAGCTCGTACGTCGACGCAGGCATCCACCCCAAGTGTCTACGAAACGACATATAGATAGACACTCGGATATTGTTATTCTCTAGATGGTAGGTATGAGTGGCGCCAGCTTGCCTTGACGTCCCACCCTCGTTTAAGGAATATGACGTATCTTCCTTCTCTCCTGTACCCCGAAATACCCTACCCACCAGCTACTCCCACTTATCCGGCCACTCCACCGTCACGATTCGGGTCTCTCCAGCAGACACCCACGCAACAAAGGCCCGGGGTGCAAGGGAACGACGTTCTCAAGTACTTTCCTCTCGCATCCACCGCGAAATATACCTACTCCCTCCACTTCAGCCACGATATTATTCGCTGATCCCTCAAGTTGAGTTCCAACAGTCTGATTCTCAGAGATTAGACATCTCTGAACGCCGCTCTACTCTGACGCGGATTTTTGACAGCACGATATTTGTGCCAACCCAGGTATCCCGAGGCCCAGACCCAACTCCCGCGTCTCCGCCTCAAGACTGTTTCGCAATATAATTATAATCCGGCGCTCTAATAACTAACCGAAACTTGAGCAGAGTTCGCAATGCTTCGGCATCGATAGCAGCCCACGCGCGGCCACTGGATTCGGGGTGTATGAATATTCAGCCGCATTACGCACTTATTGCATTATAGCCGTGACGTGGCGCGCCGGGTAACGCCGCAAATTTTCCGTCTCCACTTCGCCGCCACCCCGTATACCGGTCACGTATCAATGCTACAATCGTGACACTCAATAAAACTGACCGGGCTCCTATAACTCGGCGCCATAGCCCTCTTCTCTTCCGCCCCATTTGCCCGGCCGGAAGCGTCAACAAATCGAGCGTATCTGTCCGCGCGCGGTCGTCCTCGGTCCCGCCGTACACGTAAGTCATTCACAGTCGGGCAGCGTCGAAGAAATCCCCTACGCCCTCGTAAAGCACGGAGCTCGCCGAGGATCGGCTTATTGAATCGCCGCGAATCCTCCAGTTCAATTAAGGACGCCACTCGTACCGTCAACAGGAGCGCCGCTCCGTGGCTACGAGTACATTAGGAGGTGCCTAGAAGAGGACGCCGCGGAGGGCGGGACGGAGACGGGCAAGATAGCTGTTAGGGGGTAAATGGGCAACTAGATACCCTCTCCTATCGACGCGGGGCGGACGGGGTGTACATAGCGGCGAAACCGGAACTCCGGGTCTCCCCGTTCCGAATGCTAATAGGGTAATTAACAATCTCGGTATTAGCTGCCAAGAACGCGTACTAACAATATGTCATCGGACACCAAATTTGCGGTAAACTCGCGCGTCGTTCCCCCCGGAATCCCACCATTCAGGGCCCCGCGATTCCGCTGAGTTTTATCGCCCTTCTGCGGTGCATCCGGAAAATTCAGGCATGTCGATTTGACGGTACCTGCTGGCGCCCCCGTTTGCCTCGCAGTTGATTGAATTTCTGTTCGCCGACTCTACGGCTTGTTTTAAACGGAATGTTTAATTTCACGCGCCATCACTAGAAGCCACCGTGTCAGGAAGCTTCCAACTCACCCTAGTGGATTAATTACTCTGTCCGATTCAGGGGATCTACGGAGTGACAGTGACAGTTTTAAATGTGTGACGTATCTCAGATTTTCTCCCCGTGAAAGGTCGTGTAATCTTCCGCGAAGATAACGTTCAGGTAGCGACGGTCCAGACTTCATTGCAGCCACGGCAGGAGGGAAACGAGATATTTCAAGACGGAGGAGCAACTCGTTCCGCGCGGACGGCAACAGATGTGTTACATGAAGTTTGCTCGCCGTGAGCTTGTAATGATTTGACAGCGACTCGCAGCAGCCGATGGAGGAGAGAAGTTCTCAGGCAGCTAACGATTCGATTTGGCAGAAGTTAAGGCTCCTTCGGAAAATTCCGCTGGAGCTTGAGTTTTCCGCATCGGGGTCCACGTTGTTTGGACCCTCCCGCTCTTCGGCGACGATATTTCTTCCCCCTTTAATTCCCCCCTCTCGGAACTACGTCTTAGGATTCTTGTAGATACCGGATGTTGCACTTCCAGCGAAGTCTTCTACGTCCTCCGACCTGGAAGTTTCCACGGGAACTTCAAAGTTTATTAACTCCGTAGCGATTATTGCTAAAGTCGAAAGTATTTCCTGTCATCCCAAGCTTCGATCTCCGCCCGAGGTCCCTCCTTCGCCGTCTTAATCTGCCTCTTTATTTCCGGGGCAATCGCCGTGCTTAATGTCGCAATGTTAATCAGACAGAGCCGCTAAATGCTCGGCGGGATCCTCCCGAAGGGAAAAACGTCCTCAGCCCGAACAATGACCCGCTAACTGCCACCCCCGTGTTGTCGTCCTGAGAATCACTATCGCGCCGATTACCATGGCTGCCGTCTGCTTTTTTACGAGAGCCTTTACCCGGTTAAACGACGCCACTTTGCATTCCACCTCTCTCTTTTCCTCCCTCGATCGTTATTCGAACGGCGAGCCTAAGAACATTCAGGGGGCAGATATTTAAGAAATTTGAGAAATTCGAGAAATTTAAGAAATTTGAGAAATTTAAAAAATTTGAGAAATTTAAGAAATTTGAGAAATTTAGGAAATTTGAGAAATTTGAGAAATTCAAGAAATTTAAAAAATTTGAGAAATTTAAGAAATTCGAGAAATTTAAGAAATTTAAGAAATTTGAGAAATTTAGGAAATTTGAGAACTTTTCCTTCCACCTTCTTATCTCTTTAATGAGTAACCTTCTAAATGGTTGGTGCACTGAAGGCTCTAATTAATAATTTATGAATACCGGGGAATATGAATTGTTCAACTTCGACAGAGTCTATATTCCTCGGTGCCCACGAAATTTTTGAAAAGCACAATGCACTTTCACAAAGAATCGGCGAGTACCAGAGGCGCAATTAGGACGATCGTTAGAAGACCTTCCACCAAGGGTCCTCGTACTTTGATTATTCTAAGGCCCCAGTGCCTTTGCGCGCAGAAAGAGTTACAACTTGGTTTTCCTGAAGGATCCAACAATGATCCTTTGTGCAGGCCTCTTCAGACCTTCGGTACCGTTCATCGAGGATGCTTGATACGATGAATGTAATAACACCGGATGGTGAAATATTTACGGTACAAGTAACAAGCCGAGATGTGGTGACCGTGAGTAACGCGAAGAGGGTGAAATGGGAGATTCACGGAAATTTGCGCTCGCAGCGGGTAGCGAAGTTCGAGCGCGCGACAATCCGCACGCGATACCCGGCGATTCTTTTTTCGTTTAGCCGTCGTCGCGACAGCGCGCCCCGTTATCGGCTCGTTATATCTGCGATTATCACACCAATTTCGCAGCTACGTGCCGCGTGGATTCATGAACGCTCATTATGCATGCGTGCCGCATGAACGACACTTTGAGTCGCGTGAAGTGCAATCTCGTTCGGCTATTAACGCGGGCCGTAGCTTAAGCTTCTGCGACCGCCGCATTTGCGGACACGGAAGCGCGGAGGGGAAAGGCAGCCGTCCGATGATTTCAGCCGGGGAGAGTCAATAAAGCGCTGCGTGGGAGATAGACAGCTTAAGGGTGAAGTTAAAGGAGGAGGGCCTGGCAGATGGTTAAGGGGCTGCTTGTAACTGGAGCTTCTACAGAGACGGTTACCGGCTGCGTATAAACTTCGTATAACAGGCTCGAGTTTGCCTCGCGCGGTAAGTTCCGCAGGATGAAAATGAGAATAGCGAGGGCCGCCTCGTTTCTTATTCATATTCGCGTAAAGGGGGCTTCATTTTGGTCCCCCGGCGGCA
Source organism: Andrena bicolor (assembly GCA_960531205.1). Lineage (NCBI taxonomy): Eukaryota > Metazoa > Arthropoda > Insecta > Hymenoptera > Andrenidae > Andrena > Andrena bicolor. The sequence continues at coordinate 20,402,629 of OY482666.1, read as the reverse complement.
TTCCTATTGCCCGTTACGTACGTTGCCTCTATTTGGGGAGGAGTCGCGTCGTTTATACCAACAACTGTCTCGTCTGTCGGTTTAAGCTCTCCGGCTTCGTGCGCCCACTGTTTTTACAGCTCTCAGATTGCAAGCACGTCGGGGTGCTTCCCCTGTGGACCTGCGGGAGCAAGCTCTCTCAGACCGTGGTGTAAACGCAGCTCTCCTTTCCTCGAATGCACGTTACATGAAAATGTGACGCGCAGTTTGGGTCGCGACGAAAGAGGGGGATTCTTTAATTGTTCGACCGTTATTTTCCACGATCGTTGGAAAAATGTACGGGCACCAGCGACCGCTAATTCGTTATTCGCTGGCCAGAAATTCCGCCGCGTACACACGCCGCTCGCCGGGGCGTTTTCTTTTTTCCCTCCACCCCTAGCAACTCGAAACGCCATTTTCCGGCCGCTTTGTAAACGTGCGCGGTTTTCATTGTTACTGGCGGATCCACGGCCGCCTTTGTGCCCGGGAAATTATGCGCGGAGTCCCCGGGACTTTTTGGTTACAATAAGCATTCATCGGGACAATGCGCGTGGCCGCCGCGTGCGCGTTTTACGTTAAACCGTCCGTGCTGCGTTCACCGGGGGCCCTTTAACAGCGCGGCTTAATTAGTAAGTGCGAGCGGAAGTGGCGCGATCGTGGAATCGGGGTCACCGCTCGGCGGCCTCTATTTTTCCCCGCGTTCTTTTCCGCTTCGTTTTTTTCATCAGATACATACAGCCCTTAATGATTCACACCGCGCCGCTATCCCGTGCTCCACCCCCGGAAAGCTCGATACCATGATTCCCGGGAAATATTGGCCGCGGGCAACGAATTTATGACGGCCATCAAGCTCTACAACCAGTGGAAAATGTAATTCGACGTGGATAAAAAGAAATTATGCCATCATACGTGCTCCCATTTCTCGGCGGGGCGATATCATCGCCGGCCGAAAGGAATTATCGGTAGCAGCCGCCGGTACACGGGGCGGTATTAATTTTTACTCACGTATCGCGTTTCTCAGGGCCGCGAGGAGATAATAGTCAGCTCGGGAGGCGATCGCCGCGGCCGGAATTTATGGGCGTCGATCGGATTATTGATGGCGGCGGGGAGAACCGCTCTCCCAGGGAGAATTTCGCGGGGGTAGGAGGCTTGTATCTTTATCGACTCAGCGTTATTTTCTAAAAAGAGAAATTTGCTTCCTTTTAACCGTAATTATTGCTCCATTGTCGAAGCCGAACGGCTCGAGACGTATCTACGTGATAAATGAAATTAAACGACCTTCCGCGGCGAAGCTCCACTTCCGGCTAGGTAGAGAACGGTTCCGTGAACCGAGAAAGTTAAGCCGCTCGGTTCCTCTCGTTATAAGGCGTAATTCCCAGGGATGAACGCGCCGGCAAATCTTTGATCACCACGTCGGTTTAGCGTGGGCAAAAGTTGGGGCCTATTATGTCTACTTCCTTCGCCGGCAGCTTTCATCGTGTAAGCGTGTTTCGAAGGATGGTTTAATCTGCCGATCAGCCATGGTGGCTCCAGGATGCCGCGTTCAAACTTTAAGCAAACTTCAGCCAAAGCGGCGCAACTGCCTCTTAATAGAGCCTTTTCGAGCTCACTACCTACGGAACTTTGCGTCCTTCCTGGCTCCCAGGTACCCGCCCGTGCCAGAACCCACGTTCCGAACTTGTCCCCTTCATAATTTATGCGTCCCTCACGCTTCGGACATCGAGCTGCCGAGCGTCGCCCCGCGCGTCCTAATTCCCGCCACTTAAATGCCACCTGTACCGTTGCGTTCCCAGGAAAATGTCTCCACCATCGAAGATTCACGCTGGGACAGGGAACATACGCTCTGAATACTCCAAGCGCCTGAAATCTCGCTCGTACGATTTACTTAGCGAACTGCGGCTTCTCGATCCGCGAATAATTCTCCGCTCTCTACTTAATTTCATAATCCCAGATCACCAGGGGCGCGATACCCCCGAGCAGATTACGGTAAGCCGCTAAAAATTCCGCGGCACGGTCTCGCCAGAATAAAACTGCGCCGCTGAATGGTCGGATGCTTAGCGCGCAAGTAGTAATCCGTGAAATTGCCGCGACGGGATCCCACGGTTACAGTTCCGTTGAGCGCGACAGGTTTGATCGGCCATCAGTTTCCATGGCAAGACGTCACGGGGATCTGATGGAAAAGCAACAATGCCGGGGCACGCTTTCCCCCCGCCGCCGCGGATCTCGCGGCTGCGAGTTAAATTATTTTCCACTCGACGAAGCGTGGTCTCCGTCGTTGCCGGCAGTGGAACAAAAAAATTCTAACCCCCGGCCCGCTTTCCCCTCTGCTCTTTCTCTCTTCAACTCTCCCCCTCTCTCTCTCTCTCTCTCTGTCGCCCCCGGTGATTTCTTGCAGTGTTTCGCGCTCGTTCCCGCCCAACGGCTTCATATTTCGATTGAATCCCCGCGCGGCGAGACAGCGGGGCGACGATTTATCGACTGTCGGGCGGACGCCCCGCGTTTTCACGCTCCCGCGCTTCTTACCAGCGAGCCACTCTACATTTTTAACATCTCTCGACAGCCCCCGAATACGATCGACGCTCGCTCGGGCCCGCGAGCCCTCGCGGACACCCGAGTACGTGCCGCTCGCTCGACTTCTCTCAGGCTCGTCGATAAATTTGGCACAACGTCCGCTCTTTCGATTAAAGTGTCACTCGTCCTCGGTGAAATATCGGCAACAGGGCGCCGCCGGCTCGGACATTTAACGCGCGGCGTGTTCGCGCGTACGTGAATTTTTAAACAGATCATGATCCAATATAAACATCGCTCGGCGGGCTCCAGTGCTCTTGGAAGATCACGTCATGCGCTCGGTCACGAAGTTGCAAGCTCAGCATCCCCCCCGGGGATCAAGAATCAATGATATTATATATTTCGGTCCTTGCTCTCGTTCCCTTCATCCCCACCCGCCGCCCTCCTCCATTTTTTTTACATTTATGGAACTCGGTCGCGCGGAATGGCCATTTTTATTCCGGCAAGTCAGCGTCATTTTTGAACAGCCTTGTTTCTCTTCCAGCGGAGCAAGGCAAACTCCCGGCTCCCGCATAACTCACATCGACCCCTTCGCAGGGAAGTTTTCTCTCACAATACCTCAGAACACAGTGCCGGAGGGGGGTGGGGGAGGGCGACGGAGGGTGGCAATAAGAAATCCCGTAGTTTTTGCGAGTCAGTCAGCCGCCTGTGCGAAAGGGTCACGCGAAATGAAATTTCAGTCGGGTCAGACAAAGGGGAGAGTCGACGTCTGATAATGGTTGACAGGAACGGTGACAATACACTCCCGGGATATGAGAAATGTACTCTTGTTTCAACCGGCGAATGCTAGATTTCACGTTGCTTCGCGTCGTCTCGTTTGTCTTTCAAATTTTTTGCGCACTCGCTCTGACGTAACGACGTCGTGATTAATTGACCGCGACGAGTCCGTTGAAGTAATCATTTCGTTGCTTGAGCCAGCACCGCGTTTAATTGACTCGGAATTTCGGCCCGCTGACAGGATAGTGACCGCAATTTCTCGTTACTAGGACCGACTACGGATGCCGCGAGAACTGTTGCTTGAAAATAGTCGGGGCATCATCTGATTAGTTTGGAAGTGCGGTTTCAATGTTTGTCCTGCCATGTCCAGCGACCCTCGCTCCTGGGGCAGTTTGCACGGGAACAAATTATTCCGCTTGAATCTGTCGACCTGTCCTGAGGATTTTTCGCCGTCCCAGTTCCCGTGCTTTCGCTTCTCGCACCAGAAACAGCAGCCGCTCGCGAGGGGGCGAAATGCCGACACGAAGTTTCAGCAGCTCCTACTTCGAGGTAGAACCACCGCGACACACCGAATTCCTGTTCCCCCTCGATTCTGGGGCGAAGACTCTCCACCCCGAAAATCGCGGCAGCCTCGCGATAAGCAAATCACTGACGCGAGGGTGGCGGTTTTACGTTTCGAGATCGCGACGCCCCTTTTTCTCGGGAAAACGACGATCCGCGAATGCATTTCTACGGCTACCTGACTGCGGGGATTTTATTCCCGGCGCAGAATAAGGTTTCTACCTTGGGAAAAATTCGATGCCCCAGAAACGTCTATTCAGTTTGAATTTTTGAATTCCTAGGTAGATCAAAGCTCTTTTCCCTTTGGTGCCAATCAAAGAAACAAACAATTGACTTTCCATCGTCCCGCTTTGTTTAAAGAGTTTAAACCGCTTGCGCCGAGGAGAGTCTTTTCCGTCTCGCTGCATTGCCAATCGCGCAAGAACGAGCGTTACATACATTTTTCATCACCGAGTGGCGTTTCCACCCGCGGAAAATATGAAGAGCGGCAGGAATTCCGTGCCTCGGCGCGATTGCGTCTGCCCCAACCGCCCCCTTACTACTTGAGCGGTACACGCGCCTACCTTTTGATCTCCTCCCTCTTATCCCGTCTATGCGTCGCGGTCTCTTCCCTTCGCCCAGCCACCCATTCGGCGTCGAAGTCCTAGCACGTACAAAAGCCACTGTCGGCAGACATCCGCGAACGTCAATGGCCGTGAACGACGCCTCCGCAATATTGCACTTTCCTTTCGGCCTCTCGAGTCGCGGCGTCTTCTTAGCTCCCTCGGCCATTCAGGCGCGCCTGCCTGCGGTCCACGTCCATACACCCACAGCGTTATCCGGAGAAGATTCGAATTGCCGGGTACCTCGGCCACCGTCTTCTGGGAGTCGTTCTCCCTCCGTATCGCCGGTGCCCGCGGCCACGCCACGGCTATCTGCGAAAGTTTCCCTCGGTTTGCCACTTTTCCGTCGTGTCCGACGAGACACTCGGAGAACTTTGAAGGTAACGTGCTTGGAGGGGCAGTGCGGCGATTAGAACCAAAGGTGATCAGGGGTTCGGACGCTGGTGTCTTGAGTTCTACTGTCCGATCGATTTAATACCTCACTTGCTGACGATAAGACAGCGGGGAAGGAGGAAATAAACAAGTAGATGCCACGTGTAAGAGTCAGACGGAAAAGGGGTTGGCCGAGCACGAGATAGGAGTCACTAGGTACAGATAACTCATAACTTCCACGTTCGCAATATGAAGGCGGCTGCAAGAGGGGTCACGAGGAAATGGAGCGCCCAGTGTTACCGGATCGAGAAGAAGCAGGCTGAAGGGTGCTTTCTGAATTACATACGGACGAACGGAGTCGGTAGACCGGAATTCTCTGGCGCCTCGTCCCGTCCCTCCCCTTTCTCCGAGCTCGTTCTTTTTTATTTTCCGTCCGACGAGCGATTCCCAAGCTGTATTACAACTTGGGAGAGCGAGACCGGCGACGGAGGGAATGGAAGAGACGGGGGACGAAGGACAGACATAGGGGAAATTCAGGGGTATTGTGAAGGATATGTACGTACAGCGGAAAATTCAAACAGCGGGGAAACAGGGGTGTGTTGAGTCGACCGTCACCATTCTGATGATGAACCGAGAAGATACGATCGTTCGCTGTTGGTGTCTACGTGCCCGGGGGTCGAAATAATCGAGATGATGTGGTAGCAAAAATTATGTTTCGCGAAAACCTTCCGTTTAACGGAATTAAGATTGGATCACGGCCACGAGGAATTCTCTGCCCGCCTTGGCCGCTTCGGCGTAATTTCAGTGGAACAACCAGACATTTCACGGACACCCTGTACGTGCACGGACAAATACGCCGTGCAAGCGCGCAAGCACGCATATCTACGAGGAAGCGGGACAATAGCGCAGGTACAGGGGTCCTATTTTATGGCGGCGGCGCAAGTTTATTCAAGCGACAGCGAAAATGAGATACCGGTAGTCCATCCGTGCAGTCTGTCAGTGACCCTCCTTCTGTCGGCGATTTAAAAGCAACACGATCGATTTACGAGATGTCTCCCAGACGCTACGCGAATTTACAACGTGTATATTGCTCGTAGTTCATAATGAAAGCGCAGCTTCCGTTCACATTTTGTCAAACGAGACACGGTGTGCTCGAGTGACCCATCGGAATTATAATTCCACTGCGAGAAAAGGTAATATGGCAACCGGGGGTAACCGGGGATAACCAGGGATAATCGAGGGTTAACCCCTCAACGACCGGCCCCTGAAACGAAAAACTGAATCGTGAGGCCCGGTTCCTCGGAACGAAAACGTCACTTTGCTACTTGAGGTCTCGGCACTGAAAAAAAAGAAAGATAACATAAAGAGAAGTGTATGAATACGTTCATAATTACATGAAAAAATGAAAAAAAAAGAAAGATTTAAATTTAGTACTTATTTTCAAAAGTTACAGAATATTTCCATTTACAGCTTACACTTTAATTATTCACATTACTTATTGACAACCATTATTTACATTCCAGTAGATAAACGTAGCCTAAAAAATTCGAAACATTCGTATTGACCGAAACGTTCAAGCTTCAAGTTACTCGAGACAGTCGGCTTGCTCGAAAATTTCGATCTGCTCGAAGTATATTCGGCCCGCTCTAAAAAAAAATTCGAGCTTCTCAGTTCCTTTGGGGCCGCTCGAAATAATTCGGGCTACTCGGTTTTTACGGCTACTCGACTCGGCTCGCTTTTTCCGAGTACTCGAACAGCCTTAACTGATCGCGCAATTAGGATCGTAATCGTTTAGCAAGCACAATGAGCTTATCACTGTTCGGACAGATACAGTACCAGTGTGACGTAAACTGTTGGTCCGTGACTATTAATATCACTCAGCCATCGTAAATACTGGCGTCAGGTACAGCATGTACGTGTCTCGCTCGACCAGCACGGATCACCTGCCGTTTTACGTAACGTAAAGATTGGCCTTGTGGAAGCCCTCCACATCCGCCCAGTTTCTCCGCCAGAATATATCGAAAACAGAAGGGCCACTTCGTTTCCGGAATCCATCGTCTAGCGAAGGGGAAGTGGATCGAGGACATCCATCGTTCGCCGGACCTTGCAAATATTCTTCGCTGCCCTGGCAAGACCTCCACGGATATGATCTCGCTGAAAGCCTCGCCGGGATCCCTTTTCAAACAATCCAGCGAGCTCCAGATCCGCCGTATCATCGGATTCCAGGAGTGTTGGTGGTTGTAGCGCGTAATATATCCGCGCTATAGCCGCGCGATGCTCCGAATGGAAATTCGCGGAGCGGCTTTTCCACCGAGTTTCATATATGCGGGCCACTTTCTAAGTAATAAACCTCACAAGTGAAAATCGTTGCCGTTGTTTTCCCGCTCGAAAGCCGCGTTACCTTTAAGGGAATTCTTACCGCGCTGCCCCCCCGACCCCTCGCGACCGGAAACGACTGGCAATTTTCGAATTAAACTTCCGCGGGGGTATAGCGGGAATTTCCATACGAATCTTGGAAGTTGGGTGGCGCGATCCTCGCGTTCACGGATCTCCAGCGTCGTTGGCGATAGAAAAGTACCTTTGTCCCTGGTTACGTGCACAGCGCCGCGCCGCCAGTTTTCTGGGCGGGCACCGTTTAATGAGCTCGTTAATTTCTCGCCACGCGCCAAATCTGCTTGCCCATTAAAATCCTAACGAATATCTCGAGCGGAATCCGCCCGGGACAATGCGCCCGCCGGGACAATTGTTTTCCATAAAACCGGCTAAATCTGATACAACGTGGCCGCGGGCAGCGGTTTGGCGCTATTGCGGTGAAACGCGCGCTCCTCCTATTGCTCATCTTTCTCCGGTGGCCGGGCGTCGGGCGGCAAGCGAATAAAGACAGAGAGTCGCGGGCGACACGTTTCCCGCCAGTTAATTAAATTTTCTGACACGCCTCCGCACCTTTGACCGGTCGCAATTAAAACTTATAGCTCGCGGAAAGTTTCCGAACGGTGTACAGCTGGCACTCGGATCATCCCGCGATCCCAGCCACCAGGGAAATTAATTGGTTCCACCGTGGCTGCGCAGACTCGACCGCGGATACCCCGTAATGGTCCGGCTCGGCATTTTCTCCGCCGACCGAGGGGTGGCTTCGCAATCCCCGGCTCGCCTCCCCTCCGCTACACCCTGTCAAGACGTTTCGAGGATCAACGCCTCGAGGCTGGATTGAAATTATTGCGACCGTGCGGAGAACGTTACACGGCTTGCACCGCGACTACACCCAACGATCTACAAGATATAAAGCGTTCGTTTTAACCGTGAAATACTGGCACCCGTACCGAGCGGCGGGATCAATTCTTTAGAGATTTGCATAAAGGTGGATAGCCAGCAGTCCTCTACACCGGGAAAACATTCTCGTTTTATCGGAGAACGATATTTTACTGCGTAGGCGGCGATCCTGTGTAGTTTCCAGGATGAAGTCGTTTAGTACAAAGGACGCTACGAAAAGGAAGGGTGAACGTTTTGGGTGGTTGTAAATGGGATCGAAAACTATCGGCGGGAGTGAAAAGAGACTAACAATACTGGAACCGCTGCGATCAATCAAGTAGAACAGGATCCTTTGTCACTAGACAACTGAGGCAAGAGCTAGTGATCGAGTGAGTAGTACAGGTCAACGCGTGGGGAAACGGTGCAGGAGAATGGAAGGACGTAGACGCTGGTCTAACTGGGGAAGGGAATTATCACCCCCGCGGACCAACGTCGAAACATTCGACCAAATGCGGACACTCGTAACGAATAAACGCTTGCGTTTCCGCGAGGAAACACGACGGGTAGCGCTATTGGCGCGGTATTACCGTCACGGGGACGCCCGTAAACATTAATTCCATCCCCCCACCCCCCGTAAATCCAGTTAGAACGGCGAACGAAACGCAACAGCGGGGACCGAGTTCGCGACAATGCATCCCCGCTCTCTGCGCCGAGCAATTCAATCTCATTTGCATCGGTAGCCTTGAAAAGGAGACTCCTCGCTCCGCGTGACGGCGACTGTGTTGCCCGGTAACGGGACCTTCGAGTCCCGCCACCCTTAGCCACGATCCGCCGAGGTTACGCGCGGGGTGGAAGGCCGGAGGGGGTCGAATGAAAAATGGAATTGCAAACGAAGGAGCAGGCTTCGGGATCCTTTCGTCCTTCCGGCCCCAGACGCGCTTGTATCGCCCGGCCGTGTACTTTTGTTCGCGGACCTCCGCCGCCGCGACCATTCTCTCTGCCCGCTATGCTAAAATCTCCGCCATAATTGTTATGCAAACTGCCCGTTGAATAATGCAGCGCGCGAAATTCATACGTGCCGCGCTCGCGCACTTCTGCCCGCTACCGCCGTATCAAATAATTTTATTGCCTGTTTTAATAATTAATAAAGCCGCCCCAAAAGTATGCTGCCAGCAACTGTCTTCCTGGATCCGCGGGGGCGAGGCGTGTGCCGACGATCCATGGGCCCGGGGGGGTGTGTACCTTCTTTTTTTTACCCCTGTCTTTGCGGTGAAAAGGGACGAGACGCTTCCTGCCGGGCCGAGTGTTTGCGCGAGCTTTCCCGACGCTTTATACTGCGGCAGGATAATGGCATACAGAAACAGGAGTAACGCTGTGGCGAAACAACGGTTATTTCGCTAACTGTTTGACGCGCGGCTGTGCCTGACTGAGGACTTGTTTCACTTCAGTCCCCGCTGTTATTCATCCCGCGCCAAGTCGATGAATCGCGCGATTAATCTTAATATCGTCGGGCCGGCACAAGCGTCCGGTGTGTCCGTATAATACCACTCATATTTCACGATGAACGGCCTGTGGGCGAGCGCTTTTATTTGCGGACAAACGTATCGCCTCACTTCGACCGGCTTACTTTTAGCCTCCACTGTACATTTTATAAATACTGGATGCGCAACGCGCGCCGTCCATCGGGGCCGTATGTACATCACATTTTACGCTCGCGCTGAAACGGACAAATAAATCACGTAGCGCCCACAGCGATACCCCCCACTTGCGCCTATTTGCGTCAGCGGGATTGATTTCGTAACGGATTTGTGGCGCGCCGAACGGCGGGCAAGAATTTTTCGGTAATCGGGGAGGATCGGATCCTGGGCATAATTGAAACACGACCCACGTCTAGTCCCTAGATACGAAGTAGACGTTTCACGTGCCAGTCGTGACTGCGTGGTTTCAACCCCCGTCAATTAATCCTCCGATTTTGCAGCTCGGCTGCACCCAGCTACGTCGCTCGTCGCTCGACCGCGAAAAATACGGGGTTTGAAGGAGCGACGAACGAGGATAATCTGGCGCGGTTTAGCGAGCAGCTTCCTTCGTTCTGACGCGTCAGCGCAACCCCAACACTCCGCGTCCTCCACCGCGAAGCGACGCGCTGATATTATGCTCGATTAATTACCCGTGAAAATCCGACCGCGGCTGACTGTCGAGCGTCGTTTCGCGCGTTTAATTAGGCTTAGCCCTCTTTCGACCCTCACTCCAGCCACCACCCCGCTCTCAAGAGTCGCGGGAATCAAAGACGCGCGCTTGCAAAAAGTGGATCTATCTGATCGCGGTGGTTGAATGGCCGTCGCCAGCTTTCGCCTCTGGCGTCGTCGATAACTCGCTAATGTCCTCGCTCCTTCTATCTTTCGGCAGAGTCGAGAGATTTCATTGTTCCTTAACGACCCACCGGTGAACGATCGTTATTGCCGGCCCACCGAGGTGCTCCCTTTTCGGAAATAGGGGTGGTGACTCCGCGTGTAGTCCTCGCCAGTTCAAGGGCATTGTCAGGGTGGATAGTTGTTTTACCTTTTATTCGAGGCTTCTAGATCCTAATGAACCGGACGTTCAACTTAGTACGTCCCGAGGGTTTCAGTAAGCTAACCTTCGGGCGGATATTTCGGACGCCTCGCTTCCTATGAAACTGGATAGTCTTTAATTTCCACCGCCGACGTCTTTCCGGCAGCCTCCCAATTACTTCGAGTGCACTACAGCTTGCTTGCACTGAGGATAGCCCGGAGCTTTGGCGGTGGCCGTGGCGTATCAATTTCTTCGATCAATAGAAACTAACTCGGCAACTTCTCTGGCGATCAATTAACATAGCGGCTCGTAATCAACATTGTGTGCACAGCGCAACTATGTAGCCTGGGGTTGGCGCGAGATAAGATTTAAGATCAACAATGGTTGACGCGACGAACTCGTCGCAGTAAGACCACCGCCCTTCGTCGATAAGAGCTGCGAATATCCGCTTAATTCATCGACGCCTGAAACAATCGAGTCAGCAAATCCGCGACGATATATAATAGTCGATTTCCGCTCGGAGCTTCGGACAGTTTTATAGGAACACTTTCAGTAAATGAACACACAGGCTCGTTATCTCGTTATAATAATATCGTCGTGATTTCGACGGAACGGAGGGTCCAGTTTCAACGAAGCCCAAGATTTATCCCAGCTTCGATAGGATTAAAGATAATTGCTTAAACACCGAGCGATCCCGCACGCGATAACGAGTGCGCACATTTCTATGATCGCGTTCCGATAATAGGCACGAACAGTTACCTTTATTGCCGCGATACTAGCTACGATTATTGCCGCGACAATGTTCGATACAATTCTTGCTCGACTTTCCACTGCTTTTATTGCCCCGCCGCATTTATCGCGCGGCTATTCTACTTTATCGCCGCCGACCTCGTATTTCTTCGCTCGCCTGCGATTCCGCCGAAGCTTCCGCGTTGAAAAATTTCGTAATCCCGATGACGCGAGTTGTCCCCGCAACCGTTCCCCGCTAATTGGCGTTGAAAATTTCAAGGGACAAAGCGGAAGGAAGCACGTTCTCACGGCACAAACGTAACGCCGTTCCCTGACTCGGCGTCTACCACTGCGAGAAGAAATTCCCGCGAATTCCACTTTCCATGCAAACTGCATTTCGGTTTAATCTGTTTATCGCTCTCCCCCCTCCAACAATTTGTTTGCTATAATGGCATACGTTTTGCATACCGTTCACGCTCGCGGTGTCTGCACTCGAAACTACAGATTTTCAAGCCCCTACTTTGCTCGGGTGCTTCGACGAGATTTTCACTCGAAAGTTTTTGCGATAGCATTCGCGTGCCAATCAGCGCCCGGGCAATGAGTACAACGTGTGCCAGAGTAAATGGCGGCTCTGTTTCGTCGGGAACTTGCATCGATTTGATGTTATTAAAAGCGCAACCGTGTAGCGGCAAGTACCTAACAGGCACAATGCTGGCGATGGTCGCCAGCGATGCGCAGTTTGTTTAACCAGGTAATTAGTGCCCGCAGTTCGGAGCGGCAACTGCGAATGAAAATGCAATGAAACATTGCTGTAGAAATCAGGAAAGTTTCGCGAGCACCGGCCGTGCGAGTAATGAGCTCTAATGCATCGTGACGAATTTTAAGTTGACGCTTTCCGCCTGGCAATTGCAGCTCGCACGATTCCCGTCACTCTAACACAGAGAAATTCTTTCCTGCGGTCGCATTCAATCTTCAGATACGGGGCATGAAAGATATTAACGTTAAACGAGCTGTTTAAAATCCAATCAGTTTATCGCTCCACTTTATTACCAGTTCGCGATGTTGAAATTAGGATTACGTTTTAATGATACACGGCTGGAGTAATGAGACCGGGAAATTATTTGCAGAATTCCGCGGAAATTGAGCTTGGATAGCGGTAGATTCTGTGACGTGTTCGTTCGTTAAAAAGCGACGGGGAATCGGCGAGTCCGCTCCGGGAGTCGATCGATTCGTTTCACCCTGCGTTCGATGAAACACGGCACCCTTATAAGCGCGGGATTACCACGTAACTCTGGATCTCCCAGTTTAAAATGACCCAGAAGTTTTAAGCGCCAAAGTCAAACACTGCGCTTCTGACACATTCACTTCCCAGATGATCATTTCGCAGACGACCACGGTGATCGGTTCACTCGACCACAGCCGCGGGGCGTTAGTATACGTAGGTTTCTCTATGAGTGGAATAAGAGCGTTCATAGGTTATTGGTCAGGTAAATATATTGGAACAATCTCTATTGTGATAAGCGAAATGGCACAGTACTTGAGCGCGCAATTAGTAGGGGGCTGTATCCGTTCGCAGCGGTGCGGTACGTGCGAGGCAAGTAGAATAGGTCAGTGCATGGCCCCACAAGCAAAGTAGACTCGTACGTAGTTCCGCCCACGATGTAACGCAGTTATAGAACAGTAGATAGTGTCGCAATGAGTGGAACGGGTCAGCGATTGGCCGGGCAATCGGGGGCAGAATCGCCGATCAGATAAGTGAAAAAGTGAAATAAGCATGTCACTGGCCGGACCAACAGAAATCCGGGCACTTACGAGCCGCGATAGGATCTGCGCCGTCTGCTGCAGTGAAACGGGTCACTGACTAGTCGGGCATCAGGCGCGTTTGTAACTCAAAGAGCCGTAAGTGGTATCAGACGGTGGCTGGTCAGGCGGCAAAGCTGCGCCGCGCCGTCAAAGCGTTGGTAATTCGCATTACGAATGCGACCGCGCGTGATGCGTAATTTTTATTCAACGCTTCCGTGACAGCCTCGCGTTCCGCGGGAATTTTTATGCAGACAACCGCCCCTGCTCGAACACGTCACGCACACACGGGCGATATTTCGCATTCGGCCATTACCCAGCTGCAGGCTCGCGTTTAAACGTGAATGGAAAAAAAAAGGGTGGGGCGGAGTCACCGGCACGTTACGACCGTTATCGACGGGCTGCGCGCAATCTGATTTTATAATTAGCCGACTATTGTCCGGCGTCGTTTCGACGAATCCATGTAATCCCTGTTTATTGAAATTCTCTGTCAATTAGTTGCCGGCGAAATTCGATTCTCCAGCCGACCGCTTTACGGCTCAGCCGAGGCAGAAAAACAGGATTATTACGGCGGCCAGGGTTGGCTGGTAAAAAGCAACAGCGGCCGTTACCCTCGCGGAAATATGCCGATCGTTCGATTAAATATTGTTCCCGGCCCGATGATCGGCCGACCAAAAATTTACTGCCAATGCGCAATGACGCGGCCGTATGCACAATGCGACGCTATTGCATCCGTGCGCCCGGCGCATCCGGCTATGTAAATCCTCGACGATTTATTTTCTATTTTTGTAAATCGACCAGCTCATTGTTGCGTAACTTATACACTTGTCGTTCAATTGTCCATTAAGCGGCGCACGGTCCAGCGGCGCGCCGTAAAAATTCGTCCACACCATCCGTTTCGCAGGACGATTAAAGCTCTCCTTCCTTTTTTTTAAAGCAGAACGACTTTGTGGCTTCTGCCTTTTCCATAATGATAAACGGGGGGGAAGGAGCGCGAAATTATTGTGGCCTGGGTACCATATTCGAACGTCACGACTGTCTGCGCTGGTTTCAGCTGTAGGGAAAGGAAGAGGACTTTGATTAAACGGCATAAAGGACCTTCGCTGGGCTTCGCTCCAGCTTGGGATATTGACTTGCATCCTTTCGTAATATCCTCCGCATTGTTCCCTCGAATGCTACGAATTCTATGCCCGTACAATGACTCGTCTTTGACCTTTAAAAACTCTGTGAACGATTTTCGCCTAGGATCCGAGGAAACTTAATGGGAATCCGTAGAATAAAGCGCAAAGGTGCGAATGTAATATCTTCTGCCCGGATTTATCAACGCTCCTCGAATCAGCTTTCCTCTGCTGCGTACGTCTGGATCAAAGGACATCCGCGAATGCTTTATAGACTCCGCTGGACGTTCGAGCGTCAATGGCGAATGCATTCTACAGCCAGGATGTCCATGGTGAAGGCAGTTTCGAACCACAGACCGATGCAGGCTTCTCTAGCCGGGATTTCAAAGGACCAGGAATTCTCCGCGCGAGTTGAATAGTTGTTGCAACGGGAGCAGGAAAGTCGGACGTGGCTTTTGTTGCCTCGGAGTGATGCCAGAATTATCCTGCAACGAATTATCGCTATAAACTGTTCGCGAAACATGAAATTTACTTCATCGAATGCCACACTTTAGAGTCACTTAACGGCGGGGCAAAATGACCAAAGTATCCCTGGTAATCAACTCCTCCGAGTTTGTGAATTTTCAACAAGCTGGGTCTCGTAATATTCGTCAAATATTGCAAATGAAATTGCCGGCCATAATAATTTTCTCTGAGAAGTTTAAATATTTGATCGGACAGTTTGTCGTTCAAACATCGCGATGTTACGTGGACCGTAAATTGCCCGCGATTGATGAACGTTACCGGGGAATTCAAATGGATTGGAGAGGACGACCGACAAAAAAATCTTCGACGTAGCGGAATATAAATACTCCGCGATGGATTTATCGCGATGGTAATCAAAGCTTTTAGCGGGGCGATCTGCAGATACGAAGCGAAACGTTCGCGTCGGGGAAAGCTTCATTTACTTCGCGGCAACTCTGCCTTTAATTGCAAGCTCGCAGTTCTTTCCGAAGTGCCAGGCGAGCGAAATATTTGTCGCCGTGGTAGGGAATACGCAGCGGGGCAGCCGAGCGTTTTGTCCTGAATTTTTGTTCCCATGGCGACGATAAACTGGCACATTATGCAACCGCCAAGTCCCGCTTCAACACGATTCCGACTACTTTGTGGCACACATACGTGCGCGACCTCTACGCCGCGCGTTGTTGCCCTGGATACGGTAGATTTTCAGCTACAAATCTCTTTGGACGGTGATTCTGAAAATTCCTCCTTTTCGCCGAGGAAGATTTGAAGTCGGTGCAGGTTCGTGGCGCTAAACGCTTCCACCGAGGCGAGGGAATCTCCTTTTCTCCACTCACTTCGGCGCCCTCTTCTTTCCCGCCCAAAATTGGACGTGCCGCTGGGAACTGCCGGCAAACTGTTTTACTACAACTTCTGCTCTCCGCCGGGTCCGAAGAATTCGCGGAAACAATTCAATGATCCCCCGGGTGGGATTCCGGAGTCTGCAATTTTTTTGTCGCCGAGAGGAGAGTGGATAAGAGCTGGCCACGGTTTCACGTGATTAATTAAGCTTTATTTGCCCCTTGCGCGGGGCTATAAGGCTCGAGTTCAACGATCCCGAACGTTTCTCGATGAATCTACCCTAAATCGAAGGACCATCGGTTGACCGACGGTGCGGTGACACTCGAATGGCTACCCCTATTGGCTCAGGGATCAGTCACGGTTGATTAGTTGGCTGACACTTCATGGCTGCTCGCACACAGGGGCACACGTATGCGCCGCTGCTTAAATCGAAAACGCCAGTAGGATATCCGAATGTCTGATCCAATATTAGAAACCGACTCGATTGAAAAACTGTTGGTATTACACTTATTTGTCTCGCAGATTCTTGTGGGATATGTATAGATGCCTGATAAATGAAGGTATTAGGGGCAATCGAGGATAAGTTGACGATATTAAATGTCAAATCAATAAGATTCGCCAGCCAGCGAAGTAATTTTGGGCAACAGCTGAATGAACAAGTCTGTAATTATTCATTTCTTCCAAAGTGATGATGGAATCAGTCCACGATTATTTTCGCAATATAAAGTAGCTTTCCTGACACATTGGGGATACCATTAGCAGAGCGAGTAACAAGCTTCTACGTCAGAATAATTTTCTATTTATTCGCCAGTCCGTGAGTCTCAGAAGGATCATTGCATAGAAAGTTGAGCTTTAAAAATTGCCAGGGCAAAGAGGTCTCCTTAATTACTTGTCGGGGTGTAGCACAACTGCAGGCCGGGTGTAGATGAATTTCTGGTAGACTCCAGGTCCTGGCGGAGGATCCCAGGAGATGCCCTGCAAGTCTGGACTGCATATCAGTCCAGCGAGAACTGTGCAGCAAAGTAAAAGCTAGAGGGCGGGAGTGGGACGACATGGGAGGGGTCGCTGGAGTGTATAACCGGGGTAGCCGGTGAGATGAGATTCAATTCAAAGAGTAATTTACTAGCCGAGAGGAACGAAAATTAATGGCAGTCTACCAGAGGTGAATACTTCGCGTCGTTTCAAACAAACGGCTCGTTAAACATTTTCCAGCCGTCTACTTTCGATACGCGATATCGAATTCACTTCACGCGGGATCCCGAAACAATTATCACTATTGAAATGAAAATAAATAATGCAGGATAATTTTCCGAGATAATTGTTGAAATGTGGATGGTGGAGGGATTAATATCAATTGTTATTGAAGGCGATGTGTATTCGATCCGTGGTAATTGAATGATATTACGATTATAAATATTTGCCGCACACGCTATCCAGATTGCTTACGAAGAACAAACAAAATGGGATTACACCATCGAGAAGGGGCAAGTGCGTCATTAATCACACCAGTCAATCGCGGATCGAAGTTCAAAGATCTCTCGGAACGTGTACCGAGTATAAGTGGAGGGTATTCAGCATTGAAACGCGCGGAATCCTGTTGACTCGTTGAAGTGTAATTAGGTCGTGCCGGCTGTCCAATTAACATCTTTACCCCTTTGCGTCCCGCAACTGGGGTAAATTAATTGCCGCGATTTACCACCGAAAACCTCGATTGGTATCTGCGCGTAGGGGTGTAAAAACGGAGCGTCCGATGCACAATGCTATCGCGGGTTCAACGCGAAATTAATTTCGAACCGAGCCGATTCACCGGAGGAATACTTATTCTGTTGTCTTGTAAAAACGTAAAAGTACACTAGTGACCCGGCCTTGGAGATCGTCGGATATTTTTCCATACGATTCACCGCTATTCCCAAAGGCCACCCCCCGCCCGCCCTCTAAATTCCGTTATATCCGCGTAACCAGGTGCGCTGCCGTCTCCGGGGAGCAATAATTCTCGCGCACGTCGAACCTTTTTACCGGGATTCTTCAAAAATCCGCACCGTGAAGTCGCGGATAAATGATGGGTGACAGGGGGTGGTAAACGGCGTCGCGCGAATGTGCCCGAGGGGCGGGAATGGGCGCGAACTGTCGCTATAATTTCACATTCGGTGTTAACGGACGAGCCCCGGCGCTCTAGGTCGTTGATGTTGCAGTCGCCTTAATCGCAGCTGCAGACGGCGCTCAAACACTTGCAACGGTGAAAGTTTTCCTCGGTGTGTTAGTCGCCTGCATTTTGCCGCTGCAAAATAATACATTGCAGTCACACCTCGCCGCCGTTAATGCAACATCTGGCAAAGTTCGCGGAGACAGAAATTCACGCCGGAGCTTGGTGAACTGCTAAGTATTGATTCTCTCTGCTGGGATGTGTCAGGATGTGTGAGAGCAGGACCCTTTAAATATTCCCTCGTCTCATGCACCCCGATTTGCAACACTTCGTTTCGATCGTCTGTTCAGAGACGGTCTCTGTCTACGTGCGCGTCTGACTAGGGGCGGAGCTGTTCTACTTCGGGGATGAGTGACAGCCGAGCTGCCGCTTGTCTGGCTCGCGACGATCACATTCTACTTTTAAATCAATGTTATATAGTACTGGCTGCTTGGTGACAGTACCAATCTACTTTGTCTTTCCTCGATAATTGTCGTTAGTTTTATTATGGTAGAATTCTGATTCGTCCCATGATAAATGTTCAGGCTGCAGGACCAAAGGTAGTATAAATTCCGCGCTTTTCTCGCTTCGGGGCTTCACGCCATTGACTGGCCATAAAGGAAGATGAGCTTGGGTAAATACGTGCCATGATGGATCCATCCACCCCGCCCCCTTTCTTTTCTTCCGCCTATATGCGCACCGTCAGTCATTCATAATATATTTATGTTGGATGTAAGGTATAATGGCAGCGACAGCTTGTCGATAGAATATCCCCAATAGTTTGATTCATTGCGCCGACATTATTGGCCATTATATATTATGCCCCGGCGTGTAACTAAGATCGATGGTGGCCCGCGACTTCGGGAACATCTATCGTCCCAACAATCGTTTTGTCACATTTTTATTAACTTTCAAGCGATTTCGTCACTACGTTGCAGCGGCTACTTGAAAGCGGAACGGGCACCGCAGAATGCCACGAACATTTATCATTACCCCCGCGCAACACTCATTTGTATCAATAGAAACCTCCCTATTAATCATGCAGCTGTAGTCACGTTTCATCAACCAAATCGTGCGACAGCTCCATTTATCCTTCTTTCTTGAATACTTGCGACATTTCAGCTAGTTAATTGGATCCAGAATCGCCTTCTCGTCTGCAAGAGAGCTCCGCATTAGTCACACCATCTGTTGTGATAATTCCAACCCTCTCGGACGATCTATGCGACCGTCATTAATTTTAACGTCGATTGGCACACTTACTATTAACCATTTCGTGCACACACTTGCATAGTTAGTGTTAGCAAGAGCAGCCACGTAATATGCAACGTCATCGTCGCCTATTAGCGACTGCAAAACTCCGCTAATCAACCCTTATCACGTTCCGACCGCGAGATAGTTTCGTCTGATGTGCTATCTTGTCTCTCCTCGCTATCTAAACATATGCGTTAATTTCCTGGCCAGCGTACTCGTTCAGCTGAAATTCGAGGCCGAGGGACATTAATCTGTCGTGGACACTCAGACGTCGTTCGGCGTCCGCCAGTGTCGCGGCACGATTCCCTTTGCATGCGCTTTGATATCGCCAAGATTGCGGATAATTAAAATTGTAGTGAGCGCTGTTTAGATAATGCTTGCGCGAGCGAGCCTACGTGCTCTCAGCGAGATTGAAGCGAGGGATGGGGATGGCTGATACGCTGAAAGCTCTGATACATTTTTAATAAACGAGAGAATAAACGTAGCGACCATGCGATGCTTTGTTTAAACAGCGATTTGCTATTGCTTTTGTTTCCCGTTTTGCTATTGCTCTTGTTTAGGGAGCGCCACTGTTTTTCATGTTTAGCAAATAGTGACTTCAAAGTGACTCCATGCTTGGCGCACTTGCGTCCGTCATTTCAAAAGCAAACCAGGGAAAAAAAAACAGTGCAGGCGGAACGAAATTGCTGCCCGTCGGTAACTTTCTGGGAATTCGTTTTTCCAATTTATGGGAAACACAAACGGTTACCACCCGCAGCATGTCGTTTGGAATCACCGGCCCCGATTGACAATTAATATTCTTCGTTCGTGCAATCGAGGTCTCGATCAAGCTCGTGCCATCGATTACCCAAGCAACGCGTCCAATTAATTCTAACCCCCTCCAGAACCAACACACCCCTGTCGCATCCACCCCGAAAAGTTTAAATTTTCCTGAGAACTCCGGGGCGGGGTGGACCGATTGAATTCTGGCCTCTGTTATATCTTAGGCCTAATCTCTTCCCTGTAAACACGGAAATCGTTAAGCAGTGCCCCGTGAACCCTTATCGCGCTCTTGGCGCTGGTTACCTTTCCTCCACCCCGTGCCCCGTGCACCTCGAAGGAACCGGGAGGCGTTGTTTGCGCACCTAATTGGTATTCTTACTTTCTCGGGCGACGAGCTGGGACTCATGCATATATTCCACGGAGAGCCACCCCCTCCCGTCCCACTGAATCCTTGATACGCTTGCACAAGGGTGGAAGCTGCAGGTGTACGAGCTTTATCGCGCTGTTCCGTCGAGCACCCCGCTCCTGCTCCTCCCTCCCCGCTTTTCTGTCACGTTCTTTCGGAAAATCATCGATACCCAAGTAATTTCAACGCCGCTATTGAATATCCCCTGTACGCTCGATGGGATAGTCATAGAATCCGGACGAGCTCGGTCAGCCGCCGTTTACGTGGCCGCCCGGGAGGAGCATTTCGGATATAATTGGTTAAATGAAGTTGAATTGAGAGTTGCCGCTGCGGGGGAGACCCAATCCCGTATCGCGGAAAATTACGACGCGGCGGAGAGCTTCGTAAATTGCGTCACGTGTTTCATCCCGCGCCAATCAAAGACCATAGAGCCCAGCCTGCACGGACCTCTAGTCACGTTCGTTCCGCAGACTAATTCGCGGAACTGTCAACTGGCGTTTACTATGTAAGACGATCCGCGTGGAATGTAGATGAGGCCTCGCTCCGGGAGACTGTTGTTACTTGGGAAGCTCCCTTGGGACGCCCTGCGTTTGCTTCTTTCCTTGGTACGTCAAACCATCCGGCATTTGAAAGGAACTGTGTCACGGTACAATATTGTCCGAATTATTTCTCATTTCCACGGATCACCGATACTTTGAATTGTCAATTAGTAGGTACATATGTGCAGATCTGTCTAAAGAAATCTGTCACTGTATAATTCACTGTCACTTCTTGACGTTGAGAATATCGAAGACCTTTCCGCGACAATTCCTCCTGCTCGTGTTTTGCTTTGTACTGCATTTTGCTTGGTACGAAAGGATCAAGTAAGCGCTGAAAGTGGATGGTATCATTTAAAACACGCTCTATGAGAGTTCCTTAATACTTTCAAGTCTGTGTACCGTGCTGGTTACTCGATAGTGGGGGCATTAATGTTAAAACGGAAAGTGGCTGCGTCTGGGGGACAGGAAGTTTGCGGATTATGTTCGCCAAGACTTTTTTGTTTGCTCTGCGGCTCTGGAATATAGACCGCTCGCTTGAAAGTCTCGGCTCGGCCCGCGCTCCCTCCACTTTGCGATATAATATTAAACGATGCGTCGGCTCTTTAGTCACATTTTACGTGTAACGTGTTTAATGGTATAAAATATTCATGAGAAGGGCAGGCCTCGCCCCGGTGAACTTTAAACGTCGCCGGGGTTCATTCCAGGATCCCCGGTATTGCGGAACGATTCCAGCTGGAACGAGCAACAAGAAATTGCCTGGATTCGTTCGACACGTATCTTCGATTTGTCGGGGAAGTTTTCCAAAGGCTGCGCCGGAAAAACCTTGGGCGACGTTGACCATTTCCTGGCCGTCGTATCGCCGGCCGATAAATTAGACGGCGAGAAAGGAAGACGATGAAATTTCGCAGGATAATACAATCTGCCGCTGGGATCCCTCGAACGCGGCGGGTTTCTTATTTTTCAGTTTCCCTCGCTAGTTCCTTTATTTTCCCTCCGCCATGCTCGCGCCTGGCCATGGTGCCTACGACGTGAAGTTTCATTGTATTTCGCGCTGTCCTGGAAACGGAAAGATATCGAATTGAAACGGAAATTGCTTCTCTGACGTGTATAGGGCGTAAACATTCTCTAAATATTTAAAAGAAACTTCTCACAATTGAAAAACTGACGGTACCACGGCCTACCTGCATCGACGCGTGTACTGTTCCACTTTTCCGAACGTTCGCCTGTACTTGTCTGACTCATGGCCGACCAATTCCACTTGGCAGTCCTACAGTGGTCGATCTCGACTCGTCGGACCAGCGCCTTCCCTGTTCCACTAATTTGGCGAGTAAGTATCCTGTTTCCCCGGTCTGACTAGTGACCGATAATTCTACTTTCCTCGGGGAGGTTCGATGCTGCAAGCGTTTCCGCGATAGTAATTTTTCAGTGACCGAAATGCAGCTTGGGAGGGGGAAATAAGCAAAAGCTTTTCCCGTCGAAAACGAGTTTCTATTCGAAGTTCCCCTTCATTTCGGTGAACGCTCTCCCGTCGAAGCACTTCTTTGTGCTCTCAGCCGTGCTTTTTGATCTCACTGTCCTTTCATATACCGGAAATGGTTTAGCGAGTGCAGCGAAGTCGACGTGACACGTACAACTTTTACTCCCTCCCCTCGGCCCCCGGCAACGGCGCCCGACAATGCGAGGAATCGAAGAAAATTTTAGGGACAGGGAAATACAAAACGGCGCGCCCCTTGCGCCGAGCAACGTTTAGATATCGATTTATTCATAAATGCATGTTCCACGGGCTCCGGTGCAATCGAGGACCGTAGAAAATTTTGAATTGGAAATAAAGCGGCTCCAAAAGAGCCGCCCTCGAAGAAAAAGGGCTTTATTTGTCAGGGGAAGACTTGGTCCGCGAATCGACTTCCATCTCCCCACGGGTATTATTACAATTTCGCGTTAAATTGTCGCTATGCAAATTTAGCCGCTTCTTAGGCGTACCTGGAGCGTGCACGAGTCGACTGAAAATAAAACAGGTATCGAAGGATCGAGAATTACGAATGTTGAAGTTATTGGAAACGGACAGACGAACAATGGGGAGGGGCGGGTGTCCACTTCTGCGGTGTGGAGCGAGTGAAGCCGTTCACCGAGTTCTAATTTCTGTCGTTGTCCACTTCGCCGAAGAATCTCTTTGTATTTTCAAGTATCCTTTCCATTGAGGGTTCCCCAGCGTCCTCGAACGTTCCTCCTGACTTCAGGTTCTTCTTCTCCTTACGTGTTGGCAGCGTCGCGATGAAGCACGTTCTCAATGAAACGCGACCGAGTACCTTTACGTACGTCGTCGTTCTCCGAGAACAATGGCTCGCCATGTCCCTCCGACAATGGATCTCTCGCGGTCTTGAAAATTTCGGTTTCTTCTCTAATTTCGCGACAGCCTGTCGCCAGCCTCTATCCAAATAATTGATTCCTCGCAGTCTCGGGAAGACGCTCCGCGTACCGGTGTCTGTAACGATAACTCGGGGGCGGATCGATTCCGAACGTGGCCCACTTCGTCGCTTCGATTCGCCGGCGACGATTTTCTTTGTGCACATGGGGCTGGATGCTTTCGCGAATGATGTTACGGCCGATGCCAAACGAGTTTCACGGGTAACGCGATACAACACCGGATGGAAATGGAGGTCGCGGAACCAGTATGCGGCCCGCCTTTCTTTGCCGCAGTAATGCTCCGTATTTGCTCCTCTCGGTTTCAATCGACTGCAGGAAAAAGGCTGGCCAGCAGCGTACACTTTAATTCCTGACAGAACCTTGCAATGAATTTCATCGTTCCTTCCACTTAAAAGACTTAACATGAAATCATTCCCATAATAGCGTCAGACTATTTGCCGCGAGGATCTAAAATCGGCAGATTTCAAAAATGTAGCCGACTCGATGTCTGGCCAGTAATAGACGTACTCCACTTTCTGGCTCGCTATAACTATCCACGACGTTTCTGTACCCGTTTGATCACAGACTCTCTAACATCCATTTACAGATCAGTCACCTGCAAGCGTCTGACTTATGGTTGACCAATATTATTTGCCATATATCTTTTATTTTCCTTAACGATTCCGCGACACACCTGGGTGTGCCATGAAGATATATTCTAAGATGAGGCGAGGCCAATTTTCAAGCGTTCCATCCCATTGCCCGCGGGAATATGTTATACCGTAAGCTCTTAACAGAGGAATATCTTGTTTGACGACTTCGCCGAACGATTCTGCGGGTTAGGTCGAAAAGTTGGGCTGTAAATCGCGGCATAATTTGCTTACGACTTTATTCGACAAGAGAAACTACCGCCGGCGGAAACTTAGCGAGAACGTAAATCGTAATTAAAGTTCCCGTTCAATTAAGACGCGAACTGTAATTCAAGATCACCATAAACGCGGCTACCCCGGCCATTAATGGATACTACGCGCTCTCTCTCCGCGTCAAATGTTTATGCAGAGTTATTAAAACTGGCTGATTTAACGGGCCATCAATGAATACCAGCCATCGCGTGATATTAAATTCCGCTGGGATTAATTGAACGACTTCGAGCTATCGAGCGGCGTCGACTTCGAGCCTGTCACACGACCGATCCGAAAATTACAGCTCGCGTGGGATAATACAATTACAAGAGGGAAAAGGCACACAACTACGTGTATGGAGCGTAAGCTGTGCTCAAAGTAGAAGTTTTTCATCACGGCGCGGAGCTTCCTTTCAGCGCCGCGAAAGCTCCTTATCTTCTTACCTTCGCGATCATTTTTCCCTCAGTCCTCGCCCCTCACCCCCTCGTTCGATGAACTTTTTCGTTATTCCAGCCGTGGCCTCGATATTGTCCAGCCCCTCCCCGAATCAAATTGCATTTTCGCTGGGGAGACGCGCGAGACAAGTGTCAAGAAAATTTTACGTCGCTGCCAAGGGGGCTTAATTCACTTACAACTGATTTATCGTAGTCCCGGAGCAGCGCGCCGGGGAAA
This sequence comes from Andrena bicolor, assembly GCA_960531205.1. Classification (NCBI taxonomy): domain Eukaryota; kingdom Metazoa; phylum Arthropoda; class Insecta; order Hymenoptera; family Andrenidae; genus Andrena; species Andrena bicolor. The sequence continues at coordinate 20,377,887 of OY482666.1, read as the reverse complement.
GAACCTGCAATCACCATTTCGCAACGAGCTGATTGGACTGCTGATTGAAAATAAATACTATGGAAATTCAACAATTCATCGTGCTCGTTATCAACGAATGCATTTGTTTCTCCTTTCCGGTGACTCGCCTCGACTCGTCATTTCGTGTATCTCGCGTGCAAATATTTGAAGAATATTGCCACTGGGAATCACACGGGGCGATGGAGAAAATTCAGGGATATTTTAAAGAAAGGGAGGTGTTTCAGTCGTTCACACCCCCCCGTGCATCTTCGCTCGAGAACAAGCCGTTCGAATTTCGAATTTAAACGCCAATTGAGATCTCGTTTAAGCCGTACATACCGTACGTCTCTTTTCTTCCCGTCCATTTGCAGCAATCGTTTCGCAATGTAGAGCGAAATCGAGCTTTACGCGGTCCCCTGGCAAATCTCGGCGCTCCGCGTTCTTTCTCCTTGATTCTCCTTGGGAGATCGCATTCCTCGTAACGCTGCTTCGTGTTTCGTCGGATTCGACGAAGATAAAATTAAAAGCCCGGCCAGATCGCGATCTCTCTATCTCGTCGGAGAACATTCTGCCGTCTGTGGCTCGGAAAAAAATTGCAGCTCGCCTGGCCGAGCAGTGTCGAATCTTCGCGACCTCATTCTTCAAGAACGAAGATAATCGTGCACCCTCCGCGCTATATCGCGCAGAAAGTCTTGTCTTTTATTCCCGTCCCACAACACCCGACGTTTTCCACTGCAAATTGTACACCGTAATTTTGCCTCGGATACCGTGAACAGGTTAGACTACACAGTCATCCCTCCACTGAAAATTAATTCGCGATGAAACATTCTGGGGCACTTTATTGCCATCTGCGTTTTTAGATATTCCTTGCTTCCAATCGCGGTTATGAACAAATTGTAAAACGTAGGGAAGTCTGATAAAACACAGTGTTCAATAAAGCCGATATCACAGTGTTTCAGTGTATCGAAATGAAGCTTTTGAAAAATTCGGAGGGCCAACCTTCCATCAAATACCTCGAAGGCGAAACAACGAACGGGTGCGTATCAATCGATCGCCCGCCAGCATGCAAGCCTTCCTCGATTCGTAAAATTTCCAGCTGTCTGCAAACACACGTTATTGGACAAACAGCCACCCCCGCAGTCGCAGTGGAGCGAGCGTTTGGCGAGCGCCGTTGTTTCGCTTCAAATACAAAACTCCTTTCTGTACGCCCCTCTAATATCCCCCGACCCTGTACAACCCCTAATCCCCTCAATTAATTCTCCGCGGGGCTCGGTTGGATTTCGTAGTTTTCACGGGGCGAGTAGCTTGCCCAGCCAGTTATCTGCCGGTGGGGACGCAGGGGATGCGGGCATGGTCCCGGAATTGTCGTCTTATCGCGGCCAGTAATCGGCGAATCCTACCAGATGCAACTCCTTAACGGCGGAGTCCTTTTGGCCAGGCGGCGTGGTCCTTAATCAAGGAGTCTGGAGGACGTCCTTGCAGCGTTTTCCGTGCTCTTGACAAGAATCGTGCCGGCGCGGGACGAGAGGATGCCTTTTAATCAATGCCGGACCTCCGGCCCCGCTTGAATTATTCAACCCAGACCCGGCCGTTCGAGGGTTACGGAATATTCTCAAGTCCGCGTCGACCTTCCCCCGGGGGTCGCCGATCCCCAAGCCTCCCTGCTCACCATTTTAAAAGCCCTTGACTTCTTTTTGCTCGGTTTACCAAGGCGCTGTTATTTGTTGCGGGGAAGTTTTGATGGACGCTGGGGGTTGTGGTATGTTCAGGGAAAGTATTGAAATCCCGGGGTTACAAGAATGTCGGCTCTGTACGTAACAAGCGAACGATATGTGCCGGATCAATCGCTAACGTATACTACTCGCCTGACCAATCGCTGACGTATATTACTCGGCAGACCAATCGCTGACGTATACTACTAGCCTGACCCGCCACTAGGGTCGGCCATATTTTCCTGTACAATCGGCAACACGTGCCTGGTAATTATGATCCCTATTCTATATTCCACACCGGGAAACACCTCCCGGTTTTCTTCGTTCTACCTTTCGTAACGTTTCCCAAATATTTGCTCGGAAAATACTTCGCGCAAGTAATTTCTCTTCATGAACGAACCCATTAACTCTCCTTTGAATTCGAGGGCCGTAACACACGCGAACAGGAAACGAACAATTTCTCTTTCCAGTCTTTTTACATTTTCCTCGAGACGCAGGGTCTTTTTTAAACAGTGAAGAATGTGGTTGCTCGAACCATTAGCAGGATTTGAAGAGCAAACGATGAGTGCGCTTCCTTCTCCATGGTGGACTATTGCAGAAGCCCGAGAGCCGGGCTCGCGACGAGTCAAGAAAATGTTGGGAGAGCGTTTCAAGTATTTGAAGAATTTTCCGCGTAAGGGTGCTGAGCGATGCTGAAACAGTTGGCTGGGAAATCAGAATCGTCGCGTATCGTGAGTGCTCCCCATCGATAAAAATCCTATTCACCGTCGCCCCATACATTTAAGACTCTACGGGGCTGCAACCTCGCTGTTAGGGAGCGGATAAAATCTCTCTGCAAGCTTCTTTACGCTTCTCATTGGCGAGCATTAGATCTCGACGGGCAGTAACGCATTCGTGCCCGAAGGTATAATTTTCCAGGAGATCGCGCACCTAGATAAGCTCCTTCGTTATTTTTCTCGTTAGGGCAAGCCCGCATGACAACCGTGAACCCTCTGGTTTAACCACGATAAGGGGGGAGGGGTGAATATTCACCGAGTTTCACCCGGCTGAAACGACAAGAGAATTATTCCGCGACATATCGGCCAGGAAAATACGTTTACGGAGGCTTAGAGAGCCTTAAGCGCGTTAGTGAATTATTGGCCGGGGAAATCGACCATGGAGGGGTGCAAATCGAGAATAACCATCTCTATGTAAATCCGGATATAATTCCTGCCCGTGATTCATAAGATAGATGTCGTTGACGTTCCGACTCCGCTATCGCCTGCGCCGGATTCCATGACTCCGCATGAATGCCATGAAAAATAATTAGATCGCACGTACGCTGACGTCACGAAAAGCGCATGGGTGCGTCATCACATTCCTTTAACGCTCCTTCTCAAAACCCGCGGATGCTGGTTCAACGAAATTACAAATCCATTTCCCAGGGAGCAACATACCATTTACATCGCCGAGACTGCTCGTGTTTTTTAATTATTTTTCCACCCCCTGCTCCCTCACAATCCCCAGCACTCGCCGTTGAAATCGCATCGGGCAAGATTGGAGAACCTCGGCTGCGGACCAGCTGAAAATTCATTTCGCAACTTTATACCGTTTAATCGGAAGACGCTTTTAAATACTTGATATATTTTCATTTTCGCGGAAATCCCAGGGGCGAAGTTTCGCTTCGCTGCGTTGCCAAAGCCCCACGCAGGCGTTCCATAAAAATTGAAATTAATAGAGATCCGACGGACGCGCTCCTTGCCGCTTCTGCCCGCGGAAGGTTTTTCTCCTGTTGCAGCTGTTTCCGGCTGTACAGGGTGTTCTAGTTTTATTAACGGATCGTTAAAATTCACGTTCCTGCACGCTGGATATCAAATTGCAAATTTACAAGCCTGTAACGTGTATATCCGTCCATCAAGCTATCGAGTGTTAACGGTGCTACTCACCGGGCGGCGGGTTCCCATTATTCATTCAGCAATTCAATTAATAGAACCGGCTCGCATTCCACGATCCATAGCCAAACAATCGAAACAACTGTAATCGCTCCAATTTCCCTGCAGCAAGAATGGGAAACTATATCCAAAAAGAATTCCCCAGCACGCAATCAACAATCCAACCATTCATCTCAATTTCAAATAGAGAATCTTGAGAAGCTTACACAACTATCAGTCGAAATAACCGCCAACTCACACCCTTCTTCCCCATCGTTCGCCGCAATCATCCCCCGAGCTAAAACTTGACTCCCGAACCCTCACACCCCGGCCCTCGTGAAAAGCGTCGACAAGTGTAAACAGAATCAGAAACGTCCCTTTCAATCCCCCTCCACTATTCGTCGGTAGCCCCAATAATCGGCCGATCATACACCCTACAACTTTCCCCACCCAGCCCATTTTTCCGTCGCCCGCCGCCGAGCTGGTAGGGGCGGCAGCGGCGCGGAGTGGGGTCCGTTGCACGGCATCGCCGGCAGCCCGGCAGTCGTTCGGGAGATTTCCGCGCAGCAGTACGTCGGGAGAGCGCGACGGGCTGGCACACGTGTGCTCGCGTTTCCCCACGCTCGGCCTGGACGGTGCCAGTTGCACGTGACAGCAGCCGTTCGCACGGAACGCCGCGACGCGCTGCCACCGCAACGGAGCCCCGAGCCTCGTCCCTTTGGGGGCAATTTTTCGCGCGGAATCTCGGTTCGTCGCAGTGTACGTGATCGTGCTGGGCAAGAGGGCAGAGTCTGCAGCGAGACGACGCTCCGACGCTGGCTTTCCCGAGGCTGCGAGCCCTGGACGTCTTCGGGGACCCTCGCTCCACTTTGTCGAACGAGGAGCAACCCTCTAATGGTGAGTACATTTTTTTTATATTGCGCTCCTCTCGGGTGTTCTGGAAACACGTGATCTGTTTGCCGGTGGACGTGGGTTGCTAGACTTCCGGTGCTTAGAATGATATAATATTTTATGTATTTAACTGTGGAACGATTATCTCTGAGATGGCGGTTGTATTATTGACCTGTTCTACTGGCGCGGTGTTATATTGCTTAGAGCGATAGTTCTGACTGTTACACAGTCTTTGGCTTTTCTGATAATCGTGCTGTTAACTGTAATTGTGCCGATAACGGTAACAAGTGTTTAATCTGGCGAGTTACGAAGTCGGTAACGTGCAATTTTTCTAATGCATCACGCTATCACGACCCCTCGTCGAGATCAAACTTATTGATCAGCAATTTTCGCAATAATCCCTCGGCAACCTCAAACACGCTGCACGCGAGGTCGCCATCCAATTCCGACTTGACGTCTCATTCTGAGAAATACCACGTTGTCGCTAATTTTCCGCTCTCTCGTCGATCATCCTCAAAGTTCCGCGTCAACTCTCCAAGAAGGGGGATGCTATCTCGCCGCGGAAAAAGCCGCGAAACCCGAAAGCGAAACCATTACGGGGACGCTTTATTACCCCCTTTTTTCCCGCCCCTATCGCGGCATCTTTTTGCACGTTCGCGCCATCGTCGATGTTGAGATTTGCAAATTTTTTGCACGTCCAATTGTTTGTGGTGCTTTAAGTATAACATAGAGTGATATATTTTCGATTAACGGTGTTGATAGACAAACGTGATTCTGTTAGCTCCTAGCAAACAACTTTCAAGCAAAATACCAAATTACCATGGTCTATTTTTATTTATCGTCATAAATTATCAGAGAAGACAAGGAAGAACACATACTTCGTTTGTTATTAATTAATTCCGATTCGCGATAACCCAGAAATCCACATGGATCGATAAGTAATTGGTCTCGTTTTGAAGTTCAATTTACTCTCCCCAAGAATTTCGGTTCTGGATTCGATAGACACGATGTAAATCCGGTCTAGGATGTTTCGGCTGAAAAAGTGAGGGGTTGAATTGCGAATGACGTGAGTTTCGAAGCGGCGTAGCCGCCAACAGGTGGAGGGCCATTAAAACGGAACGACGCTGTAACGGCGCAGCGATCGACGCCGTCGTTGCTAAATTGCCGAATTAAACGCGTCGAGACGCGGTACGAAAAGGGCTGCTTCGTCGAAGAGGAACACCGAATACCGGAAATATCGAGGGAATAATAGAGTTTGTTTGGGTTCTCTCGAAGCAGTGCTCTTGGAACTTGAATCTCACTATTGCCAAACGAAGATAATTATTCGAATACTACAAATTCGCTGGTATAAAAGTTACTATAACAAATTTAAAATGGAATTTCTACTAATACAAACTGAATTTATTTAATATCAAAACTGTTTCAACAGTTTCACCCAGTTTTATGTCCACATAGAGATCGTTTCTATATTTCTAAATTACTTTTTCAATTATATTGGCTGGTCCACATTCCCCTACAATTTTTTACTACATTTTGACGTCCGAAATTCTTTCATTTACCTCAAAACGGGGGCGCACTTTTACTGAACCCAAAGCTACACGGTTTAAAACGAAATTCTCTGCCCGTCAGCACTGTACACTTGCATTAAACATTAGCCTGTAGCATACGCAACAGTGTAGCACTCGTGCGTCAGCGTGAAGTATAAGTTTAAAACGTCTGTCAACATTTCAAGCCGCGCTGCACACTTTTTAACTTTGTCTGCGTTGTAATGGAAAGTAGAGGATCCAAAAAAGTGGGCACGTTGTTTTGTAGCAAATATTTAGAAAGAGTAGACCAATTTTCAAACTATAACACAGGCAATGGAGACGACACCCCGCCCTAAGGGCTTCATGTTTGTCCAATCATGTGCGCGGCCTCGATTGCCAATATCCAGTAGCTTCGCGAACAATCGGCTCGGTATAATTTCAATAGTGAAATTTATTTGTTCGATATAGCGGCCCGGCGTGGATTGGAGATTAATTTTGTCAACTGTGTAACAATTTGCTATCGCGATAACGAATTGATTTAGCGGAAGGGCCGCAAGACAGTTCAATTCCAGGACTATCGGGGCACATTTTCCAGGCGAAATTGAGTAGCGGCGAAGGTGATTAATTTTACGTTGGCCCAGATGATAGATCGATTATCTCTGTACACAGCTACATACTCCACTAAACACGATACGAATTCAATGAATAGTATCTCTCATTATCCCAGATTTATTGCAATTTTCGGCTGCCTTCAGATAGACTCAGAACCTTGTAAAATGTCCCTGCTAGAAGCAGAGGCAGATTTAAGGAAAAAGGGCCAGGTGACAAACATTCTGAGGGGCCGATTTTTCGGAAAAATGAAGAGGAAGTTTACTAAATACGTGCTAGGTTTAGTAATACAGAAAAAAATATACCTAGTGTTTGGGTAAAATCATAAATTTTTTTGGAAAGTAATGAACTATCATATTGGTCACAGTAAAAGTCTGCGTTGATCAAAGTAGACGCGGAGGTAAAGAAGAAATGTTTGAAAAGCAAACGCGTCCATTTAACTAGCTGCGAGCAAACACTGTTTGAGCGGTGACTAATAAACCGAAGCATTAATATTTCGGTCGCCGTTCGTCTCGATCGGAGCAAACAGCGCGGGAAAAAATGTTCGCCCGCGCGAGGGGGCGGGGGTGGGTGACGAGGGCGATGAAACGAACCACTTTCTGGGTCAACGTGATTTCGAAATTCTTGTTGGCCCAGAGATCGAGCAAATGTTCAGCTCAGAGCGGGATTGTTAACTGTACCTACATGCCGCGACGTCGAAGAAAAATTGCAGCGAGAGGAGTTGCAAGAGAAATTAGAGGGGAAGTTGGCTGTAATCGTACTTGGCGCAACTCCGATCGTTAGGTCCCGAAGATCATCGCGGGATTCTTCCAGCGATCCTTCGCATTGTCCCTTTTTCTTCCGATGACTCGTTCCGTTGGAGACCTTCTCTCCCTCCCGTTACGGGAAAAGTTTGAAAGATACATGGCTCCATAATCGGAGGATGCCTGCTTGGTGTCACGGTAGCGTGGCGTTGCTATTAGGATAGGTCCAAGCGAATTAACCCCCTGCAGTTGCTCCAGGATTTCTGCTAGTAAGATTTCGCCTAATTTAATTTTTTCGCCGTGCATATTACTTTAACGAATACTCCTAATAAGGGATACGTATTTCGTAAATCCCCTCTTCTAAGCTGTAGAGTGAAACATAAGGTTACGCTGGAACCCGGGGCGATAAAAGTTGGCTGCCAGGAATAGCCCGGGCCGCGTCTGGGACGTGTTTATTCCATAAGAAATGAAAAACTGTAACCGTAATCAGGTGAAACGCGTTCCTTAATTTCAACGGTGCCGTTTCCATAAATTACTCCACGCGGGATTAACCTAATTCTGTGTTCGCGCTGTTTAAGAAATAATCTACGCGTGCAAATTAAACGCCCTGCTTAATTTCGACGTCGCTCGGCCGCTAAGTAAATGCAATTTTAATTTCACACCGCTGGTTACGTGATCCGTGCTCGTGTGCTCATAGAAATTACATGGCAAATTGCACGGTCCTCTGCCGCCGGAAGTAACGCTTCCTCGACCGCAAATGTTTTCAATTTAAAAGACCGAATGCATTATTTGTCGCGAGATTGTTCATCTGATAGCAATAAGAGCAATCCGACAAATTTACCGCAAACAATACCGCGGCCCCATGTCCCGGAGTGATCGCGAGCAATCCCATTATCGTTCACCAAGAATTAATGATCGGAACAGCCTCGGGGACCTTATCAATACCTGTCAAATTACCCGCGGAGGGGGGAGTGAGGGAGCCCGGAGGGACTGGCGGGGAAGGTGGAGGCAGAAGTCACGGAAGCAGGAAGGAAACGGGTAGAAACGATGAAAAAGGGGGACGGAGGAGGGTGGAGGGGCGGATAGAAATGAAGGCAATTGGTCGACTCGGTCGTGTAACTAACTCGGCCTACCGGTCACGTAGAATCAGACAAGATTCATTGAAAATCTGTAGCCGTAGCCGGGGATGATACAAAATTCTGGTCTTCTTCCGGGGTAATTGAATCCCCGGGTGCGCGGCCACCCCCCCCCCCGGGTAGCCCCATCCCTCTTCCCTCGGCAGCCACTCTCGTGTCCCATTCAGCCGACCGACACGGAACACACGGATGCTTGCGGTTTATTTTCCATCCGCCTTGCTTTACGATAAGACAGAGGCAATATCTTGCTACAGGTGGCCGAATATATGTATGCACCTCTCATTCGCGGCTACTCGTGCTCACCCCGCTACCCCAGGCTTCGCTTCTGCACGCGTCACAACGAACGGGCAGCGACACGGGGGCCAAAAACTCTGGAAGATGGCCTGCTCTCAACTGCCATCGCGAACCCCCCATTTCTGGCGACGGAACCACCGAGCAAACACCCAGACTCCCCTCGTTTTGCACTCGCAGCCACGCACATATTCTAGGCGAATGTTTGGGGGAAAGTGTAGCGGTCGTTTCTGTTTAAACGAGTCGCCGCAGCTTCCGCGTATCAGAGATATTCATTAGTTCGCTTGCATTCGTGGCCTCGATAAATAAAAGCGTAATCGCGATAACTCGACGTCCAAGCTTATTTCACCGCGCTACGTTATTGGGGTCGCTCCGCGGTTCTTGACAAAACACTATTCTAAGCACAAAGAAGCTTTTTTTGCTGTGGGTTTCGATTCTGATTTAATAAGTTCTGGGGTAGGTCCTCTCGAGGATATTGTTTTTTTACTTTCCATCGACACAAAACGTAAATATTGCGGGGTCGCCTCGAAAACCGCTTGGCAGTTTCATTAAGCCGGTAGGTGGATGCTTGCAATGCAGAGAGCTGTAGATATTTGTGAATTAAAATATAGCACCGATCGATGGACGATCGATTTTAATTGAACGTATGTTTCAGTGCATAACAATGCGATATTTATGAATGCGCGCTACTGCCAGCTGCATTGCCCACGAGAAGTTGCTTGTAATTTTATCTGGGAACTTCGATAATTCAGAGTGAAAACGTCGAGCAAATATTACGTCACGTAAAGAGAATTTAATGTTCAGTCCATATTTAAAACAAATTAAATATTCCCACAGCTTACAATGTATTGTATTTCAATCGTAATTGATCGAACTATATGGTAGGTGATCACTGATTCGTGTTCTCTCCAGCATTTTGTATAATTGTGTACCTCTGAAACTGAATAACCTGTAGCACTAATTAATGCAATTACCCGGAGTGTATTAATAGTAATTTTAAAAATGCTTGATTACACAAGTCGCAGAAAATTAGCGAACCAGTGACAGCGCAGTAGAACGAATCCTTATTAGTCAGCCAATGCGACATTGAAGCTCTTCAGAATATAATAGAAAAACTTTCAATGGATATTCACCAGAAAAACAGTCAAAATATTCAGAACACTTTGATCTCAACTTCAGTTTAAATAAGAATCTCCCTTGCAATTGCTGGTAATTTATTTCACTCCCACATTTCCTCTATTTTTCCTTGCTTATCTACTTTGATCCCTCTCTAGCTTACTTTTCCCGCAAGTGGTTATTATCGTTTTTGAGAAACCAAAGGGAATGACGCAGGAATACGGTTGCGCGAGGCGTTTCTCGTTTGAAATCATGACGTGTGTGCAGACGCTCCCCCGTCGCCGCGTTCCGACGGTGATGCGAACTGTTTTACATTTTTACGCTCCGTGATTCGTAATGCGTATGTAATAATTTCACTCGAGCCCCCCTTTGATGTTGCCTCCCACGCGTCCTCGGTATGTGTGTCACGAGCTCGCGGGCGTCGTCGAAAAATTCCTCGGGCGCGAACCGTCGACGCGACGATCTTGGAGAGCCGCAATTTTTCGTGAGAGGCCTTCGTTTCCCTGTTACTCGCGGTTCGCCTTCACGCACAATTCTCTGCCCTCTGCTCGGTGCAGGCTCGCGTTTCACAGATAAGCGAGCGTTTTCGAGCAGGGCCACGCGTGGAAAAAATTCCAGTGGATCGAATTCCATTGACGGCAGCTCGAATTTCCGAAGTTTCCTGTCACGCGTGTGGCGGTGTGAATGCTTACAAAATTTGTGTAAACTGCATCGACTATTTCTTAGCAAATTAGAAACTTGCCAGTGAAGAAGTTAATCATCCTTGCTGGAATTTAGAAAATCCTCTATCAGGCGTAATGAGAAAACGTGTTCGCGCCTGGATGGAACGTGCTTTAATTACGTAAACGCAGGTACACGTGTCGTGTCTAGGAACGGGCGCGCGAGAGCAGTGTTTTGCGTAAATTCAGGTTTCCCAAGGGTATCGAATATTTTGAAGCGCTTCAAAATTTCTTGCAAGCAAAAATGGGGAACTGCTGGTTAATGCTGGAAGATAAAAGTTGAAGGTTCGGTCAAAGTGATGTAGCGAAGAATGTAAGATGATTATACTTTAACCAAGTTGAAACGCAATTATGTTTGAAATTAAACTTTAACTGCTGTCCATTACAAAATTACCGAAAACATTTCACCAACTCGTTCGCTGTAAGTAGTTCCATGCTTACTTAATTTATGCTTGAATTTTCACTTACTCAACTTGCAACGAGTTCTAGTAAACGAAACCGCAATTCTGTCCCTCCTCGTCTCCGCCGCGTCGAAAGTTAAATTTCAATTTCTCAACGGGGATAACTTTCGAATCGTTCATTGTTCTTGGGGACACACGATGCGCGGAGTATAATTGCTTTGAATCTACAAAATGCAAGGAGAACGAGCAGTACGCCGCGTTCCTCTGATTCTGATATACCGCAGAAAGTAGCGGCTTAATCAAAGAAGAACATCCACTTTCGAGCCACGAAGGCTCGTAACCCAGAATCGCAGCAAATTGCCTTGATATACGTACGTCTGCAAATAATTGGCAACCGCCACCGAGCGGATCAGTTGACTTTGCAGCGCGGTTGAACGTTATTGGAATGCAGCCTCCGGCTGCCTGGGGCTGTACTGTGCGATGGCTAACTCCAACTTCACAATTTCTCCCCTGTCTAGCGACGTGACCCACCGGAGGGACTTTGATTTCTCGTCAAACTTCAAATCTTCACGGCTGTCACAGCCAGCAGCGCGTTCCGACGGTTAATATTTTCAAATCGAAAAAATCCAAATCGATCCTCCAGATCGGCAGAAACGAGAATAGGTAGTTAAATTGTATTTCAAGGACTCGTCACAAGTGTTATATCTGTACGGCAGTAGAACAGGTCAAGCGTTTCTACGCCGTGAGCCTGTGGCGTCCCAATCACCAGGCCCAGCCACGGACTCGTTTATGCCCCGAGAAGTTTGACAACTGAAGTCCATTTTCTTTTGCGGCGCAAAAAGTGGGTCGCGTGGTTGACTCGCTCACGCTTCCCCGTACACGTATCTCGCGGACGTGTGGCAATAAAATGAACGCTATTTGTTCGGCGTGCGCGTTTTACGAGCGAACGGTTCGCATTCAGCGGCGGCAGTGAATGGTCCGTATAAAGGATCGCAAGAAAGCCTGGGACCGCCAAGTGGCGACCACCAAAGTGGACCGCGCGTGAAAGGCGTCTTATTGTCGCGCTCCGGTCTTTTGGCTGCGCCTCCGGCTCCAACAAACCCTTTTGCCACTTCCTATCGCGATCGACACCGCGAGCTAGACGCCGGGCACTACGGAAAAACTGTCCCGTCGCATCTACGCCACGTGATTCTGAGTGCTTTTAACCGACCGGAGTTATCCAGGAAGCATTGAAATATACGAGGCGGAGTCGAAGAACTGAGGTTTGCTCTCCCTTTGCAGAATAAGTCTTACCTAAGGGATAAAGTTGTCCAAGGAAGCTTCAGTTTTCAAAGAAACCTGATCGAAGGTCCCGCTGCCCTTAGAAACCCGCGTTTCGTCTTTTCCACCGCGGCGAACCGCTCCCTTTCTTGGATAACCATAAGCCTCGGGGGTTAAATTAAAGAGGTCCCGCCCCGAAACGGGGACACCGAATTCGTGAAAAAATTCGCGCACCGTGCAAGAATGCCCCGGAAACAAAAGAGATTAACAGTTTTCTTTTCCAGTTCGCCTTTTTGTCGCCGCTTCGCAGCGGCGGTAATTACAAGAACGCGAGTCGTTACTTTTGCATCAGGGCGCAAAAGGGAGAAGGGTATTTTTCTGGTCCGCTTGCAGCGATAAATTCAGCAACGTGTCTACCGCTTTCTAACGATAATTAAATGCAACGCGACGAAACAAGGGTGGGAGAAGAATAGCGGGTGACGCGACGAGGGGGGTGTGTGGGGTGCAAGAAGTATCGAAAACGGCTAATTAACTTGTTAATTGCTTTTCGTTAGGGGAGAGGGGATCGGTATGTAAATCGGGAAGCAAGGGGGTCCCGCCGCGACAAAGGAGGGGCGCAGATGAAACCTGGAATTTCGCGAGGGCAGGTGATAAATAACGGAAACACGATAAGGGGCGACGAAAACAAGCGGCGGAAACTTTGCAATTAAAATTCAGTAACTCGCTCACTGAACTGCGTCTACCGATTATAGTTCCAGTGCTGAATGCAATAAAGCCACAGTCTTGCTTCAGCCCTTGCACAAATCACTTTTGAACGAAGAAGCAGACCACTTCGTTCTGTAAAATCGAAATTAATGATTCTATATCGAACGTTCCATTCGCGATCATCGACGCGGTTCGTTGCTGACACGGCAGATACACCGTCTTTATTCTCGTTTCGCAACAAAACAGCTTCCCCATTGTTTGCTGTTTCGAGCAACGAAGGGGTTGTTTCCTATTATCACTGGTAACAACGTTCTTCTGTTTTCTTATCTGCCCGGAGACAAACACGGCTCCATTGCACCGAAAACAATGCTGTTATCGCTGCTTCCGCCGACGTCTATGTAAATTTTTCGTGCGCGCGGTTACGTGTATCTTCTCGGCCCTATCCTCCTCCGAAATTAGCGTTCGTTCCGCCGGAGGATTTTGCTGGGAACGTGACTGGTGTTGCCGTAGGGGAGAGGGGGAAAAAAAAAGAATAGAAATTTTCTCAGCAAACGGATGCTTGAGGAATTGCCGGAGCATCGCTAATTAATTGCGCTCCTCGGGGTAGGTGGGTAGCATTATCTTTAAGGTAAATTAAACAATACGGTCGAAGAGGTGTCCGTTGTCCCGTTGGACAATGAAGAATCGTTCGTTTAATTGGATTCCTCTAACAATGCAGAGGCCCAGAGCGGTGCGAGCGATGAAATATTTAACGAGAGCGGAACGGCTAATTAATGGAACAGATTTACACTGTAATAAACAAGGAACAATCGTACGAAATTAATAACAAGGGAAGCTTCGTTACTTGATCGATAAAGTCATTCTTCCTCCTCTGATACTGTTTTTACCGTATTTCGGTATTCCGTTTCGAAAACCCATTGAGTTCAATATTTTCAGTAACTGTCGAATTTCTCCTAAATGGAATCATATGCCACCGCAATCCGCCCGAGAATGAAACGAAACGCTGCCACTCCCACCCTCCCAGAAGTATTTTCAAAAGCGAACCACGTCGCTCGTTAGCGGCTCGTGTTTTGTTTGCATCCAATTAAAATGCAACTTCACTAAACACATCCAATACCTCTGCGACCGCGAGCAGCTCGATGAACTTGCGAATATCTTGCAGCTGGGGGTAAAGCGCGCGGCGACACATTCACAGCGGCCTTGCGAAAAAAAGTGCGGACCGATGGCACGTTTGAATCTCTCTAAGTTATCTCTCAAGCGTTTCCAGTTGCCCCTCGACGAAAGTAAAACGAGTTTTCCGATGATTTTCCAGGCATGCGGCTCGGGAAATGGCCGTAAAAATTCCTCGTCGCCTGGAGGTCCGAGCGTTCATCATCGGCGGCTCCTTTGAACGGTGGACGTCGCTTTAATAACCAGTCAACGACGCCAAGTATTTCATTAGAGCCTGCGATCCTCGGCGAAAGGGTGGAAAAGACGGAGAAGGATGAGTTTGCCGGCGTCGCGTGATGCGAATCTGCAAGGATAGGAGAACCGGAGGCTTCCCTTTGACGCTTCTACCTTGCCTGGCCCGCCAGCAGGGTATCTCCGTTGTTCGGACGCGAAAGGAGGCACGATCTCGCACAATTCCGCGGTGGCCAGGGGCTACGGGAAGTTTAATAAGTGTGCTGGACCTGCAACAAGTTCTTACACGTGTTCCTTCCTCGCTATGCCGGCAACAGTGCGGCTCGTCTTCAACACCTCCAAGTTGCAGGCAGAGTTTTTAACGAGCGACAGACGAAGCCAATGATGAGAAAAGTTTTGACAGCTGCTTTGTAAGTGGAGCTGGTCCAGGGATGAATCAGTCAAGAAATGGAGTGTTGACGATTCTAAGGAAGCGAGGACAAGACACCGTCAAGCAGTGCAAGCAAAAAACTGTGAATCCTGACGATCGCACTTTTTGATAAAGGGATGAACACCTGTCCACCTCTCCCGCTGGAAATGAGGCACGCACGAAGTAACCTAAGCGCTGTCCTCTAACCCCTAGTTCATCCCAAGTGGTACCTAACCGAGTATCCAAAGACCTGGTCGTGATGCCTGAGAGATCAGACCGCGGGGAGTGTCTCCCTGAAGTTGCCACGCACACCCTGCTCTACCGATTCTCTGCTGCCTCCAAGTGGAGTTTATTTCCAATCCGACAGCGTCCGCACAAACGAGGCCGCGGTACCAGTTACGTGTCCCCCAAAATGCACGGCCCATAGAGATCAAGAAGAAGAGGAAGAGAATCACTCGGGGTCTTAGCGGAAGCCAAAGCCCTACCGGAAAGGAATATCGTCGAGGGAAGTAGTAAGAGTCTTCGTTCGGTTCGGTAGACCATCGGCCAAAGGTCTGTCCACCATTCCGAGGATAATAATGGCCTAATACGCCCGAGCTCCGCCGGATTCGTCTGTGCAGTTTGAAAGCTTTTAGCAGAAAGGCCGGCACGCGTCCCTGGCATAAACTCACCCCCGGAAAGTAACCGACAGAGGGAGGCTCGAGTTGCCGGGGACTATGATTCCAGTTTGATAACGCGGGGTCAGAGACACGAACCACGGTCGTGAGCTGCTACGCCCGTGTCTAGCCCGGTCAGCGGCACTCGTCCACTCCCCCCCTCCCGGAAGGGGTTGGTTATGCGAGAGTTTGATCGAACGGGAAAGAGGGGAGTCGCGATCGCTAACGAAAAGGACGCGAAAGGGGAGCGGAAGAAAAAGGAGAACAGAGGGGGCGAAGGTACATTGTAAGTGGGGGGAGGAAGAGGGGGTGTGAAAGGGGGAGGAGGGAGCGAGGGATTCATGGGAGGAAGAAGGAACAACGGACTGCAACGTGAACGAGGAAGCTGAAAAGGAGGAGGAGAGAGGACAAGCAGGGAAGTTTCCGTCTGTCCGGAGTGGATGGGGGTGAAAATGTTCGGAGTGTTGCTGGCATGTGTCTGGCTGGTTGCCGGCTCCCCGTTACATCCTTGGCCGCTAATACCACACAAAGGTAAGTGCCTCGATCTACTTGTAATTTCTTACTGCCAGTTTTTACCGGGGTTAGACCGCAGAGGATGATTATGCAGCTGCGCGAACGTGATTTTTTAAGTTGACTCTGCAAATCGACAAAGGGGAGGGTTGTGTCGATTGAATAGAATCAGTCTTAGGGATGCAGAATGTTAGCTTTTATTGAATAATAGGTAAATTACATGTATAGAGACATTAATGGCTATTCGAAGACTTTCTATGATTAATCAGTAGTGCGAGTCAATAGTTCGTCAGACTGGAATAGTTTCTTAGCCGCAGCGCTTTGAAATTGATTATTTCTGAAGAATTCTCTTGAGCCTTTTGCTCACTATCACAGACTAGAACTTTATCAGCTCAGTTATACTTGGGAGATGAAAAGCGATCCACCTACTTAGCGTCTTTTTCCCCTCCACAGCGTTCGCTCTCGAGTTCTTCTTTACTCTTTTATATCCTGATCGTATGTTCGTCCCAGCGATGCGGTTTAATGAAAAGCCGGAAGTTTGTTGCAATTTTTCTCCCCGGGCAGTCCTTTTTTCCCATCCAAATTACAAGAGCCGCCGACGAGAGGGCCGCAACCCTCCCGCCACCACGCGAACCCCCCTCGACTCTGTTGGCAGACTGTAGTTTTATGGCCGATGCGAAGGCCGTAATTTAAAATACCTCGCGATAAAAGAGACGAACGATAACGGCTTAACAACGAGGGGAAAAAAGTTATTCCATTTCGCAACGTTGGTAATCCGATGTGGAGAAGTTGCCCGACGTTTTTCTCGGATTCTTCGTGCGGCGTTTCACTTCCCCCGTGAGTGACGGCGATAGAAATTTTACTTCCTTCCCTCGACTTCAGCCTGCATTCGCAATGCCACTATTTGCATCCTCCATTGTTCAAACTCTTTATGTAATCACCACTTGTTGCATACTTAACGACAGTCAAAATCCGGTAAACACGAATTCTCGAGTCGCCTACACAAGTAGTACACGCCCGTCATTGGTCGGGCATTGCTGTCCAGTCACGTTACTTTACATAAGAAGCCTTCGACTTTAAAGGAGATTGAAGCGAAAGGGGGCTGGTGCACATTATTGCAACGATCCTGAAGTGCCATGGAAATAGCCCCGCGCTGAGAAGCATCCCGCATCGCGGGATACAAGGAGAAGTACAGTTTTCCCGAGTCTCTGCACCGATAACCCCCTTTCCCTTATTGCGCCGTCTCACCCTTCCATCCCCGCGGATGGAAATGAAGACACGAACCGGCGGTAAATCGGGCGGCGTACCGAGTGGAAAGGTGCGCTCGATTTCGCAAACGTTTCGACTCGCGCTATTACGCGGCTTTGCTCGCGTAATCGCGCTCCCCATTTCGTGAATTAGTCCATCAGGATTCAACGTCGCGTGAGAGCAACGCAGCCGTGATCGCCATTGTTGTAGTTCGTCCCATGCCTAGGGGCAGAATCTTCCCTCTGCCGGCCTGTCCAGGCTTGTCTATCAACGCGGCAGTATCCTCCGCTCAAACACATCAGGAATCAACAATTTTCCCACAGTGTCTTCCAAGTAACCATCTCCAGTACCCAGCTAATAAATCTGGTCATTCGCGGCGAAGGGATTTCAATCTTCCTATTGAAACTTTCATCCAGCTAAATGAAAATTAATTTGTCGAATGGATAAGTAATTTATACCGCTCGTTAGTCTCTCAGGTTTCCCTCCCTTGAGCGCTGAAACTTCGCTCGTCCTCGTTCGTCTCCGATTTCGTTTAAACGGAGCCGATTTTTAATTAGCTCCCACCAAGCTTCTCTGAAGCACCGGCATTCGAACACGCACAAAGTCGAGAGATAAACAGCGATAAATATTTAACCGTTTCCCGAGGCGGAACCTTTCGCGGGGAGAACGAGAAATTTAATATCGGCGCGCCCGTCACGGTGTGCCTTCGCATTATGCGAAAAATTCCGGCGGAATTAGAGCAGCAAACGGAACAATTTCATCACTCCTGGCGAGCAATGTGTCCTGCCGGTTCTAATTTGTACAAGCTCGCCTCAAAAGACCAACTCGCGCGGCACCCGGGCGGGGAAAACAAAGGGCTAAATTAAGCTTCGCTCCGGTACCGGTGCTATCGAGCCCTGCACCCTCCGTCCGCGTGTTTGATGAATTATTTTTGGATATCGCCGGTAGATTCAAACGATGCCAATTCATCCCGAACGAAACGAGAAACGTGAGCCCACTGTGCAGCACGTTAAGGTGGACGGATGATTAAAAATTCCTCTGCATTTTTCCACTGAAATCTGGGGCTCGACGGTACACTCTAGTGTATTCACACATTCGCACCAGCGAAATTCATCCGCAGGAGCAACACAGCGAAATAGTATTTTTACCATTAGGCATTCAATTAACAAGAAACACTCTAGAAACTCGCTGTGCCGCTGTCAGTAGTCACGCGAGCTGCCGTTTTAAACGTGAAAATGGAAGCGTATTTGGGGCTCGTATCAATTTTTCACCGCGCTTTTGTTTAGACAGGCCTGGGTATCCTAACTTCTCTCAGCTCGCATTGGGGAACGGCAGATAATTGGAACGTTGTCATGTCGACGACCGGAAAGGCTAAAGGGGGCCAAAAACAAGTAGCAAAATGTCGTTCGCAGAAACGATCCCTAGTATGAAAAAAAAAACTGGAAAACGGGGTGATCCTTTCACTGAGAGCTTTGCCAGCGATCTCTCGAACTCGTGTATCCATTTTTTACAAATTCGCGGGTGCACAAGCCACCCGAATGGGCTGTAATGCTGGTCGTCTGGAGCTTTCGCTTTTTCTCTTTTTTTTTCACTCGTAACGAGCAGCGGATTATTCGGGGAATTCTCGTCAATATTGCAGAGCGACTCCGCGCCGATGAATTATCTCCGCTAACGTGTCTGCTTTGCATTACAAGCGACACGTTGCCGAGTGCAAGACAAACGCCACGGCGCGGCGTAATGAATCATACGCCGGGAATATCGCGAGGCTGGCCGCCATAAAATTGCATATTTTTGTGGCAGCTAATGTACTCCAAGCACTCGCAGCGCCATTCGTTACGCTCCCTGCTCGTCCGCGCTGATGCAAATGTTTTACAAATTCGACTAATGACTGTCGACCGTCCCCGCAGCTTGAAAAACAGCGGATCGATAGCAGGCTTCATTACATTCAGCCTTCGAAATTGTTCGCGCCCGTGGGATAGGCGAATTGCGGACTAATTCCAGCGCGAAACAACAAAGAGAAAGTCACTTCGTTTATATTCCCATTCGCAGTTCCTGTAAAGCAGTATTTACTAATGGCTGACCTGTACTACTTACAAGGGAACATATCGAAGTGACAATCGCCGACTTTGATGAGATGTTTCATGATATCTTTTAAAAAATCTCATCTCTCGATTTTTGTCCCACGATAGAAATGTCTCGCGTAAAATCTCCTCGTGGATTCGCACATTTAGAACCACCGAATGCCCCGACAATCAGGATTCTCCAGATTCGTTTCGACACCGACGCAAAAGTCACTCACGGATCTTTTTAAACTCCATTTACGATACCAAGGGATACGCAACGGTTTCGCTCGAGCAGCCGTCGACCCCTTAAGAAGAAACGAATTATTAGATCACTACTCGAACGGACAATGCCTCGGCCAGAGCTGCGAGACAAAGCTAGGTCGTAGCCCCGAGCGTATCCGACACTTTGAGAGCCGAGAGCCAGCTAAATAAGGAGGGCGCGGGGGCGAGGCAGAGGTCGCTTGTAATTCATGCGAAAAATCAAGGTGGCTCCGATGCTGGTAGCGGGAGGATTATACGAGCTGAAGATAGCGGTGTTGGTTCGTGCCGGAGTCGCGAGGCTGCTGGCCCCTCGGAGGGAAAGGTTGCAAACGCGACGAGGCGGGGGACGGGGGAATAACAAGGACGAGGCCGTGGAATATAAAATTGCATATTCATACGGTCGGGAAGGTGTTGGAGCGAGCACTTATCCAGAGACGAGGCATGGATACGTACTCGACGCCCTGTCTGAATATGCCGACGGGCTCCGTTATCGAGTCGTTCGCGCACGAGCGAGAGATCGAGCCGCGGGTGGCGACCGAGGGGTGATAACGGGCACGCGACTAATGGGGTGCGTTGAAACGAACCTGCGCGTATAGAAAGTCGTTTACGGCGTGGGCACAGCGAAAAGCACATTCGAGATACGAGGAGAGGTGACTGGATCTACGTTGCTGGAGGGTTAGGTTACTTTTCTCATGAGTTTTTGCTGATTTAGTGGAGTGGCAAGTTTATTCGCGAGGTACATGTTCCGCGGAAGTGTTAGGTGGCTAAGGTAGCCTTGCATAGAGCTGTCTACGTTACGAAATGTCTGCACGTGCAAGTAGGTGGATACTTTTCGCGGGTAGAAGTGGAGACTGTTCTGTAATTTCATGTTAAGTCGAAGCTGTCGTTACCCGCGAGCAGTGGTTCGGCCCTTCGAGCTGCACTCGAGCGATGGATCCAGAAGAAACAAAACGGACAGCGTTATCGTGAACCGGTTCGCCTGGAGAGCCCTTGGTTTTTCGAAGAACCGAATCACAAGGAGGGCGGGAGATAGAGGAGAGGGAGGGACGTCTCGAAAGGTGGCTGCTCCTGGCAGTGCTCATGCGGAATAAAGGGCCCTCGAAGGGCACTCGACCCCGATGTAACGACTTTGCACACGCTCGTAACTCGATATTGTGGAATCCTCTTATCGCGTGGTAGCAGCTGTGAGCGCAGAAGAGCCATTGGAAAGGTGAAAAGGCCAAGCGCGGTTATTGTCACACCCTGCTCTCTAATTTCCCTGATTATGCGTCGCAACAGTGCTCGCGGCAAAGAATTCGAGATGCTACTTCACACAATTCCCGAGACTTCTAAATCTTAATGAATCACCAGCTGAAATCATTAATATCTCGATGGATTCCGGCGACTATCGAGGCAGTCACGAGTGCTTCGAATTCAATTCTTCTCCGGCGCTCGCGAGGCAGCACGTTACGTCCCTCGAATAAATTATTTATCACCGCCGGTGGCCAGCATGTAAAACGAGGATCGAGTGCATAACTCACGGTGGATGAAGATCGCCGTGCTCCCTATATTTTCGATCCAGCCCTCTGCACTTTTTTACGGATCTCGCCCGGGAGATATATTCGTCGCGGCGAGAAAAACAGCCTCCCCCTTCGGCAGGGATCGAAGAGCCCGCTCGAAGATTTCGAGAGGATCTTAACGAGTTTCGAATGGAGGTCCCTCGTCTTCGACTTGGAGTAGTCGCTGGAATATTGCAGTGATCATTGATCGTAACGAGCAGGCGGGATTCCCGATCATCACCGGATGCTTCTTTTCGGTTTCGAGGAGGCGAGCGTAAACTGCTGGGGATAACGATGCCCCCGTAGGCCAGCCCTTACCCAGCAAAATAATTGATCCGGGGGAAACCAGGATCGAGAATTTTTAATATCCTCTCATTACGCTAATGCCTGGCATCGGTTATCCACATTCATTTGCAAAAGGGATTCCCTTTCTCGCGAAGGAAACTCAAGGAGGAACACCGGTAGGCATCAGTTACGGTTCATTTTTAAGATTGAAGAAAGGAAGACGCGGCACAACGGCGACGTCTTGAAAGAAGTCTCATCCCCTTTGCGAGCGGACATCACGACCAAAGGCGGTCGCCTGATGACGGTGCATTTTGTTTTAAATCCTTGGGCGGTCTCATTTCTTTCCCTCGTACGTGCCGGCACTTTTTTACGTTTATTACACCCGCGACTCCGCTTCCCTCGCCCTTCTCGTCGCCGCGCATATGTAGGAGGGGAAACTGCGAGACGGTGAATTGTTACGAACGCGACGAGCAACATGCAGGATGAATACCACCCCGGCGACTGAGGAATTAAATGTCTGGAATAATTTCGCGTTCTTTTCTCCCCGAGCGCCTTTAATGCTGTTGTAGTTTCCCCGGGTCGGATGAGAAGCTAGCTCTCACCCAACCCTCGTATCTCTTAAAACAACCGCAACCGTGAAATTCATCGCGGCGACAAAGAAATCGATACTAAATCGATTAGCTTGTATTACGACCATAATTCAACTAGTTACACCAGCATCCCTGAAGGGGATGAAACCACCCCCTTCCCCTGGTTGCGCGAGGCGCCAGCCTATCAGGGCGCGGAGGTGGTGCCAGTTTCTTAATTCGTTACGAAGTTTCGCCGGCGTATAAACGCCGCTGGATTCGATTAAAGGACGCCCGGTGGATGCACGCCGGGCTATGAGCATGATTTAATTTAATCAGCGTGTAGACGAGGACGGGGGCGACGTCTAAGGGAATGCTCCCGTGAACCAAGACGTCTCGAGAAGCCTGGGGGACGTGGCGCGGGGGCGCTGACGTGGGAAATGGGCTTAATAATTGACGGCAGGCCACTTCCGATCTCATTATGCCACCGTAATTGCTGCGGACGGACCTCTTTCTGATATCCCTCGCGAAGCGGGGGAACACGTGCGTGGACGTTTCCACGGTAAGCCTCTTACCAGCTAGACCCTCGGATGTATTTTAATACCGGGTCAGCATTGTTTCTGTGTTTCTAAGGCTTCCGCCGAGCCTCGTTCGCGTAATTTGCTTTTTCGCTGCGAGGGAGACTCGTCTCGGTGATCCAGGATTATTCACGGCCGGTGGTCGTCGAAATTGTTGCTGGGAATTTAATTAATGTCGCCTTTAGTCCACTGCGGTGAATTAAAAGTGGCGCGAAATTGCTGCTGCTGAACGCGGTTCGACAGTATTGTATGATCGTGCGTGGACGCGATGTATCGCGGTATAATTGTCGCCGCGATGGATCGACAAACGCCGATATTGTTCGACCGTCGGTGAAAATGATTGCGGCTTACTTTTAGCGGAATGAAACGGGGAATGCCTTGTTGGAGCTTCTTCTATGCGAACGCAAAAGAGATTGCGGATTATCGTGACAGATCTTGATGCTCGGGGGGATCAGGGATGTTGTGGGCAACTTCTTCAGGTTTCCAGACCCAATTCCAGTGTTTTGCATAAGAGTTGGGGGAAAAGTTGGCAGAATTGCGGAGGGTTGCCGCGCGGCGGGCGCAGAGCCCCGATTAAGCGAAGGATGGGTTGCGTGGTGCTCGATCAAAATTATTAAATAAATTGCAGATACATCATCCACCCCTGTCAGCAATGTATTTTAACGGTATTGTTCCTCCGTGCTGTAGAAAATTATATGGCTTGATTCATAACGTACAGACTCACTCATTTGTGATAAATTAATCCGAGTACTGAATCCTCTCAATATTCCAACTCCTCTGTCGTGATTAAAAACAGTGAATACGATTTTTATTCTCATATATAGTCCGTTAAATATCCCCTGTAAGCGGAAAATTATTTTAGGTGTCGATTCATCGGCATCTTTCAGTTTTCTGAGGCATGTCTGCACTTCCGTAGACCCATACTACTTGATTTCATTTATTTCCATGCTCGTTGACCTGCTCTACTTGATTATTTCTAATTTTTCTTTCAAATATGTAGCCAAAGATTTTTTAAATGCCTGCGAATAATACATAACGAGTTGCTACAGTTTAATGATCAGTTGAACTGGATATTTACTTCTTAACGTGTAA
Source organism: Andrena bicolor (assembly GCA_960531205.1). Classification (NCBI taxonomy): domain Eukaryota; kingdom Metazoa; phylum Arthropoda; class Insecta; order Hymenoptera; family Andrenidae; genus Andrena; species Andrena bicolor. The sequence goes on along the minus strand of OY482666.1, from coordinate 20,354,261 downwards.
TAATGTCGAAATAATAATAATAACCATTAAAAGTTATGCTATTATGAAAGATGATACCAATCAGTGTGGAATTTCCTGATTTTAATGATAGAATGTTATGGATAGCAGCGTCAGGAAATGCTGGGATGAGCTGTTACCATTACTCAAGGGGCTCGTTAATTTAGGAATCACTGTACATCCAATTATATTCGAAATTTTTAATGCAATACGCTATTCGTGCTCGAATTCGAGAAAAGGATAAATGAACGCAAATTGTAAAATTGTCATTCAATTTATCTGGCTAATTCCATGCGTCATCGTGATTCAATATATTCCCAATAAATCGCAAATACTATTTTCTAATTATCCAGGTCGATCGAATTTCCTAAGTAGATCCCGACCAACACTGTTCAGGCCAAAGCGGCTGATTACGGCCGGCGTTCCTATAGCGTCCGACTTTCTTCCTTTTGCTCCGCGTTTAATTCCTTAAGTAATCAATCCTCAGGGAAGCTTCCACATAAATTTCACTTCGGCACACAGCTTCACCCCGAGCTCTTTAGAAAAATCGAAAACACCCGCGACTGCAGTTCTCAACCTGAGCTCGCGGAGCATTTTTCGGGCCAGCAGACTGATTTAATCGGCGCGTCGCGGGTGGAGATTTCGGGGAGGGGGCCGGACAGTAGCCGGGGGAATTCTCAATTACGTTTCTCTAATTCCTCCCGACACGCCGGCGTAGGCCGAGCGCAAGCGTTTCGCTTTTATCGCATGAGCGGGCCCGCTTATTTATCGATAGCTCGTAAAAGAGCGGCCGGCAAACGACTCATAAACGAGCCTCCAATAAAACTGGGAAGCTCTCACGTCGCTTCCCACCCCTGCCACCCCCCGAGGCGGGCCGTTAGCCGGAAATTTCCAAGCCCTCGCTCTCGTAAATTTCGTCCATGAATTTTTACGATCTAACGGATATGCATCACGTTCGATCGGTGACTCGCGGGGGAGGCGAAGCAGCCTTCGAAGGTGCAGAACGATTTCCTTTAATCCCGCGGAACAATTTTCAGTCGGTGACTGACGTTTCGCCCTTGCACCCCGTTTTGCAATCGATACTGTAAATCTGGCGGCGCCCTATCAGACGCACCAGACCGCAGTCGAGTCACAAACGGCGGTGGCTGGAGCAACAATTAAATACACCCGCGCCATCGAATGGTAATTGAAATTTGTACATTGTTATCGGTTTGTCGCGTGGTTGGTCGTTAACCAAGGCAGCGCGCGAAAGCCCGCGTTTGATGGGCCGCAGGAATTGGACAGTCGCGCCCCGGCGAATTCATTGCTGCATTATTTTATTACGCGGTGTAATGCCGGGAAAATTGGCGCGAGATTGATGGTGTCCTGTGTTCCCGTCAGACGCAAAATTTACCGATACCAGTCACTCCACGTCGGTCATAAATATACATTAACCCTGATCCCTGCCGGACCATTTTTCACTTACCGAGGTAGGGCCGCGTTGCCGCGGGCATTCGCAGAGCAGATGAAAAGAATGAAGTGCATCCTCCTTTTTTGTTTGTACGTCTGTGTAAGCAGCAATCCATGCTGTGTGCTACGTATTTCCAGAGGGACAGCCTCTTCTGCGCTTTCATTCCTTTGACGTAAGTGATATGGGTCGATGATGGATCAGCCGTGGCGAAGCCCGACCCATTCAGCATCCTCGATCAATGTAGAAGACGGTGTAACGTCGCTTAATGGATGTAAGAGGCATTTGTCTGTCAATTCAAAGCCCCTTTCAAGGCTCTAATACCCGGCGACCCCAAAGTATTGTGAGGCAACTTGGAAAGCGTGTAATCTCGAAGCTTTTAATCGCCCTCGGACCTTAAACATTCATTCCTTTACATGCACATTAACGCCTGAACGAAATACCCTGCCTACTAACTGCTCTCTGCCAACTGCAAGTGGTGCAAGTCGGCGATACGTCAGACCGTGGAATGTTTCTCGGGCTCCCCATCACCAAACGATTCACCGTTCTCCTTCGCCCGGCGATGTTTCTTAAAAACACTGAAAGGGGATCCGCGTTGCCAGAGCAGCGAGCCAGCATGCGAGCGATAATTGCCTCGCCGTATCCAGTTACAAAGAAAAGCGATCTCGCCAGCACGTTTGCGTTCCTCGCATCGATACTTACCCCCGTTCCCGAGTCGAAGTCGGCTAATTCAACCCTGGGGTCGGATACTCTTTCGCCCCGGAATGAATCTAATCCCGCCGCCCCCCCTTTCTCGCCCCCATTAGTCCTGAACGAGCGATCGTTTTTTGTTACGCTCGAGCGGCGTAGCAGGTTGCGCGCGTGGACCGTCCGGATTTTCAGACGTCGCAGTCAGAGTAGAAAACTTTACGGAAATGGAAAAAGTCTTGAAGATCCCTCCTCGTCCTCCCTCGGTCACGGTGCCTGGGAAACGGTGGGGGTTATTCTTGCTTCTCTCAGGCAGACCGGCAAAAAGTCGATACGCTACTGCGGCGGATTTTCAACCCGGGGGGTGACTTCCGCGGCCGGGGGGGAGAGGTGGTCAGATACGATCCACGGTGGACCGAGCGGACGCTGCGAGAGCTCCGAGCCTTTGTCAGCATGTGGCTCGATCTGGAATATGGGTATCGTGGTTGTCCGAGAGCGATCCGACGTTCTATTCGAGTGGCGATTGTTCTACGAGTTATTAATGGCGGTCAGATTCGTGTAGCAGGGGTCGTAACAGAACAGATTACTTTCAACAATTATTGATTTCGGATTTCGCGATGAAGTTTGTACAGTTTCAGACTCAGTCGCTGGTAGCATTAAGCCGGCTTCACATTTCCGGCATACTTCACGGTTTTATCTGTGCAAATACGTTAGTGACCAACTTGTGCAAACCTCTCGAGGCTCGCACTGACCTCCACACCGCCAACTTTTTCTGGGAACTTGAACGTACTAACAAAGTGCACGGTCAGGTGGCAGTGGACACTGTGCAGGATTTATTTAATTTACAGCCGTCCACGTCACTATGCGTGAAAGTTTGGGCAGGAATTAAGTAGTGGCCTGATCCGGTGCTGACGTTCTTAAACGTACCAACATTTTGTGCCATTCAATGGATGGTTTGTTTAAACTTTTCATCCCCAGTAAATATTTTAACAGGAATGCGGCGCCTTGAATTAAGACAAATGTCACCGTTTGGACTTTTAATTATACAATCCCGCTTCTTTCTTCGGCCAGAGGTCTGCCCGTTTTCCACCCAGCAAAGGGAGAAAGGACACTTCGCTTTTCATCCGGTTTCCAAGGGGGTAAATACGTGATTAACGAACAGCCGGTGGAAAAAGAAGCCCGATAGACAGAACGATTGTGGCGCAACGCTGTCGTTATCTCGCGTTTTTTCCGTCGTCAAGAGCTCTCCAGATCCGTCCGCCCCTCGCCCCTCATTTCCATCCCTTTCCACCCTTATCCGTGGCTCGCCGAGGAGAGCGGACAAAGGGCCGGGCGGGGAGAGGGGCGGGCGAAACGGGGGCAGAAGAAAAGGGGCGGAAAAAAAGGAACGAAGAGGGAGGAGGCATTGTAACATCGAAAAGGGTGAAGTGAAAAAGCTCACGCTGTAAATTAGCAGCGATTCGTTGTTGGTGGACCAACGATCCCTTGTCGAGTGGAGCTCGGAGAGGATGAAGTGCGAGAGAAACCGTTGGAGTGGCGGATAGAAAGGGAGGCAGAAGGTCATGAGGTAGGAAATATGGAGCGTGCAGCGGGAAATCTACGCGAAGAAAGGAAAGCGCGAAGAGCGGAAGAAAGGAGGGGGCGAAGCGAAAGAAACTTATGGGAAAGAGGCGTGGTGCCACTTGGGGAGAAAATTTGGAGGGAACAAGTTGCCGAAAAAAGACAAGAAACAAGGCGTAAAGGGAACGTTAGAAAGGGAGTGCGGGGGGAGGGGGTGGCGCTGGACGCCACGGAGGGAAAGGAAATTAGGAAGCGAGTAAAGGAAGAAAATAAAAGGGGAAAAGCGGAGGCAGGGAAAAAGGAAAGGTGCGCGGTGGGGCGGGGCGGCGAGGCGAGGCGGAAAGTAATGAAAAGAGAGCGAGAACGGGCTCGAGGGGGTGGCGGCAATGAGAGAAAATCGACGCGTTCTGCAAACATCCACGCCGAAAAGAGCGCAGCGGCGGTCTGGGCCCGTGTGTAATTGCAGCGAGAAAGTGACCCACCAAATCGGGGACACGGTACGTGACACACGAAAAATTGGATAATGCGAATTGGCGGTAACAACCCCTCGGTTAGGGGACGGGGCGGCGAGCGGCAGGGTCGGATAAAATTGCCAGCAACGATGTGTACGTGTCCGAGAACGGGCAGCGGCGGGGGGGATGAGCGACGACGAAATAGCACGCCGATTGCGTTGTAACGGCCCGGGGAAAAATGCTGCTGTTAATGTATATCATTGCTGACGCGGCGGGACATTATTTTTCGAAATATTTCGCGTCCCATCTGCGACCCTCGATCGTACATCCTGCGAGCGACAACTCGCGTCACGGGCAAGTGCACCACTGGCAATTGATAATTCCCACTCGTCCCTGTCCCATTTCGCGTGATACATCCAGCTTCAGAGTTGAGAAGAAGCACTTTTACAATGCTCGTTCAAGGAACCAACCCTGGCAGTAATTGCCCCCTTCCCCGATGGAATAAAATTTGCTCAAATTATGGTGCTTTCAACATGGAAATTCATTAGACGGCGCTTCAATTTTTTAGGGGACAAGTTGCTCCTTTTGCTTCTCGTAACGGTGTTAAGTTGCTCGGAAAATTTGCAATTCTATTATAATCCTTCCTTGCTCCCCCCTCTAGCGACGTAGTTACGGGGGACTGAGGCAGGGGGTGGTTGAGAACCGATGCTCCGGGTTCCAACGCGATTCCCCCGCACGGTAATTCAACTCCGATACCTGGCATTGCAAGATTCCCTGCAATTCGTTAATGCTCCGCCGAAGAAAAAGCTCCAAGGCGATAATCCTGGAGGAACGTTTGCCCGCTTCCCCCGCGCCTGTGTGCACTGATTATTGTTAAGTGCTCACGAACACTGGCGGCGCCATCGGGCGCTTGCTCAAGGCTGGTAATTATGAGAAGTTGCTGCCCTTTGATCGAGGCGAATCGGTGTACTTTATTGACAAGCCTAAGACTCTAACTTTCCCATTAAGGGATAGCAAGTTGAATTTCCCTATAGGGGAATAATAAATCTTCTCCCGGGTTTATTCGTGGCCCCGTGGTTCCACGAGAAACACTTTTAAAAATTGCGCTCAATAATTCAGACTCTTTCCTTCCTCGGCTGATAAAGGAGTCGGGTGAAACGGTAAAGAACTGCTTTCAGTATAATTTGTTAAAATTATTTCAGCGATCCATCTCCCCGAATTGCCGGGGAATTTTAACAGCCCCAAGGTTCAACGATTGAAACGAACCCTCGAGTAATAACAGCTGGTATCCAGAGCGGGTTCAGCGTTTCACTTTATTAACAAAATGTTAGGATTTCGATTGGTGGGCAAATATGACTGGCGCTCGTTTGCTTCGGCACACACCGCGCTCTCTTTTCTTCAGAAATCGTTTCCACTTTAGAGGGAACGCCCCGAAACGTCCAGGGGATCGAATTAATCAATGTCGCAATATCTCGCAATTTATCCCGCAACATCAGCGTGATAATTTCAACTCAGACGATCCGAAACTCTGATTAAACTGTAATTGTCTCGCATTATCAAAAGTGGGCCACAACGACTGCGATATTTCTCGCTGTATCACTTCCGTTCGCGGTGATAAATAGCACTTTTACGATCTCTCACTTCGTTTATTGCAGCTGTTTCGTTTAATGCCACGTAAAATGCTGCTTTCATACGGGCTGTCACGGTGAACCGTCGAACTCCTGAAAGCTCACTCTGCATAGAGATGGAAAAAGCTGTCGTCGGACTTGCCGTTAATTATAAACAATTTTCCGTGGCCCGACACGTTGTACAATATTCCCAAGTAACGCCCGTTCGGCAACAGAAAGCTTGGATAGCTCGATTTCATTGATTAATGATGTTTCAAAAACAGCCGGGGGTGAGCGAGGGCTTTAATTATATTATCCATTAAAATTATGTCGATTGTAATGGGCACGCGTCGTGATACAGGGGAGAAAAACAAGCCGTACGAAACACGGATGCTCTTTGCCGTTGTGTAAAAGGCATACTCCCAACGTACACAGAGCCGAACCTCGCTGTGGCTGACCTGTAACGAGTTATTCCACTGCGCGTGATTCGAGTCGCGTTTGGCCAACAGCGACCAGCTACAATGCAATCTGACAGTTGAGATTATATAGAATTGAAACAATCAATTTGTCGATAGCAAGGTAAAGTGATGCCCTTTAGTTTACATTTCTGGGATAGAAAAATTTTCAATCACATCCCGCTAATAGCTTTCAGCCGAGTGACCAACTTATCAACGAAAGTGATCCGTACAAATTGCTTCCATTTGTTTCCTCAACATTCATGCTAATTGACACTTCGATGAGTCCTCCTTTTCACTTTTCCATCGCACGATACGCTAATGCTGTTAATTGAATTCAGACGCGCTTAACGCGCCAGCGAGCCCGGTGCAAGTGAATAGAAGTGCGAAAGTAGATTGCCCGCAGTCACGCACAAAGCGGTTCCGCGGAAATGCAGCCGCGTATCTCACCTAGAAATTTGTTGTATACTTTACTGCGCCGTAAACTCAAAGATATGCGTATCAGACAGGATTAACTGCGCTTTTAAATTAAATATAACACACACAACAATAAAGGCTCGACGATCGAATAAACTCGTCTTAATTACTTCAGCAATAAAGGAGCAATAAAGGAAACAAATGGCTGGCACTAGTACGTGACAAGATTTATGGCGACATCAAGTTACAAATGGCTAATAATTAACATGCGAAACATCGATAAAATACTGCAACCTGAATCACATTTCAACTGTTGGTATCGCCTTGCTTTCAGTTGCGCTGCAAATTTAACTTTTAGGGCCACGGGCTGACCATACACCGACTCTTCTACTCGCAGTGGTACAAACTACGCTTTCCACTAGAATCAGAGTGACCTATCCTAAACCAGTCTTGTTCCTCGTAACTCTATACGATATTTGCCTACAGAAATGCCCGTTAAAACAGAAATGGGAGCGCGTCGACGTTCACCTACGTGCTTCCATAATTCGTTCGTTCTCACAGAGTCAGGAACAGGGTCGACTATCGCCGTTATACTCGGCGAGCGATAGAGCTGATAGAAACACGTGCACACCCGCGAGAATTTGATCGACGTAGCGCCGCCTCCGGCGTAATTTTCATAACACGGAGGGAGAGGGTGCTCGCGAACGCCCGCGTAGCAGAATTTCGAAGCGCGAGGGTGGTTTCCAGCTGCCAGAAGAAAAGACGACGAAGACGTTAGGCGCCTTTCAGCGGGGGCAAAATGGAAACTAATTGCTAGAAATTCTGCCGCGGTGTTACCAGCTCACCGCGCGAGCACACGGCAAGTTCATTACGCGTTTCCAACGCTTCGTTTTCTCTCTCCCCCGCCACCCGCGTCGGATCCTCTTGCGCCAGATTTAATTCGTCGCCGCCGTTCGGGCGTTGGATTTCGCGCATTGTTCCAACGAGACACCGGGGGAGGCAGATTTCGCCGCACCAGACGCAAGTATCACTGCGAAAGTGGATCTATAATACTCGAGTATCTTACGAGCGGGGGTGGGAGTAAGCGAGACCGCCGCGTGAGTGGGAATTCTATGTTCGTCTGATTTAATTCGGGGATTACGAGCCGCCGAGCGAGCCGGGTTTCGTTGGGGAACTTATTTCGTCACGCGGCACCCTCTTTGTGCTACTTTTTTACCCCCTGGATGAACGAGCCTGTCGTTCTTGCTCGTGACTCGCTCGTCAAATATTGAAACTCGAAGGAATTGTTGCCTGCAGTGGGTGGTTACTCTCTCGGTTCCCCTTCCTCCAATTAGGGACAGAGATTTTGTAAGGGTGTATACACTTTTTCCACCCCTTTATAAAGTAGGTACGTCACCTATTTTTGTAACAGAGCTTCGGGATACTAAAAGAAATTCAAGAATGTCTGAACATTGGTCCTGGACATGTTCACTGATCCTCGACAACCCTTTATGCAAAAGTTATTCTGGATTGGTGGTCGTGAAATATTGAGTAACAACCGAGACAACAGTTATCCTCCACCGCTGTGAATCTCCATTCGATAATACAACCGGACGAACGATTTACCCTCGGCGAGCGCAACCTATTCCCTTTACAAATAAATGATCAGCCTGTTCTAGGCAACTGGCTCACCCACGTGCACGCTCGAACCAACCTTAAATATTTGATGGGTCTCCGAAGTTCTGGTCAACCGTTCGCGCGGAGCGCTTTGCCCTCCGAAGCGAAAAAAGAATAACCGTCGGGCTATTTTTACCCCCTCGCCTACCCCCAACCCCCGGCGCTATCCATTTAGCACGGCGTTAATTTAGAATTCATGAAACACGTGACGGCGAGATCAGGATTCCATTTCCCTTCTCTTCCCCGTTAGCCGGTTCTACCAATCTCTTGGTCCCGCTACGCCTCCTTCGTTCCATCCCCGCCACCCCTGCCACCACCTGTCAGGATACCCTGGTTTTCGCGCGCACTGGGTGCTCCGCGTCACGCGGAACCTATCTGGAGAGGAGAGGCGAGTAAATCCGTCGCGAGACAATTGAAAAAATGTTCCCTGGAATAGGATAGTTTGTCATTTTCTGTGTTGTTGATGTCCCTGCGTCGCGCCGCGACATCTCTTACTGGACGGTCCGGGGAATGGACCGTGGCAGGCGACGTTTAGCAAATCCGCCCCTCCTGTATCGTCGCCGTATCCGAGCTTCACACCCCGGACGTGCCCTTAGTTTCCATACGCGAATTTCCTCCCCCCATTTGTCAGCGTGCTTGTAACGCTACTTATTTGTACACGTCCGCGTGCTCGTGTCCCGCGACGATAGAACGCAACACGCGCTCCGAATTCGCCGGTCCGGGAATGATCGATTCTCGCAAGGGGGGGTCAGCTTGCTTCGACGAGACATTAGTCCTCGCGCTGCGTTTCCAACGCGCGCCCCTCCCTGCCTCGCCTCCTCCCCGGTGCCGGATGTCGGGGCTGCTTTGTTGCGCGGGCAGCTCGTTGCCAAACGTCTGTGCACGCCGTCGGTTCTTCGGCGAAATCGACTGGTGCCGAGCCTCGATATTACTCCGTCCGGAAAAGTAATTTACGACGTCGTTCGGATTTCATCTGGATGGTCTTGGAAATCGAACGATTCATGAAGCGAGATAAAAGCCGCCGGCCCGGTTTCCCTATACACGGTTTCTCTCTGTCAAGCCCGGCTACCGGCTGTCAGTTCCCCTGCCTCATACGCGCGCCTCTTTTTCCTCGCTCGAGATGCACCCGGCGAGTTGCTGGAAATGGCAATCCCGGGGTGCATCCGACGCGGACCTCGGGCCAACTTGGAGCGATGTAATTGGGTTTGAAGCGAAAGACGAGGAAACTTCGGGAGACAGTTTCGCTTTGCAAGACAAAGAGGCAAGTTTAAAGCTTCTGTTGAAAGCAGTTTACACGCAGGATTCGCTGTTAAATGGGCTGGGTCTCTGGTCGTCAGAAGGTTTCCGGTGGCTTCTGCAGGGAGTGCATAAACTTCACCCCCCCCCCTTCTCCGGGCAACGTAAGGAAAGCTTTCCCCTGATTTCTCAACCAATGGCACTTCACCTTTAATCCGGCTACGCGTGTTCATAAATGTCCTCTCCACCGCGCCTCTTTTGAAGCCCACTCTACAACAATTGCTCTTTGAAAAGTGTCAGAAGAACCGGGCCCAGATAACCCGTGGACACGTCACTCAATGGCACGCGCGATATCCCCCGGAAATTTCGGATAAATCTGTCGGTGAGCGAGTCATCGGCGGGCGCATGATATCTGCGCGTGCACGCGCCACCGAAATTCGGCATATCTATTCCACGCTCGAACGCGAAGTGCCTATCGTGGCGATTTTTTTCCCCCGGCCTCCGCCCTCGCAATCCTGCCCCGGCTGTCATAATTGCATTCGCCGATTGACGGGGATCGGGCGGATCGTATCGCGACGCTCCGGAGCCGCTCGAGAATCATTAATGGAATTTCGCCGGGCTTGCGTGTGTGATTCGAGGACAATAACGGTTACGGTTACGGTAATGGGCAACGATAACGGCTGGAGAAACATCGATGGCTCTATTTTTGCCGAGCTCACGACGCGAACGATATCGTTCTGCTACGCCCCATTCACGCGTCCGAACGCCAAATGGGAGACCGAGGATTAACCGGCCACGTAAAAATTGCAGTCAGACGGCCGCACTGTAAAAGCGAGTTTATAGACTTGCGCCCTGATAAATGTTTGAAGATTAGAAGTCGCGGGAAATTTACTGTCGCGGTGCGAGTCACTGGGCGCTTTCACCGACGTCAAATGCACGCGCAGCAGATAGTTTAGTAACGCGAAGCGACATTGTAATGTGCAGCTAATGGAAATATTCATCCGCCCTTTGTATCACAGCTTCTTTGCGGCAACTTCATTCCAGGGTGTTGCTACGCAATTTCTTCCCGTTTGTCTTTAAGCGATGCTTATAACATCAAACAGCAGACGCAGTTTCCATTACCCATTTTTACGAGGAGAGATGGAATTGTAATCCCTCGCGATGCGGATGCAGGGAATTGTTGCGGGTATTATACTTGCAACACTTGAGCCCTCAAGATTCTGATTATCGTGCATTGTATCACCGTGCACGCTAGCCCGTGCAATAGTTAACAAGCGCAAACTTCCGCCATGTGCTACGGCAAATTATCTACATTCCGTCTGGCTGTGTAATATCGATTCGCCGAAGCTTTAGAAAATTAGAAATTGCCGTCTATCGGCAACTATGCGGGGCAGCAGCTGCTAAACGCCGATATTAAATTAATACGGGGCTTAAACTAAACGCTGCAAGCAAATTACCATTTTGTATGCGCGTATTAATACTTCGTATTAAGACTTGACACTTGGCAGAATACTTTCGAGCTTCGCTCTCCCTTGACCGCGCCAGATCTTCGCCGGTTGATAACGCTGTTCCATATGCAAAAGGAGATAGCGAATCGCGCACGATTCATCAACGTGCGTCTTGAAAATAAGTCACCGGTATTCGTCTCGGACCGCCTACCGGCATTATGAAGGCAGGGCGATAATATCTCGGGGCTGGAAGCTCGAGGGTTCCGGAATCCTTATGGTGTTGCGTGCGGTAAATAGATAAATGCCGACTTGAAGTGCATGAAACGGCACGGTGAAGGAAGATAGGGCGCACCGAATCGCGAAAATGTATTACCTCGGAAATAATTTGCATTTAGATCTCGCGGCAGCTGAAGGCAGTGTGCGCTCCTTCGGCTTTCACGGCTGTTTTTCAAATTCTATTGTTAGCTCGCGTAGTGCAAGCTCTGCGTTTACAAAAGGCTAAAACAATACATCCCAAGTGAATAATTACTAATTTCATGCCACTAAAACTCCGCTCTACTTTTTGAAACGCGGAAATAACTGAGCTGTTAGCTGCATTATTGACTCGTACCACTTGTTTCTGTCATTATTGCTTGTATATAAAACTGGGAATAGTTTTTTGCAATCAACCGAGGAGACTTGATCTAATCTGGAGACTTCTTCTGCTTTCAGCGATCACGCATGGGTCCTACATCAGGCACTACACAGCAGCTTGGTACAACACAGCGGCTTTGAGAGAACATCGTACCAGAAGTCGTCGTGACACTTCGGCTTCCGGGCATCCAGGGGACGCGACGCTGAATCTACGCCTTCACGCTCTCGACAGGTTCGTGGTGCCATGTATTCTTGGTAGAAATAGAAAGATATAGAAAAGTGGAAGCAGGTTTGAGTATGTAAAGGGGTGAAGAAAGGGGAGCTTTGTCAAAGATAAAATAATCTTCTGTTAGGTGGTTGTTTCGAGTTTACGTCGACTGGATTTCAGTTAGCCGAGTCTAGCTGGGAGACTTGTTACAGCTAGTAAATTTTCTGAGTTTAATCATCGTCACGCACATTCTCAAGGGACTAAAGCTTTCCAACACGTTACTGTCGTGGTGATTTTATACGTTTTCTCGAAATAATGCAAAACAACGAGTGACTTTGCCCGCGCGCAGCAGCGAAGAGGTAATTATTTTATGGGGGGTGGAAAGAGCTTTCTCTCGAAAGCTCAAGTTCCGGACGAACTTCACACAAAGAAGCCGAATCTTCTCGCCAGCCGGGCCCGTTTCATTATATTTCTGACGCTTCAAGTTAAATGTAATTTAACGCGCCAGTAGTTCAGACAAGACTCAGTAGAATTGCCTGAAATAAGTCAGACAATGCGTACAGTATCGGGACACTCGGAAAGAAAACTTTCCGGAGATAGTATGATTGTTCCATTATGAAATTATTGTCTTTGTGTAAATCTCGAATGACGTCGCAGTTACAGCACACCGATCGTCGCCTGGCTGTCAGTGAAAATACGTGAAATAAATCAGACATCGCGTGCATAATCGGCTTCTGACATTCGGCGCTGTATTAATACACAGAAATCACAGTACATTCTCTACTAAATCCTGAAAAATGTCCGAAGAATTGAAAACAAAGGTTTGCTGCATTACCAACGCGCTTTAAATCACTGCGACGTGTAGCTAATTATAAACGAGGCGCAGCTGCGTGTAATAAGCTGTTCTAAGCACTGAAAGTACATGGAGCATGACAATATAAGGCAGTGCACAATGCAGACGCTTAATACACTGATATATATTTGAATATTCATAATTGAAGGGCAAATAAGGGATGTATTTCAGCTGGGAGCTACACTTCATTAGCTAGATAGCATAGAAAATCAATTAGACACAGATCGGTGACCCTTCTTAGCGACAATTGCCGAGCCGTTCCCTTGTCGCAGTAGACATACGCATGTTTGCTCGATTCTCTTATGCAGGCACGGCGTGTACAAGGATCGTCAGCCTTATGCGACATTGGGCCAACATGCTGCCCATATGCCTCGTCGAGCATCGTGATATGCCGTCAGTATGTTGTCAGTGCCATCGACACGGTCCTCCTAAATCTCCGCGTTACACTCCGCAGCATAGACAGTTCTGTTTCAGTGTCACCGAACCGCATCCTACGATAGTTCTCGCCTGCCTGCCTCTGTTCGCCATCCCTTAGCTCCCTTCACTCCGTATATCTTACCCGTGTCACGAAATATTCCACAGACTTTTGTTTATCAACCCTTATTCCAAGAAAGTCCACTCGCTCATCCACCTTCCACCCGTTGCTCCACTATTTTTACCACCCTCGCTGTTTCTCCAGTTCTCCATCAAACTTCGCACCGCCCACGTTTTTGCCCGCTTCTCACCCCCGACACCGGCAACACCCGTTTTTTGACATGACAGTTTCCCTCTTTGCTCCAGTTTTCCCGCCTTCGACCCTTGCTGCAGCCACCTCGGTCTTCCAACTTCGCGAGGGGCGCATTTGGTCGATACCAGCCGGTCCCGATCCGAGCCGCGAGCACCTGACTCGAGTGCGTCGCTCGAGAGGGTCGCTACCCTTTTGTGCGAACACGTTCCTGATTGGATCGGTCGCGGCAAGTCGATTCTCTCACTTCTCCGGCCGGGAAAGCTGGAAAATCGCGTGCAAGGTCGGGCGGAGACTTATCGCGGCCGGGGGATGCCAACCCCGTTCCAACCCTTGGGGGAGGTGCACTCTTTGAGCACTAAATTTTCGTTGAAATACGGTCGGCGGGGCGCGAGGGGAAAAAATACTGGCGGAAGGTGGCGGTGAAATTTATAAATGCGTGCTTCGGTCAGGGGTGGCGCAAGGGGTGGCTGGTACCGAGGAGTGGCTCGGGTGCGGGGGTTGCGCACCGACGGCGCGCCACCGCGCCGGTGTTGGTGGTTTATGATGGAGTCCGTTTCGCGATTTGCGGAGTTTTATCATTCGCTCGTCTTCCGATCGGAAGGAGAGGTTTAAGGGGATGATTTGTGGCGAGTGGGGCAGTATTTCAGACAGGAGGGACACTTTAGAGGATCAATTTGCTAGATTTAATGTATGCAAAGGTTGGTGGAATAAATATTTCAAATTGGGTAGCCACGGAGCGTGCGATAGATTGAATTTTAACGGAACGTAACGTTATTTGAAGCCAGCCCCGTCTGAGATATCAAACTTCCGGGATGCTTACCAGCCGAAGGGAAGGAGATATGAAAGTTTCAGCGGAACCTTTTCGACTACGGACGATATAACTTCGTTTTTATTGTCTGATTCGGTTATAGAGGCCGATGGTGGGGCAGCTTTACAACAGACAGAGTATCAAACTCCAGGGAAAACAACTGGAATTTCTCAATCCTCTCAATATAACTAAGTAGTATACAAACTCAGGGCTAGCACGATTCCTGTGTGGTTTATCTGCTGGCGTATTAATCTTCCTATTAGCCAACATCCAAAAACATATTCCTCTGATTTAATCTCTCGAATTTCCCAACGGCTTTTCCCCGTTTCAAAACAGTTCACTCTGAGTTAGTGCTAGCGAAAGGGATTCACCCTGTTCGCCAATTATCCGGTGCACATTTGGTTTTACACTTGCAATTATAAAGTGGAGGACTGTCTGCGCCAGTAAGAGGCAAAAAAAGCAAATCAACCAACGAGAAAAACCTCTTTATGGTGCATCCGCGCTGAAAGGGGTAATTAGAAGCGATCATTATCGTTCCCGGCGATGGTGTCGATAGACATGGCTCCAGTCGGCATTATTTTCGAGTTAATTCGACCCCCTCGCGTAGAGCCGCGTTGGAACCCTTTCTACGACGGCGCAATTAAAATTGGAAACGTTCGCGCGTGGGCTTCTCGGTTTCTTTCGCCAAGGGCGGGCGTGATTTAATTGGATTGTTCGTTAATGAGTTCCTTGAGCGATAATCGACCGGGCTGTTGCGAATAAACAGGCGGCGTGCCTCCAATTAACCTCAATATCGGCACTTATTACGCCCAAGCCAATTGCGCTGTCTGATTATAGAAATTCGGACGTGCCGATCGGCGGGAGGGCACCGCAGAGGAATCAGAGGATTCAATTAGAAATCGATTCGAGTACACCGAGCAAGGGGTGACCGCCCTCAAAACGTAGGGCGGGTTGCACGCGCCGGTGTGCAACGGTATCGCGGAATAACGATTTGCTTCATCCCGTCGCTGACCACTGTAGTAAGGGGCGAACGTGCCCGATATCAAGGTGGTAGCAATTACCGAGCCAACCCCCGCGGAGTCGATTAGGCAAGCATTTGATTCTCTAATGCGAAGCAATCTGCTTCCGATGCGAATTAAGTGGCGGTGAAAGAGTTATAGCCGAGGAGAGGGGATTTATCATATTGTAATTACCACGCTGGGGGGTGGCCGTTGCGCAGGCGGGGGAGGGAACGCGTCCGAAAGCATTAATCAGCAACGAAATGTCGCTCGCAGGACGATAAACTGGGGATGGAGGAAGTGTAAGAAGCATTCCCTTCTACCGGGGCTGCGTGAAACCCGGTGCACGTTAAGGTGTCCCTTACGCGAGTGTATATTACCGGGGCGAACGAGGCTGTCGGGAGGGTGAAGCGCATTACCCCTTGCAACTAATCCCATTTCTCAATGGTACATGCATCACTCACCGCTCCTGACTAATCGTCCTCTCGAGGAGACCGGGTGTTGCTCTCGCGTAAATTGAGCAATAACGCGGTAATGCACGGTCCGACGATAATTTTCGCGCAGCCATACAACCACCCCTTGACTAGGAATTTCCGTAAATAGTCGCTGTTTCTGCGGAGCAACCGCTCCTCGTTCTTCGCAACCCCTGAACTCGTTCCGAACAGCAAATAAAGGAATCGTTCTCGATTTCTTCAGCTACCCCCAACACAATTACTTACAAATTTCTCGCTACACGCTGCTCTGCTTAAATTTTTCCCTCACGGATGGATAACTTCCCTCGTATCTTGAATTTTGAAGCATGCATTAGAAATTTGTCCGGGCTGGAAGTGGAAAATATAGGCGGGAACGGTTTAACGGGAAACTTGGCGGAAGTTGCGTGCTCCGGAGGAGTTAAAAAGCACCCTCTTGTATTTCCACATTAAATGTAAAGTAATTTGCGACGGAAATTTCTGCGAGAGTGAAAATTCTTTAGAACGCTCCGGACGGATATTTCGTTTCAAGTTGGGCTTAGTATTATTAGGATGTACGAGGGTGGAATTTCGTTAGTGAGTCAATGGGCGCATGAATCGATTAATATTCCCATAACATTCTCCCGGGCTCTAATTCAATTTTGCATAAATATCGAAGGACGTGGGCATTAGTTACCCGGGCAGCATTTAAAGTTCAATTAATTGATAATCGATAGCCGGTGGAAATTATTAGGTAATTTGGCCCCCGCCCGGAAGTCTAACAAAATGTGAAACGCTCTAATTAATTCGAGCGAACGTTAATCTGAATCGGTAATCGTCCGCGAATGAAACCTAACGCCGCCACTTATTATTAGATCGTATTACTCTACCTCGACCTCGACACAGTCAGTCCCGATAACGATGCAGAAGTCTCGATGTCTCGTGCTTCTTCGAACCTAGCTGCGAGAATCTGGCAAACGTCGGGCAACGGGAAGAACAGCCCCGATATCACGGCCACGCGGAATAGCCTGAAAAGTGTCCGTCACCAAGTGACCCAGAACGCTCGTCCGATTCCGTCGATACGTCACGATGACTTGAACCCGCTCGTATAATCCGCGCGGCATCGAATGCAACGTGACGGGCGCAGCGTGCGGCTCGCAAAGGAACTCGGGAACACTCGCCGGGTATGCAAACGACATTCGCGTTAGACGTGGAACAACTATTCGAAACTTTGGGGACAACGCGTGCATAACAGCGGCACGTTACTGACCGGCTAGGAATATCCCGCGCGGACGTGCTGCGGCATTGTTGAATAAAACAAGGGGGTTTGTGTTCCGATGTGCTAAAGAGTTATTCGGCTCGTCAGTTTTCAGATTCGTTTGGGGAACACTGAAATCTGAAGAAGTTAGACAGGCGATGGAATTCACCCTTCGTGTTTTTTTTTCTTTGCCAATATTAAAATTTAAAAATGTGGTGAATTTAAAAAAAAATCGCTATTTTTCCAACTACAAATTTTATCATATCAAAATTTACATTTCAGGAAAATGACTATGAGAGCATGGTTGTGCGAGTGTTTCGATTGCATAATTATCACTGAAAAGTTAAAAGATTCAAAATCACGAAAATGGTAACTCAAAAATGACGCTGGAGTGCAGTGAACCCCACGTGACTAATTTGTGATGGGTTAAATTCTAGCGAATGAAAATTGGAGCACTCGTCTCCTTCCATCTGCTCTGCTTTGCCACGGCAGCGCTGCAGTGCCTTTTCTGTGCCAGAGAAAAACATTCCGCAGCTTTGAAGCATCATTCGGTTACAAATCCGTCAGCAGCTCCGCGGTACCATGGGCGTACACGTGCATCAAACTTTTCACCGCCTTTCCTTCCTGCCCCCTTTCCGTATATCAATTCCGAAACTCCCTGGGAAACCGCAGCAGACACGCGGAATGTAAAGAGTCAGGGATTTATACGTTCGATATGTCGTCTGTCGGTGGTCGTTCGGTTGTTTGGCATCAGCCAGGCCGAGCCTCGTGGTTTCTAGGGAGCAAACTTCTCTGTAGAACATGGCTCCCTTAAGATTCAGTCGGCAATCTCGCGTCCCGACTTACATAATGCAAGCAGCAACTTGGAAATCTCGCGGATGAACGTTGCGAAACTGTTGATTGTCGCTTTCCAAGGCAACTACGAGGCGAGACACCGCGAATTAGCCAGGTAATGAGTCAGCGGAGGATCCGACGCCTTTGTCCGAAAAATAAGCGACGCTCCTCGATATCCTGGCCCTTGTACGTGCCCACAATGCCGCCGGAGTTCAACCGCGGTTATAATAAATTCAGCGAGCGAAAGGATCGCGGATAGTTTGAAGCCTCATAAAATTTTCGTCGAGTAAACATCACTGTTGCCTCCCGGTGAATGATTTATACGAATTATTTTAATGAGATTTGTTTGAAACGCAAGACATTTCTGCGAATCCAGCAAACTAGTTAACTCATTTTAACCAAAATTGTTGGCTAATGAGTTTTGCTCGCGAGATGGGCGAACTATAAACACGAAAGCCTGCGAAAATTACCGCGGAATGTCGATTTCACTGTTTTAAAATTTTTTAATTAACTCCGTGCTCGCTCTTTCTTCCCGTGAAAATTGAAACGGGAGGACCTTCGCGCCACCGGGCGAGGTATTTCCGAGCATTATGTCAGCTGCAAACAAAACAGCAACAAGGTATCCCATCTAAATCACACGTCACATTCCCTAAAATGATTATTGCGCAACGATAGGCTAATTAACGCGGGCGTAGTAATTTAATTAATGCTCCCTGTAGTGTACGGTAACGTTGCTAATTTCGTTGCATTAGCCGCCCTCCCGATATCGCAGCATCAGTTGCTAAAAGTGCGACCAACTGGCGCGCATTGTAACGCCGCTGGCTCCATATCACGCTGACCATTCGTAAAAGGGATGTTGCCCAGCTACCAAACGAACGATTGTTTTCGACCTGAGCGTGGCCCCCTATCGATATTGAAATCCATGCCGACCAGGCGAAGGGCGAAAGATGTCGAAGGCTGCCGCGTCTCATCAATCTCCCGACGCCGGCCGAGAGAAAGGGCAGCGCGCGGAATAGGTTCGACAGACGGCAACCGTTTCATCAGCGCGGATTAATCTCTCTCAGTGTCGCATTAGTTACATTAGCGCGGTGACATCCGCGGCGCTGTCTGTGCGATGAATAATTGAAATCAGCCGCGCATCGGCGGCAAAAGGAACGCGTCCGTCCTCAATCGATAGCCTATCGCGGGCCGCGCTGATAATTAGGTAAAAGCGTCCACTCGCCTCCGAGCGGGATTATCGAATGCAGAAACGGCCGTTTCCATGTAAACCCTACACACGAGTCCGTGGAACACGTAAGGGACCAGTTATAACGTAATATGCGACCCTCGTTACGTTACATTGTGCGATTATTATGTGACACGCTGTCGCGGTGAAGTTCAGTTTCAGCTGCACAGTGGTTCTCATGCGGGGACCCGCGAGATCATTCCGCTTATCAGCTGGAAATTCGAGGCTACCAGCGTTATTTCTTAGGACACCCTAATGCAGGTGTGTTTGCTGGGTGTACAGAAATATACGATGGTCGTTGAATCTCTGTGCGACGGCACTGAGGAGATTAATGCTTTAAAAGGTTGTGTGCACGTTGCGAAAGGGCCCGCGTAGCACACCGGAGACCAATTAAAACGTGTGTTCATTACGCAATATTGTGCAGCTATTATGTCACTCGCCGCTCGGTCGAATTCGGCTCGCTCGATGCAGTGGTGCTCGATTGGCGTTTTATGATATTTCTAAATCTTTGAACGATCACAAATTCGTGACGTAATGACTGTCGAAGCTCGACAATCGATGGTTAAATTTATTTTTGTTACCCCGTATTTCACTCTCTCGATTCGATTTTGGAAATCAATATTACAGCCGGCGGAAGTACAACGTTCGCGATGCGTCGTTCGAAATATAATAAATCGGATAAAATTACATTTGCGTTCGGAATGCGCGATTCCACCGGAGCGTCATGTATGAAAAAACCGGCCATTATTAAATGAAAAACATTGTGGAAAAATGGTTCAAATCGTTTCTTTTTATAACGTTTATTTCACATCAAATTGCATCACTCAAATTGTCACTCGTGAATTCTACAATATATTTCTGGCGCGCTGACTATTTTACCATCGCGAATGGTGTTCGAACAAATTTTCGGGCAGCTAGGGATCTTGAGAGCTTTTCCCACCTCAACATAATCATCTAATCAACCGGGAGTGAGTACCTACAATATTGGGCATCAACATGTTCACACCAATATGTGTGCGTGTGAGTCTTAATAGGTGTGCAGATTAGCGACCGTCAATATTGGCTAATTGATTATCCCTTTGCCAATAACTACACGTTCCGAGCCCGTCTATCTAACGTTTCGTTCGAATAGCCTGTCATTTTTATTGAACAGCATCGCCAACGTTATCTGTTTTATGTTTCAGGGTATTCAAGATGAGGCTCACGAGGGACACGAGTTTATTTCACGAGAACGCCGTCTTCGAGGGATCCAATGGCCAGCAAATCACGTTCGATCCGCTGCACGCCTACAGCGGCACACTCGAGGGTGAGCGAGCATGGAATTTTTTACATCGCCGAGTGGAGAGAAGTAAAATGTCGCGAGCGAGCGGGCAAAGATGCCAGTAGCTCAACCGTAATTCGTTAAAATGCGACGCATGGGGCTTGGAGAGAAGCTACTACGGAACAGAGGAGAGAATCGCGTTTGACTCCTTCGCGCCTTGAACGCGGTTAAGCGCGCTTCGTTATCCACGAATTTCCAGAACTGTGCAGCTCTCTCGGCGTCATAGCGAAAAGAAATAACGACTGCGCGAGTGGAACGGTTTCCACGTGAAATTACATTAACAATTTTTCATACCGCCAAAAGGGAGCCTCAAGTTTTTACCATCGCGCACCAATTATCTTCGCAAGCTGAGTCCAGAGCTCTTCCTAGTACTCATTGTCCACGCAACCATGCTTTTCAAATTTAATCAGAGGAACGCTGATCTACAGAGACAGGTGATTATCTATGAATCTACTAATCCTCTGACAATTAGCAATTATCCTGCCGCTGATCCGACGAACGTCCATTAATCTAGGGATCCGCCAGCCGCGTAATCATCGTGCATCGACAAAATTCACGCGGCGGCTCTGAATCCCCGCGCGAAAAAGCGGGAGATTCCGGTTGGTCGACGGTGAAAAGGCCACTCGACGATTCCGTTTCTTCCTTGGCCAAGATCTACCGCCGGCGAAATTAAAATGCAGATAGCGAATCGATTCGCCGCGGTTTCAAGTCCTCGGCCTGTTAGCTTTCGCCGCGGAATCTCTCGGCGATATTAAGCAGCGTACAGGACGATTCAGGAAATCCTCGGTGCTATAAGTTTGAGGTATTACAGAGAAAGAAGGGGCCAGTAATTTCATTAGGCAGCATCATACGTGAAAATGTGCACGGGGTGTGCGTTTGACGCCGGAAGCAGTTGAAGTCGAAGGAATTGGCGAACGGTTGAGCGCGCATAGCGCACGTGTACATGTGTATATTAAAACCGCAAGCAGCCGCACGAGGGCGGGCCCGCAGTAGGAGGATTAGGTTTCAAAGGAAACGTGGATAAGCTCTCGGCGATCCTTCCGCCATTTGCGTTCGTTCTTCCTTGGCCCGTTTTGTGTTCCCCGCCATCCTCTATCTACCTTATTCACTGTATCGCCCGCTGCTTCAATGTTCCTCTTTCGGAGCTCCGAAAGTCTCTTCTTCCGAGCAGCCCCTTCGCGATGATAGTCGGTCCCCAGTGCTCTCGTTGTTCGGTGAAGTTTGCCTCCAGTCGACCAGCATTTCTACATATCTTTTATCGCATATTGGAACGCACGGAATGTGCAGCGCACGAGCTCATCGAATCATGACACACGTACTCAACCATCCGCCGCGTGCTACACTCCGTGGAATATCGTTGCAAAAATGTTTCCCACTTTCTTCCATCGGTCAACCCTCTCGTGGGCAATATTTTTTTAACAAAATCCTAGCGCCACTTGTCGCGAGCAGATGGCACACAGCATCCGGATTCTAGTCACGCGTACACTTCTCGCGCGTTTTATTCGATTACATCAATTTCAGAACGCACGCTCTCGATGGGGCGGCGGGGGAGCGGGCATTTCAATAACGCGTAATATAATTGCGCGCGCCCGCGTGTTCGCTCAGGTAACGAGGCACGCATTCGAAATTACTTTTCCTTTCGCCAGGATTCTTTGAAGCCCGATATACTGTATGATAAATTGCTAACGAAGCCCCCGTGGCCAGTGAATTTCGTCGGCGCGAAGGGGATGGCGAGTCGCCCCTTTCCTCGACCATTTTTTCGCAGCCTATCGTTCAACCCCACCCTCGCTGTCCGGTTTCTCGTTTTGTGTCTCTGGCTCGTTTTTTCTCGCCTGTTCTTTGTTTACTCTGTTCCATTTTTTTTTATTTCCTGTATCCCTCTGCCCACCACTTGCCTCCCCTCTGTCTCGCCGCCACCACTCCTTTTTGTACTCGTTACCCCTCCCGGTGGCAACGATACAGCAAGCCAAGTGGGTTATTGGATGGTTTCCAATATGTCGGCTCGCTCGACCACTGCGGCACTTTATGCACCCTCATATCATTTCCATGGTTTCTACCGGGCTGATGCTGCCCCACCCTTTAGAAGTGGGTGGTTCCACCGAGGTTAATTTTCACGCGAATTTTATCGAAAATAGAAAGACACGATTACGTTCTGCTTAGGAGCAATCATGGGGATAATTGATTCTCCCGAGGTTTTGCCACGAGCAACGAACGCTAAATGTCCGGCCGAACTTTTCCATTAAAGAAGCAATATCTGAGTTATTCGAGAATTTCATAGAAGATAACGAAGCTTCGCCAATGTAAAGGGCATAAATATTCATGGTCCGGCGACCTAAATGTATCGCCGCGGAGGGCGAACGACCCCCGATTAAAAGTACATCACCGTGTGACGAAAAATAGAGGGGGAAAAAAAATTGGCCGGCGATACATTTTTATAATTAAAACTTCAAAGCGGCGGCAATTTCTGTCACGCTTCGCCTTGTAATAACGCGTTTCATAAAAGCGCCAGCGAGTGTAACGCCCGGCTGGATTATGCTCTCTGGATTTTCCATCGCCGTTTTAAGAATATTAATGAATATTTTAATGAGAGCCAGTAATGAGAAACCGAAAATATTTCGCCGGGCCACAATTGCTTAAATTGTCCGGTGCAACTCCACTCTACATTATAAAATATTAACATGTCAAAGTCTGGCTTCATTAAAGTATCGAGTTTCCCGGGGAATTTTTTCGTCATACTCGGAAAATGAAAGATTTAGGTACATTAATTCCGCTGGAATTTAACGGCCCGCTTTCCACCCCCCGCGAAATTTGTCACGCGTTCATTCGAATTCCTATTAATTCATTAAATTGCGATCTGTCGTTGTATTACAGGAACATCGCGCAATTCCTTTTTCCTAAATATTTTTAATTCCGTTTGATCTGTTAAGAAGTCATTCTACTTTGAACGACCGAAAAGTTAAGTTATTTTTAAAGATTCTTTTCTCAGTAACTACAACATATAATGAAATAAATATTTCTGGTATTTATTAAGCTACTCTTATATTATACAAGAATAATTTAAAAATAATTTTTTTAAGGAGAATTACCATTCTATGGTCAGACGAATCTAGAATCACTAGATCAATGAAATTTCGAGGGAGCTCGCAAGGAGGAAGTGGCGCAGGGCTCGTTAGAATATCCCTGACCGTAAAATCCGCTGCTAACGAACCCCAAAAAGCCCGAAACAAGGTCTGAATTTACGTAAAGCACGTCCGAGTAAATCCTCGGATGGCGCAGTCAGCGATTCCCCGGGTCTAATAAAAGGCGGCAGCCGTTGGCGCGACACCGTCTTCGCGGGAATTAGCATCGAAACGACGGATTCGTCGGTATCACGCGAGGAGAGCCGTGGCTCCCCGGGTCGAACGGCTGCCGTACAATAACGCACGTCGTCATCCCCCGCAGCGGGGGCGCTAAACAGCTACTTTGCAATCTCGTTGGGTAGCTTTCCTCGCTAGACAGCCTTCAGCAGTCCAATTTTAATCATCTAAGAGTCGCGGAGCAGTCGAGGAGAAAGAGAAAGAAACGACAGGGGCGAGGGTGTGGAGGGAGGGACGTCACTTACGAGGAATTGCAATTTTCTCTAAAGACTCTGGAAGACGAGGGAACGATCTCTTCCTCCCCGAGCTCCGCCCCCGCGCAGCCACCAGTGTCGGCCGAATTCTACGGCGTTGTGCACATCTCTACCGAGCCATTTGTCCAAAGCAATTTCCATCCGCGAACGGTTTTCATCGGCTGCCACCGCCCCATCCACCACCCCCTCCAGCAGTCGTCTCGCGGCTTGGAACTTTTCTCTCCGTCACCCTGCACCGTCGCTCGCTCCCCACTTCCACGATCTTGGCCGCTGGAAAAATGGAGAAGCGAGTGTCGCGCTGCTGACACGATCGCGTCGTTCGAAGAAAGGAAACGCCGCGGCTGTAATCGGAGCCCAGGCCAGGTAACTTCTGTTGCTTATCACGCCGGCAGCCGACGAAGACACTCGTCGGGGATGATGGTATCGCTTTTCCGAGACATCTCGTTAGAGGCGACGCTTCTTAATTACGCTGTCGAGATATTGAAACCCGGGATAGATGTCGAGGCTCCCGGCGCTCGAAGCTGTCTGAGGGGGCGTGTCGTAGGAGCGGTGGAGGGTGGCTTTTGACAATCCGAACATCCGCGAACTCTGATAATAATGATTTATTCGCTTTCCGACCGCTCCGCCCGGCCGCTTAAGTAGTTAAACAGTTGGATATTGAAGTTCCGGGAGCGGGGCACTCGGCGGAGTGATTTTCTGTAGACTTATCGAAGTTTACTTACGAGTCTTTTAGTTGAAACAGAATTGTGGTATGCAAAGAGGCCGGAACACCCTCGCTGGGATTCCTGCTTTTAAATGAGACCTGCCGCGCAACTGGATGTCCTTTTCTGTATAAACACTTGGCCCCCGTCGAAAGTTCGCGAAGAACAACTTCATTAAAACTTCGCCGGAGCGATCGAGAAGAAATGAAGAATACACCGGTGGAACTCCGTGTTGCGCCGACTAACTGATAAGGCGGTCCACGGCGGTCGCCTAGCTTATTCCATATCGACGGTACAGCGCCGTCAGCAGCGACGACACGAGCGAGGGACCGGAAGCCACGAGGCCGCGGCGGCATCGCGACGATTTAATCGTCGGGTTTAGTCGAAATTGTCCATTTATAATTACCAGAGAGACAAAGACGGGAGCAATGGGATGGCAGAGGCGAAGAGGCAGCGCGCACGATACCTTTGAGGGCTGTACGTCTCTTTCGTTATGAATGAATCCGGCAATGAGTTGGCACGGTACCAAAGGATTTCCAGGTGGTCGCGAAATTAAGCTCGACCCCGGTCTGAAACCCTCCGCTGCAATCTATGCTTCACTGAATTTACTGTCCTCCACTTCCACGACCCGGTAGACGACTTCTACTCGCCCTCCCCTCGCAACCGCCGCCCGCGACAACCCCTCCCTTCCGGTGTTCCAGGCCGCGCTCAGCCACACGGGGTCCCCTGGAACCGTCGTCTCTAACCTTCGTCTCGAAGTAAGTCCTGCCAGCTGCTACCAGGGTGATTACTTCTTCATATTTTACGCTCCGCCGACCGCCGCCTCTCATCATCTTGTTCCCCCTGCTACCGGAGTTTGCTCGAATGCCTCCGCCCTTCCCCCGAGCATGCAGCTCTCGGGAGGTCAAGTCGCTTCTTCACGGCGGAAGCTCGCCTTCCGGTTGTTAATCGGGCGATAGCAGAAAGGGGTGACCCTAGACTGTCTCCTTCCATCCTGACCGAGATGAAAGTTTAATCGGGATCGATCGCGAATTGCGGACACCGCGGTGCGACACGCCACCTCCTTCGAATAGTTTACTGTGACGGCGAGGAGGTGTTCAGGAATCGGGGCTAGACACTATGCGTTCCCTTTGTCGATGAGATATTATCGATCTTAAACACCGTGGACGAGGGCATTCGCTGGAGACGAAACGGAAGAAGGAGGAAGGGATCTTGGCGGAAAGAAATCTGTTCGTTTCGAGGGAGGGGGTGTAACAGCTGGTGGTAACAGGATAATTACTTCTTAGCATTTCACGACTCGCCGAATCTCATGCATATTATGCGTCCGTGCTCAAAGGTTTCCTGCCCATTCTCCAGATCTCGTGACTTCTGGCTCGTGAAAAAGATGCCCCCGCCGCTCCCTCCCCGGCGAACCGGTGTTTTCATTCCTTTGCCACCACGGTTCGCGAGGAATCTTTCAGAGGATCTCAACCAGCCCGCTGCTGTGCTGCTTCCCGGGGAGTAAAAAGCCCGCGGGTCTCTGGTAAATCAGGGTGAACGGGCTTCAAGCGCAACGGGTTAATAAAGGGCATCAAAACAGGTGCCTCAACCTGCAGCTTAAACCGGCCGCGATAAAAACGTACGAAGCGGCGTTCATATTCATTTACCCCTTAATTGCAAATTTACTACCACCCGCTGTATATCACGCGGGTGTATGGCGAAACTGTCGGCCGTAACTTTCGCGGCTATGAACCTTAAGCGTGTATCAACCTCTTGCGACCCACCCCGCGCCCCTCGGATCAGCTGTACGTCTTTTGAAAACGGTAAACATTCATCGGGGGGGGGGGCTCAGCTTAAAAGCGCCTCCATTCGCGGGCGGATAAATTGGCCGGCTGGAAAAACGGCGAACGACATTTCCGTTGTCTATAAAGCTTTACTCCGGCGCTCGTAAACAGCGGGGTGGCTCTTGGCGCGAGCCACTGAATCAGCCGGCGAGTTTCGCCGAATAGATTCGTTGTTCCGTCGAGTTGTGACGTGGTCCGCGAAAATTTGTTACGAAGCACCGCGTTGTTTTGTTGCGGCAGCGGGAAACACCGTGTCCGGCAGAGTTCCTTTGGCAAATTCATTTGTAAGCACGATCGCGCTCGCTGCGATCCCCATCAAACTACTTTCGAATGTTTGGCGAGTTTGTTTTCCCCGCTTCGCCTGCCCGGGGGCGAATAAAAGATGTCGTTTCGATTGAAATCGTGAGTGCTGGTGATTTTATATTGAAGTCAGACACCTGTGCTTCAGTTATCGTTGACCCATACCACTTGCACAGTGGACTCTTTCTTATCAGGATTGAAGCGACCCTATTGTTGAGGGTTGTAGACGATTTCTGTTTCAGCGGGGGTTGTTACAGGTGAGCGTACATGTTCGAAGCTGCGCGCAGAGGGTAGGCGAATTTAATGGGGCAGAAAGGTATAAAAATGACGTCGCACGGAAGGGGGTAGAAGTGAGATACGGTCAGCGCCGGCGGTATTTCATACTAATGGCCAGATGTTGTCACCTCTCGTCGACCAGTTTGTCTTAAGAGGTGTGCGCTAGGGTTGCGTGGGGAAACTCGTCTAGTTACGGGGCCGAGGATATTTTCCCGCGGCACGGAACGTGTCCCCCAGCGTGGTCTCAGGAGCGAGCGGTCAGATAACTTAATCGCGTTTCGCGGAAGATTTCTCAACCGTCGGAACCTCGAGGGAGGGCTCCGCGTCCTGCGCGCAGCGGTTATTAAATCAGCTTCGAATCCGCTTCCCGTAAATATTGCAAATTGAAAGCCGCCCGCTTTTCACTCCGACGAGGATTCCGGCATTGAGTCGTCACTCGAAATCCCGGCCCTTCCCGCGATATTCAATTTGGGGGCGCGTATTTTTCAATCCCCGATGAAATATCCACTCGGAGAAGTTGCAAGGAGCGCTCGCTGAAAATCTCGCGAATCATCGGCGACAAGTGTCGGGGCGCCCTAGGAGAGACGAGCGTTCAATCTCTCGAATTCTCGCCTCCGCGGGAGAAGAAGCGGAATCGATAGGACCCGAGCGGCGAAAACACGGCGGTTGAAAGAGCGACGCGGAGGTGACGAAAGAACAACTGTTCACGGTTCGTTTGCAGTGCACAATGCAAACACACGTAGACGATACCGGCGACAATAGTGGGTCGAGGGAACAAGCTTTTAGGACCGAGATTCTCTGTTCTATGGTTAAGGGGTGGATGCGTTTGAACCGATAAATTTCCAGGCGGCGAACAAATAGAGAGGGTAAGGTCAGAATAACGCGACACCGGCCACGGGGGAGACCGTCTATTAATTTATGCAAATCCGGCCCTTGAAGTCCGCCGCAACTCTGTCAAACGTTGAATTTCCCCGAATTCACGATGCAGCGAGTTAAACGTGAATTTCACCCGAAACATTGGCAAATACATACCAGAAACTCTTTCGAACGTACGATGCGATCTACAACGCTGACTAAGTAGTATTGCACTGTGACTGGTCAGGCAACGACAGACGTTGAGTGGTGCTGGTGAACGATAAAGGACTCGTCGACGCCTGACCAATTACATGCCTGCGCTACTTTCAGCCACGCTGAATCATTCAATTTTTACGATCTGCGCGTTCGAAGTCACGGTAGGTTTATTTATGAGCACGCGTTTTCAGGCAACCTTCAACCGCTACATCGCGGCCGTTTGTTACTTTTTATCGTGAGCTTTCCGCAATTATCGCCGCCGTTTCGTTATCATCAGCCAGCCGGGCGATATCTTCCCCTTAATTTTTCACTTTCGCGCACGGCGCCCGAGCAATCGCCTCGCGGCAAGATTGTTAGCAGCCAGATAGAAGCGGCTCGCAGACCGCAGCTCGTAACTTACGAGAAATATAAATTAAACGTCGCGCGTTTACGCTGCTTAGTTAGCAGGAGAATAATAAATTCTAATGAAAAGCAACCGGCTACGCGCTCGCACACACGCCGGCCAGCCTCTTTGATAACTTCCCGATTACATCCGCAGGTGTGGCAACACCTTTCTCGCGTGCAATCAACCCTTCTGCCTTCTCCTTTCCGATTACCTTTTCTGTAAGTCATTGTCAATCTGGACTCGTCATACAGTTGAGCTTCAGGGGTTCGATTTCTATTATATAAAGTTCTAAACTACCCCTGTATACTTGCATAAGTCGCAGCATCCTTTATTTCAGTCCTCTTACTGTAACAATGTTTATTGAATATTCTGCGAGGGGTGCGCGTCTACTTGACGCACAAAGCACCCTCTCCAATTGCTGTTAAACCAGCTCGGCGCTGCACACTGTATTAGGTTATTATTTGCAATAATAATGGCTCACGAAAAGACCGGCTCATATCTCGCGTAACTGGATTAGCTTCGACAAATTGAGTTCCTGATTGGCTCGGTCGTTCGATCAAAGTCATCTCTTGTATACGAGCATGTAACATCTAACCGCCGGCACCGCACAGTACATGTGCGGCGAACACATGGCACACGAATGCATGTTGAATTTTGCATGCAATTCCAACGAGATTAGACTGCGCATAAAACAATCCATGGGGGACGCGTATTTTTAGGGGGAGCGCAGATAACCGGCAACGTGTGTCTGCGAATTTCAGAGAAGTATTTTTCCCATTTCCCTTCCATATCCCAAGTCACAATCACGCTTTTATTATCCCGATCAACTTTCGCATTATTTAACTTTCAATATTACCGCCCCAGATCCCCGTCGCTCCGCCGGTTTTCGGGATTTAAATTTCGAAAATTACAGTCCCTCCTGCGTTTAGCTTCCTGGAACTACGGTGAAATTTTATTATTGCCCCTCGCAATGCCCTCGTCCGTCTTTTCGAGCACGTTTCCCGCTCGCGCTGGTGTGTGTAACTATTATTACTGCAATTCCAGCCGTACACCGAATGGAGACCATGCTGCCCGGCCACAGCATAGCATTATTTACTCGCAATTATCTCTTTGACAGAGATGCCTGTACGCCGTGTCCCTTCATATGTCGCCAACGTAACTAGACCGTAACTGTAACAACGTTAATCGCTCCCCACATGCAGTCGTTTTGGGAACGAATTTTTGGCACCCTCTGAACGAAGCTGCGAACAGATTTCTGGTGTCAAAAGTTCGTTCTGTGATAACTAATTGCTCCGACGAGGCTTTCCAGAAGTGTGCGAGAAGGGATATTAAAACTCTTTCCAGTGAAAAAGTAGATACGCTGGTGGAAAGTCAAAGGAGAACAGTAGGAGTGAGCGCAAGTGAATATGGTCGCCCTATAGTCAGACATACCGTATAACACTTATATATTCGTTTGAAACGGCCCTCAATGCGTATATCACACGAGTTCAACATTGCTGCTAACAAATGTCACGTTGCAATCGAATAATTTATATTCCCGTCCCCCAGCTTTAATTTGGCGGCGGCAGCGTGATATCGCCAGCAGTAAGAATAGAATATTCAACGAAATGGGCATGATACGTGGCCGAGATAAAAGGCAACGGGAATCGAATGAAAAGCGTTCGAATAAACGACACGCGTTTCAAACTGCACGGTAAAATAGTTGGAGAAATGAACGATGCCTGTGAGAGGAAACAAAGGGAACGTTTGGAGCGGCAAAGGTGCCGTAGCAAACGTAAACACTTGAAAGTAATTCGATTTTTCTTAGTAAAACATTCGCTACATTTCCTTGCGAAGGGTCTGAATTCTGGTGAAATGAAATACAGGGAACAAAAGGCAGGTAGCATTCACGCGACGCTGAAACGCGTTCAATCTATTCAACCCCTAATCAACGTTTCATCCGCTACTACAGCTCTTGCTAATTATCGATAAAGTGCAGCGCCGTGTTGTCGCTCGCGAACATCATGGATCGTCACGGCTGCATGCTCGAAATGCCTGCGCGGCTCTGCGTGAAATTTCATCGACGGGCACCAAACGGATCAGTAGCGAGCTGGTTATTCCTGGAGAATGCCGACAAATAAAGTCCATCGGGGTTCCTTTTCGCGGAGCTAAGAAATAATAGATGCGATGACGCGGTAAAAGTCGAGTAGAGAAATTAAGGTAGTTAATATTTGTGCAGGATATCATCAAATTACCTCCGCCGCAGACGTGGTTATTACGAAAAAGAAAGATGCCGGTGGTTTTTCAGGCAGACGGTGAAAAAGGAATATTAACCGTGCGGTGAAACGAGCCGTACGTATGTATATGCCGCTCACGTAAGTGGATTTTCATGTAAAATATTTCACGGGAACGTCAGTCCATCCGTATATCTGAATCACGAGATACTTCGCGCGTCCGCTCAAGACCACCGCTGCCATTTTAATTTACACTATATCTCGCTGTTCCGCCTCCTCGAATTTCTCCAAATTCACGCTTTCCATTTCCCGAGAGGCTCTCGACGAATCTCTCGCTGATCCTCGCCGCTCGTTTGAATTTTTATTCGTAAAATTAGAAATGCGAGCCGCGCCTCGCGGACGCTCGAGCTTGTTGCCCGAAGAATTCAAGAATCACTTCTCCCCCTCCGCGTTTCGCCCTCTGTTCATAAAGATAATCGCCCGGGCGTAGAAAGTACCGCCGCGACGAGACTAGGGACTACAATTTTCTATGTGACCTTTCAACTCCGCGATTGCCGGCGTTTGTTTCGCCACCGCCGCAAAGAGAGCGCGGCTTGAATTTCAACGTCGCCCGTACGCTTACCACCGGCGATTTAAATACCAAATTCCAGATCCAAATTATTCACCCCCTCGGATCAGAAAATGCTTGATATACTGCTGGGAAGCTCGTAGCGATCACATTCGGGGCCCGGCGTTTCATTCGTCCGCGAATCGTTCGAGGAACGGACGGGCGAAGTTCGCGGGCCGTTCGAGAGGATCGTAAAACGCGAGGAAACGAGGGGGAGAATTTCGAAAGTGTTCCCCGGCAGACATCGGCCCGAGGAGAAGCGCCGAGTGATTCTCATAAAAAAAGCTTTAGCCGAGTTAAAAGACCGAGAACGGTCAGGCTTGAAATTTCAGTTCGTCCCCGGTTTACGCGCGACACCGGTCGCCCGGAAAACTCGAAATAAGTGAATTCCCCTCCGACGACGCCCCCCCGACGCAGACGTAGCCGGAGCGTGCTTGAGAGCATGCTTTATGGCGCGCTCCTTTAAGCCCGCGCCACTCTTTCTTATTATCTGCTTCCTTCCGAGCGACTTCCACTCTGCCATTCTTCCGTTCACGATCTGCCGCGACGGTGACGGAAATCGAACGGTGGTCAGCAATATTAATGCTTTCTATTTATGGCTTCGAATCGCGATTTTTAAATTCTTATATCGACCTCCGCAGTTCAACCCTCCATCGTCCACCACCCAGTACAACCCCTAATGTAATCAGCCCCACAATTTGCTGAACTCTTACGGGGACAGAAACGGAATGACAGGTTTATCGCGGGCCAGGTTTGTCGCTGTTCGATGGTGGCAGATCCCGGGATCAAACTCGCGTGATGCAGGTAACTACGCGTTGATTAATTGAGCACTCGCGGCAAGCTGCCGCTGCCTCATAGCGGCGACTGCCAACGCCTCTTTTTTTTCCAGGGGATTTATTAGGTCGGGCACCGTTCGCCCCGTTAAATAAACCGTTCCCGTTAAAATGTTCGTTCGCATTAATAATACCGTATCTGATCGAAAACGCGCCCCGACGTCCCGTTTTTCCAGATAGGCTGCTGCGATAACGCGAGCAACATCCGCTGTCGGGGTTGTTCGTCGTTCCAGCACCCGCGAGCGTTCCTGTCACTAGGAAAAAAAAAATTCAACCGAAAGCGCTTAGCCGGTTCTAAGTCAATGAAAGAGCTGGACGATGGTGGATTTATTAATCGGGTAGGACGTCCGAATTCTCGTGCGACGGACCCGATAATTTACCGAACTTCATCCAGGCGAATTCGCAGAGACGTCTGCTCAGTAAGTTACGCCCGCGGGCGATTTAAAATTCGCGAAACCGTTTGCACAGCTCGCGAGATCGTGTTTCGAGGACGAGCATGAATTCTTAAGTGAAACCGTTGCTCGTTCCACGCGGCGAGGCGCGGGACGTCTCGCGGCGAGAAAAAAGTTGCGCTGAATTTACTGAACGGTCGTCGGCCATCACGGCTGCGTTAGTTACTCGGATTGGCTTTTTCATTACGCTCGGCCAGCGAGTCCATTTAAAACGGGGCCAATTTGCGCAACGGGATAAATCATTCATGGAGCAAATTACCTGCTCACCAGACGATCCTCCGCTTGTTTAGGGAATCTAATCACGTTTTTCCTCCCCCCCTACCCCCCGCCGCGCCCGTGACGGACGCGGATGCGCGAAATTAGGGTTGCTGAAAAGTTGGTCGCCCCGTTTTATTTTCGTCACGATTTCACTACTTTTTAATGCCCTGTAATCCACCCACGGCCTGTAAACTGTAGTCGGGGCTCTGCGCGTTGGTTCTCCTGCCTCTTTTCGCCTTTCGAATACACTGGCAATTTTTGTAGACTAAAGAGGATTTAGCGTGGAACATTATTACAAACTTCTGTCCAAAATTCGTTGTAATATAAACATTCCCGCGTGAGTTTGCATAGTTTTGTATAAGTACTCAATCGGGAATATTAGACGAACATTAAGCTACCCGTTGGGTATTAACGGAACGCTGGAATAGTTCTTCCGCGGCTTTCGAACATGTGTTGCAATTAATATCGAACAATTACTCTCGAAAGCTTGATTAAAGTTCCCATTGATACGATGAATCCGAGAGGCAGACGATACCAACTGAAATTTATTTGTCATCTGAATAATGCATGCTTAATGCGCGAGCTAAATAATAATTATCCGTGAAAACGAATTCATCAGTTGCACTTTTTGTACCCTACGCTTTTCAATCGCCTGCCCCCCCCCCCTCCTCATCGCGTTATCATCCTTAAAATAGGTAAACTTTGTGTCGCGAACGGTAGGATAAATATTATTGTGTCACCATAAATCCCTTTAAAGATTTGAGGGATTGAAGGGATTGCCCGAGGATATTCATGGAAATGAAATTGGAAGAGCTAGCCAGGGCGCTCGCCACCCTTACAGCCGTGCAGATAAGTAACCAAAGAGGCTAGACAGCAAGGGTTTGACGTCGATCACGAAAGTTATTCGAAGTGACAGGGATTTATTGGGAAAGTTACGATTGTATGTATGAGCGCCAGGTGGGCGGTGGGTGGCAGGCTCGTTCCGTGGCTGGCGTTATCAGCCAAGACAGAGGGTGAGAATCCCGTTAAAGGGTGAGAAGCACTGCGCTCGCCCGAGCAGAGAGAGTTCCCCGGGAACGGGATGATCGTTGCCCGAGAGAATTTCCAATCTGCAATTTGGAGTCTCACCACCAGCCAAGCCCGCCCCCGTCTGTGAAGGGCTGCGGAGAATAATGGGGATGTCGTAGCGTACATTGTCGATTTCGCAACTTTCCCAATGTCCCGTTCGACTCTTCGATATCTGTCGCCTGTCTATCACAATCATATTCAATGGCCAACCCCTATAATTCTACCTCTTTCATCCCTCGAGTTTAAAAATCCTCTACACCCGCAATCCTACGAATTCGTATTCCTTTCCCCAACGTCTTGCTAGTCCCAGTCGCATCGAGAACCAACGATCCAGCGTATACGCGCGTGGAACACAGTTGAAGGGTTGAAACGGTGGGGGATGAAGGGGGAAAGTGGAGGCCTGGTGCTCAAAGAGAACCTGAAAAGCCACGATAGAAATTCTCCCCCGTAATTCCGTTCGCTTTGATCTTGAATCTCATCCAGCGATATTCTCTCTTTTGTGCATTTTCAGTTCGAGCACGCAAACTAAATAAAAACGCCGGCAAAACAAACCGTTCCGGTCGACCGAGCCTCTTTCTTTGATACGCCCGTCGCCCGGGAACATTGTTTCTGTACACTCCTCCGTCTGTTTATCGTCGGGAACGCACAGCGGAAAGAAGTAGTTTTCGACAACTCTTAAAACGTCCCAGAAGTGGGCAGGTTTGAATCTTTTGTTATAAAAATCTTCAACCCTTCTCCTCGGTTCTCGGTCGCCGAGCAACGATGCGCAAAAAAAACGCGGAGGATCTTGAGCGATTTCCAACGGTTTGAAGAAAAAACAAGATACGTTTAAAGCGTTCCCACCCCGTCGCCGGCGGTAGCAGCGTTTGAAATTTAAATAAACTATAAGGCCGCGGAGGGAGGGTGGCGAAGACGGAGGAGTACCCAGGGACTGAAGTGTACATCGGGTCTCGTGATGCCGGGGGCGTCTTTGACAAATACTTCCCAGCTCGTCGTCGCGTCTCTCCTGACAT
This sequence comes from Andrena bicolor, assembly GCA_960531205.1. Lineage (NCBI taxonomy): Eukaryota > Metazoa > Arthropoda > Insecta > Hymenoptera > Andrenidae > Andrena > Andrena bicolor. The sequence goes on along the minus strand of OY482666.1, from coordinate 20,319,375 downwards.
TTACTCGGGTCACCCCGGGCCAAATGCAATTTATTTTCGCCCCGGGGGCCGAAGAAAAAGGCGAAGGGGGCCGCGCCTCGCCCTCCTGCGCCCTCTCCCTCCCCTACTCCTCCCTCTCCTCTCTCTCCACCGTTTCCCTCGTGTCTGCATCTTGCAAATTACTTGCTAAGTCGACCGAGATACCAGGGTTACAGGCCATCGAGATCGACGGACCTGATGCTTCATTTTGCATAGGAAATTGCATCCGCGCTCCAAAACAGATGGGGAAGAAAGTGCGCCACGTTTTGTAGGGTTAGTTGCCCCCTCCCACCCTTCTCTTCGAGCGTTCGATGCACGCGGCATCATCGAAGGCACCTTCGCGTAACTCGAGCGTCTGGCTGAATTCCATTTCTGAGAATCTCTCAAAGTTCGTCCTCGTACGTGGCTACGGAGAATTAGCTTCCTCGCCTCACAAGCTGCTGAAAAATTCAATGTCCCTCGCCCACGTGCACAGGGAAATAGATATACCGAGCCGCTAAATCTGCCCGCAAATCAGTTCCCCGGGAGCCGGGAGCCTCGTATTTCTTAGCGAAATGAAAAATTCCTAGACGCCCTTGCGAACCTTTCGCCTCCTCCGGCCTGTCTAATTGAACGCCGTCGGGGGAGACAACGGAACTTTAATTGGAGGACATCCTTCAGGGATGATTATTTGCCGTGGACTTCGATGAAACTTGCCGGCCATCAATTTCGCCGCGGTAATAACGCGAAATTCCTGCGATTGGCTTGGCCGGATTGTCGATAGCCTCGATCCATCGGACATTCTTGAACATATTCCCGCAAGTTGGAAACTTCCGGGCGCGGCCATTAACAACTTGGCGACTTTCTTGAGATTCCTGGTGACGTTGTCGACGTGTTTGGGCAAGTTTCCGCGTGAAAAATAAACTCACGGTGTAATTGCGCTCCCCGTCAGCAATTTGCCACCCCCTCGGCTGCCTCTGTCATCAACAACCGGCGTCTACTATCATCCACAAAAGAGAGTTACTGAAAAACAGTTGAAAGGAATAGATTGCAACATCCACGCAGTCCATTCAAACCCTCCGCACGCAATTTTCGCGCTGCTTCGCTCTCGGAAAGCTTCATCGACAACGAAAATCCTCGGCGGACCCATCGAAACTCGCCATCAAGAGGCGCTGAAAGCCCATGAAAATCGCAGCGACAATCCCTCTAGCGGCTCGTCTGTTGACATCGAAAAAGGAAGAAGCGGTATAGGTAGAAGAGAATGGAGGAATTCAATAAGCTTTCATTTTGGCTCCGCGGGAACGAACTGGTACTCGTTACAAGGATGCTTCAAGACGGGCAAAATCTCGCTGGCAAGCATTTCGAAGAGACCGAAGTCTATTGAGTTATGGCTAGTTGCCGGGGTTCCCGAGCAAAAAAAAAAACGAGCGCCCAACTACCGCTACCTTTTTTTCCCCCGTGCCCTTCTTTTTATACCGGCTCGAGCTTCCCAGCCTCCGCTCTCTATCGGCCGGGAATTTGCGAAGAGCTCCTCGCCGCCGAACTACAAGCTTCTGAAACTACCCTGTTAGTTGCCGCGGCTGCACAGGATTTATGGGCTGCTCGGAAATTCGCAACACCCGCGGAAAGCCTGTTTTTCATAGAGAATTTTTGTTGTTTGCGGCCCCGAGTCGAATCGACTGGCCGTTTAATCGCTTCTAATCCCTCCGACACTGAGACTCGAGGGCAGAATTCGAGCCGAGCCCATTTCCACGGCGACCAATGATTTTCCAAAAAACTGTGTTGCGCTCCGGTGGAACGCGCTCCGCGGGAATCCCCGCGCGAATCGATAACACCCCCGGGGGTTGCGACGCGCCCCGCGGACCCCGAAAAAATTGCTCGCATAAATTGTAACTTCACCGCCAAGCAACTCGTAAGCTGTCCGGGCCATGTTCCACCGGAGTCGAAATAATAATCGGGGGGGCGTAGGGGCGCCGTAAGCATTCCCCTGACCGTGGGCGACGACAATGGCACGTGAAGAACGACGGGGAGGGTGGGTGGGAGCGTTGGCAGGGTTCGGTGTTTCCAGCAGTAACACGAGCGAGAGGTATACTACGGTTAATAACGCCGCTAGTGGAAACACTTTAAAGCCGAGGCGCAAAAGGGTGGCGTCATGTCGCGGCGGCCTTTATCGAGCCGGCTCAGTGCCGGCAATATCGGGCCGCGATAAATTTCCCTATATCTGTGAGAAATTCTCCAGGTGGTCGACCACCGTCGTCGCGGAGCAGGCGGCTCGGTTTAACGAGGATGAGCGTCGCTCGTCGCGAACCTTATAAATTCCTCGCAAAGAATGGGTCCGATGACGAGGGACTGGCGTTCTAACCGGCATCGGCCGCGTCGAAGGGGAAAATGGATGCCATGATGGGACGCCTCGCAGACGCTGGGGCTCTGAAAACGCGTCTAATGGTCCCTTCACTATCGGCTAGCAAAGCACGAAAGGATCGTGGAGGTTGCAATCTTTCTGCAGATATTACGAAAGACTCGTGGACATAGAAGATTTTACCATTCAGCTTGCATTAAAAATTCTACAGCCACATTTCCTGCGAGGCATGGACGATCCTTGGCTACCAATCTCAATTGGAAGAGGAGCAATATAATCTATCAAATTACGACGGTATCCCTGGGAGTCTGTGACTCGTCAGCGGAAGCAAAGAGCAGTGGGATCGATGATAAAGGGGGGGATGTGGGAAAATATTCGAATGAAAGTAACCAGATATCCACCGGCGGAGGGGCTCGATCGCGTTTCATACTAATGGATAAATGAATCTTCTTCGGTTGAATATTGACGCATAAAAGACTAGTCGGCTGGCCAATGTACTAATTGCTGGCTGCCTAGATCGCTCCAATCGACCACCGGAGTAATACTAGTATCCCGGTCCGACTAATTACCCGCTCGTTCCATTAGTACAATTGCTGCCACCACAATATCCAAACGTTACTAGGATTTCAGACCTTGTTTGCTAGATAACTGGATGTCCACATGCGACGTTTATCACCGATTCGACGAATCAAGTCTTCGCAAATTACCCTCAGACTTTCCTGAGCAACAAAAGTGCCGCTAATAACAGTACAAGAAGCTGGAAGTTGCGGGGAATCATAATGGTGTGGCGCACGAGTTCTATCGTTTATCAACAATTCTTTGCGAAAGTTTGCGAGAGGGAAGAAGGTTCGGAAGGACGGGGACATCAGTATCAGATTTACATCGCATTACGGTTGAGGGCGATGCGTCTTCCGAAGTTTAGACCTATTTGTTCGCAGCCAAAAGACACATTGTCCGAGTTGGGGAATACATCTCAGTCGAGTCGGAAGTTTTCCCCCTCGAAGGCGCAATCTCTCCCCATAAGTTACAAGTATAAATTTTCAATGCTTCCTGACGCATTACTCCCTGATAAATAATTCACGCTGTAACCGTTTATGGGGAGCGGTGGAAAAAATTCTAGGGCACGAGCGAATCCGAGCCTAAAATGTAAAAAATCGGAGGCCTCGAATGAACAGTATTTCGCCGTCGTGTTTTTTAAAATCAATTAATGCTGGCCACAGCAGTGGATCAGCAGGTTGATTCCAATTAAATTCCAGATACGAGTACGATAAAATGATGCAGTGCGTCGGTCGAAACATGTTTATTAAAAATAACTAGGGAATGATACCGAATCGGGCTTCGTTACATATTTTTAATACAAATTCGTGAATACTTCAAGTCCCCCACTTAAAATTTAACAAGCTTTATTCTCGTTAGGGAATATGTTCCTCCTGGACCATTTCGATGTTATTATTTTTTAAAAATCCACGGTTCGAGTTAACATCATGCCGAGGATTCTTTCCTGGCATGATCTATTTGTTAGTGCTGCCGTATAAAAAAGGTTTAAAAGTTTATAGGTGGCTGTATTTCTTCCTGTAAATATTCCCAGTTCTAAAATTTTATAACCGCACCGTGTATGGAATTCTTATCGATCGATCTATAAGAGGATGAAAAGGAAATCAAGGAATATTCAGGTTCATTCCAAAATGTTGCATTACATTTCAATAAACAGATTATTCATAAACATTTCAACATACAAGTTTGTCTCGTTAATATTTACTATTCAGTTAAGCCAAAAATTCTTGATTGCATGCGGATATTATTGACTCGCAGTGCTTGAAAGGAAAGCTCCACGACGGAAATTACTGTAAACAGCTCGTTTACACACTTCGCTACTATGCAATCGCATCCGCAGACCATGTAATTTCAACGCAGTACCTTTGCAAGTAAAATTGCATCCGAAATTATTGACCTGCACTACTTAGAAGTAAGGTAACTGTTCAAAACTCTATCTCGCTGAAGTTAAATGAGGGAAATTCATGCCAAACCTAATTTATACGACACATTAAACGTAACCTTACCACTTGCAAGTAGCGCTAACAACATTTCTTCTCCCCGCAAAAAATTTCCCTCAAAAAATAGCGAGTTCGTGCCTCCCTTCGAAGCAGAAATTCCACCTGATAATCTGATTTAAATTTATGAGCTGTTCATCAGGCCCGAGCCGTTCGTTTGCGTTTCGTTAACTGAACAGAAACTCACCCCCGATTTTCACCCTTCGAACACCTTCCAGTCGCTTTGGAATAATCGATGAGCCGATTGGGTAGGAAGGGCAAATAGCTACGTCCCCGGGTTATGACATCATTCCGGCCTTACGACCTTTCGCCACTTCCGTTGTAACGCGTTCAACTCATCTCGGCGACACCTAGCCTCATCCCTTACAAGTGTATGCCGTAATCGTGAAAACTCTGGGGGTGAAAGAACGCGGACGCGTTTACGTTCGGTGCGAACAGCGACAAATAGCTGATAGACATTCGCCCCGACGAGTTACAGCGTTTGTGAATACAGTACGATTTTTGAAAGCATAAAAGAGCGAGGGAGAAAACCATATACCTTAGCGTGTGCCAATGGAAGCTTCTAAATAAGAATGATCGCGGGTTCCAGCCCGCCTTTTTTGGTTTGCAAGCCTCACCCCTGACCCGCCTCTTTGTATAAATCAAGTTCCAATGTCTTGGCCGGTTTCTAGAATTACATTCCGTCCCTCTGAGATCGTGGCTTCTACACGTAGCGGAGAGCTTTTTCGGTATCGTAAAAGGGGAACCTTACGACATTTTTATACGACGTGGTCAAGCCCATATCTTACCCTGCGGTGGGTGGGCCGGTTTCAAAAGGGAAACGTCGATACAGAAACCGTAACGTAGGGATAGTAGTGAGCAGGAGAAGTAACGGCCGACCCTTGGATTCTCCGTTAAGCGAAAAACGAGGCCGTAGAATCCTGTTATTGCTTTCGTGCGATATCAAGGATTCAGATTGATTCAAAGTTACAACCTCTGCTGGACCTTTGTGCTTTTTTCCTTACCTGCCTGTAGTCGCCATTGTCGTACTCTTTAGCAACCCTACACGTTTATTAAAATCTTCCAATTCCTCGGAACTAAATTCTTATGGTACACGTAGATTCAGTGTTTTTTTTTCTAAGAAAGACTTTAAGAGGATCGCGATACTCCGCGGAATGGATGAAGGGAGCCTAAGAGATTCTAGGGAGCCGAATAGTATACAAAATCACTCCCCATCAGTGTTTAACGCACGCACGTGAAGAAAAGTATATCTTCCTTCTCTCTGCCCTGAAGGGGTTGGAGGATGAAGGATGAGAGAATGTTACGTTTATTTCGCGTCTTATTCAAAGCACCGGGTAAGATACGACGAAAGGAGGGGCTGACTAATGCGAATATATTTATTTTTGAGGCGCACGGAGGCTTGATGGACGGGGAGCGTGGTCGGGGGACGCAGACAGTTTGTTTACGTAACAAACCAATTTATTTCTCCGCCGTTCCTTTTCTTCCAGAGGGTGCTCCCCGAGGGAAAGTAAATTTCTAGCCCCTCCCGGCGTGGCTGCCCATTTTTCAGAAAAAACTCCACCCCTCCTGAACCACCCTTTAAGCTTCTGTGTCACTCCCGGAAACCTTGGTCTCTCCGCTCCTCTCGTAGTATCTCACCAGTCCTTGGGGACACTATGAATACCATTATCACTCCTTTTCACCCCTCTGAAACCTACAAATCGCTGCCACCTGGCTCGGATGATAATTCGTAACTGTATTTCCAGACAGGTTCATCATGTCTCCGAGACTCGACGAGTTTCTAAGGGTGGTTTTTACGTGCCTGGTTAATGGGTACAAGTTCGACTATCCGTTGCCCGAATAACGAAGTTCGCTTCGCGTATTCGGTGACATTTTAGCACGCTGTCGAAGAAACCCACATCTAGTAGCAGCGCGAACAAGTGAAGTGAATGCGGAAATGACGAGACTAAATTTCTCTGAGAGCACGGCGGGAAGCGAGACGGTTTCCTTGACGCAGCTTTCTGAAGTGGTTACGATTTCGTCGGAATTAATATGGGGGAGTGTAGGTGCTTTTGAAAGTTTTAACTGCAACCCTTTATGCAAGGGAGATTATTCTGCGAACAGTATTGGGAGTTTAAGGAATACTACTGAATTGAAAATTGAGTGAGAAGCGAAGAATTGAAACGGGATATACCACTTTCTGACGTTGCCAGAGAATCTATTGACGTGCACTACTTAAACCGTATATATTCCCAGAAATTTAACCTTGTATTTTCAGTTTCACCTTAATTCCTATGGGACTTCTAGAAACTATACTTATTTCAGTTAATGAAACTCTCGATGCTAGTACTTGGTTCTAATGATCAAAAAGGCTCCTTAAGGAGCCATCGAATTAATCTAAAGCGAAAAGCACGGCACCGACGTTGATGAATAGTCTTGCATATTCGGTGACATGCACACATACGCGTGGAGCTACCTCGAATGTGTTAATTGCCTTAATCCAGTATTCGTCTGTATCTATATCCTGACAGGCGGAAGATAAATTACGCGGCCGGTCGTTTTGGCGCCAATCATGCGAATACTATTTCCCTGATCGAACAGACCGATGGTGCGTGTTTCCATGCGCGAAACGTGAAAAATAATTCCGCACGACCACGACGCACCGTGCCCCGCTTACATGTCATTTAATCTTCCATTCCTTTTGCAGTACAATGTATTCCAGGCTAGCTGAACTTCCACATTTCCAGCTAAATAAAATGACCAAACAACTGCGAGAGCTTTGTCCGCATTAAAGCAACCCCCGCGGACAAAAACTCACCACCTAGCGCAACAGAAATCTTTCCCGAAACGTCACACGTAGAGCTTTTTTCACGAGGGCGCACTTAATCTCAGATCCAGCGGAAAGACAAGTGAATCCTTTACTCCGCTTGAAGCGCCCTCCTGCCTCTTGCGCCTTGTTCCTTTCTCGCTAGACGTAGCGATGGGTTTGAGATGCTACAAGTGACTCGGTACTACAGTCGCATGCATCACAGTTCTACAATTTCCCAGGCTCTCAGGGCTTTTAAGGCTTTTAAGGGTTCAACAATTTCCCTGCCCCTTAAATCGAATCAGGAGCATTGCGTGCTTCGATGGCTTCGAAATTCTCCGGCGTCTTTAAAGTAGAATAATATTGAAAACAAATTCCAAAGCTTCCCGCGGCCAACAGCTGAGAAGCTCACGTCAAACAGAGAATCCTCCCTCTCCCATGCTAGCTTCTTTCCAACCTGTCTACCGTTTCCCATCTTGTCCCCCTTTTTTCAACCCTTTTTCCCCGCATACCAGCAAGGATTCTGCCCCCGCTGCTTTTCCTCCGCTTTAACCTCATCTTCTTACTGTCCCCGTCGTTTCCTCTGGCGCTCCTCCGCGGAGAAAAATTCCCTTTGTGGTGGCTGGTTACACCGGAAAAGCCTGTCCCGAGGTTTGTCCGGGCCGTGGAAGGAAAAACGAACGCTGACTTTATGACTGCTATCCGTCCCCGTCGCCAGATAACGAGCAAATTAAAACGCACCCTTTCGCCAGTCTTTTAGAGCCGCTCGTAATTCCCGCCGCAGTGGTCGGTGTTTTTGCGAGTCGTTCGAATTTCTAACGTTGAAGGGGTAATGGATGTGTAAGCATTGTAATAGGATGAAGGAGCATAATTTCTCGAGCGCCTGGCGACAGACAAGGCGACCACGTTCCCCGACCACGCCTGCCGCGGCTCTCTTGACGCGAAGAAATCCTCCATAACACCCCGAATTTATAGCACGGAAGTCTGAATCGGCATAAATCTTTCGCGATCGATGGCTGGAGTCAGTGGACCAGACGGAACAGCGAACTCCACTCTTTCCGTGCCGTGTCAAGGAGCACTTAAGGACCGACGCTGACGCCGAATCAATAGCTTACACGGCGCCAGCAACATTGTACACGATTCGGCCTATTCATTGTCCCAATGTTCGTTTGTTAAAACGACACTGCCTCATCTGACACGCTGAAGCGACGAGACCGCTGCAACGAACGCCGATAGCGCAACGTTTGTTCTGAAAACAGAGGGATTCCTATCCAATGGAGTGGAACGAAATGTATAGGCCATCGGGACAGATGAATCTTGAGCCTCTGGTGAATCGAAAGTGCGAAATTTTCCAGTTGAAGAGTCGTAGATTATTTAAAAGGGAAATAGCAGCGCGCCACAGTAGCACCACTCAATAATAAACGAGCCAGGAGATCTGATATCCAAGGTATTCATTAATTTTGCAAAAGCAATGCATTAATTGCTTTCGTAAACAATTCTCCAAAACCTGTCTGTCTAAAAGCTAGAATTGAAATGCTTCTGGGGCCACGGGGAGGGCGGGAGGAATATTCTAAACAGCGGCTGATTCACTCCTCGTTCCGCGCTAATTACGCCGGGAATCACGGGCGAAAAAACTGGCGAGTCTATGGAGTAGCGCGGTGGGGAAGCCGGTGCCGTTGATCCCCGTCGAATCCTCTGGCTCTACAGGCTGGAAGCGTGTACGAATTATAATTTCCGGGCACGCGACAGCAAGCCGATCCTACGGATTACTAGCAGCGACAGTGTGGTCAGCCGAGCATGCACACCGAGCGCTTGTCGGACGGGGGGTGTGCCCGAGGCTCGGAGGACGGGGTGGCCGGTTCGTACCGTGAATTTTAACCAAAAGGGGGATTTACCTCTCGCCACCTCTCGTCGCAACCCCTGTCTTCACCTTTCCGCGCCGTAGAATTTCCGCTCGATAGCCGAGCTTTGATTCACCCCCTCGTACCTCTTCCCCTCTGCACGCTGACCCACGGGGGTTAGTGTCCGCGATCGTCGCTCGAAACTGACGCCCTTCGATGAGGAAGTTAATTTCGTGGCCCCGACCAGGTGTCGCTTTGTTTTCCGCGTTTATGCTTTCACAGTAGAAATGTCGATAATTAATCAGACCTTCCTTTCGGCTTCGATATGAACGAGAGTTTGGACTCGAGAATTGAAATTGTGATATTGCAAAGGATTCTGCGTTATTTGGGAAGTGTTATTGCGTCGAGGTTCACACGCGGATAAGGGGAACACCCTCGAGGAAAGAGTGGGTACCGCGTGTTCCTTGCAACAGGATCTCCGCTCTCCTCGTTCAGCATGCAACCAGGCTCGGACGGCTGTTTGCGTTCTCGAGTGCAACTTGTTGCGGTTCCCAATTTCTTTCGCGAGCTCTTCAAAGCCTGTCGCCAGCCATTCTTCGCGTTAATGCGAATTTAAATGCAACAGGGGCGCGATTACAGAGGAAACAACCGTGCGCGTAACAAGTAGCAGGATTGTCAGGGCTCTTTCGCGGTTACTCATTGTCCACTGCCGTCGCCTTTCGTTGCATTCAGTGTCCGTTGCTTCCGAGGTAACATTGAAACGTGGGGAAAACGAGGGCAATTTATTTTGCCGGAATTAAAGTTAACTACAGCGACAGACAAGGGGTTGTCAGAAACTTTTCCTTCAATGGAATAAAAGCACTCAATTTGCGGGGTGCGATATTGACGTCGCGTAACCGTATGAATAGAATTCGTGCAGCCCGACCGTACTTGGAACAGAAACGCGCGACGTCGTGTAACCGAGAAAGACGTAGGGTGAAAAGAAGGGAGGGGGAGACGGTAGAGTGATAAGGAACTGAGGGGAACGATGGCTGACAGTGAGCGTTGAGAAGCTAAAAATAGGGAGATAAAGGGTTGAGGATCGAAGAGTCAAGCGGTGAGGGATGAAGGACATAAGGGGGAAAAATTGAGGAATGAAGGACCGGGGATGGCCGACAAGAAGATGATAGAGGCCTGAAGAGTCGGGGAGAAAAGAATCTGCCGATGGATAATCGAGGAACGAAGGAACTAAAGCACGATAGATTGCGGATCACCGAATTGAAGGATTAGGATTGCAAGGACCAAGATTCGAAGCCCAGGGGATCTTTGGGGTAGAGAAAAATAGAAGAGAGGGAAACAGAGGTGGGGCGAGACGCGAGAAGGCAGGAGAATAGGGTAGAAAATTCACGTGCGTGTTGCACAGAAAAAGTGCGCCGCGGGCGTGTATTGTGATGGTTAATAATCACCGTCATTAAAAAGTGAGCGCTTGCTGGTACGCGAGCGTTGCGTAAATTGAACAGGTCTCGTCGGATTCGCGTACTGCTGGAAAGGGGGTAGAAAAAGAGACACGCGAAGGGAGCCAGAGACAGGAGGACTAAGTAGGCGAGGACGTGAAAACGACGGACGCGGTAACATTTGAGGTATTTTATGAGCTAGGAGTTTTCTAACCCACCGTGGCGCGTCTCGCCACGTTCGTTTCCACTCTCTGCCACCCCTCGCGCACCCTTGTCCTTTGAATATTCATGCGTGTTCGCCCAGGAAAACGCGTGAGCATGCATTCTGTCCTGGCGAGGCTAGAAAATGTTTCGTATGCGAAAAATTCTTACGCGCTTCGTTGGCTTTTTTAGCCACCGTGTGGCATTTATCTCTCGGCAGTTTAGTTACGATTTTCTGAATTCTTTTCACAGGATTTCTATGCATAGAACGATGCTTTAACAATGATATAAAATTTTAAGTCGACACGTTTCCGAAACTTCTTGTAGCCGAGGAAAATTGCCCGAGCCACAATTGGACCAGGAACGTAACGCCTTTCCGAAAAGACCGATAAAGGTCTGTATATTTCTTTACGGCTACCGAAGAAGGTTGCATCTACATTCAGATAATAACGCCGTTACCATCGCCGTTATCGTTACCGTCATCCCAATGCCTCTTTTTCACGTCCCGTGTCTCGAACAAGGGTTGAATTTAACTGTGAATTGCTGAAATAAAATTTTACTTGCGCCCCAGTAGAAACAAAAACGTTCGCTTCGCGCTCTCTGAAATGCCTGCCCAACTCTTACAAGATCTGAAACATTTCTCCATTTGTGTGAAACGAACGTTTTGCAGCCTTACATTGCGTTACGCTAGCGACATCTCGTTGACATCATTACGAAAACGTTGTGGCACGTGAATGGAATGTTGAAGAGTGCAGCCATTGAGCATATTAATATTTCTGAAGCGTTTACTAATTTGGGGAACTTTTTCACAAGGGTGATCGCAAAGTAATAAATGAATAGACGTGTAGATGAGATATAACACAGCTTTTATTCATAGTTTAATTTGTACACTTTTCGATTCACGGTATACATTTTATAATAAATATATTATCGTTCAAATATCCTGCATGTCAGTTCATAGCTCACAGTCCACGCTTCAGTCAAAACGCGCACTATCCAGGCACTATTCTGCGGCATCTGTGCGAAGCGGTGATGCGACATTGCTCTCCTTGCAGCTGCAAATTGATATTCGGCGCCACCTGAAATTGCAACAAAGTTGCGATATAGCTATCACGGTTCTCATATCGCGCATCACGCTTACCACATCACAGCACACTGACCACACGCCATTCCAACCCTACAACTGAACCACTCTTACGGTAGGTCAACACTAGTTCTACGCTATTCGCATACCACTTCTACATTCACACTTCACTCATTATACGTCACACATAACACGTCACACTTACACATTACCTATTACACTCCACAATTACGAATACACTTCACTCTTACACTTCATATATCATACGTAAGCTAAACAATGCTACAATGCTTTTAACTAAGGAGCTAATCGAATTACGATCGTGCAGAATGTGGTAAGTATTGAGGTAAGTATGCAGGTAAGTACTTAGGTTAATTACTTAATTAGTTTAATTAATTAACTAATTATTCAGCGCCCCGCGAGAACGTAACAAAGTTGCAAAGGCCAAATTTTTTCAACAATGTTGCAAATTGAAATTGGGTATTCCGAAGCCAAAATCCCGGTTTGCAACTTTGTGCGAATTCGCGACAAGCCTAATCTCAGTTTGCAACTTTGTTGCACCTGCAAAATCGCAAATTTTCGCCCCTCAGCTTCTCTTGCAGGTGCAGTGCGAAAATCTGCTTCTCTTGCAGGTGCAGCACTTAAAACGGGGTGTGTTCCGAAGATCATTGCACGATTCTTGCACCTGCAAGAGAAGCACATTTTCGCGCTGCACCTGCAAAATCCCAAATTTTCGCCCCTCAGCTTCTCTTGCAGGTGCAGCACTTAAACCGGGGTGTGTTCCGAAGATCATTGCACGATTCTTGCACCTGCAAGAAAAGCACATTTTCGCGCTGCACCTGCAAAATCCCAAATTTTCGCCCCTCAGCTTCTCTTGCAGGTGCAGTCCGAAAATCTGCTTCTCTTGCAGGTGCGGCACTTAAAACGGGGTGTGTTCCGAAGATCATTGCACGATTCTTGCACCTGCAAGAGAGGCACATTTTCGCGCTGCACCTGCAAAATCCCAAATTTTCGCCCCTCAGCTTCTCTTGCAGGTGCAGTCCGAAAATCTGCTTCTCTTGCAGGTGCGGCACTTAAAACGGGGTGTGTTCCGAAGATCATTGCACGATTCTTGCACCTGCAAGAGAGGCACATTTTTGCGCTGCACCTGCAAGAGAAGTTTCGAGGTGAAAATTTGCGATTTTGCAGGTGCAACAAAGTTGCAAACCGACATTAGGCTTCCGAACAACCACTTACCTGAATACTTACCTGCATACTTACCACATTCTGTGTGATCGTGATCTGTTTCTTTCCTCAGGTAAAAGCATTGCGTTACTATTGTTTAGTTTAAGTGTAAGTGTGAAGTGTTATGTTTGACGTGTAAATGAGTGATGTGTAAGTGAGAAGTGTTATGTATAACGTGTAATGTGTGAAGTGTGAATGGTGTAGTGTCATCGCTTACGCGATTGAAGTTGCAAAAACGGAATGAAGCTTCTCGCGATAACGCACAAAGTTGCAAATCGTGATCTTGGTTCACGAACACCCAATTTCCATTTGCAACGTTGTTGAAAAATATTTGTCATTTGCATCTTTGTTGCGTTTTCGCGTGGAGCTAAATAAGTACTTACTAGTATCAAATGTACAGCGCCACCTAAATATATTCAGCCCACTTGACGCGAAGAAAGAAGCGCATAGAGAGTCAAGCCGATGCAACAAGGAGAACACTAAAATCCCGGTGGTGGCGGAAAACAGCCAGCTGCAGAGATAGAAGAAAACCCTTAACCCGAAGAAACCCTCTTGTGGTCGGCGAGTCAGTTTCAGACGAGCACGTTCCAAATATGATAACCGCGTACCCATTGGCAAGATGATTTACTGCAGCGCGTTCCAACCACGAGGAAATGTCGTAGGGTGATGAAGAAAAGTTTGACGGCCCAAATGAATCTATTCGAGAACGTTCAGAACACGTCCTGTATTTCAAAATGTATATTTTGTATATTCCTACTTGAATAAATAATTTGTGGTAACCAATGTGTATTATTTTTGCGTGGCCCCTGAGGAATCACCATAATGCGCTTGCAGCGGCAGCGAACGTGTTAAGAGAAAGATGCATTAGAACTACATTCACGGACGCTGCGTTCGTGCGCGTCAGCCTATTTATACAGTAGCCGCATCCAAAGGTACTTGGGATCACGCGTTGGGACGACCTGCAGCAAGTCGTGGACGGATTGGGGTCGAAAGTCGTGTACTTAGCTTAATTAATAAAGCTCGCGGCTCGGACCGCGAAACTGGCGTCATTTTTCCTCTCTCATAGAAGCTGGAAACTGTCGCCGCTATTGTTTTCCCTTGCCCTTCTTCGCGTCCCGGTTATCTCCCTTTGTTTGCCCATTTACCTTCGAGGTTTCGCTGTATCCATAGAGCCCTTGTACTCCTTCAGAATCCTAATCACGCGAATCGGAAAGCCTGATCATATTGGCACACTCCGGTCTGCGAACTACACTGAATGAATGAAAAAAGGAATGATTCATAAATGTCATCAAAGGAAATCATAACAACGCTGAACACTCTCCTCTTAAATACATTTCAAATATAGTGTACATCATAGGACGAGATAGAAAACGATGAAAAACAGTCTTCCATCGTATTATGTTGCAATACGATTATAAATAACAAAGTTAGAGGCCGTAGAAAGTTCGGGACCAAAGCACCTGGAAATAGGCATCGCGCCAAGCGAGGCTACATCAACCCGCTGCGCTTTCAGCCTGCCTACTATCAGGCGGGCAAGAACCGTAAAACTTACGACCCTGTAGTTTCGTTATATGACGTTGGCTGAAGATAAATTACTAAGGAAGGGTATTTATATTATTATGCTCTATAATCTTACAAAGTTTAGTCACCAGGTTTAATCACTAGGGTCAAGTATAAGGAAAGTCGCTGTAGATAATTGCAATTTTGGGAGGATATAGAAAACGATGATAGAAGCACTTTTTTCTTATAACATTTTTTTATTGGACACCACTTAATAAAGCTACAGGCCTCTGAAGATTGTGCGGCTAGGCGAAGGCAACCCTCCAAGCGCGGCGCGCCGCTGCGCAGAGCTCTTGCCTATTGCCAGGCGCCCAAAGTTTGAAAGCCTGTAGTTTTGTTCTGCGATGTCGAATGAAATAATGTTAGTAAGAAAAAAGGTTTGTATTGTCGTACTCTACAGTCCTGCGGAGTTTAACGCCACACAGTGTAACGAGTATATAGGGGAAAAAATCAAATTTCCATTAAGATATAGTTATTTACACGTTATTGATATGTTAATCATATTTATTCCCAAACAAAATCATTTTTAACATAAAATAATTGTTTAAAATATATTTTTGAACATAATAAAAGTAAAACATAAAATATACTTTTTTTAATACATTTAAACCCAAACAACAAACATATGAAACAATTATAACAAGAATAAAATTAAATTTTTAAATAATTCGTATTGATAATAAATTTTAAATTATTCATACTTATTATACATCTTCATCACTATCAGTTGAATCTGAAGGAATTCAAAGCACAGTGTCTTTTATAAATAAACATTCGAGCACAGATTTGTCTAGTTTTATTAATAATTTTAGTACCGTCAAACAAAATAGAGGATAAAATTAATTCTATATATAACTCAAGAAATGTATGTATACATATCTATATATTTATAAATATTAATATTAGGCGTAGAAGGTTTTTTTAGAGTATTAATATAAATATTTATGTTTTTTATATATTTATCTTTACAATAAATTATTTATATTAGGTGGGAGCATTCAGGAGCAGATAAAATTTATACCAAATTAAACTAATTATAGTAAAAAATGAAAGAACCTATATGTTTCGTTTTCTTTTAATTGTCTCCAGAATTTAGAACAGGGTTGACTAACTGGCGACTCACGAGTTGCCGGGGGCTCCTCCGCCTTGCGGCCACACTGAACGCAGTCGAATTCGTCCGTGCCTACACAGACATAAATACATTCGATTGCTACGGCCGGCCACGGCCATACGTTTACATATATGTAATTATAATTAATACGACAATACTTAATTTTATACTTAATTTTAATCGTCTCTGTGAATGTGAACGTAAAAATTGGTGGATTTGGGTTTAAAAATTTCATCAATATTTGGTTCTACATACGGATGCGAAAGTGCGTTTTCCGTGGATATACCATCCCTTGTCAATAATATGACGCGGCCTCAATGTGCACGTTCACATTCACACAGACGAGTAAAAGTAAGTATATATCAGTTCGTATTATCGTATTAATAATAATTATATGTAAACGTATGGCCGTGGCCGGCCGTAGCAATCGAATGTACTTATGTCTGTGTAGGCACGGACGAATTCGACTGCGTTCAGCGTGGCCGCAAGGCGGAGGAGCCCCCGGCAACTCGTGAGTCGCCAGTTAGTCAACCCTGATTTAGAAGATGTGACAAAAAAAGTAATAATTTGAGCCACTGATACGTATCCATATCTTTAAATGCAAGAGTTTTTAATTAATAAAACAAAAAGAAGGATATGTTTTGTTATTTTCAACAAAAAAAAGAAGAGAACTTATAAATGCAACAAACATGCAGTGGATAAATATATCCTATGTGTAGTCTGTGGCAGCTTGCGTTTGGCTATTCGACTTTGAATGTAATTACTAACCTCAAATACGTTATTAATTCCATGAAATGAAAAACAAAATTGCAAAACTCAAATTTTTGCTTTTTGAAGTACGTGCCGCGACACTGCGCAAGCAGCAAGTATAAAGATAGTCACAGTTCAACACTTTCCGTTAATAAGACTCTGGAATACGACTCTAAATATAATAACAAAGTTCTGGACCTTTGAATTTTTTGTACTGTTGGGTTATATAATTACATTATTTACGCCACAAAATACTCGTAACAGTATAATGCACGCACAAGATATTTTAATTACTGTTTACAATATTATATTGAACTTCCTTCCTTTATAGAGGCATCTCGCACAACAATTCTGCAATGTCAGAATCTCGTCGTTGCACGGTTTCCCAAATTCAGGGGTCCAATTCTATTCCGCTCTCCCGATTCAGGTTTACCAACTTTCGAACAACTGCCTGTTTCGCCATAATAATACTCTACGAACTAGCTATAATACAGAGAGTAAACAAAGATCGGATTTCAATAATGGACCCAGGTGTTTTGCGGCTTCGCAGAATCGTTAAATTCCTGTTGAAAGTGTAGAAGCTAACTGGGTATGGTATCTCTATTAGCCGAACGCTGCTAACCGTACGCAAAGCTAGGCTGTCGACATTCGAATATTTCAATTCTCAGCTCGAACGTTTCTCCGCGAAGCCCCCGCGAAACGGCATTCGCATAATGATAATACAGAGGATTCGACATTAATAAGAACAAGAAGGGGATATCGACGTTGCTCTTTCGTCAAACAAAAAAGTCACCGGTTCTTGTACGCCCACCGAGATTCCCGTCGACATCCTTTCTCCTTTTTCCGCGGTTTTAAAGTCTTCGGCTACTTATCCGATCCGAAGAAGTTTCCCCCGGAAACTTTCGAACTCTTCCCCGCGAGTCTCGTGAATCGTGGAAGAAAAAGAAACGAGGGGTCGAGGGTTGGAGGTTGGGGGCGAAGAAAGAGCTGGCACGATTTAGAAAAAGAGAGCAAGAACGGCCCCCGCGTTTCCCGTGATCGAAGTCGGATCGGTTTTGCGTTTTCTCCAGATACTTGGCGGCCGTCATGGATAATTTGTAACCGGAGTTCGGTGAAATTGAATCCTCCCTGGCCACGGTTCCGAAGAAGGTCAGTTATGACCCACGGCGATCCTCGATATAATTCTGCGGGGCGGAAAGTTTGATAGAGAACAGTTGGCAGGGAGACGTTCGAGGGGGATGAAGTTGCGACGATCGTTTAACTGGTACGCTTTTAGGGGATACTTGGGCCGGATGAGAATAAAGTGGGTTCCGAGCTTTCGTTTTGATAGCTTCACGAACTAATTGTCACACGGCCATCGCGTTCGAAGAAAATACGTACGATCATAGGCTGACTTGCGTTACTACGCGCGATTCTAATTCTTAGCAAAGTATTCCAAGTGCTGAATTTAGGAGGAAGTATTAGACCACTCTATTAAGCTTGCTCAAACAACTCACAGACAAATAAAACGAACTGAATGATAATGGAACGCTCGCTCTCTGTTGTATTCTGCGGTGTGAAATATTCAGGAAATTCATCTGCGCGAGGAACAAGGCCAAGTTAATTGCCAGAGCTACTCGATCAAAGAAACGTCCACCGCCTCTTCAAACACACACACACCGGGAACAATGAAGGGTAGAGCGCATGGAGCAGAGTTCAGGCCGGGACGAAAAAGTATCGGAGAGCAATTAAGGAAGATCGTCGACAACAGGCAGCCGAGGGGAAGCAGAGGTGGAATGATGTTCCGTGGGTCTGAAGGTAAAGAATAACCCCGCTTTTGCGCTATGAACAACCGTAGAGAGACCAAAGGACGAGCGTAGTTTCGTGTGGCGAGCGAAGGTGGGTGGTAGGTATTTTGGTGTCTGCTAGGAGGCGAGATCTCATCAGAGCTTGTCGAGTCTCGTTAGGAATCGTCGACGAGTGTTTGCTTTCCCAGGAGATGCTGTACGCGCAAATCGGTCGGATGCTCCGGCCCGTGAACGTTTTCCGTTCCGGCACGGCAGTTCGCAGTCATTATTTCCCCGCGAGGCGTCTTTATCTTTCGACTACTGATTGCCAGCCGTGGCGTCCCGGAGAGGATAGTCTTTGATGGACGATTCGGCAAGTGTCTGAAAAGGGAGCAACCTCCCTAACGGAGTAGAAAGTTCGAACGTGTACCAACTGGCGGAGAGTCAATGGCAGTGAATCGAGCGCAAATCCCCTGGCGGGATGTATGGAAAGTGGTACATTTGTCGGAGAATCCTAATTCTCCGGAGTATTAAGTAAGATAACCAAATCCTCTCGAGGCATTCGGGACACAGACGTGAAATTCACAAAGAGCCAGCGTTGCTCGTACGCTCTTAGCCACCCAAAGAGCCCTGGAAGAATTCTAGTCGACGGAAGCTCAGCTCCGCGCCAGAAATCTTCATCAAACTTCACTTGTCCCCGGCGCAAAGACTTCGGGCGGACTGTAAAGGGATTCCGTTGGCTTTGATCACCGCGAGATATCAGGCCAGCCGGCAAAGTATCACGCCCCCGATACTAATTTACAGAGCGTTCCGATCGAGCCCGATGAAAGCGTGGCGTCGCCGCGCCACGGCGCTAAATTAAGAATCCTTGCAGTTGAAGCGCCTTCGCTACAGCATTCCAATTTATTTCCTCGCGACGCCGCCTCGTAATTCCCTCGTCAGAGAGACAGAGCCCCGTCTGACCGGGAGCATTATCTTCCAGAAGTGCCCGGGGGGATTATCCACGCGGATCCTTCTTATCTTCGATCTTTCTGTCGCCTTTCTGGAGGGTCGTTGCTCACAGGTCCGGTCCTCTCTCCTCCCGTCTCGCCTCGTAATCTCTCGCATTGCCTCTGACTCCGAATCCTTCCACTCTGTTCCCCTACGCACGCCGACCACCGATCGAAATTCCAAAGCAAAACGTCCCCCGTGCGTGTCGAAAGGAGAGCGATATCCGAAATCTTGACGAGTGTCCCTGTCAGATTACCAGGGTGGAGGAGGAGAAGGGTTGTTTTAACGCGATACCACGTATCCGCGTGGGAGGGTATAACCACGATACAGGGTCCGTGGGTCGGGCGTGGAAAAATCCGACAGGCATCCAGCGAAGCCGACTCCAACCCCGGATTAAAGTAGTTTACATCGCGGGCGGTGTAATACATACGAAAAGCGAGTCGTCGAGGACCGAAAAGTTCGTGGAATCACGTAAAAGGGGCGGGCCGCTTTTCCGCGGATCACGTTCGCGACTTACTGCCTCCCCGACGGGGTATTATGGGCAGAGTAAGTCGCCCATAGATGTAGCGGGGCCACTTTTTCCTCGGGTTACATGGTGATCTGCTTTTCGACGTTGCACGGTAAATCGAAGGAATTCCGAGGTCCTCGATGGTCGAACGTTCGCGTTCGGGATGCTGCGCGGAGGGGTGCTTTTGGCATTTTTAACGATATTTCCAACGCAGGCGATCTTTTTACCCTGCATTTCCGGGAATTTCTCCACCAAACACGAGAAGGGCTGCGCGCGAGGCGTGTTCGAAAATGTAATTTCAATTGATATTGGCTTTGCGACGACACGGTGAAATTGGGTAGCAGTGTTCGTGACGTCCTACACTTTGTACCATATTTTCCTTCCGCTTTATTCGCGGAATTAATGGAAACGCTGATGGGGAGCGTTTGAAAGTCTGATGTGAATCTAAAAATGTTTACCGACCTGGAGCGGATAATTGAATGAAAAGTTAAAAGTAAGGGGAAGCTTAAGTACACCTTCTTGTTTCACTTCTTTGCGATACACGTGAGCAGCGCGATGAGATGCCTCTGAAAATTTAATTTAGGTTACAATACATCGTGAAATAGATATTGGTAACTCAGCCGAGAGGATAAAAGTGAGAGAGAGAGAGAGTGAACGTGTTGGTAACACGGAAAACCTTTTATCATATTTTCCTTCTATTTTTCCATAAAATGTGTGGCAAGATGGATGCAGCGAGTTCGAAACTTTAAACTAAATTGTTATATAATTAATATTGGTAAATCGATTAGGGGCCGGGGATTATAAGGGTATTTCCGCGTCCCCGAGGGCACTTCCGCTGCGTCTCCCTTTTTTCTTCATCTGGGTTAATAGCAGCTCTGCATTCGATAATGCAGTTTCAATTAAAACTCTCTTATACTTTTCCTTTACCTGTAATTTCCTTTCCCGGCTCCTTTGATAAATAATTTTCATTTTCAATATCGAACTGCAACGGCGTCTGTCTTACAACTAAGTGGACACTCTTGTCAGTATTGGCAGTATTATCGATCGGGCAGATTGAACAAACGGGGAAAGGAGGAATATTTCCTGCGAGAAATATCGATCGATGCCCGACACGCTTTTATGTCAACCGATCTTTCGACTGTACGTACGTGCTATCTACTGAACGCATTCAAATGAAGTTTGCTTTTCAAATGGATTCCCCTTGCCTCTATAGTTCACGCATAAAGTACGCCCGCCTGGAATGTGCCTTGCAAGGGGAAGTATTCTTGCTACGAGATGGAATTTCAAGTATGCGGTACCCGAAAATAAAAGCTCTCCGTTTACGATTTACACCCGAGTCGATTGACTGGCTGTAAAGCGCCTGATCAAAAATGGCCCTTCGAAATGCGCCACATATGGAGCCGTAAAATGTCCAACAAAACATACCGCCGCGTCCACTGATAGTTCTACGAGTTGTGCTGCAAGTAAAAGTGAAAGGAAACTCGAAAGTTACGACTACCGCGAGAAAGAAACCCCCTTCACTTTCAGGTCTCTTTTTTCTAGCAAGAATAGGTCAGGACTAGGTGCCAGTTAGATCTAGATCGAGTCTAAGCCAGGACTGGCTTGACTTCCACAAATATCCTTCCCTCTTGTTAGAATAAAACCACCCCGAGATTAAAAATAAAGCCAATTGTACTTCGATTACCGTGCGACTCGGTTCTCCACGATTCGTGCGATACTCAGCGAGGTTTCGTGCCTCGCGTTCCAGTAAATACGACTCGAGCCTCTGTCACGCAACCCCTACTATTGAACTATTTATTAGAGGGGCTGTTGCGTGACTTTTCGGCCAGTTTATGCACGCGTCGTTCCCCGAAACCTGTACCTCTGATTAAAAGTTGAGCGACGCGCTTTGATTCCGGCGCGCAGGCGATAGCGTCAATAACTTCGCGTGCCGCGGCAAGAAATCAGTCGGCAACTCGGCGAAAAAACAGGGGGCCGATGAAAGGAGAGTTTGCGCGAAATGAAGGATCCTCCGGGGATGCCATACCGTGAAGTGGGATCGGGGCAAGAAACGCGAACTAGTGACAATGTCGTTATTTCTTCGCCGAGATTTCCTCGGGGACCTCGTTAGGATCCGTTTTCTATGCCGTTCGATCGTCTTATAAGAGCTTCCCACGCGGAACACCGAAGCCCGCGTCAGCCATTTATTCTACTGCGGTTGGTAGCACTGTTATTTCACTATAACCGAATTAAAGGAGTCGCTCCGAGTAACAACACTGCTGCGAAAGTAGTACAAGTCGAGGATTGCCGCAACGCCGCTCAGTAGAACGAGCCTGCGAATAGCGCGGGTCCCTCCAAGTAGTACAAGTAAATGACTGAGCAGATGATGTTCAGATCTCAATGTTTTATTCCACAGGCACTCGTCAAGTTCTCGTAAAACTTGCATGGGAAGTTCAACTGTTACAATAAAATATTTAATTCCCGCCAGACGTTAAGAGCTCATGTGTATTCGAGCGAGCAGGCTAATGATAGAGAGCGGCGTGGCAACGATAATGGAATAGCTATCTTCGCGTTTCGATTCACCATCTTGCCAGCGGACTGACCACTAATTTGCTGCATAACGAGGTCGTGACTGGCCCAATTAGCGGGCTGATTGATAGAATCCGAAACTCAAGCAATTAAGCCGTCTAGGGAATTTCATGATTTGACGCCCCCTCCCCCCTGCTTATCGCGTCTCTAAATCGATTTCGCTCGCGGCTGGACGGCCTAAAGAAAATTGATACCTCCGCTAAATCAAGCCTGGCTAAACGAGTTTTCTATCACGCGATACACTTCCACGCGCGTCGAAATCGTAACGAGCCAGTTGCCAGGATTCGAACCCGGGCCGCCGAAATATAGCTAATACATTCCACGGTCGCGTTTACATTTGCAGTGATTCTGCATACGCGAGTGGGCTCAATGCTTCCTTACAATTCGTCCCGCTCCTTTCACCGTAACGAGATTCGCGTAGTTTCTTTTAATTACAAGCGAGGAGTTGCTGCAAGTAGAAATCGCATTTCTTTTGAGTGGCGTTAAAACTGCTGAATCCAAAGAACATTATACCGTCAAAGGAAGTAATTCCGACCGTAAACTCTTAGAATATATAAAGGTAATGGGTGGAAATTACAGTCAATCTCACTTTGTTCCCAAAGCAGAGCAACTGGCTCCCTCTGCGCTAAGGATCGGAGATAATACTGGCAAAGAAGCATTTTTTATAATTAATTAAATAAATTAATGCAGTGGATATAGCATACCCGGTATGCTGCAAAATATAAGCTATTATTATTTCGAGGAAAATTTCAGTAAGTGGTATCAGGCCGCATTGGGGCAGACCTCGTTAAGTAGTGGCACTCGACGACCAGTCAGGCGCCTCTCACTAGTAGCTCTCGACTCGAGTGGTGCCAATAACTTTCAGCGTGGAGTCTACCATTAGCGACAAAATTTATGACCGACTTTTGCTAGCGGCGAATTCATCCCACCGATTCCAGCCCTCATAGAGCCGGAGACACGCGACAGCCGAGGCGCGCTGCGAATGAAAATGTCTCGCGGATTCACCGGCAACCTTCGACCTGGTTATCGAGGAATTATGACGCGCCACTGTCGAAAGCATCGAGACTATTGTTAAAGAGTGACGCGCGCCCCGTGATACAGCACAAAGGGTTGCGATGAGGGGGCGCATCAATCACCGGCGTTGATTGCGAGGTTTTACCACTTAAACCGGCGCCAAATAACGGGCGTTCCTGGCATCAGCATTAATTTTCGTAACCACCGATCCCGGTAGAATACAGCGCGGCCCGCGAGGAGGGGGTTGGGCCGCGCCACCGCAAAATCCGTTCTGATGCGCTGACGGAAAATAAATATCGCTTTGATGGAAGAAATTCTGCGGGCGGCCGATGACAAAAGATTCCACGCTCACAGATGTATTATCGCGAGGCATTTTACGATTGATCTGCTAATTAACGAGGGGGTATATCGACGAGAATTGTGCTTCGTTGCTGAAAACGGTACTGGGGTTCAGTCGACAGATTCACTTTTAATACGATTGAGTTATAGACTTAGGAGACGCCGAAATCACTTACAAATAACTACGTAGATTGTGTCATAATACTTGGAGAACGGCAGCGACGCGACAGAATGAGCACGGAGACGAAAGTAATTTTGTAAATTGAATCGAAGAAACGATTCAGGGAGAGAAAGATTTAACAAATCGAATTTTCCATTCCTCGCGCCATTGTAAAGCCGTCCGGGACAATAAAGCGAAATTTAATTCTTCGAAACTACCTCCGTCTCAGAAAACACGGCGGAGATTCATCAACTTTTCCAACTGTTTTTAAAGAGATGAAACCACCGATATTCGTAAGTGTTTTCACGGAACACAGAACTTTAAAATATTCCTCGAATCTAAGGGCGTGATTAAACGTAAAAATTCGAGAAGCTTCGCGAGCAATTCTGACAACGGAATGGCGGAATATTATTAAAGCAACAACGGCGAGAAGCCGAGGGAGGTAGCGATAAATTTTAGCGCGCGTACCTGGCAAATGAATCGTCGGAGATATTCGACGCACGTTTTAGGCGAAAAGGGAAAAGTGAGAGGTGAGAAAATGAAAGGTTCAAGGGGTAGGGGAGGAGGGTAGAGGATAGCATTTAGAGTGAAGTTGGAAGCGACACAAATTAGCCGCCCCTGATCGGCGCGCGGTATTATTATCGGGTAATTAGCAACATTCTGCGGCGATTTATCGAATCGGGTTAAATAGCGACGTGCGCTGGGAATTAATGACGTCGATTTTCAAATCGAGAACACTCGGCTGGTAAGCACTTCGTTATCTAACCGACCACGTGACGCGTATTCATGATTCATTACCACGCCTTATATTTATCGCCGTGCACCCCCGACCGATTCGCTAATTCTGCGCGTTGCAATTATTAAATCTAAAGCCAAATAAAAATTCGGGATCAGTCGCGACGGTAGGCAATCTCCGAGAGGGGTGTCTCGCTGTATTTTAGGAACTAGATTGATCGAACGGCGACGAATTTAATTGCCCACAACGTCTCGTCATCGTCGAGAAACCGACGTGGGCGTGGGGTTTCGCGTTTGCACTTTCGCGGATAGGATGGAATCTTGAAATCTCGAATTCGCCGGGAGTAGCTTTCACGCGGATAAACAGAGGTGCTTGCGTGCAGGAAGAAAAGGAGGAGCTACGTCTGGGAGGAAGACTGATAAAGACGTGCAACGAAAGGGTTTGAAACGGGCAAGAAAACGGTAGAGAGCCACGGGGGATGGGGGGAGGGGGAGACGAGGAGCTAGTGGAAGGAAATAGAAATAGAAGGGCTGGAAAGAATGAAAGAAAATCGTGAAAAGACCGAGCCGGTTGAAACGTATCCAGTGTCGGGCGGTCTATCACTTTGCAAGCCAGATCCACTTTTTCGAGGGGTTGGATATATAGACTTGGAGGGGGTGGGCGCGGTCTGCGTTGAGTTTTGAATAATTGGGAGACGCTGGCGAATAGAGGACTCTAATGCAACCCCGACGAAATTCAGCTTATGTACCCTGGCCGCTGGTGAAATTGCATTTAAGGGTCGTGCGTTGTTTGAGGTCCACTCGAGGCTTCTAATATTTCTCGGGGGTAATTTGCTCAATTGCTTCGTAAACTGAAATGAAGCGTGCCGGCCGACTGAATGGCTCGAGGGGCGCATAAAGCGTCTGAAATTCCAGTGTCTACTCGCTAAGCAGCCATTGGCGAAGGCCATAAAACACCTTCACCGGAGAGGGCTAAAAAAGAGTTCGACCGAGGGGCCGTATAAACGAGCAAACGTTCCCAAATTAAATGCAAACCGTTCGGTGGTTTCTTCCAGCTCAACGTCAGTCTCGAAACGCCAGAGCCAGCTAGCTAGTGGGCCGGTGTCTTCGGGGAGGGGTGCGCACGGCCACAGAATTTTCTCGAAACTCCACCATTCGTCCCGCACATAAATTCCAAAAGGGATCGACATCGATGTGAGAAGAATATATCGGAGTCCCGGTGTCACCCGGCTGCCTTCGAATCCCTTCGTCTGCGGCCCCGAAAATGGATAAACCGAAGAGAGGGGTTCGATCGCGACCGAGTGATTTACCGCGAAGGACTTCTCGCTGGAAGCCTTTCAGAAACGTAGAGAGACGGCTGCGTTCTCCATCTTACGTATCCCAGCATTTTACATCCGATCGGCTGAGAAAAGGGAGCCGAGAAGGCATATGAAGTGGAAATGGGGCTGGGGGAATTTTATTCTCCTACGGGGATAATCCTTTGGCTGCGGGAAAATAGTGTACCTCCTTGGGGCTTGGGGATGCGAGGCTGCAGGAATAAAAGATTCAGAGTCAAGGATAGCTGTCGCTCCATCTCCATTTTTTACGCCTCAGAAGAACTTTCACTTAATACCCAACCCTTGTGTGATCCTTCTTGCGCACAGCTCCAAGCTATACTGTAAAATCTCCTCCGGCAACTGATATTGGACTCAGTGGTAACAGTCAATGCCTGTCCAGACAGACTCACACTTCTTCTATGTCATCCTGAACAGCAATAATACTTGGCATTCCAACGAAGACCTACGGAAAATGGTTTAGTCAGATGGGTTTAAGTAGTACAGCCACACGATTAGTCAGCCAGTGCTCTGTAATCGATCCACTTAACGAACTCCGCGATCAGAGGTAAATCCCTTAAGGCTGCCGTCTCACTGGGCGATGAATGTGTGCGTATGCTTACCCAAGCTAGGAAGAGCACGCAGATTTCTGCGTGTACCGCGGGGTCGTTCTTCAAAAAAATTAACCGGATCGAAAGGAGGCGCCAATTCTTGGGGTGCACGAAGATGGCGTGAAAATTTCGAGCCAGCCGGACCGCGAACGGATTTGCGAGCCGCGGGGATTCCTCGGAAGTCGATCGTTCTAGTTATGGAGGTGGAAAATAATGTCATGAATAATGGAGGAGCGTGCCGCGATATGTACTTCGTGGATGGGTGAAGTCGCATTGACGGGCAGCGACCGTGCAAAAGGCAGAAAGGAGCAAAGGGAATGGGAAAGTAACTCTACACAAAGTGCCCGAGCTGCTAGCTAATTCGCAGACGTATTCACCGACGGTCTCCGATGCCGGCTCCTTCTCTTTGACGCGACGAAACAGAAAATCAGCTCGTTGACCAGCGCGCCGACTCCAGCCTTTCAGCGACAGGCGGCGTTAAGAATCCCCCGGGCGCCTTGTTTGATTAACAAATGACCGACAGCCGTCATCTCGTTTGAGAAGGACAGGGGGCTGAACTGCTCCGCCTCCATGGAGGAGGTTGGTCCCGGCTCGTCGTGGAAAATTATTGGAAGGTGGTATATAGGATCGCGTTCCGATCGTGAGGAGGCTTGCGGAGCTTTCAGAACTACCATTTATTCACTCAATTATCATTTTACGCTGGCCAGCGACCCAACACTTGTCCCTTGAAGACCGCTTGTCCATGGGTGTTGGCCGGTTAAACGTAAACGTGCATCGACGGGCGGTGTTTTAAATGCAAAATTGAGCTACTCCCCCTGATGGAATTTAATTACAACGATCCGTCGTCGGGGGAGAGGCCGGCCGGCCGAAAAGCCAATCGTATTTCGACGGATTCGAGTGACCAACGTGTCGATGGAAAGTCGATAACGGGTGGCAGGCTGTTCGCGCTCGCTACGCGCAAACGACGCGTCCTCCAATCATTTCTCTTGGCCTACGGAATCCCTAACCCACCCCTCCCCGCCACGATTTCGCGGGTGTACGCGGAGGGATAGATAAACTGTCCTACGTGAGCGATTTATGGGCCCGTCCACGGCTGTAAATTGATTCGAATCGCGCGAATATTCGAACAAACTCTGACTAACCTCGGCGGACGAGTGAGCGACGTCTGACTGTTCGCCGAGTGTTGCTACTTACCAGAAGCCAGGCGCACAGGTAAGCGAGCGCTCGATCGGGATTCCCGCCGAGGCGCCGGATGGTATTAGTTTTAACGAAGCATTGAATTTAGTTAGGGGTTCGATTGCAGCCAAGCGATACACGGGCAAATACGCGATACGTTAGAATGGAAGTTGCCGAAGTCGCCGCTGAGCTGGAAAATCCATTGAAACGCGGTGGACAATGGAGAAAACTTACGATATACGGCGGCTTGGGAAGACCCGAGGGGAAACGTGAATAGAAGTGAATCGCGGAAATCCATGAAAAGCGCGTGTCACGGCGTAACGTAACCAACAGCATCTGAATGCTGCAAGCAGACAACGGGAAACTGTCTCTTCCCTAAAGGATGCCAGATTCTCCAAGGGGAATTAAAATCGAAGGGGAGCTACTCGGAGCAAAATCGCGGGGACACTCCCAATTTGTCGAGCGGAGCATTTAGTAACTCGATTTATTACCGATTCAGAGCTCCTATAATGTTCAACCCTGTAAGTAGTAACAGTCCGCCGCTTGTCAGACGTTACAGCTAGCAGAATTTGACTGGTTGGCCGCAAGCACATCTCACCGTTCCATTGCTCGGAGGACTCGTAACCCCCTGCGTCAAAGGGGGCTGTAAAAATATGATAGCAGCTTGAACGATTTCTCTGCTTTTATTGAAACCTCTGGAACGAGCTCAATCGACTTTTTACGTTCACGTTACACGGCGCTGGATGAAATATCCGGCTCGCCGCTAGTAATTTCCTTGAACCGCTCTAGGTAATGGAGCAGAGCGACGCAGTGTTGCCTACCTTGACTGGCGCCAGCTTGGACCAACCATCCTGTTAGAAGCAGCCAGCAATTATCGAGGCGACGTGATCAAAAGCCCATTGATTTACCAATGCACCGAAATACATAGTTTCCACGTGGACGAATACATGAGGCCAATCCGCCCCTTCCTGGCCCACGTTTCACCTCCCCTGCGATTCCATTGACACACAAAGACAGCAGCGTTTACCAGTACACCACGGTTGATTGGTCACCATTCGACGCGCGAGGCTCTATTTGCTCTTTAGACTTCGCCTTTGACCAGGATAAATCCCGCTCCGAGCACCGTGTGATTTCTGAGATTCCTGTTTTATCCCCTCCCACACGGGGGTGCCTTAACGGGCTGCAAAGAGCTTTTCGATCCAGCCAACTACCGGTGTTTGAACTCTTCGGCGAACCGAGTAAGAAATCAGAATTTTAACTGCGGGGATGAAGCGAAAATGGAATTGAAGCTGGCGCTCCGTTCCTGTTCAAAATCGCACGATCTCATTATACGAAGAATTTCGCGGTTTGCATCTACCGTTGATCGTGCAGAAAGACAGGGTATATTTTGTAAAGATACACAGCGACTGTCATCATTTTTATATTTCTCTGTTTGACGATCACAATTCCCGTTGTTATTCTATCCGCGCAATTAAACTGCTCCCAATTAAAAGTGTATTTACCGCAATCCCTTCTGTTTGCAACCGCAAACATCGCGGCGAAAGCTTATTCCTCGAGCCACGTTCTCCCTTCCTTGGGTTTACCTTGCGCTTTACCTCCTCTATTTGTACACAGCTCTCGGCAACAACGACACGGAAGAAGAGTTCCGTTTGGAAACGGAACCGCACGCGAAGCAATCTCCCGTTCCACATGCTTATGGAAGAATAACCGAGCCGAGCATCGAACCATCGAATGGAAATCTCCAAAGTAAACCATGGCCAGTGTCATTTTAAATTTATCGTTTTCTCTGACTCGCTGCGAAAGCACATAAATACACAGAAGGAAATGACGCGCTCCGAGACAATTTGAAAGCACTCGTCCTTTAGAAAGTCGCTCGTTGAAAACGTATACGCTCGACTAGAAGTATTACCGAGCCAGTTTCCCCGCGACAAAGAAAAGTGGCGCCAGTCAGACGGCTACGCTCGAATTAATCAGTTGCTAGGGATTTGACGGGCGTTCGGCGTCGATGCATAAAAAATTGAATTATCCAGGCCAGTAAGCGCGCGCACCCGGAAAATAGCGAGGAGCGTGACCAGCGGAAAGCTCGGCCGGCGTGATTTTGATCGACGCGGAGATTCAGCTTTCCGCGAGAGTACGCGAGGATTTGTTTCTGACGCGTGCAGACTATCCGATGGACAGATCTCATTGGGCGACGGAGATAAAGTGTGGGCGGATCCATACAGGCGCTGCTGGGTCGAAGACGAAATGCATTCAACGAATTCCGCGGCGAAGGAAGGACTTCTTGCTTCGAACTTCCATAAACCTTCCATTTAACGAGGGCCGGCGTCGACTCACTGTGGTTAGATGAATGTAGACTCGTGGAATGGAATTCGGGATTGAATTGTTACGTGGGAGAGATGCGCTGACAGTTTTTTTTTGTATTGTATGGGAACAGTATGTGTTGGAATAAATCATCGAATGCAAAGATTCCTCACGTTCTTTTCATTTAAACACCCTGCACATGCCGCGCCATGTCCGTGCGCAAGCACTCGTTTAACAACCGCATTAAACGTCAAGTAAATATTGAACGATGAATAATACATGGCCGGAGGCGTTTGTACTCGTTTAATCGCGATATTAAACTGCAATTAAATATTGGATAACGATGTTACGATGCACGTTTACGTGTGTCCATTAGCCGTAAACGATTTTACAATGCTGCAAATTTTTCCTCGTTGTGTAATTCGACGAATCGGAAATCGTTTATATTCCATTCCACCCAGCGCGTTCTCAAAAGCACAGCCCCAAAATGATTGCCTGGTACACTGAAAATACATACAGCCTTTCATGTGGTTTCCACGCTTTTCGAGCTTTATAATCTCTCTTAACGGGTTACATACCCTTGACAGGTTGGAAAATCTTGTTGTCATTTTTATAATTTCTTTTTTAATGTAAAGAATTTTTTGTGTACCTATAAATTAGGTCGTATTCTCTTGAGAAAGAAACTTGATATCTCTTCCTTAAATCTTTCAAAGTTTCGTCAATGACTGCTCGAGTTTCTATCCACCCTTTCACGCTCCGCAAAGAAAACATTTCCCTGTCACGTTTCGAAACAACCCGGAGAGGCAGTAGCGGGAAAGAGGCGAGAACGGAG
The DNA here is from genome assembly GCA_960531205.1 of Andrena bicolor. Classification (NCBI taxonomy): domain Eukaryota; kingdom Metazoa; phylum Arthropoda; class Insecta; order Hymenoptera; family Andrenidae; genus Andrena; species Andrena bicolor. Next base: position 20,288,666 of record OY482666.1, on the reverse strand, counting down.
AAAAGGTGACCGTAAAAACCGAACGACCGAATCATACATGCGGAACCCGTCGATGCATCATCGATCTGATACGTTATGATGATGCAACGAATCAACCGAATATAAATTCACAGTCGCTGGTGGCCGATGCGCGGGCGAGCAAACGTGATATAAACGCTGATTCCCACATACGCGGTTCTTGCACGCGTAAATCTCAGGATTTACGAGCCCGGCTGCAACGTTCTGGGAAAAGATGGCCGAGCAGACTCGAGGGGCATGCTGACATGCATTCACGCGGGATATCGACGGGATCCACGCTCTTGTCTCTCGCATTGAGTGGAGAAGTCAGGCGATATGGCTGCGGGAGATATTACAGCGGCCAGCTCGATCGCTCGGGACTAAACTAAATTAGAAATCGAGGGAACGGAGAAACGACTCCAATGTCTTATTAATTCCAGATGACGAGAATTCATCGGTGCACGGGATCGTGACGGAAGAAGGGCTGTTCGACGGCACGATCTTCACGGCGTCCGATGAAATTTACATCGAGCCAGCCAGCAGATACGCTCCCCTCGTATGCCATCGTCAGGACGGCGAAGCGAAAGACACGGCGGACACCATGCACCACCATACGATCGCGTATCGATCGGTAGACGTGAACGTTCCTCGCTACGACGAGCATCCGTGCGCCAGCGAGGTCTTGAAGGAAAGCACGTTGCACGAATTGAGGTAAGCACTCGTACGCTTCAATTTCCAGACACGGATGCTGTTATCAAAATGGTACAAACCAGACTACAAAAATTGCCAGGAAAGTCGACTATTAAATGCACCACCGATCTAGCCTAGTAGAATGCATAATGTCCCTCTCGTTCCAGTTAATATCATACATTCAATATCCTCGGCATAAAGTTAGCCTCAGCCGACCAGCGCGCATCGATCCGGCTCGATAGAATTTCAAATGATACCGGGCAAGCCAGTCGCGTGTTCGCGCTTTCCATTTTTGAACGGCTCCCTACCATCTCGATAGTTGCAGCTTTCAAAGCAGCTTACTGCTACAACGCGGTCAAAGTGGCGCGCTATTAATCGCGGGCCTCCATCGGCGGAAGTTAACAGAATTAGTAGAGGTGCCGTGGATCAAAGGGCTTGCGCACGAGACACCGATGATTCCCGTGCGGCGTGGACGACGCCGGAACGCCCGCCCATAATTAAAGAACACGTTGCCAGCAAGGGAGCCGGTGTCGAACAGTTCTCGGCATCGATTAATGATGACGCTTACTGGCGTGGTCCAGCAAGAGTCTCGGAGGGGATTGCCGGGACAGGGAAGAGGAGATTGCGAGTTGTTGCAATTACTCTTGGCTGAGATAAACAGTTCGGTCGCGTTCGAGTTGGACATTAGTCGCGTAAACTTTCGGTCGTACGAATGGCTCTCGCGTGGGTCGAGCGCGCCGCCGTTCGGTATTCTCTTCGGCGCCACGGGTCTTGCGCGTATAACGAAAGATTTTTAGCAATACCTCCCGAGTTTTCGAGCAAAGGGCAAGCCGATCGATCACGCTCTCTCGCAAGTACTCCCTCAATTACCGATTTGTATACATACCAGTTACGCTCGGCACGGCCAGGATGAAACGCGCCTTCCTTTCCTCAACCACCGCCAAAAATTTCTCTGAAAAATCATTCCGACGTTCGTCGATCAACCGAGGGACCTTGAAAACGAATTAAAAAATTATAATTCGCGCAGCTCCTTCGAGCTGTCGTTTAGCGCTCGCTCTCTCGAAACCATGTCACGCGCAGCGCGGAAATTAAGCGAACACGGTGAGAGAAGCCTATAAAAAGCGAAATTGCACAGGTGTATAAAAGGCTCGTAAAAACAGAGCTACAGAAGGATATAAAAAAACAGTTAAGAGACTAGGGCGGATGCAGTGTTCTCGATGCAGCCCGGCTCGTCTTGGAGTGTAGCGGAGCGATCCGTGGAAGAGGCTCTCGCGAACCGGCCAGAGTGAATTGCCTCCCCAGACTGTTACGTATTATTCGACATATGTCACCCTTATCTCTCCTGCCCGCACCGCCCACGATTCCTCTCGTTTATCCCCGGGTGGGCTGATCAGTTCGGCGTGAGGGATTCACTGGGCGCGCTGTAGTTTTCCAAACGCTTACCGGCGAAAAATCGTTTGCAGGACGAACGGGACGTGGAGTGGATATCTCGGGGGCACAATGCGGCCGCTATATCAACACCAGAACGAGGCGAAGACCCGCGCCAAGCCTGGCTTCTATCCCAAGGACGCTAGGAAGAAGGATCTCATGGCGAGTTCGCACAATCTGGAGCTGCTCGATCGGTAAAATTGCAGAAAGTGCTCAGGCCACTGTGTCTGTCCACATTTCGATATAATATTTTTATTATAGTCGAAAACAAATTGTATAAAAATCGTTATACATCTCGCTTCGCCAACTCTGATCCTGTAAATCGTATATGTACCATTGCAAATTCCTTTTGCCCGGATATAGACGCTTTTTATATTAATCTTAGTAATCTATTTCTGACATCTGCACTCAAATTTTTGTAAGTCAGGTACACGTCCGTATTTCCTTTACGTTCGCGACGTATTTGGCCAGTATTATTATTATTGTTTGTACCATAATGGGACTTTCCCGTTTATTTTAATAACTAATATCGTTACACGTATTGTCAGACCGCTTTCAACCGTCGTATCCCACTTGTCTGACCAATGACGCGCTCGTACTACTTGCAGCTACGGCGCGACAAGCTGAAACAAAGAGTCTACACCGTCTACAGTCTTCGTGAAACTAATTTGAATCCCCCCTCGACGTCTACGACTGGATTCTCTAAAAAAACGAAGAGTTCACGTTCTGCAAAAGTTTCACCTGACCGTTTATCCGCGGCCCGACATTTCGCCTCGCCCCTCGCCTCGTTCTCGCGCAGTTTAACGTCCTCATTCTCGTTCCATTTACCTCGTGCCGTTGAACACGTCGATGAAATATTCCAACAGGCCCTCGAGAGCCGGGTCTGAGGAAAGTTGCTAGAGGAGAAAAGCGCAATGGTTACTTATCGTCCCGTCAATTCACCGAGATGTTTGCCGTGCGATGCTTGGCGCCTCCATTTAAAGAGCACACCTATTTCCGCCAGAGAAAAGCCAGATTATCTGACGTCGCGGCCGTGCATAGCGATGAAAACTTCAAAAATCACGAGCAAACACCATTATCGCCGATGCAATTTAACCGGCGCCGCGGCCGGGTTATCCCGATAGGGCGTTTCGGCGATCGGCTCTTTTCAGTGGCTCGAGTTGTTGCTCGGCGGTGGATCGGTGATCGACGCGCGGCGGGAAAAAATTGCGCTCCCGTAAGCGCAGAAACCAACGCCAACGTAAATTGGACATTTCTCGTTCGCTTTTGAATCGAAAATCTTGTTATTTCATACCCGAAGCTGTAGGGTTTAAATTCAGCAATTTAATTTCTGAGTGCGAGTGGGGAAATGAAACAGTTTCTCGCCGGATCTATCTGAAATGGAATAGACTGAAATTTGCAATAGTATGGTACCGCTTGAAATTCGTTTGAAGCCGAATAAATTGGAGCCGCGTAGTTGAATCGGGAGATGCGATGCTCCTCGACGAGAGCGTTGCCATTCTCATTGTCAGATTGTTCAAGCACGGGGAGATTGTTAAACGAAGGACGGCTTCGAGGCGGCTCGGTGAAACTCTCTGTTTCTGTTCAGGTTGTATAGAGCACGGTACTCCAGAGTCCTGCGGAAACGAACCTCCGTGGACCCGAAGAAAACCACCTGCATGCTGTACTTGCAAGCGGATCACACCTTCTTCGAGCATTACAAATCCGAGGAGGCGTGCATCGAGGTGATGACACGTCACGTGCAGCGTGTCAACTCCATCTACAGGTACACAGGTGAGTGACTAGTTGCGCGAACAAATTTCTTAGCGAGGGAAAGGGGGCGCCTCCCCCTCGGAATCGATAAATCACCCGCGGAAGGATCTATGAAGGCAATGACAGCTGGAATACCGACGAAAACTCTTTCGATTTCCCGGCAAGAGGAATCGGGCAGGTTTCCTCCAGGACTAACAAGTGCGCGTCTTCTGTCTCATTCCGCTGTAATAACTTCGCAAACCAATTAAAACTTTCCCCCGGACCTCCCAGTTAAACTAACTTTCTGCCAACGACGATCGGGGGAAATGAATGTTCCTTATCCTTACTGCGGTTCCTTTCTGCTCTGAGACCGATTAATGTCAGTTTCTGTGTCTGACGTTGACCGATTGATTCCGCGAAACTTTATTGCGCCGTTCCACACACCCAATCGCCGAACTTTACGCGATAGCCATCAAGGAAGATGGGTGCCACGGAATTTCTCCGCGAACAACGATCAAACGTTCTTTAATTGTACCTGATTAATTATGGCCCAGTCTAAGTAGAAGAAATCGTAGAAATTTTCTGAATTTTAAAATCTTTTACATAGTAATAATATTACGGAGAGAAAAAAAAACAGTGGAAAGATGAGAATCAGTGGCGAGCAGATCAAAGCCAGAGAGAGAGAGAAAATTAAATTAATTAAATTGAACTAAAGAAACATTCGTCGCGTTAAAGTGATCACCCTGTATAAGGAAGTCTCAAAATCTTTTAACTGCTTAGGGCCTCTAAAGGTCTTAATCCAGCACTGCTAGGAGCACAACATAGTTACCTTCAGCCCTTAACCCCAAGGTTTCGAATAATTCAGCCATCGATGGCTCGGCTGAACGCACAGGTAGAGAGGCTCGTAAACCAAAGGACAGCGTTGTTGAAAATTTCATTCGCCCGGTGCAGCGCGGCCGGCGAATATTAAGTGAAGACGACTCGCCGAGCCCGGCTCTGCCTCGCAGCAAGAGAAGAGCTTTAAACGGCGCACCACCTGCCGTAACAACGAGCAAATATTTGTGTCTCGTGACTGAGCCGTGTTTAACGTAGCGTGACCGCGCGTACACGCGGACCAGGCCAGTGCATTACTTAGAATTCCCTATCTCTTCCGTCGTGCGATCCACGGATAAAGCCGCTTTTCCGGCGACGTTTCCGAGCTCCCCCACTCCACCCCGCGGCGTCGCTTCTTCCCACCCCATGGGGTGTATACCCCGTCGCTGGGACGCACCGAGCTTTCGGGCGATGGTCGCGCGATTATCGGGCATCTCTACACGCGAGCATTTCGGATGACCGATCGACCACCCCTCGGAAACACCAGCCCGAGCCTGCATCCCTTTGTCCCCGGATTAGACGGCATTAACTCTCTTCCCATCGCGATATGTACAAGCCGCTCCCCTGGCTAAACGCTCTTGTCTGACGAGGGATCCGTAATTGCTGCGATTAAGTCTCGCGTCCTTCTGCACCGCGACGTTCCGTCCGCCGATCGTGACTCCCCGGCGCAGAACAGTCTCGGCCCTTGAGAAACCAGCGGCGCGCTATCTCGACAGGGAATGGTGGGCTTTCTAGAAAATGAAACAACGAGGGAAGAGGGGTAACGATAAGTCCAGAGTGAAATGTCACTGTCCACGGCTGAGGTCGAGACAACGCGATGAACTCGGCGAGAACGCTACAGCCACGAATCCAACTATCGCGGCAATAATACATTTTAGCTCGCGGGCCGCCTCACTCTCTCCCCTCTTTCGCCCTTCGTGCAGGAAATTGCGTTCCTCTTATTGCGGCTAGAAAAACTGCCGGCGATAGCGGTATCTCGGCGGTGATATCGGCGAAGGTGGAAGTCCCGACGTTAGTCATTACACGTGGAACGCTGACCGCCGCGTTTATGATCCTTATCTTCGGGGCTCGCGTAAAAAAAAAAAAACTTTATTCCCGTGCGCGGTATCCGAGACAGCTGTCACGCGACGCGTTACCCCTCTATTTGTTTGCTGAGTAATTTTTTACGACACGGGCACGTGAAATGGGAACTTACAAACCCGTGCTTCAACAGCGCGCTGTTGATTATTTCATGGCGCGCAGAAGGATAGAAACAGCGGCGCGGGGCTAGCCGCGTCTGACTAACCGCTGATCCATTTCACTTGCCTCGGTACGGCTCATCTAAATCTATTTTCGCGAGCAGCCACTGTGTCTCGGGCAACGAAAACGGCCCTTATCTTCCCGTTTAGCTCTGTCACTTAACTTGCGCCGACTAATTAAAGTGCCGGCCACGGGCGCACGCACCAAACTTCAGCGTCCCATAAATGTTTCACCGCCGCTACCTTGAACTTCCTGCGCCCGCCCGCGCTTCGCCCGATTCCGGCCGCTCTGTTTGCATTATTTAGTGGCCCCAGGAGCCCGTTACGCGAAGTTGAACGTGGCTCTCGATATTTTCACCGCGGAAGTCGCTACCAAGCCGTCGGAGCACCGGGGCTGATTAATGCAACATCAAACTTGGATACAATGGACTTAGAGTTAATTACACGGAGTAGGTACCTGTACGTTACGTGGGAAATACCGTGTCGCGGCGGCTCCGGCTAGCCTTCGCGTACTTACGATCCGAAAAACGGATCTCGCACGCGTGCGTTTTACGGGGGTGCTTTCGCTGCGCCTGAAAAAAATTAGCGTGCAAAACGGCGGAGTCGGTGAGATCTATAGGCGCCGTAGATCCTTTTTACGCTCGGGAAAGTCACGAGATCGGCAACGTTCCGCATAAATTCGTCGGTAGAAAGGAATCGCGGTGGCGTGTCGTGGGGCCGTTTTTCCCGTTTCGATTGGTATTCCCGCGGAGAAGGTGTTTGATTAAATGCTTCCCACCACGCGACGAGCCAACTGTTCGGGAATACGCTGATCACTGGGGGAAGCCGAAAATTACTCTTCCGAAGCCCCAGTGATTTTCGTTATCAGCTATCGGTTACCTCGGCGAGTAGTTCCTCTCGAATCCTATGAATTTCCCGTTATCGGTGCATATATCGCGGCTTATCCTGCGATGGAACTCATTCTAATTTGCAAACCCACGGTAAGCCGCCACCCCTCTTCTTTCGATCTATTTGCCGACGGCGCAATAACATCCCCGAGCGGGGCCATTTATTCTATCGCTTCACGCAGCTGCCTCATCTGTTTCGCAGACTTCAATCAGGACGGCCAAGCGGATAACATCAGCTTCATGATCAAGCGCATCAAGGTTCACGGCGAAGGCGCTCCGAACGACCCCAGCTACAGATTTACCGGCACTTATGGGGTCGAGGAATTCCTCGAACTGTTCTCCGGTAAGTGAGCCATGTCCCCCATCTACTCTCCTCCCAGTACCCCAGTGTCAGCCCTCCCTCCCAATGAGAATCGATCGGTGGCTACGCGTCATTCATCCTGATAAAAGTGCCATAAAAATCCCGACCTCCTGAAATATCCCCCGAGACCCCAATATGAATGCCTATTTCATCGTCTCGGAATCAGGGGCCGCACGAACTTCTCCATGGTCGTTCCTTCATTATCGTCGGTTTGACAGTAAAGCATTGTCCTCCCCCAGCTTTTGTCCCTTTCTCTTGACGTCCGCAGCGCCACAATTCAAATCTTCGACGTGCCCTGTCGTTTTTCTATACCACGACAGCCGAACGGAGTCTCATTAGTCGCCGATACACCTCCACGCCAGTCATCCGTTAATTAAAGCGCTCATTCGCGTCAGGCTTGCGCCCGGGCATTGCCGAGCAGCGGGATTCAATGAAACGCGCGGGGGATCAAACACTCCCGTCCGCGCGACTCCTCGGCGGTAATGAAACGCGTCGCGTTGTTCGTTTCACCGTCCACTGGCCGGACTCGTCGCGAGGCTTTATCACTTTAAAGTATACCCCGCGCGGACCTTCGCCGCCTAACATACCGCGGTCCTCGACTTTTAATAAGCACGCGGGAAAGTGAAACTCGGGGGATGAAAGCTGGGGCTGCAAGAAAGGGGCCCGCGTTTCTTTTGACTGGAACGCGCTGGAAGCTCCCGGTTAATCGTCCGCGAGCATCCTTTCCTCCCTGATTTCTCCCTCGCTCGGTCAACCATTCCCTGAAACGTCGAACGGCAGAAGGGCTCTTTCATGCCTTTGATATATCGTCGGGATTTATGTTCTCCGACCTCTCCGACTAGTACGCAGAGGGCACTATTTTTGTGCTTCCTTGAAGAATTTATTGAGGAAACGTCTCCCCGGCCGGTCCCTTCCTCCGAGGATTCTTTTAATTGGGAAAGTTCCTGAGTGGAAAGTAGAACAATCGCTTGACGCTTTGACGAGCTGTTCGCCGAGGAATTAACAATCAGTACTCAGGCTACAGACACGGTGTCGAGTGACGTTTGGCCCGAGAGACTTCAAGTCTACCTTTAAAGAAATACACCTGAAGGAATCTTTCCTCATCGCATTGCCGCGGTCAAAGAGTGCTGCATCTCCAACGCTGCGACAGCTACCTGGGTCAGAGTTATTGCGACGATGCTGTATCTAGTTGCATTCGACGTTCGTTCAGGCCGAACTGCTTCACGGTTTTGTTTAAATCTGACAACAGAGCAGACGCGTCTTCCTAGAGCAGGATTCACGGGCGAGCTCACCGCCATTCACCACGCCTCCGAGCTTCGGGGATAATTTTGTGTTGGTAGACAGCGTGAAATAATTTGTAGGCTCTCTAATCTCGTAAATTGGTCGATAAATGTTATCGTATACGCAAGACTTAACAGTGCATTTTGTTGCACGATAAAATTGAGCTTCGATTCGATCGATACTCAATCGCGCCTACGTATTTATGAACATTATAATTATGTTCCTCTGATGTGCCACGGTATCGATCGTATTAAAACGCTAGTGTGCGTTTGGGTTTGCATTGTCTGCGGTAATTACGCAATTTTGGCCGAAATGTTTGCACTTAGCGTGATAATTAATAAGCAGGATTGTGTGGTTATGTTCTCGGCGTGATTACTCTCACGAAATATACTTTCCTCCTTGTAAAACACGTAGAAAGTATTTTAATCGGTCAAGTAGGTTAACCAGGTTGACCAGGGTAAAAATGTATTAAATAATATTAAGCAAATATATTTTTAGACAATTCAAAATACTTGGCGCTGCGAAACCGAAAAAATGTTAATTGTCTTGGTTAATAAATAAAATAAAACAAGACAAGGCACCACTGGGACAAGGAAGAAAGAAAAAGATTTTAATGTAATTTATACATATTTATTCAGTTTAGCAACAGCAATTCGGAGAGTAGCGCCAAGTATTTTGAATTCTATAAAAATATATCTGCTTAATATTATTTAATACCCTGGTTATTTAACCTGGTTACCCTGGTTATCCTGGTTGTATATCACTACTTTTGTAAAGTTAAATATAGCACATTTATAAATTTATATCAATTTACGGCAATGTTTTTAAATGGAATTGTTTTTTATGAGATTATACACTTGGCGCTCGTTTTTGTACCTGTTTTTAAAAAAAGGTAATTTTGTGGGGATTGAAATTACACAGTGCCATTTATACATTTCTAATGAAATATCAATCTATTTCAATCCGAATATTTCCGCTTAAAATCATTTGATTAACGGGAAATCACGTGTTACGTGTCAGATTAGCCTGAATCCTAATTCCCTTCTTGGCCCAATGACGGATCTATTCTACTGAATTAATCAGGCCATTGATCTGCTTCGCGTGTCAGTCTAGGAATAGACCTATTCTACTCGGCTGGCTATATATGTGCGTCATTTATACATGCCTGATCGTAGATCGACCTATTCTACTTGGCCGAACAGAAGATCCCTTCTATTTGTCCAGCTAGTGATACAGTTGTACTACTTGGCTCGATCAGTCGTCGCGTCATTTTGTACGCCTGACTAATGATTGAGGTGTTCCATTCTATTTAGCAGCCCCGAGGCTATTCGTTTCCGCCGGTCTATCTAGAAATACATAGGACTACCTCGAAATACTTAGAATTACGCAGAAATACCAGGGGTGGTTACTCGACCTTATTCCATTAAGAATTTCTTTACGTTCCACCGCGACACGAAAATATTTCCACTACTTTATCCCGCTCTTTTAAAAGCTTGTCGGGTAATCAACTTTTCCGCGGGCGACTCTTCACTCGACGGGAAACTGGATCGACGGAGATAAGTACAACAGCTCGTTACGAGAGATATCGAATATCGGAATGCGAAGCTCGATAATTCCCGGCAAAGCCTCGGGGCCATTTCATTGGCACCGATCTAGCAGTATCACAGCCCGCCTCGGAAATTCCTCGTTTCCCCTGTACGAGGCCGAAATTAAAAAAAAGAGAGAGAGAGAGACCTTTTTGCCGATGAAGAAGATAATAAAACCTGCGGTAAGAGAACGCGGAAATCTGGAGCTATCGATTTAAAACTCTGATACACTTCGGTCGCGTTCATTAATCCGCCGTCCAAGTGTATTCGAAAACCTGTGTATTACCGATCACCCGATTCGAATTTAATCCAGCACAGATCGCACGCGAAGAATGGGCTCCGTCTTCGCCCAGGATCAATAGAAATCGAGACAGTCGTGCGTGGTCGTGGATCTCGGTGTGCTGTAGCCGATGCATTTCGCGCTTCACTTTGTTTCGCGTGCCACGAACCGTGGATACAGCACCGTCGGACCATGACACATTTGCCACGGGCATCCGGTAACCAAATATGCCTCCCGAGACGCGCACAAACGCAAACGCGTATGCATGCACGCCGCGTTCCATTCGCTTCCGTCCGCAAAAAGGCTGGCGAGCCGCACACTCAGATTGCAAAAACACGGCTAGCGTCGCGCAAAGAAGGCGAGCGTATTCCCGGTGGACCGTTATGCTTTTACCTTACGAGCAGGGCGTGCGGCACATCCGGTATCGATCCCGCGGACGTTACGGCGTCTTCGGAGGGAACAATGAGCGGGGGCCGTGGCCGATGTAGCTTGAAATCGCCGCGACAATTATCCGTTTAACTTCCGTTCTTACCCACGTTTCCCGGATCCTCATAAAATTCCCACCCTTACCAGCGGCTTGCCCAGGGGCCCGGTTCTTGGCGGTCGGCGGAATTCAATCGGGAGCGACGCGTTTCCCCGCAATTGCAAGCCGGCGCGGGGCGGAGGCAAATAGCCGTCCTTCGCAGCCGTTTAATTAATTTCGTTTTTAATTTCCCCCATTGTAGTTCGCAGTATTTTATCCGGCTGTTGGTGCACGTCACCCAGGCGGCGCGGGGGCTGAATTCCCAGCCGACGCGACCGAACATCGCCCTAGATGTTATCCGGCAAAAATAATAAATCAGCCGTCCGAAATGTCCAGTAATTTAATTTCTGAAAACTTTTCTACCGCGTGGCAACTTTGCCCCGCTGGGGATCGGTGTCCGGCCCGGAGTATATGAAACGAAATGAATAAAAAAGTCTGTCCGTCCCAGCGCCATTTCCACCTCTTTTGTTCTCTCGTTTTGACCTGACAAATTTTTTGCCACGTTTTTTCGAAAAAACGGGGCAGAACGATGAACGTGAGCATCGTGCATGAATTTCGAAGAATATGGGGGTGTTTACGCGGAGGGTATTAATTTTGAGCTCCTACGATGTTTAACAATTGCTAATCAAAATCGCAAATCAAGTTGCATATACCTAGTTTTTGGCGGATGCTTGACTTACTATTGCCTCGTACTACTTGCCAGAGTAACCGAGCCCCAAACAGGCCTGTCCTTAAATTACATAAGGTTAATTTTGGCGATTTCTTACCCCCTCTCTCCCCCAGTATAAGATTTCGTAAGATTTGATATTGCAACCCCTTCCTCTCCCCCCTTAAGAAAACGTAAAAAATTCTTAAGGAACACGCCTCCAAGTTTCAAGACCTTTTTAACCTCAATGCCTAAACACCAATTTGTTGCAGAGGAAGACTACGACGCGTTCTGCCTGTCGTACATGTTCACGTACCGCGATTTTGAGAAGGGCACTTTGGGACTGGCGTGGACGGGAGATTTGAAAAACGCTGGCGGTGTTTGCGAGAAAAATGGGGTAAGTGTTAAGCCCGCCCCATTGAAGTAGCATTGTTTCCTAGCAAATGCATAATGCTTCAACGGTAATATTTCCGTTGAGTTGTAGTTGGTCATGCTGACACGACTGTTTTAATTACGAGCGAGTGCAATTGCGCTGGAAGGAACGAATTACCTTGATCTGTACAAATGATAGCTCGGAAAGTAACGGAATTTCGTCTTGCAGCACTACAGGGGTAGCCTGAAATCGCTGAACACCGGTATAATCACCCTGCTCAACTACGGCAAGCACGTACCACCGACGGTTTCTCACGTCACCCTTGCACACGAGATCGGTCACAACTTCGGATCCCCTGTAAGTTCACGAGTGCATCAGGCTTGCATGTTGCCGACGAGTACACCCAATTCGCTTGAAAAGTTTTCCTGGGGTGGTTTGCTAACACCGAGGCCGAGGCTGGTTGCATTTCATACTACATCTGTCTCGATTCTTTTGCCTTGCCCCCTGCGCTCAATCGCAAAATTGGCAAGCTCGATGCTGGAAGAGCAGAACTCGGGTGCGCCGAGGGTTCTAGCATCGCCAAAGTTTCTTCAACGACCTAGCGCTCGCAACGAAGTGTTAAAAGTCTCGCTTTATGATTTATGAACTCGCCGTTATTCGGACCGTTTCTGCGAAAGAGGAATTCGACTGTTTAATTTACAGGACGACGGTTCCTTCTCCGCTGCAACAATGTAAAGGCTAAAAGCTTCCTGGCATCAAAGTTAATTGCTCCTTCTTTGCTGAGGAGCGACGGGCCTTCGCTGCAACGTCGCCAGCAAATGATCCCGCGGCCGACTAACATTTTCTCTTTCTGTTAACGCGACAGCACGACCCGGACGAGTGTTCGCCCGGAGGGGAGGACGGAAATTTCATAATGTTCGCCAGGGCCACCAGCGGGGACAAACGGAACAACAATCGCTTCAGTCCGTGCAGCCTGGTCTCCATAAATCCCGTTCTAAATGCCAAGGCCCGCTCGACCAAAGGTTGCTTCGCCGGTGAGTGGGATAGCTTTTGGAATTTTAATTAGTTCGAAACAGGGTCGCCATCTGCGTTGCATCAAGTCATCAACGCTGATCGCGGAGCCTCGATCGCACCTTCCCGCGACGCCTGAAAATAAATTATTTATAGAATCACGCCCCAGCCGCTTCAAAGATATTGCTAACTACTCATTAGCCACGAGAAATTCGTTATTTCTCATATCGGCCCGGATATAACCGTAGTTTTTTAATCCACCTTTGCAACGTTAATAAATTCCCACCGCGGAAAGGGGAAAAAAGAGGGGACAGTGGAGGTTTGGAATATCGATTGACCCGAGGCTTTAACTGCAACTCAATTGCAATTCTAATAGCAGGTGTACATGGTCCGCTCGAAACTCGTTTCGTACAATGAGGATCGAATACACAAACGTACGAGCAAACGAGCTACCAATCGCGCAAACAGGGTACAGCTACGACTCGTTAATTGCTAATGACACCAAGATCCCTCTGAACGAGATGAAGCACCCGCAAAAACACAAAGTGAAATTATAATACATATACATCTTTACGTGCACAGTAGTACAGATCAATTCTTATCGCGGTTGAAGTATTTGTTGCGGAGGAAATTGCAACAATCCGTGTTCGAGTTGCAGCTGATTTAAGATCAGAGCTACTCGAGCATCGTGGCTGGGAAATTGATTCCATTACGTAGCCACGGCCGACTTGTTGAGCTTCATTAATCCGGGATTTCATTAAGCTCGCGGCAAATCAGGTTAACATTCGTTCCATCTACTTTGCTTCTTTCCTCGCTCCCTCGTAACCATACAGTCTAACGTTATACTGTATTTCTAAAAAGTCTTCGCCAAATTCGAGATAAAAACGATTTCCCTCGGAACAGTTAAACGACTCGCAAAGCGACTTGCAGGCGATTGAAACGTATAAGCAAGCTAAAGCGTAGCCTGCAGAGATACATTTATCGAATTGAAACGGTGAATGTTCGATTCCTCAGAGCCCCAAACTGCGATTTGCGGGAACGGGGTGGTGGAAGATGGCGAAGAGTGTGATTGCGGATGGGAGGAGGACTGCAACGACCCTTGTTGCCACCCTCAACGACTCCATCATGCCCCTCATGAGACACCGTGTCGCCTCGCCGATGGCGCAGTGTGCAGCCCCAGTCAGGTAAGTGATCCTTTCCATTCATTTACAGACTGATCCGGAACAACCCGTTACTTCAGTTGCACTGTGGTTGAATCCGGCCACGCAATTCGAAAAGTTCATCAATCGTGCCGGCGAAGAATCGGGCGACGCCATCGGTGCGCTGCATCTTTCGTTCCGAGGAAATAAGAACCATTCAGAGCCCTCGAAGGGAAATGTATCGACAGCAATTGCTGGCGTGTCCCTTTAGTACAGAGTCTCATTTTCATTCCTACGAAAGCTATAAAAGCCACGGCTCGTGCTGAATGTGCTATGAATTCATATTGAATATCTTGAAACGGTAATGTCCTAGGAAACGGAATGCGGATGTTCGATATCGATTCCCCCCGGGGATATGGAAAACATTATTATTTCCACGTCACGTCAGCCGTGAAATCAGATCAATCTGCCTGTTCCTCCTTCGTCAGTAATATTTAACAAGATAATTTAAATATCCGACAATAGCTCTGTTAAATTTCGAGTTCGAATGCCTGATTCCATTACTGCTACACATTCACGAGATAAAGTTAATATTCATAAGAGGACCGAGTTCATTCTGTCTTCTATTCAAAATAACACTGCCACTCCAAGAAATATTCAGGCATCGGTGCTGAAAAACTTTCGTATTTTCACGTCTTAATTATCCCATATCAGGATCTACATGTTCGCGGTTATTCTAATTAATGAGAGTAGCACTTAAAGTACATGGCAACCCTAGTTTACCCCTTAATTATCCCCAAACGAGATACTACAGTAAAAAGAAAGGAAGAAGGAAGCGAAACCTAGAGCTTGGGAATTCTCACCCTCGGCTCAAACGGGAAGCCTCGTTTCCACAAACCTTCCAGCAATAAGAAGAATCTAACCTCGAATTCCCTCCCGCCCCTTAATTATAACCAGCCAAAGGCAGCATTTTTCTCCCCACCGACTCGAATCATTCGCTTGCCTGCCCGGGCCAGCCTTTCATACATCATCTCGAAACGAAATCTGAGCCGAACGCGTCCGCATCCGTCTGCAACCCCCTTACGTGTAACGTCGCCAATTAATAACGCAGCGGGGCAGAGTGGCGGGGCCGAGAGGCGCGGGGCATTGATGTTTATTAATGATAGAGTAAAGCCGTAATTAAACGGGAAACGCGCAGTTACATGCACGTGCATCGAGCCCCTCCATCACTCCCCCCCTGGTTAATTCAACCGATGCAGCTCGTTTGTTCCCTGATCGCTGGAACTTCGATACTCTCCGATGGCGCGCGTTGGATAATTAAGCGACCCACCGTTAATGAGTAGACGCACCCTCCGCGCGAAATCGAGACGGCTCTGTAATTTATGCGACAGAGGACTGCGACGTTTCGCCGAGGGTTAAAAATCAAGACCGAGGGTGAACGAAGGGAGCACAGCGAGGATCCTCGGGATCCTGTGAAACAATAGCAATAAGACCGTGATATCCTAGTACGTAGAGCTTCAATTCCTGCAACGGAACGCCCTTGAATATACCACGTTCTCCGCAAACGCTTCGGAAACGACCACTTTTCCGTTGCTCTCCTGGCGGATCGTATTACGGGCCGCAATTCTGCTACACGTGCGATTCTTCTCGCCCGAAGAAACTTCTTGGTCACGGGCGACCATGGAAGATGCTCCGAGTCTAGAATTAGTTTGCAGGCATGCCGGGAGTGCGGGTCTAATTCCCGGATACGCGGTGTTATCACCGACGAGGTGGCAAACACGCCGGAATGGTATGAGTTTAATTTTCAATGTTAGCCTGCTCTATCGTCGCGGTGCGTTCCCCGCCATGTATCCCCGGAAAATGGGACTAATTAATCAAAGCGAAATCGAGGCGGCCGGCGAAGGCTCCGCCAGGTCGCGGATAGGCAACCCTGGCGCGGCAAAAACGATTAATCTCGTTATATCGCGGCTGGGATACGAGGTGAACGGTTTCGATCGCTCCTTCGAGGTTCGTCAGGGCCAGACTCTTTTTACTCCGCTGGCTGTGCAGTCAGCGTTTCGCGCCGCTAAAGCCTCAAATCCTTTCACATACGTTGCCAGCTAACTCTGCACGTGTAAAATTGGCTTGCTCCGGGCGGAAACGTGGTTAAGCGAGTTTTTCAATCGCGCGAAAAAATTACAGCGGTATTGTTCCGCGCGCGTCGTTACATTTTCCGCGCTCCCGGGGCCCTTGTGCGCGGCGCTCCTAATTATAGGCGTGGGAGCTGAATGGACCGTAATTACTCAGCCGTCGGTGTTACGGGATTTCGGCATTATTCTCGGCGAATCGAGTTTGAAATTGTCTATTCTGGCACTCTGCGATCTTTTAGCCGGCAAGTACCTCGCTGTTAATGAATTATGCAGCTGGCTCCGAGTTGCAGGGCATCCCCCACTTCAACTCCCATCATTCCTAATTACCACAGAGCATCCCCTAAAATCCTCCGATTTATCAAACCTCCGCGTCACTCCGACCTGTCTCCCAATCGCCGAAAACTTCTACCAAAGCCCTCCCCTTCGACTTCTCGATGCCCCTAAGCACCCTGCAACGCATCAACGCACCCCTCTGCGAAGACAAGCAGTTTTCTTATCGGCACGCTGCGGTAAACGACAGGCGATAGTCCCCGCCAGTTGCTTTCGCGCCCGATAAAAGAAAGCCGGGAGAAGAAACGGCGAGCGGTGACTGGAACGATCACGACCAAGGCCGATAGAGGTGGAAGTGCTAACGGAAAAAAGGGCCGCGAGTTGGAGCGCGGCTGGCGGAAGTCGATGCATTAGGTGCATCGCGGGAGAAAAATGCCGGATGCAAAACACGTACAGATCCGTGGAGGGCGTAGCCGGGGCGAGGGTGCAAGGGGCGACGTAGACGAATGAGCGACCTCTTTGGAAGCGGTGTTTACTTGGTTCCCTGGGCGTCTCCGAGCGGTTGAAAGAAACGGCGAGGGCAATAAACAAGTAGCGTGGGGGAAGGAAAAGGGAATCGAGAGGAAGCTGTGGACATTTAGCGAACGGAAGAGGAACGGGAGCCGGGGAAAAAAGTCGAGAGAGATAACGAAAGGGAGGTGTGGGTCGAGCCGCTGATGAGAGAAAGAGTGGGACACCGTGGGGGTGAGAAAAAGGGCGGAAGGTGAGCAGCTTGAGGGGAAGTCGAAAGAAAACGGGAGGGGGAGGGGAACGGAACAAGAAGAAAGATAAATAGTTGCGGCCATGGAGAACAACGGGATGCTTGGGGGAAGGATGTTTGTGGAAACGCGGGCAAACTCGCGACAGGATGGATGCGCGTTACTTTGAGCAGCGGGTCAAATAGGGCGGCAAACTCGGCCTCCAACTTTCCCTGATAATAATACCCGTTGCGACAATTAAGGTGGCCGATAACTTCTCAAACGACTTGGCGCGGCTTGACAAATTTCTTATGGAACTGTAATGCAATTACACACAACCTACCACCCTCTACACACTCGCCAAACTTGCGGCGGTCGGCTTTCCCTTTTAGCGAAACGGCCTTATCGCCGAACAATGTTCCGCCCCTTCAATTACCCACTTTTAAGCTGGCTAATAAGTTCCCGGACAATTTTGTACTTCGATGCTTTCCACAAAACTTCGCAAACTTCTAGTGAAACTTTAATAATCTCACGCGTGGACTGGAGTCCCTTCTTCTATCTTAAAACAACACCCCCGGTTCTCACTATACCTACTAGAATATTATTCTACTATATTCCTGTCGGCTGACCAGTGACTGGTCACTCCACTTAAACCCCCACTGACGTCTGAAAAAACTTGACTAATTCTTGGAAAAGTTTCACGTAATTGCAAACAACCCCTGCCACGTTTGCTGACCTGGCGTTTCCCTCACCCTTGCGGTCAAAGGAACAGAATTATCGCTGAAGAATGCTTGTGGATTCCAATTAGGCACTCGCAAGCTAATCAATAAGCCCTCGGGCGACCGCAGACCCCAATAATTTTCAGCACGCTTGACAAATTCCATATGCCCCGAGCTCAAAGGCCTTTTTATCGCCGAAGGATATTTCATCATCCCCGTTTTCACGCATTCAGAATTTCGAAACCGGCGCGTTGCCCTGCAAGCAACAACCTTCGGGCGGTTTCGCGAGATAACAGGAAGGGGGTGGCGGCCCAGAGCGACGAAAGGGGAGGGTGGCAAAGGTGGATGTTCACCGATATCCTCCAGGGTGTCGCGTTCTTCCTCGTGACAGCATTAAGGATAAGGGATTGCGATCCCGGGAGGAGTTCTGGAGGGAAATGAAGCACGTATAGGTGTCACGATTGAAACGCCGCTATAAGCTCGGCCGTGTACGTGGCTCGCGTGTGTGCGCGTAGTTCTGTGCTTTGAAAATAGAGCGCAAGGGATTCGTTTTATCGGAGCAAGTCGCATTACCCTTCCAGCTCAAGGATCGTATGCCTGAAGGAGGCTAGGATCCTTGCTCGCGTATTTTTTTAAAACGCCTATCATTCGATATACTTCTTTGACGACGACTCAAAACTCATTCCCGCGCTCCCCTTTTTCCGAGCTCCCCGACTCGCGGGGATTCGCTTTGACGGATAAATTTTTGCGCCGATTGATTTAACGGCTTTCGAATTCGTTGATTACAAGGAAGCTCATGCGTGAAAACACACGGTTGAATAAGCTTCCACGAAATAATCCAGCTTTATAATACGAAGGACGAAAATTTCCATCGGCGGCCCGTCAATACTTACTCTCGCCCCGTCGACTATCAATTTAATTGCGAAATCAATATCACTTGCTCGAAAAGGGAGCTGCAGATATTAGGCCATCACTTCAGCAACGGAAACGCTTGAATAATTTACAAAATATACCTAAAAGTGTCGCAGTAAATATGATCGCAGACGAAGTTCTTCTTCTCTCGCGTCACAAAACAATGCCCGTGAAGGGCGAACATCCCGCGAGGACCAGAATGCTGCAATCTTCGTCATCCCGCAGGGATATTCCAGCAGGAATGATTGGAATAATTCCTCGGTTCGTTAGCCGTGGCATTTCGCTACATCCGCGGCGTCAATTACTCGGAGGAGTGCGGACTTCCGTGATTTCCTGCCATTGTCGCGCGCTCCTTCGCCTCCTTCGAGAGCAAGGCATTCTTCCTATTGGAGTATTGAAATTCGATAAATTGATTCGTTTCAGACCGTGTTATTACGTTCTGGGGCGCTAGGCGGCCAGGATTCAGTGCCGCCATAAGGTTCGGCTCCGCCTGGAAATCTGATCGGTTTCCGTTATTACGCGCGAACCTCTGTCGTTTGGTGCGCGTTGCGTCGAGTAGCTTCTGACTCCCCGTGTGTCTCGCGGAATTCATCGAAGCTTGATACGTCCGAGCGAGCGAAAATCGTCCCAGCGGAGTTGCCGTCTGGAAGGCTCCATCGACGAAAGGATTTACGTGACGTTTTAATCTACAAGCTTCCGAGCACAGCTCCGCAAGATGCAGCCCAATGACTGCTATTAGGTAGGCGCGCCTGGGAAACTTTCCCTGAATTACGACATCGCAGATAAGACTTATCGCCGCAAATTAACAGGCTGAACGATTAGGTAGACGGGGCCTCGGGATGAAGGGGTTGATGAAGCGATCGACCGTGCAGATTTCTGGCGGCAAACCGAGCTCCGAGGCAGGCTTCTGGTCTCCTCGAAATTGCAACCTTGCGGGGCTGCATTCGGCGATACGTCTTATCACCCGCGATTAAGAATACGCGGGGCATACGTGAGCATAAGTGAGTCTAAATAAAGGGCGAGTGACTTGACGTGTCAGGCATTAAGGCGGCCCTAAATCTTCTTGGAATTGCAGCCTCGGAGCGCCCTGCAGATAAGCCTTATCGCTCATTGATTGAAAACGTTGATCACTCCCTTAGAATGAAGGACGCTTCCTCGTTGGCTCGGATAAATGGGCACGCTTCACGTGCTCGTCTTTCTCAATTCGAGAAGCCTGAGTCATTGGACCTCTTCTCGCCAGCGTTCCGCTTGCTCGATGGAAAAAATACCGTCGCTCTGAAATCTCCAAGTGCGCATACACCCTCGTTTTTTCAATCGCGCCGCGATAAATTGCGTCGCGGGGGGTGGCGAGGAGGCGAGCGCGCGTCCGGGGCCGGATTTCCCGCTCGCTGGTAATATTCTCATAGACCGAATGCACTTTTCCATCGGGTTATTTATTCTCTGATATATGCACAGACCGGCCGAGAATACATCCACTTGCATCAGCATCGAATTCCTTCCGTTGCTCGCCGTGCCAATTCGTTGAACCAGAAAACGCATCAGACCGGAGGAACCTTATTTTCCAAGCATCGTCTGTCGGTCCCATGGGTATCCTTCGATCAGATATTCAAACCGTGGATCGTTCTTATCTGCACGTTAAGCGAAAATCATTCGATTCGCTTAAACGCCCACCTGGCCCCGTCTCCCACAGGAGCTCCCTTTCGTCGATTTAATTAAACCGAAAATTGACGCCTCCCGTCCAGCCTGACAGTGGCTCGAAACAAGGCGCTAAGCTTCCGACGAATCGATGGCTCCATTACGTAAAATTGATTCCACGAGGGATTTCCTTGATTAGAGGAGTTTGATGAGTTTTGAATCTTGACTCACGAATCTATCATCTTCCGGATTCCGAACAATAATCTTCGTGGCCAAAGATCGGTCCGAATGGTGGTTCAAAATGCTCCCTTCCTCTGAGCTGCTCAGCTTATGCGTTAATTTCTACCCCATCGGAACAAGGAAGGGGGAAAATGCAGTTCCAAAGCTAACCCAGAAAAGAATTCGAGGGAAATATTACTCAGGGGGGAGAATAGTCAGGGAGGTTGACTTGTGCAAAAGAAAGTAAAAGAAAATAGAAGGAAGCTTATCAGAGTCCCGGTACTAAATTCTCGCGTCTCCCACAACAATGTGTTGCCCCATTGTTCCCTCCCCTAAAATCGGCTGAAAAATCGAGATATTGTTCCCAGTCCGGGACAATACGTTCGACTGCAGCGCGGTACGCGTTCCAGCTAGCGCATTATCATCGACACGTGGCGAAATAAATTAGCGCGCGACAAAGCGCCACCGATAACCGGAGTCGCTGAATTGCTGGCCAGTTAAAAAACAACGGCGCGCCGTACGTTGCGCCAAAAGAGAGCCGTGAATCATGAATTTCCGATGAGATAAAGCCACGAGGATCGGCAATTATAAAATCGGAATCAGCAGCTGGGAAATCGCTCGCCCGGCCGCGTAATACAATAGTTATCGCCTCCCTTTCAGTGGCTGGCCCCAGCACGCTCGCTTTAAATGGCCGGTGGCCATTATTCCCCGCGGCTTTTCAAAATCAAACTGTCATTAAAGATGAAAGGGCCGGCGTCCGTGGTCGTTGGCCAACGATAGCCTGGGCATTTCGAACGGGGCATACTTTGCGTAACGTTGTTTAACCTGTCCTGTTCCAGGGGCCCTGCTGCACATCCGGCTGCACTCTGCGCAGCGGCGATAAGTGCAGGGACGACAACGGATGCAGGGACGCGAGCTTTTGCGACGGCCGCGGTCCCCAGTGCCCGCCATCCATCAACAAACCTAACAAGACCATATGCAACGAGGAGTTCGTCTGCTACATGGGGGTGAGTATACACGTCTCTCTGCCCCCTCCCTCTCCTCCCTTCATTCCCTCTATTCCCGGCGAACTTCCATCCCGTCTCTTCTCGGCCACCTTTTCACGCGAGGCCACTGATGAACGAGCACAAGTTTACCAAAGTGGTCAATCTATTTGCCTGTCAGATTCTGTAGACACCGAGGAAACTTACGGCGTGCAGATCTTTATGATCGTTCATGGCCTTGCCGCTCGGAGCCCGGTAGATAAAAGAGGGATGTTGCGCGAGATGGAATACGTAGATTAAGGTCATATGGAAATTAGAAGCTTGACGATGCCCGTGTTTCTTTGGCCGTCCACTCAACGAGCTCCTCATTTCTGACCACTAAAGAGACAAAATATCCATTTTAATGAGACCGCTCCAATTAGCTTAGGATGAATGTAACTGGCTACCTCAGCCAGCTAGCAGACAGCTCTCAGCGATGACTAAGAGTCGCCCAGAAATTCTAGTTGGCGAGTTCCACGACGAAACTCGGGTTCGAATTTCCATTAGCCGTCGATTCTGCCGCGCAAGAAAATCCGTGGAGTTTCAGAGCCGAAACGAGGAAAGCTCTGCCTGGAGAGCTTACGATAGGTTCGAAAGAAAATCCTCCGGGGAGCGATTTCGAAAGGTACGCGTGGCATTTTCCTACGCGTTTCTCTTCTTCTTCTTCTTTCTCCTCGCCTCGAGTCTCAAGAGTTAGATTTAAAGCCCCGACAACGGTAGAAACGCACAGGAAGGAACACCCCTCGCCCCGCGCAAGCATATTCATCTGTCAAGAAATCTTGAGACCCTGGATCGGGTCGGTGGCTGTGCCGCGGAGAAAATACAGGGGATTGAAGCGAGTTTTCGGTGACGCAGACGGGAGTAAGCGCGACGGCAATCTTCAAGGAACAGTTTAATAGCTCTCGGCGCGAAAGTCACGCAAACTTCCTTCTTTTCCAAATGATCGCGGCCCGACGTCCGATTCGACTGCGCGGCGACGCTCTAAGAACATGGCGTCGCCGCTTCATTGTCGGCCGACGGCGCGGAAACGCCGGAGCAAATTGCAAACGGCAGCTGACTCCCCCGCCTCGGCCGCACGTTATTGTACTTGCAGATTAGAATGCCAGTAGTATTTCGGGAGTATCGATTCCTGGCCGGTGGTGCACACCGTCGAAACTGATGCACGTGTGCGGCCCGAACGCGTTTTCCGCTTGGCCGACTATAATCGAATGTTTCTACTTGCAGCTGGCGAGTGCAAGAAACAATCCGGCTCCGGGGCCCACTTCCAGCTTCGACGAAAGACAGCTTGCATTATAATTGTATTCCGTTGCTTGGGAAATAGTTCACGAGGCGATTTAGGTACATGTTTAGGCGACGAAAAATGTTGAAAATGTATTTCTATTTCCACGCAAAGTATCTGCTTCGAAACGGTGGTCATAATTCCCATAAATAACGTCCGCGGCGGCAGGTCTGTGCCAAACATAGAACGCGAGCCCTGTTTCAGGGGGGCAAACAGGAGCAAGGCAGCGCGCGATTCGTAAGAGACTAGCGTTCAAGTCTTCGGGCTTATCTATCTTCGGCGGTCCACGGAAATTACCTCGTATTTAGAGGTTCATGCGCGTAGGCTTACACTTTATCGTGCTCTTGCATTGCTTCCAGGAATGCACCGGCAGCATTTGCCTGGCTTACGGCTTGGAATCCTGTCAGTGCATCGCCGGGCCCGAGGATCCTCCGACCAAGAGCTGCGAGCTGTGCTGTAAATTGCCAGGAGAGGATCAACCGTGCCTGTGAGAGACGATCATTGTGCACGCGGTTTCCGCGCGAATGTCTGCGTCAGTCATTCCCCTCTGGAATAGTTCGCGAGAAGCAGCAATTTCCCTCTGCGAAGAAATTAAACTCTCAGCGATGACTCACAAGCACGTTTCATCAAACAACTTCGCGAGTCAATCCAGTTCCTCAGTTTCTAGGTCCCCTTACGTGGACATTCGCGAGGATTCCACTCTTTATTTCACTCTACCTAGTAGTACCAGGGACTTTTTTGGTCCGCTGATAACGTAGATGGATGCTACCCGCTGCTTTGCCGAGCGAAAGTTCGAAAGAGCGTAGGCAAACGATGCTCAGAGGCGGATAGTTGGCTCTCGACTTTAGACAGGTCGGATAGGCAAGACGTCATTTGAGACGCATCTCTTTTGTAGATCATCCTTCGCGTGGAATTCAGCGCCCTACGATATTCCAGACATGCTGTCGAAGCCAGGCACCCCGTGCAACGATTACAATGGCTATTGCGACGTCTTCCAAAGATGCCGAGAGGTAAAACTTCCATCCAAGCTCTCGCAAACTTACGTTCCGTTTTCCTGAAAGTGCCGCGACAGCTCGACGGGGCGTGAAACACTTGACACTTGACGAACAACTGTAACTTTAGGTGGATCCCAGCGGGCCGTTGGCTACTTTGAGGAGGCTGCTTCTATCGGACGCCAGTCTGGCAACTTTTCAACGCTGGCTGACTGATCGGTGCTGGTACATCATCGTGACGATTGTGACCATCCTCCTGCTAATCGCGGTGAGTACGAATACGAATTCCTGCTCGGAATCAGTTTCGAAAGCGCTCGCTTTTTCGGGGGATATTTGCAAAGCAGCCCTTTCAATTTGACAGCCTCCGAATGGAAGCATGCGCGCTTCTAACAAAAAACAGACGAGCCACTCTCGTGATCCATTTCTGACAGGTTAAAAGTACCCCTCGCCGGGCCGCTGCACCTGCGTTCTCTCGTTGCAAAATACTGTTGACGTATCGGATGTCCCACGTTAATCCAATTGCGTGTCTTGTCAATTAAAAACTCGCGCGAGCGTATAAAAGGCATGGCTAGAATAGTTACACGCGTTTACGGGGGAAAAGCGTTGCGAACACGGCGACAGGGAAATACGATTCAATTACTGGTCGTTGTGTTTCGCCCCGTAAAAACTTTGGTATTTAATGTAACTCAGCGATAAATAAATCAGTTAGCTTAACGCGCAAATATACTCGAGTTTTCCGCATCGTTTTCAGTACAGTAAATTTTCAACTGTCTAAAGTACACAAAGTTCCTAGTAACAACTAACAGCCTGTATCGATTACCGAATGTTTTGGTGTTGCGATCGAGTAAAACATGAAAAAAAGGGGAATTCTGCGGCAATTGCTACTGAAATGCAAAACTTTTGGCAATTAAGAGCAGGAAGGTGTCGCTGAAAATATACTGTAAATTCGATTGCACGCAACTTGGCCGACTTCCGGTAGGCGACGCCGCCAAAGCGGCCCGGAAATTTCTGCGGAGATAGGATTAAAGTGGCGACAGTAACGAGACCCTGCCACGAATTATATTAGAAGCCGTGCCTCGCGAGAGCTTCTTGAATGCGATCCAAATCCGAGCGCAAAGTATTTCCAAAATGTGGCCCTAGAATGCGACACTGACGTGGCAACGTCGTAGCACGTTTAATCAAAGTTCCTCGGCAGAGGATCGCCCTGAAGGACTCGAGACACTTTTCTAATGCTCCAATTTCCGTGTGCCGCAGGTGATAGCGGCGCGATTCCTCAGGCGCAACAGTCGCGTGAGGATTCTGTTCACGAGGGAGGATCAGCCGAAGGCAACTCCCCCAGCCAACACGGGCGAGGAGGCGGCCAAGGGATGCTCATCCGTGCGGAAGATACAATCTATGGACATATCGCGCCTCAAAAGGAGGATCGTCGAGGCAATGAAGAGCATCGCGTCCCCTCGACGGAAGAAGGAGGGCTCGACGCACGAAAGCGCCTTCCTCATTGGAATTTCACGACTGTTTGGCAGAGGCTCGAGTCGCCCCAGCTGCGAGGGGCCGTCCGCGAACGAGGTCGAGCAACTGTACAAAAGTACCAGCGAGGGAACGATGGACAACAGTAACGAGGGGAACGTCAAAGCTCAGCTCGTCTCAGAACCGAAGCTCCGCGTGAGCTCCAGGAAAGGAAGCGCCTGGAGATGGATCACGGCGAAGCTGTTGAGGAACCGATGCGCGAGCTTCTCCTCGAGGAGAAGATCGTGTAACGCGGAATCCTCGCGCGGACAGGCCTGGAGGAAGACTGTCAAGGTCGAGACACTACGCAACACATCGAAAACGATGGTGAACCCGTGCAGGAAAGCGGACAGCTACCAAACTGAACCTCTGGTGGTGCCAGACACACCAGAGACACCTGGCGATACGTCAGAAACGAGAATTCAGACGTGTGATCTGACGGTGCTGTTGGGCGACAGTTAGTTCTGAAGGAACAAAAAGGAATTCTCGACTATTCTGTGGAAAATTATTTGTTTTGTTGTGTTGTATCGTTGGATACTGGTCTGGTAGGCTACGAGTCGATTTGCTTTTGGATCTCAAGTGACTGAATTGTTTTGTTAAGTGAACTTAAATTCGGATTTTACATTGCGTCCAATTAGAATCTGATCCAAGCCTACAACAACTATTTAGACAAACTCTAAGCATTGTACAGAGACATATTGATCTCAGTTTGTATCAGTGAAAGCTTTCACAGAATGGTTTCCTGAACTGTGCACCGAAATTAGGTCTAAGGAGAATATATTTCTCTCTATTTGTGAAATAAAACGATTGGATTCGTGCGAGAATGGCGTGCACTGGCGCCAAACTACATGTGTAAATATTGTACAGGCTCTTGTACCGCTGTCGACGTAGATTAGTTTCTAGGCTAAGGGTCGGAAGCTCTCGTAGGGCCGGAAGTTTGCGAAACCGAGTGGATTCTTGTAATTTGTGTAGTTGGACAGCTCTTCAACATAGAAGCGGACCAAATGTAGGAGGAAGAGGAGGAGGATCGTCCAGAGCTGAACTCTAGTAGATGTGTATATAAACGATCGATTGTTATTGTACAATAAATCGTGTGTTGTCATTCACTATCATTCTGCAATCGACTGTTGCATTCCTATGAGTGCATTTATTTGGAGTACCATCAACCTCCCTAGTATCCTTTCCCAACTAGCCACGAAAGAAGAATTCGAAAGAATTGACACTAAAGACTACATTAACGAATAAGAAAGACAATCTAACACAAAATAATACACGTTCGTAAAGTATTTGACCGAAAGAACCTTTAGGATGTAACTAGCAAAAAAGATAGCAGTCATTGTTCACTCAAACTTACCAGTTCTCCATAAATTTCCATCCAAATTGAATCAGCTAGTAGCGCCTGTTAAACTAAAAATACAAGTGTAGTATAAATAAGCAACGATTGACTCGAGATATAGCGCGGAAGATTGTAATTAAATCATAAAACTCGAATAAATGAACTAATGAAGGCTAACTGAAAAATGATTAAATATTTCTCGCGATTTCGAATTAATTTATAGTCAAAACTGAATAAATATTGGTTAGTTGTGTATTATATATCATATATATTTAATATATAATAAGTAATATATACTAAATATTCACAATATATTATATATAACAAATAAATGGATGAATATTAAACCGAAGCCGTAAATGTTACGTACCGTAAATATGCACGAAGCAGAAGATACACGTCTTATCAGTTCAACGATCACGAAGCCACTAACAGTACGAGCTCGCTGCTGGCTGGACGTCAGCCCCCCATTCCAATCCAATTTCTCGTCCTGCGGAATGTTTACGTCGTCCCGACAAATGTTTCCAATATCAATAACTCAGACTAGGCCAGGCCTAGAAACGTTCTTTACCTCGTTCGCATTTTATTATTTTTCCAATGCTCTTTGTCCTCCGTTTATGTTTTTTTTCCTTTGAATTGCGATCCTATTCCGTGGCGCAATTTGTAGTCAAATTAATAGACATAAATACTATGTAGGAATATGTATAACGTCGGAATGAGTTACTTTTTTCTTTCGTTTCTGCTGTGACAAATTAATTTGTTATGAACCGCGATATCTTGGGCCTGTATTTTAAATGTTATTAAACTACTTCTTATAGCATCCAATGTTATCGATTCGAAAAGGAACGAGACCACAGCACTATATTTTAATAGTAAAAAGTAAAACTAACAGATAAAACATACAATATCGATAAGAGGTTAGTGAGTTACATAAAACACAACATTTTCAAAAGACCATAATTTGTGTGCAACAACCAGTCACATTGGATGCTGACGTATCTTGTGAGAATCTTACAAGGTAAAAAATGGAACGTGGTAGAACTCACAGGGTAACATAGATAATATCGACCGAAGTTTAATGACTTATAAAAAAATACTATATTATCAAGAGACGTTAATCGGTTACAACAAACACTCACATTGGTTGCTGACGTATCTTGTGAGAATCTTACAAGGTACAAAGTGAAACTATGGTAGAACTGACAAGATAACGTAGAGAATATCGACCGAAGGTTAGTGAATTACAAAAAAAAAAATAATATCAAGAAACGTTGATCGGTTGCAACAGTTGGTCATACTGCATGCTGACATATCTTCAGAGAATCTTACAAATTAACGAAATAAGTAAGGACATCTATAACGCGAGACAATTTATCGATTGAAGATAAATAAAATGATGCAACGAAAGACTTAAAAGTAAATAATTCAAAGACTAAACTTTTCAGCACTTTATACGCTAGAAAATGTAGGTATAGAACTCGATAGTAAATCCTTAATATTAAATGCTAAAGTAACGAATTTCAAACTCCTTCATTACATACGAAGTTTAACGACGTTAAATTTCAAGTAAAAATTTGAAATAACCAACAACACCAATATAAAGAAAGTAGCCGGAGAGGGAATCGTAGGCGGTGGCTCGAATATCATTTTTTTATTAACGTTTTGTCAGTTACAATTTTGATTACATACATATAATGTGGATCCTTCTTTAAACACATGTCGCTATGATACAAATGACGAGGATAAAAATTTGGAGTGCGTAAAAATGTAATTAGATGACAATTTTTTTTCATTTGTTTGTTTCTTTCTTTGTTTGCTGCTTCTTCTCCATTTCTCCCCATTTTATTACTTCCATTGGTCATGGCGATGGGCCAACTTTGAATGTATATTAATATAATATACCGAGCTGGCCCATGTCCACTCGGGGTAAACATGTAATTTACTCCTTGATCGCGTTTATTTCATTTTTTTTTTTAAATCGTCCCTAATTCGCTAATATTTTGTTTTCTTTTGTTCCTTTCTTCTTTTATACACTATATCGGTGCACATTCGCCGCTCAAGACTGGTCCAGTGTTAGCGATCGACCGACACGCTGATCAAGAATCTCAAGTAAATCTTTCACACCGACCACACAGGCACGGATTAGTACCAAATTCAGAGGACAGGATATTTACAGATGAATGAACGGCTCGTCTAGCCGTGCATCCGGTACCTTCGTCTACAACCTTTTCACCTTTTACATTCATTCGTCTCGTTTCTACATCGTTAACCCCTCGAGTCTCGACTATATCATCTACTTTCTGCAACTGGATTGTCAGAAGAACATCGCGTAGAAAACTGTGCTCGATTTCCTGTTCAATTTACATTGACATTCGTATCCTCGGTATGGAGTTGAAGTAAACTTGAATAGTTCTAAGGTGGTTGCCTAGTTAACCCTACTTTGGAGGTGGAGCATTAATGCAGGCTTTAAATATCCCAATAAATAAACGTACTCTTCCTTTGCAAATCTCTCTAGACTCTTCTGCGCACACTTTCTATCCCCATATTACTAAAACAAGTCCCCTTAACTTGCCTCCTCCAAAGTAAAGCTGAACAGCAACTGCTTCCCAACACGTGGCCATTTTGCATTACTAGAACGTACCTGAGTCGCGACTGCTATTATATAGGTTTATACAGGCTTGAAAGTTGAGTTTTCTAAACCCTCGACGAAGCATTCGAAGAACAAGACACGAGGGGCTACGCTCGCCTTTGCCATTGATCTTTAATGGGCGAAGATGGTCGCGCAACGTGTCCGCCGACGTATTGGAAAACAGACTATCCAGATGGACACGCATTGCTCCACGCGAGAAGGAACCAGGGACAGAGAAGTTCGACTCCGTTTCGAATAGCTCTGGGGACAAAAGCGAGAGGATTCGGTCCTCTGAACTTGGAACGACGATAAGCCGCCGCAAGTTGCTCGCCGTGTCGACAAACAGTCGCCACGCCACGCCACGTCTCTCCTCTTTTACTCTTCTCAGCATTTTACACAGGACTAACCGTACGCCAACAATTGCTCGGAATACCATCTTCTGCGGACCGATAATCGGATTCAGGGGCTGAACACTAATTAGCCAGGATCACGTAAATCGCTTCGTCGATCCTCTTTACCTCCTTGTTCTCGTTGCTGATCTGAGCTCGAGTCCCAGGATAGAAGGAAGAAGGGTTCCTTGTATGCGTTTGAGATTCGGCTACTCAGTCCAAAGGCCGCAAATAACACTTTTGAGTGCGTCACACCTGCTTATCCCTGAGCCAAAATCTACTTGGGACCTTTCTGACTCAGGACCGAAGTGTTCTCGAATGATATCACGCTTCCATATAGTTGCCGTGGACGGAAGGAAATGATCTGTTCTCTTTTTACATCGTCCCCCCTTTCGGGAGATTAGCGATCGAACGGCTCTCGTGGTCTTCGCGTGAGCGATGATGATGACGCTGATGATTCTTGGGAAGAAAATCGTTTTGCGCGCTTAGGATTCTTCAAGTTCAACGTATGTGAAAACGGGAGATCTAAATAAAGATTTACAAGTCTGTATTGGTAAAAATTCGTCAACAAAGGTGGATTATGCTAAGGAAATGTTAACCAAAATATAAAACAATGTCCCCAGGTGTATATGTTTCTGAATACGCGGTAAAGATCTCCTTCGATACTCCCCCCATTCTAAATCCCAATATCTCGGAAAAGTATTTCACATGTTTTACATAAAATTTGGAGCGGGATAGAAGGGAGAAAGGAAACACTGCCTTTAAGGATATAAAGTGACCAATGTTCTTCGTTCTGTCTGTTACATTGAAGCTTACGAGTTCTGGAGTATTTTCGTTCGTCTTTCATCGTTCATCTTTCAGCAGAATACCAAGGGGTCAGAAGACACAGAATTAATCGATCGATATCGAGGAATCGACGAGGAGCACGGATACCTCGCGGATTAGCGCGACTCCCCCTCTCTCGAGAACACTTTTTTTATTCAATGATCGGATACTTTCACGGTGGCCGTTAAATATTAATCGTCGTTAATCGCCTCGCCGTGTCCACTCCCATCTTTATACAAATTTTAAAAACTAATTTGTATGATTCGTCGACCACCTGAACGAGGACGGCCACGAGGTGGCAAGGACTTCCTTCCAGTTCTTCGTACATACAACGTGGACAGTCTGCAATCTCTCTCGATCTTGGCTCGCTTGCTTTACGATAAATCTTGTATCGCAAAAAAAGAAAAAGTCTATCGAACTGGAAACGAATCGGTCCGTGCCTCGCCACGTCTTGGCTGCATCGCGCATTCTCGTAAGGCATCGCCAGAATTCCTCGGGCACTCGACTATTCCGATGCAAGCGACACTCTCGCCCTGGTCTATTTACAGTCAGAAAAGCTACCGTCGGTACAATTCATCTGTCTCCGTTTGCGAAAGCAAGATTCGCAAGTGTTGAAAAGTTAGAGGAATCTTTAAACGTAGGAAAATGATTCGGCCCCGTCGAGTGACGGCCGATGCGCTTACGATTGGCGAAATGTTCGGTCTTCGAGTCCCTCCTCCGTTCCCTCATTTCATTTCGACTTCTATCATCCGAGAAAACCGTATCACGAGAGGCTGATCGAATCGACCTGCGTCCAGAGCTTCAACCTAGTCTGTTATCCTGCGGCGCCGTGTGTGCTTTTCTCGCTAACAATTAAAAATTTCTCTCCCTATTTACTTTATCCATTTCCCTCGTGTATTTTCCTCTTTCCATCTTGCCGTTTAAATTCAATTCACATTATTTAGGGTATAATAATTAATTAATTAATTAATTAATTATAATAGTGTCATTATAATTCGTAATAATATACAACATTTGTCAATAGATCATTTATCCTAAAACCCACCGCATGCTCGTGTCTCTCTCTCTCTCTCTCTCTCTCTCTCTCTCACTTTCTCTCCCTATCTCTCGTATATCCCCATTCTTGCTCTCATTCTCTCCCTAAACTCGCACACGCTCGCACATATCTTTCTTTCTTGCCACTCGTGTTCATCGCGCCTCAGGCATGCTCTCTTGTACGAAACACCACCCCCGGTCTCCCGCCACTTTCCTTCGCACACTCTCACGCCGTGGGACTGTACTGGCTTCGCGCGTAGCTTATCTATCTAAATCAAATGATTTGTAGTTGCAACTGTATGTGTGTGTCTGTCTGTGAATGATCTCCGAACGATGTGTGCCATGCGCGGGACTCGTTCTGCCGCCCTCTTCCTTCGCGAGATCGCGTGCACCCTCTCCGCGTGACTCGTCAACGTCCTCCTCGTCCTCCCGCGATCCGACTACAGTCATCGTCAACGGTGAACGTTTCGGGAATCGAAAGGACGAGGAGGGACCTTGCGCGGAGAGGGTGGCGCGCCCTTCTCTGTGTTCCGCTCGCCTGTGTGGCAGTGTCGGTGCGTGTATATGGATGACTTTGTACATATTCGAAAAGTTCCTATCCTCCACCGAGACGCGCGTCCGAAGTGGAACCACCCGAAAGCGCAGAGTTCATGGACGTGATGAAACGCCGACGTTCGTGCCCCCTCCCCTCTAATCCCCAGTGTCCCAGACGACGGACCAATCGACAGGGGAATTCTGTACCTACTTTCTCTTTTATCAAAGCGCTCGCTGATGAGCGCGCGTCGTGGATGTCAATGCGAGGCACTCAGCAGGACCCGGCGTGCCACGGTGAAGTGCTATACTCGCCCCGTTTCGGGCACTAGTCGCCGAGGACGTCACTGTGGCACGCCTAGGAGGTACTTTCGATCATTCCGCCGGGTAGCAGGCTTCTACGGTTCGTTTTAGAAAGCGAAACAACAACGAGTGCGTTTGCAAGAGTTTCCTAGAGTCCACTCAGAGGGTGACTTTGGTACCCGGGGGTGCTACCAGGTCGAGCTGGGATCGTTCAGCGTCTACGAGGAATCCTGGAGGCTGAGCGACGGGATCCACTCCGAGTAGATCGTCGTTCAAACAACCCTCGAGAGTGTTAAAGGAGGCAAAATTTATTTCCAACTCGCACGGCTGAGAGGGGTCGGGTTCGAAGTCGCAAAATGTGCTCCAAGCGGTTTCAGGGTAGGATATCGTTTATTCGAACGACAGAATCGAAGCAGAGCTCGTACCAACGCCCTGTGTTCGTGGTGGCACCAGTCGAGGGAAGAAACTAATAAATAGATGTGTAGTGTGTGATGTATACGCGTTACGATATACAACTAGACCGATGCTCCTTTCTTACAATTAAGAAGGTTTAGCGTACCAACAAGTCCTCGCTTGTTTCGGGATCGAGAGGGGAGGTTGGGGACAGGGTAAGGGAACTCGTTCAGGTTCGAAGGAGGTTTGACGCGACGAGGTTTCGAGTGGAGCGCTTTGAAAAATGCTCGATAACACATATCATATAATGCCCCGTTCTGCCTTGGCTCCGAGAGCGCTCAACAGCGATGGAAGAGAACACAACGAATCACGAGGATTAATACAAAAATAGGAACAAACGTATATAAGCATACACAATGAGGAACATATTATACACATATATATCATGTAGAAACGTAAAGCGCAAGGAACTTTATACTAGAATGATTCATAGTGTACGTAATCGTGCCTTGTTGATGTTTTCCTCTCTCTTTCTCTTTCTCTCTTTCTCCCGTTTCCCCCCTTCCCTTCCCCCACGACCAACTCGCGCGCGGGTATGTGTGAGTCTGATCATCGCGAACGCGCGCGATTGAGTAATAAATTGTCTCCGGCGATTCGCGCCGCGACGAAGAAAGCATATGCACACCGATGCGATGGAGACTACCATTCCGTAAGGAAAAAAAAGGTGCTGACACGATGATCGGACGTAGGTACGCGCTGTGCTGTGCGATAAAGGGCAAGAATGCGCTTTTCAAGTGCGCAACGAGGGACGTGTAGTCCTCTTTCCGTCTATAAACAATGCCTGTATGATGAAAATGTTCAACTTACGTCTGATTTGCAAGCTACTTTCCTCCCCCTTCCTCTTCCTTTTCGTGGTCTCGCCTTGCCGTCGTAAATATTTTAGTAACAATAGTAGAGGGCTAAAGGGTTACAAGGATCTGACATTTATGGGTAATGAGGGCCTGTGCGTTGGCGTTCAATCGTTGGCTCCGCGCTTCAAAAATCGTCGAGTCTAAGAGAATATCACCCCGGTCCTCTTGCACACCCACATCCTTTCCCTCACTCTCACTCTCTCTCTCTCTCTCTCTCTCTCTCTGGTCTCTCTCTCTCTCTCTGTCTCTCTCTACCTCTATTTCTTTCTCTCTCTCTCTCTTTCTCTCCCTCTCTCGCACCACCCCACAGATATCCCTCAACCACTGTGTTCACCATCATACCACACTCTGCTAATCTCGCATACGCTTGCACAATACGTCGTACTTACCATATACCTCTTACAATATTTTTTTCATTTATATTCATTTATTATTCTATTTTAATTATATCAATACTGTTGACGGATAGAGATTCATTCACAGCTCGCTACAGAGCGAATGATCGTCTCTGCCGCAGCGCGTTGCGTACCGTTTTACGTTCAATTTCGATTCGACTCGATTCGATTCGACTCGACTCGATTCGACTCGACTGGATTACGACTCGACTCGATTCGACTCGACTCGACTCGTTTTCCCCCGAGAAACGTTTCACCTCCAGTCAATCTTCCTTCTTCTATTTTATATATACTTGTTGTCCCATTTGACATAATGTTTTATCACACGCTAAACGCTCGGCCCCCGGCTCCGAGAGGCCGGCACGATGCTCGCGACGGTGTCCCAGATGTGTAAATCTCGGTTCGTTCGGCTCGGCCGACTCGGAGACACCGCCGCGCCCTCCCCTCACCCCTTTCAAGGACCACAAGAGACGGGTAAAAAGCTCGAACGGGAACGCGTGCGTCCATCCTCGGCCTCGAAAGCACCCACGGTCGGTCACAGCGCACTAAGATCGTCGTACAGAGCATCAGTTTCTCCTGAACTCTACTGGGCCCAGGCGCGCACAACTCTTCGGCACGTCCACGAGTTCGTCGCGTACACCCTCCCCTCCCACGATAACCGACCACAGACGGACGATCACTTGTGACCACGCTGAGCGAGAAAATACTCGATCTGCTGCAGACAGATCAGCTGCTGCATCAAGCTCTGCAGCGGGTCCTGGCCCTGAGATTGAGGAGCTTGTTGCCCTTGCTGGAGCGGCTGCGTCAAGCCTCCACCAGCAGGCTGAGCAGCCGGCGGCAGCATCGTGCCTGCTGGACCCGACTGCTCGGCCAACAATTGCCGCTGAAGGTGTTGCGCCTGATAGTGGGCCACCGCCACCAGCTCCGAGGATTCCATCCCCATGGAGGCTGCTGCGGCGGTGGCGGCGGCCGCGGCGTGGCCTAGTTGCACGTGCTGCTGTTCCGAGTGATGGCTCGACAGGCCAGCCTGATGACAGGCCAGTGAGTGTACGCCAAGGTGCGACAGCCTGCTGGCCTGGGAGCCAAACGAGGCCAAGTAGGCGCCGGGGAGGTTAGGGTTCTCGCCCCGCTAGGGAGCCACGTTCTTGGGCCTGCGCCCCCGTCGCCCCCTGGTGGGGGGGCGCGGGGACTCCTGGCCTCACTGGCTCACCGCGGGGCTCTTCTTGTCTTGTTGCTGCTGACTGGCGTCCTGCGTCCCCTGTACACCTGCTGCCGCGCCCCCCTGACCGCCTTGTACTCCCTGAAACGCGCCACACTCGCGATCATCCTCGATCTTCCTTTGTCACGGGCCTTCAGGCTTCAAGCTCGTAATCAGGAGTGAACGGTAGGGTGTGGGGGACATTACACTTGGTCTAGACATGGGCTGTATGGAGAAGGCACTGTGTCTCAATCAACTTCAGTAGCTGAACTGAACGGTAGGAATTTCGGGGGGTATTGCGCATGGTCTGACTCTGGACCGTGGGAGTAAGGCACAGTGTCATCGTAAGGCATAGATGAAGATTTCACTACCAGGAGATGCAACGACAGAAACTGGGAGATATTACGATTGTCCTAAACACGAGGCATACGAAGAAGGCACCGTGTCTCGCCGAATCAATTCAGTTTGAGCGGATAATTACCTGACTACCAGGCCCTCCCTGTGGCGGTCCGGGGCCGCGATCTGGCGGCCAAGAGTTTCCCGGTGTCGGCTCCGAGTGGAACTGGTGAGGATGCGGGGGTGGTCCACCCGCCGTGTCGTGACTGTGCGGGTCCAAGCTATTCGCCACGTCATATTGCGTGTTCTCCAACCTTGTGATTATCCGTTCATCCTCGTCGCCGAAGTCGCCACCCATCAGCGACGGCTCACCCACCACCATCACGTCCTGCGGAGATAGCAAATCAGCAATGGAACCTCAACGTAATCTCGTCGACCTTATACTATTCCCCTTTTCCCACCATTCCACTCTCCCAAAACAGAACATCCCGTCCGGCTGCCCATGCCCCCTCGATGAACGCTCACCTGTGACGCCAGAGGAAAATTAGGCCCTGGCGATCTCTTTTTGCTGGGCGCTGGCGGCGCGTTGTTCCCCGGACCCGACGTGCTGCCCTTCCGCTTTCTTCTTTTGCTAGGTGGCCTCTGGGACTCTGCAAGAACAGATTCGCGTTGGACCATCGGGTTCAGACGCATACAACAACGCTAGCCATGTAGCAGCGCGCTAAGAAACTTCAGACCGCTACCCAGCTTTGGACCTTTCTTCGCATCAAAGGTCTCTGACACACACAAGCATGCATGCATCGGTAGACAGATAGGATAGATTTACGTCTCTATAGATGTGTATACATTGTCTCTTTCTCCATCAAAAGCTACTTAGGAGGAGTCTGCACTCACGTTAAGATCTTTACAGAGAAACACGCATTGCATCGAAGTTACCCCGGTTCTTCGTACAAAAGCTCGGTTCCATGATTTCGTTGACCTTGAATCACAGGGAGGAGGAGGTGGAGGGGTGGCAGGAAACGCGGTACACGCATACGCATGATAAAAACGGGAGATAAGACCGCGAGAAGAGGCGCTTCGGTTGCTCAAGGCGCACGCAATGCCAACGTCCGTCAAACTTGAAATCACACGATTCCGCGGAAACGCTGCCTTTTCGTGAGCGGAACGAATCGATTCACGAATGCCCCTTTCGTTCCCCAAGCTACGGAGACCCCTCTCGCAGTAAACGACGAAGCAACTCCGACGATTACCTCTTCCTAAACGGTAACACGACAAATGATTTACATCGCAAACACCTGGACAATTAGCACCTCAGGATCAACGTTAAAAGAACACAGCCGGTCGTTAGCTCGATACCCTAGCTCTTCGGTGCAAACAATTACAGGGCAGAGTAGGGTACGGGAAGGGAATGTGAGCCCCGGTCGTAGAAAACGATTGGAACCGAGATTGGTGACGCGACAACGAGTCGACGGCGAGTACCCGTCGTTTCCCGATCAAAAACCAAATCCTGCGGTAGACTGGTCGGCCGTTTGGCTCCACTGGCTGGTGCTTCTCATGTAAAGCAACTGTTCGTCTACCTCTCTTACCCGGCGGGGCGACCATCTTCTGCCATTTCTGGAACAAGGTCGTCTTCAAGCAGTCCCGCGGTGACAACGCGTACGCCTTGTGCCTCGACATTAGCTCCTGCATCGGCTCCAAGATCACGCATAACTGCAAATAACCGCCACAGAATCCTTTATCAGTAACTGCCGCCGCCACGGTTTACCATTCGCGCGAGCTTGAATTTAGAACAACCGTATTGGGCCGCCGATCCTTCTTCCACCACCCCCCGGAAGGCCGACGATGCTCGCTCGAATTCGAAATAAACGCCACTGTTATTTAATCGAACGCGACTTTGACAGGGAACTTACGCGCGCTATTAATATGAAAATTATCGTATACGGCGTGCACACGGTTGAAAATAAACTTCCTAAAATATATTCGCGTGGCGCGTACCCGCGCGCGTCGCTCGCGGGGCAAATTAAATTTCGTTTACGTACGCCCGTAACAAAACTGAAATCTATTTTACATTATTATTACTACCGTCCTCGTAAGCGCGTAATCTCCTGACGGCCTTTATATCATAATGATGATAATTAAAATAATTGCTGGCGCGTGATTGGATGGGAGGAGTGTGTCTGGGGTAGCTGAAATTTTACCAACTTTGATGCGATTTTACTTAATAATCGATCAGACCGCCCGGATATTTCGGACAGATTCGCCCGGCAATTAATAATGTAACGTACGAGGAGATAAATTCACGGAAAACTCGGGACCGTTTCGGGGCCGGTGGAAATATCCAAATTCCTCCCGTAATCTAACGATGTAGTCGAGCGTGTTCCGGCGACGGCTTTCGATTAACGACACAACAATCGTTTCAGCGAGCAGAGAGCAACGATACGCGCGAGTGAAAGCGCTTCCGAGCGTGGAAAGAAGGTGGATCGTAACCCGGATACTCGGCCCGTACTTTCGCGAGGCCGATCTCCTCGCGAGCCATGCCACATTTAGCCCTTTTGCGCTCGATATGTTTCTATCGACGGCTTAGCAGACGACCTGCCATTCATTATACTCTGCATGGAATTAGCGTGAATTGATATTCGAGATCAAAAGAGCGATATAATTAACTAGGTGGACGATTCTAACGAAGCTGATGCGACTGTTAAGCCAGTTGGCAATTTGTATGAACCGGTTGGACTCGTAAAGCCAGCGTGTCTGGCAGCTTGAATTGCAGAGGGATAATGTGTACGTACCCTAAGGTAGTTCAGGGTGGAATTGGTGATGCCCTGCCTGGTGATGTTCTTGCTGAGCTGCTCGAGCATCGTCGGGTCCTGCTGCATACCGACCACCGACCTAGGCACCAGCTCCTTGTGCGTCCTCACCGACATGTGCCACGACTTTATCCTCATAAGGTCGTCGAAGGTGAATTCCAATATTAATCTACCCTCCGTGCATACCTGGCCAACCAACACACGCGCGCTCCTGGTGAATAAACTTAAACAAGCTCGACGTCAACTAGACTAGATAGAGGTATAGAGATAGTGGCAAGGAGGAAGCGTTTTCTAAGCAGCGTCAACAGGACAGTGTTTGAGTAGGTCTCGATGCGCGATTCCGAGGGAGCGCGGTGGAAATGCAACGCGATAGCAAGAAAGAAAAGGAAGTTGGTGATATGGTCTAAGAGCAGCGCATTAAATCAGGTGTTCGGTGTGATCCGAAGCATGATTCCGTGTCTCTTCGGTGGATAAATTTGAATTGATAGTGGAATAATGAAGGTTGGTTTGTTAGAGGAGAGTAGGGTTCGAGTATTCTGGCGGCGGTCGAAGTGGAGGCTCTCGACAGTTCATCGCCAGCTTCGATAACCCGAAACGTGTATCCTCTTACCTTCGTGAACATCGGTTTTCCGTGGTGCGTGACCATAACGCAGTGATCACAGTCGAGGGTTATGCTGGTATTGTGAAATGACTCCTTCGGGTGCTTCAAATTGTAGTAAAGTTCCGTCACTCCGCCCTCGAATATCGAGCGGAAGTACCTAGGTATCAACGTCCTGCCTATCGCTGAAAAAACACGGACAAATTGATTTTTAAACAGCCGCCAGGATAATTGAACGGTGCTTAGGAAATCTCTCCAACGTTCCCAAGTTTCCCGAAGTTTCTCAAGCGTCCCTAAAGTCTACAACGGACCCCCCAACGTTGGGAAAGACTTCCTCCCCAGTATCGAACATTACATAACAATCGAGAAATTCATTAAGAGCGTTGCATCGTCGATGCGCAACGCGGCTGCAATGTCACTCGCTATTTACCGGAAGCGCGTTGGAAAAAATGGTCGATAACTGCGCGATACGCGGGATACAGAAGGGAAAAGAAATAGTGTTCTAGGAACGGGCGCGCGCGGATACGACGGTGAACGACGACGCCTTCCTGGGATCAGAAAATTCTGCTCCAAGGACGAGCGCGTCGCGCGGTGCATCTTATTGCATCGGTAATGCGCATCATCGCGGAACTGTCGTTTGTACTCGGCGCGATGACGCGATGTGACATGTAATCACGTTGTTACCGCGCATTCGCCAGCGAAGGGAGAGAGGATGACATTAAAATCCACCGACTGCAAAATTGCTACGCGGTGGCGCGTTATTATTTAGAACATGTACGACACGCGCACGCCACCCGTCCTGCGCGTCCGTCCGCCGGATACTTTCGAAATCCCCGGCGTATTCTTTCGGAATATCATTTGGCGAACTTACTATATCTCTTGGGACCGTCCTCCAAGCAAAACGTGAGGGTTAAAGTCGCGTCGTCCTCGAAGAATTCGGTCGCGAACGCATCCCACCAGAGGTTGTCACTTTCCTGGAACAAAGCGTAACGAAATCTCATGATTACCACCGCTTCCTGACAAATTACTTCATAGATAGGCGCTTGGGCAGGGGAGAAATATCAAACGAACCGAGGCGTCGAGTTCGAAAACATCATTGTCGTAATCGGCGAACCGAGTATCTGTAACGCGAGCGCCCTTCTTCTCGGGTTCCAACTATTACTCGTAACATCCGTCGTCGAACGCGCCGATCGTTTACGAATTCTCGCAGCGGCTGCAAGATTGCGCAAAGGTTGCAGGGAGATTAGTATCGGTTACGCCGGAGAAATTCGAGCCAATGTAAATTACAAATTCCAAATAAACCGTAGCGAGCAGAATCGTCGGGAATAATGAGCGATATTGCGAACGGTCGAGCTGCTGGAATATAACTTGACGTGCATCGGTGCAACCGTGTCGCTCGCGAGCATATTTGTGTTGTTCTACATATATATTGGCGTTCGTCGCGGCATGAATATTTATAGCGTCGATACGGAGCGCTTGAAATTTTTACGTCGTAACCGTGGCTCGTCACCTCGCGCAAAAACCTGAACTATGGAACACAGTACGCGAGCCGATAAGCTTCCTGTTAAACTGTTAAGTACAACGCTGCCGGTAAAAACATTCTGCAACAATTCAATCGGGCACAATCGCGCTGGATAAAACGAGGAGAAAAGCGCTCCTGCAGCCTTGCACCTTCGACGGCGCGCCTGTAGCGCTGCAACCAGAAAAGAGGCGGCTGCAGAGCTCGGCAACGAGGCGTTCCCAGGCACAGGTTCGCAGGACCATTTTCCCTCGTTTTGCTACGCAGGATGCGACGGCGTGGATTTTATGTTAACTAAGTCGCGCGTTTTTCTGAAAAAATCCACGCGAATTAGCATCGATCGTAGTCGGTCGGTGTAGCCTAGGTTCAAGGCCTACGTTTCCTCGAGTCGGCTAATTATTCCGCTCGCCCTCGAACCGCTCGCGCAGAAACCACGCGCTTCCGCGATCGAGCACGCCTAGTTACGCGCGAAAAAGCTACTCATCGTCGAGATTAACGATCGATCTCGGGGAGCCCGCGACGACAGTGACGTTCGATCGTTTCCACAGGCGGAGAAAAGACGGCGGGGGCGAGGCCACGCGTGGGAAAATAATAATAAGAGGTCGGGGTGGGGGGAAGCGGGTGAAGCTGGATGCATAATTGAATGAAAGCGCAGCAAACGAGCGCGGGCCAGAGCCAAGGGGTAGTTGCTGCGACTGAGAGGGGGCTGAAATGCTATAATTTCAGGCCAGACAGTCATGCGTTATTCAGCGGCCAGTGTAGGCCTGCCTCTGTCTTCGCTACGTCCTTTCCTCGACACCCTCTTCTGGTCCTCGCCATTCTCCTCCTTTTCAGACCGACCGCGACCCCCGCGGGTCCCAAAGGCTCCGGAGCCGGGGCACGCGAGCGGAGATCGTCTGGATTCTGAGAGGTTCGATCCCACTAGATCCGACTCTGAACGTTTCCACGCGAATCAGAATGCTGCCCCACGCGTCAAGTCCGACCAGACAATCGGTGTTCACTGCTCGGGCAGGCCCGCGCTGCCGGCGAAGATTTATTTCGGAGCGGTAAGCCTCGCGCCGTGCCAAATCAAGCAAACTGTTGCCACTCTCTCGCGAATTGATATTTCTGGCAAGCGTGCGGCTCCATAGCGAGCTAAAATCAGCGGAGAAAGGCCGGGTCCCGATCGAAATACGCGGGGGATCGAGGCGATCGAACAGAAGAGGGGCTCCTGCCGAGGGAGATGGACGTGGAACGTGAAGCGGTTTGTCGGAGGAACGCGATGAGAAGAAGAGTTCGGCTCATGAAACTCGCGTCTTCAAAATCGCGGAGGCGACCAGAGTCTCGAAACGAACAAACTCTGCGCCTCGCAGCAAAAAGTCGCGGCGATAGCCGGAGGAAAAGTGCGACAACGCGCAAGAAATTCAATCTCGATCCCTCTGTCGCGGGGGTGGAAAAAAAGGGGGTGGAAGGTCCGTGGCTGGCGCCAGAGACACACAAATCATCGCTGATTTCCACGATGTGCCTGGACAAAGCGACGAAATACGCGCTCTTTCAGCCAGCGTATTAGCCGGAGTTAAATTCAATTTGTCCCAGGCCGAAGTAGTCCCTGCAGAGAGAGAGGAAAAAATGCGAAAATCCGGGCCGCCGTTGCATCGTAATAACCGGGCCGACAGGGAAACGGGCGAGCAGGCATTTCGTCGTCGGCTGGAGGACTTGGAGCGGCCGAAAATTTGGAAAAATAGAAAAAACAGTAAACGCGGTTCGATTTTTGTCCAGGGCAATGGCCACCGCGCGGATCTCGCCCCTCGCGTTGTTCATTTTCTGTCACTTCCCATGTATCCAGTTTCATCGGCTATTGCGTATCGCAGCGCATTATAAAATAAATGTTATTTTACGCGGCTCGATAAACCGTTCGATTTTTCTTCCGAATATCTTCCCTCGGAACCTATTCCACCCTCGCGAGCCAAAATCAAGCCAAAGATAACGATTCCTTGAAATTCATACCGAATCCTACTGCGAATCGTCAAACTTTCAAGGAGCGTCAGAATTTTCGAACTGGTTGTGGCGCAATACGCAGACAGCGTGGGGAAACCAAATATATCTTAAAAAAAAAAGGAAGACGCAAAAGGAGAGAAAAAAAGGAATCGTCCCGGCAGGAGGATCATCGGTGTTGTCTCTTCTCGAGTCCTCTCCGATTCCGGTTCGATTCCAGCAGAGAACGAGAAAGAATCCAGCATAATTCCAGCGCTAGCAGGTATCAAACTCTCAATCCCAGTACCACCACTCGCGAGACGAATAAATATATCTTCTGCCATCGATCCTGGGACGACTCCTTTTCCCGTAATTTTTCGTCACTACCCCCGGCCCCGGGAATGCCGCTGCTTCAGCATCGATTTTCGAAAAAAAGAATATATTTAAAAAAAGAGGGATGGGAAGGAAAAAAACACGGCAAAATACCCAGCACACTTTGTATTATACGAATCGTTCCCGGTCCTCGTCCCAGAAACGATTCACCGCCAATAATTTCTCCCTCTCTTCATCCCTTCCTCTTCCCCTCTTCCTCTCTCTTTCTCTCTCTCTCTCTCTCTCTCTTTATCTCTCTGTCTCTCCCTCTCTGTGTTGCAGAGGCTGCTGCATTTTTTCCCTTCCATTTTTCGCCCGCCAGGGCGTCGCTCTTTGTGCAGCCTGTACCAGACCGGGGTTGCCGTCGG
This sequence comes from Andrena bicolor, assembly GCA_960531205.1. NCBI lineage: Eukaryota > Metazoa > Arthropoda > Insecta > Hymenoptera > Andrenidae > Andrena > Andrena bicolor. Next base: position 20,245,304 of record OY482666.1, on the reverse strand, counting down.
CTTTTCACCCGGACTGTACCACCCTACTGTTGTTAGGGGGGTGTGGGGAGACTAGGGGTGGTATATGATCGTGTATATACGCCGGCGGGAAAGTATTGTCGGCGCGCTCCACCTCTGCATTTTCTTACGAAAATCCATTCGGGGCCGAAGACGCCGGCGCATCCGGACGGCGAGTATATCGAAAATTCGGGAAAATTCCGGCGGACATGGCCACCAATTTTGAGAAATTTCGGGCAAACCCGAGGCCTACGGATAGACGCCGAGAGATTCCTCTCTGGACGGTCGGCTTGGGACAAAACTGTTCCGGCCGATCGGAGTATATACGGCCAGGGGCGGCGGCGAGAGGGGCGAGCCAGGGAGGGAGAACCAAGGGATGGGGGGTACAATATGGGTTATCGAGGGGGCCCCACCCCCGGGGGAGAGCAGGGGCCCTCATTTTATTACCCAGGCTCCCGTCGAGGTTCTCAACCTTCCCTCCGGCTACCTTCCTTCTACCGCTCCACCTCCTCTCGCGTTTTTCTCGTCTTCCCCCTCAAGGATCCAGCTGAATATTTCGCCCGGGCGATTTCGAATTTTTCCACGCCAACGTCTGGGTATTTTGTAATTGAAAGCGCAAACTCTACCGGGTTATTCGTCGAGCCTCTGATCAGCGGGAACAAAGGCGAGGGAAATGGGGGTGGTGGTCCTGTTTCGCGATTGAAAGTTTTGTACTCTTGGAGGTAACATTTAAATTATTCCGACCGTCCAACAATGAAACCAATCTGTACAACGAGGCAGATATTGCCACACGAAAACGATCTTTCTGCTCTGTCTACTAAACTAATGTAGAAAACACAGATTCCTTCGGGGCGACATTACGGAGTAATTTTCGGAATAACTTTGACCGGGCAAAAATTCGCCAAGCACTCAGCTTTCTACCCCCCTCCTCCTGGTCTTCCTTTTCTTCCTCCTTCCCGCCCCTCCTTCTGCGTTGTTCGCGTTTTTCCACCCCCCTGGCCCCTGGCCCCTGGCCCCTGGCCCCTGGCCCCCGGGATCGCGGCATACTAAGGAAAAGTTTTACGTAAACATCGGGACCGCCCTTTACTTACGTGTACCTGACGATCTCGAGAGAAGGAAAAACAGCGTCGTTCGAAGGATTCGTTCGGGGGAGGAACTACCCCCTGCGATAATGCTTGTCTCCGTTCCCTATTTCCGTGCTCCTTCTCGGACGCGGGGACACGCAATTGAATCCACGATTAGGGGAGTAAACTTACACGCTTTTTTCTTTGCAATCGCGACGTCGCCTGAATTCCCATCGAACGCTCGCTCGTGTCTTCGAGTCGATCAGTCCGCTGCTCTAATTCGCCTCGTTTCCAATGAACGACTATAAATCGCGCGTGGCTTTCTACGGAAGATCGCGAAGAACCGTCCAGCCGTTAAAAATATTTCTGTATTAATCGGCAATTAATCATCGGCAGAATAAATAATGAAATGCTCACGGTTGATTGAACTTTTCCACCGAAATTCGGATTAACGGGAGTCGCGAAAATGATTAAACTTTTCGATTATGAAATATCAGCGCGCATCATGACTCGCCGGGCACGCGATTATTACACTGCTTCATTACGGGGGATTTATGCAATTTCAACGAGCAGTTTTCAAAGTAACGCGCAGAGATGCGGCGTGTTGCGAAGGTAGAAAAATTGCAGGGCCGTGCAGCAATATAGATTTTCGCGATGAATACCGCCCGGCCGTGATATTCAGTCGCCGTGCGAATGTTCCGCTAGCGAGCGAGCTTGTTTTCAAATTAGAAGTTTCGACGAGAGCGACTTGGACGTTATTAAAAATTTCGCGGCCGTTTTTCTCGCTACTGCCACGCGTGCTTTTATGCCCGAATAAATGTCCCAAAGATGCATCGCGGGAGAATGCTCAAATTTCAATCCGCTTTGATGCCACGGGGCAGAAACGAAACCTTCGGAAACCCTTTTTTGTTGGTTCCACAAGCTAGAAGTGAATAAAGAGAAATGATTATTAAGGGGTTTCGCGCCAGCGAATAGCAGAACATGGCTCCTTCCTATCTGGACAGGTCTTGAGTGATCGCGTTGACGAAATACGATTATTTCGGAGGGGGCGGGCAAAAATATGGGGAAATGAAACGACTTCCATGTATGGAACACGCGAAGGTAAATGAGATGTCATCTGTCACGATGAAAAAGCGTCGTGTCCTACGTCAGATAGTGTGTTTCGCATTCGTCAAAGTGCACCGATGAAAATGAATGTTCCTCCGCCGGACGATAAGTCACAGAGCTACTGTATGCACAACTGGGCTCAAAATCGAGCGATTCTCTTTCGAAAAGCAGTTCGGGCTTCCGCGAAATTGTACAACTTAAGTCTGGGTGTTTCTACCTCGATTTGCAGAATCGAGATTGTCCGGGCGAATGCAAATTCTACCATGGGCGTTGTCGAATTATAAGTTTAAAAAGCTTCACGCTTCCGAACGCTCGGATTCATCGAGGCGCACGTTTTTCAAGGTCCGCTCGTGAAAAATCCGCGACTAAAATTGGGACGATCGTTTATTAGCGAGCGGCGGGCATTAGCTTCGCCGGTAGGAACGACCGAATAATAAATTTCGCCCGCAAACAATTAAACAATCAATCGATGCGTAACAATTCGCATATGGATATTCAAAAAACGGGAAATATATGTATGTATATAGATGGTCGGGGAGAAATGGCAATTTTATTTAATCACGATTTCAATTTGCTACTCGTTCAAACTGCACGCCCGGCGTTTATTCAATACAGCAGTTTCATTTCCTTCGACTAGCGCTACAATGGAAAATAAAAGCCGAGCTAAAAATCGCGCAACTTGGATTCGACGTTTACGATTCGCTATTAGAAACCGTAGCGACGTTCCCTGGCCATTCTCGTACCATTCACTTCGCCGAAGAAGATAACGCGTTGTGAAAGTATGGTGAGGAGAAAGCACTCGAAACTTCGGTTTGTTTCGGGCGACCGAAGACTCGCTCGCTATCACCTTTTATAAAAGAAGAGAAAATTACACGGCTACGGTCGCAGAATTTACACGGACAGCCTTCGCCCAGGTGAATGGTATTCCGCATTCCGAAATGTTACGTTTCAACCGGAGATAACTGATTGGAAGAGGAAGTCCTCGAATTCTTGCTTTTAATTGCGTCTGAATCGGCGGAGGAAAGGAGCGGGGATAAAGTCCACGACGAGAAGGAGCCGTGGCGTCAAGCATCGACGTTCAGCTAACGAAGAGAAAAGGGTTCGGTTGCGTTTTATTCCGTGGAACGTGACGAAGCTCGGTCGAAAGAAACCAGCGTGCAGTTTCAGTTCGTTGAAGCGGAACGGCCGCGGCCGAGCAATATTTCTTTATACGTTCAGATTAGAACCCCTCCGAGTGCACTCGCGACACGCTCGCGAAAAAGCCGTTGCACGGAGCCGCACAGCAGCCCAAAGCTTGCAGAGCTGGCGCCGGTTTCGCAACGGCGAGGCCCGCCGTCTTACGACTGTTAGCAGACCGATGCGAGATATCTCGCGAATTCCGAGCAAGCTCGCCGGATACTTTGCATCCGCCGAGAAGGAGCTCCCGATCGTTCCCTCCATCGATGATAACCGCGGCAGTGAAATCGATTTCCAAATGTATTGTCCCGGATCAACGGAACATAAGCTCAAAAGGAGCTTAACGCGCAATCGGATATTGCGGAGGAGACAGCAACTATTCGAATTAGAATTAGTGCCTAGACGCGTGCGGAGAATACGGCGGGAAGATTTCTAACGGCGATTCTACGACTGAAAAATGTTGAAAAAAATCCCAGCGCAGCGTTTCCAAGAGACAGGAGCTTCCCAAGAAACCAAAATTAAAGCAAAAACGGGCAAAATAACCGGGCGAACGTAGCCTCCCTGATTTTAATTCGCATCGCGTCCCTTCACCCCCTGCCCATCCTCTTGCTCCTCTCGTTCCTCTCAGCTCAACCAACCGCGTTCCTTCTTGCACCGTGCAAACCGACCCCCTGGCACCCCTCGACGCGAAGCTAACCCCGAACGTAGGCAGAACTACGGCAAACTTCGCAGTGCCGTACACTTTGCTGCTCGAGCGTCTTTTTTGCGACCGCAGCGTGTAAAGATCCGCCAATACTCGTTGTTCGCTCGATCCTTAATCACGCTTACAGCCTCCCCCACCCTTTCCTTCACCAGCCCCGCGACATCCGATCACAACATTTCCTTCAAAGCACAATTTTTAAACTGTCTTCACTCCCCGCTAAAACCTGGCAATATTCCGTAAATTTCTGTCGCGAATAAAGCCTCGCAATTCGCAATCACAGGATTTTAATAAGCAATTTCACTGGCGTGAATTAACTTGCTTTTTCTCCAGTAGTTTTCTCGAGGAAATTACATCTTTAGAAATCGTCGGGCGCGAATGTTACGTGCATTACGGGCTCATTATGAACTCTTGATCCCTCACAATAGCTCGACAAATGACACTGCTGACGATTATTCAAGATTTCTCAAAAATCCTTTGGAAAAGCATGGAGAACCGTAGGGTCCCGGATCCGCGTGCTCGCACAGGCCTGGCGGAAGTCAAAGAAGAAACGGCGGTGAACCATGCACACGCACGCTGACAACGCTCGAGATTCGACGATAGCGCGAGAAAAGATGATTTATGAGCCGGGAACACGCCACGTCGTTCGCTCGAGTTCGCAAACGAGTGACCGAGAGAATGAAAGGGCCAAAGGGCGAGAGCATGATCGCTGGCCACTTTGATATCCTAAACAGGCTAGAGCTCTTTTCGATGGAAGCATAAAACAGCCGCGAGACCTATGAAACGAGCATCTTAGAGGGTAGGATGATTACGACAATCAGGGGAGGCCAAAAATTCATATTACCACGATCATTCGCGAATCATTCGAGCGAACGTCGCCTGACAATGGTCCCGGGGACGAAGAAAAGGTCCGCGGGGAATTAAAAAGAAGGAAAAGGGCGATCGAGACGAAGGAGAATAACAAGAGAGCAGGAGCCAGGGACAAAGGTGGATGGAAATTAAGGGAAAACGAACTCGCGGAGGGTTGCATTGGCGAAATTTGGAACTGGTCGCCCCTTTCGAGCCTCCAGCCCGAATGTATCGCTCGGAAGTAACGCAGGCCTGATAGCGGGTCCATCCGTTTCCAAATGAAATTTATTAGCGACGCGAGAACGATAGATGATCGAGCTGGTCGCTGTATCGATCACTCGAGGCCGGTCCCCTCGAAAAGAAACGAGTAGGAACCGTCAGGTCTAGCGAGGGGTTAATTGCAGTCAAGTTTTTACGCTGATCGGTGCCGCGTGACAAATGTAAACCGAAAGCGGCCGATAATATCGAGACCTCGAAAGTGAAGACCGGTTGTCCATCTGGCCCCGCGAAGATTAATGAACGCGGTGCTTAGGTATCAGAAGCTCATTAAGACACATTAACCCCCGGCCTCTTTTCCTCCCCCTCTCTTTTTCATTCCGGCCGCTTTGTCCTAATGGCGCATTGATCACTGTTGCTCGAAGAAAAACGGGCTCCCCGCGATCCATCGCCGAGAAAAAGCAACTACTCGCGTGGCTCTTAGCGCGACAAATGCGCCGCGATTGATCCTACGAGCTTTGCTAATCGATTCGAGGAACTTCCGATCCCTACCCTTAGACTCTGAGGATATCGAAGGCGACACTTGCAGATCCGCCGTAGAAGTTGAACGCGAGATAGCTAATCGCCAGCGAGCGCGATCGAGAATTCATGTTTATGGAGATGCAACGAATCGAGCATTTAATCGATGATTAAACCTCGCCTGGACCGCGGACCATAAAAGCAACGATACGCCTAGACTTTGATAATACGGGGCCGCACGCGATCGTTGGCAAGTCGCGTCGAATCGAGGCTCCAGGCCCTGGGAAGAATCTATTAATCCCCGGCTCGTCTGAAATCGACGGAAAACTCGATAGCCCGACGAAACGGGGTGACATGTGCGCCGACGATAATCCATTCCCGAGGATTATATCTTATCGGCGTTATCAGGAATCTGTGAAAGGACAGAGAGTTTATCTGGCCGCGCGGTATATGGGCCAGATAATTTTATAATGCACAGAATCGAACGGCATGGAGGTTTAATGACTGCCGTCCCCTGTGGATTCAATGCCCGAAAGGCAGATCCTCCGAGGAGGCAGAATTTTCTCGAGAACGCTTTCCTCGCTTCGTCCTATCCAAAAAGACAGAACGATAAATGGGAGGACCGATTTATCGTCGCGGGCTGACTCGAGAACTCGAGACAACACCGTTTCGGGTATCAAGCTGAGACGGAGATTCCGCTGGTTCGCGTTTCGATCCGATCAACACTGCATTTGCATAAGCGAAAGGCAATTAATCATCGGCGTAGTTGTTCCGTCCGGTAAATACCTAGTCGTCCGTCTAATCAGTCAGCCTATCTGCTAATGAACTCTCTGAGACTCGTGCAGAGATCTGTCGCCCCTTGGACTCGAGGAAACTAGCAGAATCTTTGTCCCAGTCAGAGTGGACGGTGCCAGATTCGCGCAGGTGAGGGGTGCAAGATAAATAAGAATAGAGAAGAGATGGAAGAATGTACTCACCTCGGTGCGCTGCTGTAGCCTCTTGTTCAGCTCGTAGAGCCTGTAGTCCGGCTGGCCAAAGTACGGAGTATGCCTCCTGGGGACAGGCAACGATCTGTCAGATCAGACCGATCGGTCATGTTAGGTGTGCTGTGTACAGTGTGTTCTCTGGTGTGGGTCGCGTGTCGCATGCATGTAGACAGGGGCGAGGGGACTCGAGCATGCACCACCAGACTTTCGTAAGCCGCCCCGTGGCGGTGCAATTCACGTAGGAACACGACGAACGCGATACCCGCCACTTTCACCGGGAAACAACGCTCGCGGATTGCCTATTTTCTGGGATTGCCTCCTTTCGCTGAGAACGACCGATCGGGAGTGATCGAAAGTGGGCGACGCCTGAATCTTACTAAGAATTAGGGATTCGCAGCCGTGTATAGCTTCGGTAATTGAGGAATAATTGTCTTGCCGGGGCAGTTGAGTGCGTAAACGTTCGTTTGCCCCAGCAATCAAGTTATGCCTCCACTTTTCTACGCTAAAAAATAGGTCCCACCAGCGTTTCAGTCGCGTTTCAATAAACGGCGCAGCAGCCGATTACGATCGAACCGTAACTCGGTCCCCGTTAAAATCTTACCGGCTGTTCTAAAACGTGAAGTTTGTTATTCAATAATGATCCAAGGATCCGCGGCCGTAGCGTGATATCGTGACCGAGGGCAGCAGAGTAAATCAAGTTTAATAAGTTCGTGCATGTCTCTCGGTTGTTCGCGTGTGCACGCGTGTCGAACACCTGTTAGGATCGTACGAACCCAGCGGAGATCTCGCAACGCGGGCCAGACCGTTCCGCGAACAGGATCTTTCGAGGAAAGTCCAATTAGCGATGGCTTCGAGGTGTTTAGAGCGCGTGATCAAAAAGGCTTGCATCCCGAAGAGTGCAGTTCGGAATGCGAGTTCGCGAGGGCATCCCGTTGTTTCCTAGCTCGTTAAACGACGAATCGGTTGTTTCGCGCATACCGCACGAATATACCTATTAATCGAGTGCGTGTTGCGTGTCGGTCGCAAAATTGTAATTGAACATGGCAACTGATTGCACAAAGGAGAGGCCGTTGTCTGCATCGACTGCGATAGCAGTGTGTTCCGAGGCCCACGAATCGACTAACTGCACTGATATCGATCACCTTCGACTTCCTACGAATGGTTTATGTGTCGCGTCTTGTTGCTCGTGACCTGTCTAAACTTTGGAGGTTCGCGCCTGCCGAAAATCTACCCTATCTGCTCACTTTAAAAAGGCCACATTGGACTTCACACCGCGTCAGAATCCAAATGCTGCCAGCGTATAGATAATTAAAGCAACTTTCCGCTATATTCCACGCAAATACTCGAGATCGCGAGGGTCTCTAGTGTACTCGGCGCAACAGCAAACTGTCAACCTGAACAACCCACGGAAGCTTCGGAAACTTCCCAATAAATACCTAATCTAGCCGCGAACGGCTCTCCATCGGAAGCTTCACTCTCCTCCACTTAATCACTGCCAACAAATTACAGGAATAAACCTAGCGCGTCGATTAAAAAGGGAGCAGATTCTCCGCGTGTATTCTTATTCTAATAAGGGGTCGTCCTTAAATTTCGCAAGGCTTGGGGGTTACGAATCTCTTACGTTTTCTTACAAAGGGAGGAGAGCCAGTGAGGCAGCATCTTAAGTAATATTTCTTGAACTTAATTTTCAATATGAAACCTTTAAACAAAATTTAATAACTGAAAAATGCAATTTAAAAAATATTACATAGGGGGGATATAAAATCTTACGAATTCTTATACTCGAAAAGGGAGGGGGCAAGAATTACGTAATTTAAGGGGAGAAGCCCGTATAAACGGGTTATTTTTCTATCCAGTTTTAGGAATTTTTTGCGAGGATACCAATGCGTTAATCTAAACATTATAACAAGTAAAAAAAATTATAATAAATACAAAAGAAATAGAGGAATATCTGAAATAGGTTTTTTTCGAGATGCAAAACGGCGCCGGTTGTAGCATCTCTGGTGTTACGTGAAACAGACCAATAAATTTCTTTCTCAATTTATGTACCAATTGTAAGAATATGAACCGCAAATGGTGTTAAACAATAGCATATTTTATAAATGGCCGAATTTCAAACAATTAGGTGTGATTTTTGCCAAACATTCACGTTTTATTTGTTTAAGAACAGTGGTTAAAATTTATAATTTGGTTAAACTTTGTTGTTCATATTCTGTTGAATATTATAAACTAAAATTGTGCAAAATTTAAAATTGATTGGCCAATTAGTTTTTGAGTTATCCCCGGCGCCAGTTTTGAAAACGTGGTTTCAAGAAAAACGTGTTTGAAATGCGGTTTGGGTATGCTTGGCGTTCGGAGGAGCGCTGACTCCCCAGGCTATATTATCAATACGGAATTGAATTTCGGCCTATACCTTTGAGAATATATTTTTGAAACGTTTTAGAAGTGGTTTTTAGAATTTTTTTCTTCAATTTTTCGGTTGATTTATAAAGTGTTCTCCTCTTAAATTGCGGTTTAGTTGTGCTGGGCGTTCAGAGGGGCGCATAACTCACCATTATGTATTATCACTACGGAGTTGAACTTCGACCTACAACTTTAAGAATATATTTTTGAAATGTTTTAGAAGTGATTTATGGAAAAAATTTTGTTTCTATTTTTCGTTCGATTTATACGGTCTTCGCCCCTAACAACGTATTACTGCGAGAAACGTACGTTCAAAAAATCTCCGTCCAACTTATGAGCCGCGGGGATGAATCTGCCCCGGAATGCTAGCCAAGGGTGACAAGTACGAACGAGAACCAGACAACTGTCCAGAAGCAATTGGGCATTTGCATTTGAATAGACTGATAGCGTAGATGAGCGAGATTTAGCAGCCGCGGTACACAGCGCAAGTGGAAGTGGCGAATGTCATTGGAGAGATCGATCGTGGAAGAAAGAACTTGGCCTTTCTAGTCTTGGGAGAATCGCCGCCGTGGGACCTGACGACACGTCACTGCCCTTGGTGCGCATGTATGCGCGTGTGTGCGCGTGTACACACAGCGGGGTGAATTTACCAGGGAAGGGTCGAGGCTCAAGGGTTGCAAGGGTAACCTACTGTCGTGCACGGTTCACCAGGGACAGGCTCGACAAATTTACCCCGTCCCGTTCCTGCTCTGATTCATCTAGATCGCGTACGATCGCTCTTTTTCTTCCGCGGAGCCGCGCTGCTTGTATACGAGACCGAAAGTACCGTTCGATCAGTGTTTTCTGCTAGACCAGTCGTAACCCACCCCCTCTCGAATACATCACGAACGAGAGATCTGATCTGTGGACCCCTTACAACGATAAGTACGACGATGATCCCTCGGAGCTCGCCGAAAAACTGCCCGACGCTCGGAATGGGCCCGGAATCTGGACAGATCGGCGTAAAACCGAGTCGTAACGCACTAATTTCAGCGAGGAGGTAATTTCACGTTCAGCACGTACGACAGCGCGCGCGCAATAATCCAAAACCGGCTCGAGCGCGGAGCACGCCGGTTCTCTCTCATTCAAGACGTGCCCGCCACGATCGAACTAATTAATTCGTCGCACGGCTCTCTCGCGCGCGCGCGCCACCGCTACCCGGAATTTTTTTCCTCCCCGCGCTCTCCCTTTCCCGCCAAGGATCGTGACAGATCGCTCTCCCCGATACGGAACTAATCCTCTGAATGAAAAACTTTTGCTCGGCAGCGCGCGCCACATTTTCAAGTTGGCCTCGTGATCCACGCGACCACAGCATACAAAGACAGCGAGTGAATCTGTCGCTTCATTCAGCGATCGTAGGGTGTCTCCGAGCTTGAACCTGTTGGAAGAACGGGGCCAGATCGACCGCCAATTTGCCAGCACCTGAGCGCATGGGTACTCTTCGATATTCAACGCGTCTTGACCTAAACTTTAGGTCCTAAAGCATTCAAGCTTCTCCTCCCGGAGGAGGTTTCTAGAACCGAACGGCAGAGACTTGGAAAACGTGGACGGGGATTCCGGGGCGAACAAGTCCTGGCTCCCCAATCGACAGTCCCCCTTCGATTGAACAGACGAAAGCCTCTAAAAGCCACCCCCTTAGACGTTCGAGGCGCGCGGAAGAGTGGCAAGGTGTCCGCGGCAACGTCGTCGCGGGATTTTCCAAGGGGTTGTGGGTGGGCTGGTGTCGCTATCAGGCCCGCGGGGGTTAATGGGTTTAGTTGGCGCGGTTAATGGGCGTCCCAGCACGCCGGCAGGGATCAGCTGACCGGCCAGCTGGCCGAACAATCCGCGCCCGGGAACCGCCGGTTGAGAGCCGTCGGCTGCAGGGGTCTCAGATTGGGTTAGCAAAGGGCGCAGTTCAGACTGGGAGGGTGGCGGCCGAGGGTGAGTCTGCTGGCGGAGGAGGGAGGCAGAGGGTGTTATTAGGGGTTTGCTCATGGGGTGGCACTGCGATCAATGCTTGGGGAGTCATGCTAACCCCCCTTTCAAAGTCTATATATAGAAGAATGGCGCACACATGCACGCCAGACTGAGTAGCGATGGGCGAATATCTCTGGCTCGCTGCTTTCCGAGCGATTTCGCCGTGGATCCGTTCGGATCGCCTCGAATATGATTCAGGCTGCAACGGCGCAGTGAAAACTGACCTGAAAGGGTTCGGGAAACGTCTACATAGAGGCTGCTGAGTTTACGGTCACTCGTGGACGAGCGATTCATGCGGATGCGAGTGTAACGCATATTTTCTTTTCCTGGATAAATGAAAATAGTGGAAGGGACTTGTTGCGATATCAGTTTTCAGATCAGTAAGCCCCGGCTTTCAATGACTGACCTCGCCATTCGTCGCGAGGTCCAAGGAACTTCGAAGCGTGCCGAGGCGGTCGTCAGGGGTGAAGGGGTCAGCGCGAGTACGCGTGCACAGGGGGTGTTTCGTCGCTCGTATGGGAGAGGAACGAGGCAAGGGGATACAAGGTACGAGCACGTGCAAGCCTCGCGGCCTAGATCGACATTTTTCGAGTCCTCCTGTCATCTGAATCATTCAAATATTCTAATTTCTGCCCACCGAACCACAGTGCTGCTATAAACTTTCAGATAAAATACTTTCACGCTCGTTTCCCGTGACTCTAAATGCTGGTTCCGCGGTAATTTAATTAAGAGAGGCTGTTTCAACGAGAAAATTATCACTTCTTATCGTTGTGTCGATAGGAAATTAGACATGCTTCAAATAGAAGGAAATTATATGAGTTGAAACAAGAATTCTTGCAAGTAACGAAAGCAGTACACGATCCTGTCACTCGCCTAGTTATAATATATTTCTCAAATTATTATTAGACCATTACTTCGGTGTATGAATAAATTAAATTCTAGTTACACGATCGCGCGTTAGAACGCGACTTTTACGGGGCTTTTGTTTTGAGAACAAGCGGCTCGGAGCACCGCGACACGAGGCAACGACTGTCTCTATAAGAACGGAAGAAAGATCGTTACTCGAGGATTTATTGGCTCGTTCTTTTTATTGGAGACGTGGAAGAGCGCACGCGGCAAGCAGAAGCGTTTCGAGCGTGCTGGAACGTGGAGTTCCACGCGCGAAACGCTCGCAAATTGAACAGCAATTTATCCGAGTGCTCCTAATGCACAAGAATTATCCACCGCGGGGTAGAGAATTTGTGCAAATGCCGCGAGAGGAGACGGGCAAAGCGATGCTTTTGATTAATATACTGCGCGCGGTACGCGCGTTCCCTTCTCCACGCAACGAAGGAGAAAAACGCACGGGCCCAGCTTATCAGAGGAGCACCTCGTTTACGTAACGTCTAAGCCTGATAAGGAGGTAGATAGAGGCGTTTATCGATCTCTGACGCGGGCCGAGTAATCACGCCGATAATTGAAACTACAATTTCATTGAGCGGCCGGCACAAAAGGAAAAGGCGCGGCGATACTTTCGTCGATAATTGACTTTCCCGATCTTCCTACGGTCAGACGCTTATCTGGCCTGTTCTCCGGCACTCGAGGCGGTGACGGGCCTTTCAAGTCGTAGATCCGACGCTGCAGATTTTGCGTGAAATCGACGCCGAGCAGAGCGGGACCGATAATCGGATAACTGACAGAAGAACTGCAAGATTTGCCGCGGATGAAAATCGTGGTCGACCCGAAACAAAGCCTCGTACTCAACTTGATTACACGCAGAAATTCGTCGCAGAGTGAAGTAACAGCCGAGTCAGCGACTAGCGTGGATCCCTTTATACTTTCGTCGCTGGCGCAGCAGTAATCGCGCCGTCGCACCGACGATTTATCGCCGTCCACGATACTTTATCGCCGATACCGTCCTCTTCCTGGCCGATCTTTGCCTCGTCTCATCCCTCCGGTCTGTGTCTCCATCGAAACTGGTCGCGCCAGGGGCTAGCCGAAGATAGAGAGACGAGAAACCATCGGGGACACCTGGTGTTGTATCCAGGATCGCTCTGTTTTAGAAGGACTCGTCGCTGGCGTCGACTGAACTTCGGTCGTGGGAACAGAAAGTGATCCAGCTTGCTAAGCGGACCAGAGAAAACAGCGTTGGCCGCGCGATGTGTGCCAGCCATAAAAGAGCAATAACCAGAGTGTGCCACGCCGGTGCACGCCGCGAACTCGGCCACTGGCCATTGCTGGAAAAGTGAACGGTGCGCCTCTCTGTGACGAAATCGCGAGCACCGTTCAGGAAGCAGTCCTGTTGCGCCCCCGTCTTCTTGTAGTTTGAAAATCTCTGTCATTACGCCAATCCCACTTCTCAATATTCTCTTCAACGATCTCTTTAACCGTGTCTTCCTATCCTCGACCCTTCTGCGATCGAACGGGATCCAGCGAAGGGACCAAAAGGAACCGGGGCCTTCTCGCCTCCATTTATTTGCTCGCGCGAAATCGCGAGGATTGTTTCGGCGAGGCTGGCATGTGGCGTTTCACCGTTCTCTCTCCGTATGACGAAACCGCCAGGCCAGGCGAAACGCCGCGTCGAGAATAGAAAAGAAAAGATTCCCATTTCGCCATCGATACGGAACGAACGGCTCGCGTTCGCGGTCCGTTTTGTATTAGGAACACTGCTTTCACCGTGATACACGCCGCGGCTTTGGAAATCGGGCAGTGCGGAATAAAGGGCCCTTGTCCGTCGCCTTTTTTTCCTCTCTCTCTCTCCCTCTCCCTCTCCCTCTTCCCATTTTCTCTCTACACGGCGATTTATTATTAGTCGTTTCGTCACAGTGACGCAAGGACGACGTTTCGAGATGCTGCGTCGAAACCGAAGCTATTTATCACCAGCCCCATGATTCGGTCGCTCCGGCGACGACACTGCGCGTCTTTTCGGGGCCTCGAAGGAGGAAACCTTCATGAATGGAAAAGACGATCGATCTTTCAGCGAGAACCGAGAAAATATGGACTACAAACACGAGGATTGTACGAGCTCGTTGTCGCTGGGAATTTCGGGTAAACCTGAAGTATAATTTTTTGTCTGGTAATCTGAAGTAGAAGGAAATCTTCCACGACGATGGTATCGAAGTCCGCAGATACGGTGAATTGCGTCTTCACTCGCGCAGTGCCGAAAATGAAAGCGCAAATTCTGAAATTCGTGAAACTTCGCAGTTTGCTCGTCGGTACGTTCCGGATGACCCCAGAGCCCCGACGATTACGGGTATCAATTAGCGATGCAGGCTTTCTGGTAAGGAGAGTCCAAAAGCCACGCCGAGAAAATGATAGTTAACGGCAGATAATAGCCAAGAGATTACCGTGCGCGGACGTTCGGAAACAGACGGGAAACGTTTGCCTCGGTGCGTTGGGATCGCGACGAATTTTATGTAACTATTTTTCTGTTGAATGGCTCGCTGCGAGACGGCTCCGAATATTTCTCGCTGGGCGCAGGGAGATGGAGGCACGCAACGATCCTCCATCGTAACAACGGAACATTACAAAACGATGACACATCTGTTTCAACCAAATTGCCGTGGGATTACTGGACTTGAAGATGTTACACGAACTCGGGGAACCGGTTCGCCCGTCTACTAAAGACGAGAAAAAGAAAACTCGCGGGGTCCAACGTCGATCATTTACCCCCTTTCGTGTCATCTACTCCCGGGCTCGTGATTCTTTACCGTTCCTCTTTTATCCGCTGGCCTTCTGTTCGCTCGTTTCCTTCATTTTTGCACGAACGTCTTCCACGCGGAATTGTTATTTATTCCCTTTTAAACGGGAGGGAGAGGCGGACGCCGACTGGTTGAGTTCGATGCACCGAATACCGAACCAGACACCTAACCACCGTGCGAGAGAGATGAGTTATCTCGTCACTCGGAACATCTTTTGTAACTGGAATGACGCCAAACGTTAATAGTTACACTCGTTCAGAAAGCGTTACACACAGTGTCGCTTGTTTTTGCCCCCGCGAAAAACTTGTATCCGTTCGTCACGGCTCATGTTTAATTCCGCTCGGGGTGAGGCGAAAAACCGCGCGCGTCCACGCCACCCTGTACAGGGCGTTCCAAAAAGCTCTCGTGGGGGCACAGAGAAACGGGAGTCGAAGACGGGTCGCCGCTATCTCGGAAAAGTTGAAAGAGCCGTGACCTTTGAATTCGGACGGGGCGTCGTTATCGTTGCATCGCGTTAAGGCTGTTTACACGGAAATGACGGCACGATAAATCCGTAGTGTCACGGTCCATCGTTGTCCACGGGGCTGGAACGCTTATACCGGTTTACGAGCCGCGTCTGAAAGCCCACCTCCCACCTACTCCCCCGGGTTTATTCAACATCCCTCCGTGATTTAGGGAGATCCGATCGATCGACTCGCGGAAATTATACCCGACGCTGTTCCCAATTTCTGTTCTTCTCCGCGCCGACAGCTATTCACTGGGAAGATACATTTCTTCTCCTGCGCCCAGAGGCATGTTCGACAATTTTGATTCCGAAGAAAAGGAAGCTTGAAAAGGCCCACTTCTCTCGTAGGCGCGGCCGAAACCGAGAATGCGATCGCAGAGTTGCCTCGGAACTTCCACCTCAGAGTTCAAACTCGAATCCGTCATTAAGCTCCCATCAATCATCCACTTGATCACGGGGAAAGGTCACCGAACCGAGGAAGCCTGCCGTGATTGGTCGATGCAGGGCGACTAGAAAGTTTCCTGGTCGCGAGAGGACAACAATAAAAGGTGCGTCGACCGCGGGACGAGCAGATCTCCATGACTTTTCCATGAAACTGAGACGCCGCGCGAGCAGTCGACGGGGCTAACACGCGAGCCACGAAGCGCGTTGCTCATAAGCCGCGCGTGGGAGGTCGCTAATTTATTGTGCATTAACGTCACTTGTCTCTGACCACGCGCAAGAGAGCTCGTGGCTATCCAGCGCGTGTCGTTGGATCGTGTCACCGATGAACCTTCTGTTGCCTCAGTGCCTCTTACAGCCAGAGCACACTGACGATTTCTTGCCTCGGTCTCGAATGAGAAACTGATGAGAACGTTCAATCAGAATCGACGTCGTTTAAACACTAAGAAGATAGATCAGTGCCAAAGCGTCCATGTCGTCTGGAGTGGATCGTCGTCTACCTGATCCACGGATCAATCGATGGCGACGACTCTTCCGAGCAAAGATCTGCAGTGTTTTCGGTATAGTAAGGGATCCGATCACAAGTTCGTGACTGTCGACTGTGGACTGTCAACGGCCGGCCACGAACAGGGGAAATGGCGTATCGCTGGGAAGACGTGGTACACGCGACGAGGAATCCTCGGTCTCCTCGCACGTTCGTCCTTAATTGGGTTCATGCCAGCGCGTTAATAAATGCGGCCAGGCAAGCGCATTCTGCGCATTGCGAAGTCCGGCCACGCGTACCCCAGGCCCTTATAAAGGCTCAATCAGCCTGATCCCGATTGAGTCATTAATTGCCTTAAAGAGGGCAAGGCCTTCTGTCTACGCTGCTGAAATGCAAAGCTGCGCGCGCGACACTCGTCCCGCGCGCACCGATTTCATTCAATGTGCGAGGTGGAGTTTTCATTGCCGATCGTTGCCGGTGTCCGACAGAAAAAGCTGCGACGAGCGCCTGTCACTGATGCGTTATCTCTCCCGGGCGCGAATATTTCGCCGGGGCATCGGCGACGTGTACCTGGCCTAGGTATTCCCCACCGAGACGAGCAATAACACGAGGACAAGGAATGCTGTTTGGAAGAAGAACGCTGCAGACGCCGCGGTTGCAACGCTGATGGCGGTGGTACTGGCTCATGCATTACGAGGAAGGATGCATTTCCTTCCACTTACGCCATCCCATTTTTGCAGGACGCCTCTCGAGATACCTCGACGACCCTCTCCGCTTTTAATGCGACCACTTGCCGTTTAATAACCCTGTCGTGGAACGGTCGAAACGAAACGTCGAAACCAGCCCCGAAGTACCCCCAGCTGTTGTCGCCGCAACTCCGCGTAAACCAGATCGAAAAGGTTCGCTGAAAGTTTTATGAAACTCGCGGCGCGGAAGATGATGAGATAGGTATCTGTCTACCTATTAGCCATTTCCACTGAGACGCCTACTGCCAAAGATTGATACATACTCGCAAAGATACGCCGCATCGAATACTCGGTTCTTTCGCACGAAGAGCGATGATTCCAGGACGAAGGATGTCGTTATGCGAGAACGTCGACAATGCAACGCTGAAGGCACCAGGCTTCGTTTCATGCATTATGAGAAAGGAAGCACTTCCCTCTACCAGCATCCCCTATTCTCAGGGCAGCGCGGCCCCAGGCGCTTCCATAACTTCGTTCTTGCCTCCTCCCTTCCCGCCCGTCCTTCCTTCTAACCCTGTATATTTCCTTGTTTCCCTCTTTTCCCTTCTTCTCGCTGTTCCCGTTGTCTTTCCTCGCCCTCGGTCCCTCCACATCAGCGTTGCTGATCTAAACTTTGGGTACACCTACAGCTAGGGCTCGTGTTCTCGTCGACCAACGCGATGGTTTCGGCATTTATTAATCGCGGGATACAGAACCAGAAGGGACTTTTTAATCCACGATTTGAACACTCTGAACTTCTGTACTCTGGGTCAACACCAACAAGCTATCTTCAGGGATGCAAAAGTTTCTATGCAGAGACGTAGAATTTTTCGATCCCCATCTCATCAGTATGTACAGCCAAAAGTTTTAAACGCCAGTTGTGTTGCAGCGTTTCTTCCTGTTGCTTTCACCCCTTCTCGACAGCCTGTTTCTCCCCTTCGTCCCCTTTTTGGCAACGTGTGCCCGTTTTTATGAGCTGCCTCGGAAGTTTGCCCCCCAGTCGCGTTCAATGAAACTCGTGGATAGGTTTTTAGGGGTCCAGGCCCTTGGCGTTCGATTTCAGGCAACGTTTCACGGTATTCTCTAGTCCCTCGTGAAAAAAATATGCCTGCTAGTTGGTCGGCACTTTATCGGGCTCGACAACATAACTTCCCTGCCTTCCGGGAATACACAAAGCATCCATAACCGATCGTTATTCAATCCGCCCCCGCAGAAAGTGAAAACAATTGTGATATAATGAGAATATGTTTGTATAATCCTGGCCTTTAACGGGTTAATGTCGTAACAGATTCCTGCCACTCTGAAATACCTTTCGGAAGACTGCAGCGTGGCCAGGCTCTAAATAAACCCAGAACGCTATAAAATACAACGTCCAAGCTGACATACAACCAAAGAGCGAACATTCATTCGCCTCGTGCCAAGTCTCCCCTTGCCAGAAAGAAACAATACCAAAGCTGAGACTTTAGTCGTTAGTCTCCGACTCTCCCATCGAACCAATTGGAGCGAGTACAGATACGGTGACACAATTTTCTTCCTTTCTTTGCCCCTCTACGTTATTACCCTGAAACCGGCTAAGTTTCTCTAATAGCTAATGATCAGATCAAATGTCAGGTGGATCCCATTATCCATGAATAACCCCTAGAAGCAAAGCACTGGCGTTCGCGTTGGTCACGGATGATCGGGGTTCGAAGACTCGCGGACGAGGAGGAATCCGAAATTTCGCCATCGCCTCGAGAGAGTCCGGGTGCGCGTTCAAGGCGCGCACCGCGTGAATTTTTGGATCGTACACGCGCCCGTGCGTTGCGTAAGCACGAGGAGAACACCGCCGCTGGCGTTTGCACGCACGTGCGACGACGGAATTAGCCAAGACCTCGTTGTCCCCCTGACCGAGGCATCCTCAGCGAACCCCAGACCCGTTCGTCCTTTGCCGCCTCCTGTACCGATCTCAACGACACTCTCTCTCTGTGAACATGGCGCGGTCTCGGCCAATTTTAGAAAGCGCGCGGCCCACCGCCGACACGGCTCTATCAATCGGCTGACTGGGAATTTTAGGGGTGCTGAGGGTGTCGCGAAAACCTCGAATGAAGGGTTCTTCTTTTTCTGCGTGGGGCACATTTCAGGTGCAAGTGTTGTCTTTACCTAAGGAAGCTGGGACCTAAGTTCCACAAGCCGATTTCCTCTCGACGAGAGGAACGCTAGAAGGATGCCAAGGTGTTGACGCGCACCTGCTACACGTGTTCGTAGGAGGCACGTGCCTCTCACCGCGTCGTCGTCGCGTTCCTCGTCCGCGTCTCAGGTTCCACGCTGGTGTTCACCGAGACTCGGCTCGTCTTATCGTTACCAGATCACGCTTCAATTAATTGCGAAACGTATCTTAATTATTCCAGGCGTGCGTGGGACCGCGGGGAATCTGTAACTCGCCCTTTCACGGTGCAACAAAGTCTACTATGTCTGAACAATCACCTCTGCTATATCTTGCGGGTCCAATTTCTCCAAAGACGCCCAAAGAACACTGCCTTCCTCGGCAGGAATCGATCGCGCAGCGGTGTAGTGGGATCATCCAGGAGACCTGCTTTACATTATCCGCGGGTAAGCGTGCCGTAGCGAGGCATGACAAGCGTGAAGAACCGCGATCCGTTAAGGTGAGACGAGGTGTCGTCTCGCCCAGGAAACCAACGGCGACTCGTCGCTGGCGTTACGATATCGCGTGCCACGTGGTCCGCTACTACAGTCATGTGCTTCGATATCGTAATTCGCCAACTTCCAGTGAAATCAGTCAACGCCCGATGAGTTTGAAAAACAGCGATGTCCCCGCGGAAAAGAGGAGGCTCTGACAGAATTCGTGGCGGTTCCAGAAACCAGAAACCAGACCCCGCGACTAATTCTGCCGCGGCAAAGGGCAGTGGCCTTCGATTAATTTATATCCGGCTGGCGGAGGCGGTCCAGGGAGGGAAAGTTATGATTTAGCGAGGAATAATCGCTCGGCCGGCCGAGCGGATCTAAAAATAATCCGCACGCGGTTTGATCTACTCGGGCTGGCTTGAGCGCGATGCCAAGATAGGCTCGTCCTATGCTCGGAGCTGCTTTGTACGCCTGCTCCGGCTGACTGTGACGGATGTCCAGAAATTTTGCGACCGTCCCGCCGCCGGATCCTTCGTCCACCCCTTTCGCTCTGGCGTTCCCGTCAACGGCGATCGGACCCAAGGAGAAAACGAGATCGCGCGCGATTCGGCGCGTGCTAAGCGTCACGCGGAGCCACCGCGGCGGAGAATGATGCTCGCGGGCCGTCGCGCCGCGTCGCTCGATCGTTTGCGGAACCGACCGCGCAGAAATCGCGTGGCATGTCGCGAGCGCGCATGCAACTGCGCACCTCCGCGCTCGCACTCCGATTCACAAAAGTAACTGCACCTGAGAGCGGGAATCGCGAGAATTAAGGTTTCCCATCGAACGTTCCAGCGCTCGGATTTTATGGAGCAACGATATTTCAAAAGCCGCGGCAATATTTCGCGTGGCCAGTGATACCGTCTATCAGGAAGATTGAATATCTCGCGGAAATGCTGTGGGACGTCTTATTGAGTTGCTGATTCGAATGTGACTGGCGAGATAAGTTATGGCTCGGCTCGCGTGCCGATTGGCCTCTCCGGACACGTGGATATCGCTTTCTAAATCAGGATTAAGCTTTCATTCGAGTATAAGTTTTTCTGCCACGAGGAAAATTCACGTGCCCATGAATGTACAGGGCGGTGGGAACACTGACGCGTAGAAAGCAATGCGAAGTGAC
This sequence comes from Andrena bicolor, assembly GCA_960531205.1. Taxonomy (NCBI): domain Eukaryota; kingdom Metazoa; phylum Arthropoda; class Insecta; order Hymenoptera; family Andrenidae; genus Andrena; species Andrena bicolor. The sequence continues at coordinate 20,224,676 of OY482666.1, read as the reverse complement.
GCCGGATTTCCAAAAATAGTCCCACCCCAGGAAGTCGATCCAGGAAGTACACATTCACGCTCCCGAAGTGGAGTCTTGACGGACCTACAGTTTGCTCGATCGGAAGATTCGTTAAAAGAATTAAAAGATTCAGCTAATCAACCGTATACCTTTATCCTCCGTTCTCTTGCCGCAAGAGGATGCAGGCTATGGTGCAACGTTACAAAATACGGCGGGATATCGTCCCCGCGATCTATGACGATGCAGAGTCCGCTCCAGCGTGCTCGCTGATACGCTGTCGCGAATTTATGCGTCGATCGAGAGCGCATCTATGCGTCTCCGTGCAGAGCACCGAATTCGAGGACGTACGAGACGCATAAATTCGCCGTCCCTCTAATTCACTCATGAATATTCCTTCGTTATATCAATTAAAATCGCCGCGACGCCTGAATATTTATCGCGACCACATAAATTTATTAGAAGCCGCATAATGGAGGCTGGCAGATCGATCTGGGGGATGTTCAACTTCGCATCCCTTCTTATATTTCGACTTCCAGAAAATTGCGTGGTCGAAAAATCTTCTCTGCATTATTTTCCCAACAGTGGACTCTTTAGAAGTTCGCTTCTCGCAGCTTATCGCGAGGCTTTGCATCTTTTTACGACGTTCTTTCGTCAGTTTTGCACGAATGGACTAGATACTGACTGACATAGAACGAGTGTCCATCAACGTACAGTCAGAGATTAGCAAAGGGGTCCGAGAAAGGTGAGTCAGATCGCCGGATTGTCTACATTCAACTTTGACACCTCGAAAAATCTTGATCTCTGCGTGGGAACGCCATAAATCAAGCGGCAAAAGGCTCGGTCAGAATCTGAATACAAATCGGTTACAGCCTTCGGGAGCAGGCTATTATTTATCCGCAGCATTGAGCGACGCGTAGCTCGAGGGATTTCAAAATAGGTGTCCAGGAGAGAATGACTGAAAAACAGCGACTAATCTCGCTTCAATACCGAGGCAAAGGAGCTGTGTGCGACGTGTACGTACACGTCCGCGTGTACGTGTGCGCCTGTATGAGGAACGTAACTCGTTAGATGCCTCCCCCACCAAGCAGCAACACCTAGCTCAACCTCGACTAATTACGCAACCGTTCACCTGCACTACCTGTCACGACCAATTCTCTCTTCTTTTTTCGCCACCGCCGACTCGAAGGTGGGTTACAGCGGCCGCCTTATCTGCGCCGAAAGATCAGCGTGATATTTAATAGTGGAATTCCTGACTGACAGTGATAGCCCGCGACAGCTTCGACCCATCCTGCCGCCTACTCCAGGCAAAACAGCTGTCGAGTCGAAGGGGCAGGCCCAAAGTGGAAGCTGTCGCGTGCCATTTTCTCTTTCTATCAACGTCGCTGACTTAAAGCAATCGCCGTGGCCGCGAGTCATCCCGATTCACCGCGAATTCCGAATCCCGCGAGGCAGAGCGACGAAGAGCGTAGCCACGGGCGTTGGGCGTTGGTGGAGAAGCATCGGCCACGTCCCCGACGTCATTATCGCGCTGTTGTTGTCGCTGGAGAGTCTTTGTCATCGTTATCATTGCGCAACGAAGACCACCGAGGACGCGCGCAACTCGCGCCTAATCGGCCAGCGTTGGAGAACGTCCAGTCGTAAACGTCTCTCTCCTCGGCTAGCTACCTCTCGAAACGAGAGGAGATTTTCAAGCTGATCGCTGCGGAGGGAAAAAGAGGAAACCGGGGGCTGTCGACGTTGACGAGGCGACGCCGCTTGATGTGGACAGCTTTTGACAGGGATTTTGACGGGGACACGACGTCTTGCTAGCGGACGCGTGCTGGTTTAACGAACCGTTCCTCCCGCGATGCGTTCATCGTTTCGCTGGGGCAACGATATCTAGGGGACTTGTAAGAGATGCGCTGCGGATCGTCTGGCTCGAACTTGAGTCACCGTTGAACCGAGCGCTTCGATATTCCAGCTTTACATCAGAGCGCGGTCGTAACTGATAAGAGGGAGCGGGGATAAAGACGGTCATTGTTTCCCGCCGGGCAATAGGAGAAAAATTATTCGTCGTCTCGCATTCATTATGGGGCGTGTATCGAAGCGTGGCTAGAAGAAGTCGATAGTTGTCAACAAGATTGAACGAAACGTTGCGTGATTCCCGATAAGATCCCACTCAATCATCATTATTACCGATAATGATTTAATTACCGTCCATAATAATTCACTGTAGTCGATAGCGGAGGAACTACTCCACTGTTGTGGATTCAATTAGGGGAAATCGATCTTCGAAAGCGACCCGGTGAACCGTGACCCCTCGGAGTCTTTTGTCGCGGGAGACACGGATTTGTATCCCGGATTTACGGCCTTCGAGGCAGAGCCAAGATGACAGGAACGTTGCTCGTATAAATTTTAGAGGAGAGGACCAGAAACATCGAGGTATCGTGTCACGTCCCACCTAACTGACAGAAACCTAAAGAACCCATCCGTCAGACGTCCGAATCGCACGCTGGCGCGGCCACCGCGGGCTACACACTCGACCGATACCCAAATCCGCTTCACTCTGACCTAATTCACGCAGCGACGCGGGGAAAACTGGCGAAAGTTGCGCAAAGTCCAGGTGCCAGTTGCAAAGAAACCCGTCATCCCCGTGGTAGAGGGACACGTATCATCGCGTCGCAGATTCGCGACGACGACCAGGCGAACAGAGGAGTCGTACGTTCGGTGGAGGTTTAAATCGGGAATGGCGGGCCAGGAGGCCGTGATGCGGGAGGCACGATGGTATTTTTATCGGTCTAAATATAGGTAAACCTCCTATACGGAACGCCATAGGAGCGCGGAGGAGCCTTTCAGAGGGTCGGCCGGTAACTACTCGTTAACCGCGTACCCCGGGGTGTCCCGCGACCGCAAAAGAGCTTCCGCGGAAAAAAGAGGACCGACCGACCCCAGGGGCTTGATTAATTTTTAATCGAGGTACACGCGCCACGGCTGCTGTCTTCAATCCCGGCCTCGCGCTCTTTCACGCCGTCTAGGCGTTGAGTGGATTTCCCCGAACCCCTAGCTTTGCTCTCTTTTCAATTGCGATGCTGAGGAAGCGCGGCAATTCTGTAGGCTGTGGCCTACAAGAGTTGCGCTGTGGTGCACTCATGGAAGCCACTTAATTGCCTCGATACATCGGTATCCTGGTGTTTTATTAAAGCTCAAAGGACCAGAAGCATCCATTAAACAACCACTCGCAGCCCCAACAACCATAAAAAGGAAGCCCTCGCGAGGGAAACGGCGAGCGTGTCATTTACAGCGCATTATCAAGCCCGTATGCACCGTTTGTTCTCGGTCCTTGTTGTCCACGCTTCGACCCCGTGGTCGGGATTTTTGGAAACGAGATAGGGCGAGCCGTGGAGCGGCGGTGTGTGATCGCACCGCCATAGGGTGGTGTCCCGCGACCGCAGGAAAGCCTCCATAAAGGGTGGACGTGTAATTCGAGCGTCCGCGTGGCCACGTGCCGCCACGCAGCCACTGAAACTGCAATTTTTCTCCTTCCTACACCCGCCCCCTTTTTTCCCTAGTCGCTCGGTCGGTCGCGAGCATTTTATTTTTCACCTGTTCGCGACGATATTGACACGAGTGTCGGCGATAAAAATTGATCGACGCCCCGTACACTCCGAGCGATGATTGACAGCAGGGTCTCCCTCGCTATTTTCTGTCGTTGCCTCGCAGACTCGCGATTACTCGTGCGTTCAATTAACTCCGGAATACCTAAGACCAGAAACTGCGGTCCCAATCACCGCATCACTTAATACACTTGGAGCGATCAATCGAATCATTTGTTCAATTCCTCAAGTGCTATCAGCTGTGTGGGTGGAGTTTCCCCCGTGAAGGAAATACCTGCCCTTTCTGCTGGGGGCTGAATGGTCAGGTGTTGTCTAGAAAGTGGCGGGGCTGTGGTGTCGTTACGACCCGGTTTAATCGGCTGACAAAAGGTTGTGTCACTTCGCGTTGTCTGCACGCATGCACGTACGCACGCACATGCTTGGCTTCCCGGTTACGTGTTGGCTTTCACGTCCTCGCTGTCAGCCGATTGCACTCGGGCCTGGCGATTTTCGCCAAGAATCATTTTCAATCGCAACCTTGAGAAAAACCTCCGGGAATCCAGGCTATCCCTTCTATTTCTCAGATAAGTGCAAGGAGGATATAGGTAGAGGCACCCAGAGCAGGGTACAGTAATCAGAAATCGTTGGAGCAGTTGGGCAACAATGATTCTGGGAAATTCCACGGTCGGGTCTGAAACTGCGCCTCGATATCGGTGGAAAGTTGCCCGCGCAAGCGGCGACCAGAGTTGCACAGGCTCCTTTCGCGGTTTAATCCACGGGTCCGTGCAACTTGCCGCGGAACTACGCGCAACTTTTGTCCAACTTCTCTCTCGCTAGCGCGGCGAGCGTCTCGTATTAAGGGCGTAGACGACGCACCGAGGAACTTTCACCGAATGGGCCACCGCGCGACAACCCGGCGACGTTCCATTCCCGATATCTCCAGGTGAATCGGCCGCGCTTTTCCGCGGCGGAAAAAGTGCAACAGGTCGAGCACCCGGTCGGGTCGCGATGCCTCGCTGGGCGATTCTCGGCGACGGTCGTTCGCAAAAGTCTGCCACGCGATTAAAAAAAGGAAAGGAAGGTTCGCCGGCGCTGAAAGTATCTTGACTTTCGATCGCGTTTGACGAGAGGCGAGGCACTTTCGAAAGTAAGAGTCGGCTGTGGCCAGAAAATCGATTCTTTCTCTTAGAAAATCTGCAAGCGCGAATCTACGGCGAGCGCCACATTCCCGTTTTTCGCGAGAAAACGGTGGTCTGCTAGCGAAGCCAAATACGGAACTGGGTTAGCCGAGTGCCTCGCCATTCTCGGTTCCCCGAGGGTACAGTTCCTCTCTCCGATTATTCCTATTACACGATTCCGCGCGTCGAATATCAAACACAATAAAATCTGATATAGGGGCCCGCGTGGGCGTCGATAGCGCGAGAGGCGCGGCGACTCGCTCCACTTTTCTTCGCTCGAGAATCGAGCATCCTCGCGGATGGCCGCGATACCGAGAGAAATCGCTGCGGCGAGAGAACGCGGGACCAGTATGTGCTGCAGCTTGAAATCAACGAGGCCGCGCCTCGCGAACGAGTACGCTGCCGTTGGTGGTTCGCAACCGGTGACACGAAACGTCACTGCTAAACGAATTTCCGAAGCTGAATTTCAAGAGATCGTGCCTCGATCTACGTGTCGAGCGTCGTACTCGGCAAAAGCATCGTAGCACGAGCCAGCGGCGTTCCTCCTCTTTCTCGGATGGACGCGACGCACAGTGTTTCGCGTATATGGGCTTTCGGGACAAAACTCATAGCTTCTGAACTAATCAGTTTTCGACCTAAGTACCCTAATACTTTTTTAAAGAGAATATAAAGATGCATCGATAGGTGTATAAAAAATATGCAGTTCCATAAAAAAATGAGGTGATCTTGATTTTTTAACGAATAAAGAGTTTTTAATTTATTATTACTTTTGCAATTTGTTGTCTACTGCATACTGATGACTCACTTTTGTTGCAATCTTTTTTCATTAGTTTCTTATTATATCCGCCGGGCATAGCACGCATCTGAGCGGTGAACGTCTGAATGATTTCGGCTATTTTTTCCGTTTCGAACAAGTTCGGGCAGTTTAAATTGACGCTAATATAAAGTTTAATGTTCCCTCAATTAATATACAAAAAATCACGGAGGTATTTTTTTAAAATTCAAGTCAAAGATGATAAACATTTAACATAAAAATTGGGACAAATTGTTGATATTGCAAAAAAGTTTTCCGACAGCTGAGAAGGGCATATAATACTAAAGGTAACTTATAAAAATCAAATTAATCAGATAAACATTCGGCAAATAGCACGTGTTTAAAGAAACGCACCGAAAATTGGAATAAATTTCAAGCATCATTTTTGACAACAAATTGGTAAATACAGCAAAAATTATGGGTAACATTGAAACCTACGTTCCTTTATCAACATTTTAAGATAAAAGAATTTTTGGATCGAACACTTTACATTCTTGACTTTTGAGCATTACGCGAAACACTGTGCGGCGGCGTAAAAACGCGGCCTTGCGCGGCACGCGGTACACGCGAACTCGCCCATCCGAGCCGGCTGATTCATTTGAAGCAGCTAGAACAGCTTGGGAGCAAGAAACACGGCGAGGGAGAGAGAGGAGGGAGGGGGGGGGGCAGAGACAAGGAGAGTGAAGGAGAGATAGAGACGGCAAAAAAAACGCGAGCCAGAGACAAGGTGGAAGGGAGAGGAACGGCTGAGCCGAACCGTGGGCAAAAAACGTGTCATGGGCGAGCAAAAAGCGGCTGCGAGGAGATTGGGAAAAAAGGCTGCGGTGGAACGAGCGACTGATAAGTGCGCGTTAAAACGCGAGGAACGGTAGGGACGAAACACAAGCGAAGTAAAAGGATCGACGCTTATCTCTGTCCCAGCCCGCAGACCTCTGAGATCGAAGCACAGTGTCTCGCGTGGCATCGAAAGAACAACGAGCGAGGAAAGAGGACTCTCGTTGCTACTTGCTGATGCCACTGCTACTGCTGCAGGACGACGAACTCGTTGGCGCTGGGCGATGGAAACAGCGGCGTCGCGTCGCGTCGCTGCCGCCTCGTCCGTCGTCGTCGAGCTGCGACTGCGCCGTTATAACTGCGGCTTGCGGTCGGAAACACGTGGGAACCTGCGGGAGAAGAGGCTCTTCCCTTCCACTGTATTGGCGTGTTCGTGGGCTTCCTAGTGTGAGACCGAGGAACAGCTATGGGCGTTCGAGTCCCTCTGACTGATGCTCCTCGAACAGCCCCTGCCTCCTGCCACTCGAATGACTCAATCTAGAGAACCTCCGGAGGCGAGTGTCGAGAAACGTCCACAGGACATGTCTAGAACCGGAATGGTACGGCAGACGACTCGGTAGCTTCGTTGTACGCGACTCGAAGCGTCTCGCAGCCATCGCTAGCCCTAGCCAGCCGTGAGACGACGTTATGCGCGCAACGTCCCGTGGGAATCCATACCCGGCCGCACCAAGTGTCACACAAAGGCGATCCTCCCGCCCGTACAGGGCTGCCCTATGAATCCCTTCCGTGTTTTTCCACCCCAGACTGCGCCGTCCCTGATTTTACGAGGAATTGGAGAAATCCTGAGCCGCCATCCGACATATGGCGTTCACAGAAATGTTACGCGACTCGAGAAGGCCCTCTGCCATAAACCCCTCTCGCTTCAAGTGGCTGGATAGAGGAAGTCAGTCGATTACTGCTCGAGACACAAAAAAAAACAGGCCAGAACTGAGAACCAAGACGCGGGCTTCCGATAAAACAACAAACCGATGAGAATTGTTAGGAACAGGAAGCTTCAAGCCCATTACGAAGGCGGGAAGCGAGGACACGATCGCGGGATGAAGACATGAGGCACCCTAAGTTGCTCCGCCATTACCTTGGGCACGTTAGCAGGATTAGTCCCCGGTAGGTGATCACAGCGAGACGCAACGAAGCGGTCTGACCCGCGTGTACCACTCCAAACTGGTTCCTAAAATGGTCCAGAAGCGTTGCACGCGCCAGACCCCGTACAGTCCAACACAAAACATCTCGCGGAAGCGCGAGATGGCTAGTGGGGGTCGAGATCTCCCACTCTCGAGCCGGTACCACGTGACTGGGTTACCGGTAGCGTGTCTACATTGCTCGCGATCATTCCGCGGATAAAAGAGGCCGAATAAATCCGGATTAAGCCGCGAACCACGTCCCCTCGCGACGTGGGGGACCACAGAGAACCATTTTAGGGGACCCAGCACGTGGAGCAACGTAACAAAGTTGTTCCCTTTCTTCTGCAAGGGTGGAGGAGAACGTTACTCCACTCCAGTTTATGACCATCCACTTCTGCTTTACATTCCAGAGCATTGATCTCTGTTACGATCACCTCTACTCCTTCCAAGTGAACGAATTTTACGAGGCAACTCTTCCTAGATCCAACAACGTTGCGAAATGCATATGCCCGATACGCTGAAGCGTTGAAAAAGTGTCGGCGATCGTTACTCTCCGCGGGATAAGATAAAAATAGCCGCGATAACCGTTCAAGTGGCCACAATCAGCAAAAAGGAACGACGCGGTGAAAAATTCGAAGGACGCGGGGACGGCGTTTCGAAGTTTCATGTGGCTCGAAGGGCTCATTCGAGAACTGCTCGACGACGAGCCACGCGACGTACCTTTCAAGGTGAGCGGGATTCGTCTTTCGAAAAAAAAAAACGGTCAGGGAATAAAGTGGAGGTGCTCTCTCTCCTTCCCACCTTTCCGTTCTTACTTCTGCGTGTTGCGAGAGTAGTTGGCTGACGCGTACACGTCTAGGTACGCGGGAAAATCTGAACGAAGCTTGACGAGGACCTGAACGGCTCGAGGTCCGACTAGCAGGGGGACCATAACCTTCCTCATCGTCATCATCCGCGAATAAACTGAATTCCCCGGAGGAAAAAAGGGCCGAGCCGCGTTTGAAGGGACTAAGAAGCGAGGCGGTAGGCGGTAGGCGGCAGGCGCTAGGCGAACTGGTCCAACGACATTTCCCGCGTCTCGCGAGGTGACGCGCGATTCCAGCAGGACGGCAGCCGCTGGCGCGGCTTCGCTGCACTTCGATCGACTTCCACGCTCGAAAGTTGGACGCGTATCCGCGCGCGCCAAGTTCCCTCGTGGAGCCAGGGACGAGGACGCGCACGCCAGCGGCCTAGAGGGACGGAGAAAGGGGAGGCGAGGTGGTGCGCAGAGAGGCCAGCAAGAGGAAAGAGTCAGGCTGAGGTGAGACGCTCGAGTGGAAGGTGGAGAGCGCGGGAGGGGTGCCGGCCAAGTTGGAGGCGGCGGAGGAGGCGGAGGAGGAGGAGAAGGAGAGGAACGTGGAAGTGGGAGACCGGGGTGGACAGAGGAGGGAAGGAGGGGGAGGATTCGAGGAGGCGGCCTTGAGAACGCGGAGAGAGCAGAGCGCGAGGCAAAGAAGAAGAAGCAGAAGACTGAGAGAAGACGAAGACGAAGACGATGAAGAAGAGAGATGGATAGAGAGGGGGGCGAGGGGAGAGGAGAGACCAGCCGAGCCAACTCCAACGCCAACGAACTGCTTCACTGGCAAATCACTCGCGGTTCTCATCCCCAGCTTCGATTCTTGATCCGTGAATTAATGAACCGAGGACACGTAGGAGCGCCGTTCTCCGGAGGCGCGGCTTTCTGCGCTCCGCGGAGCGGCTCGCCACGCTGAGCGTCGAAACCGCTGACCCCCGGTCCTCTGCTATCAACTGGGACCCCAAACAGCCGCTCATTCGGACGCGAAATCCAACTGATTTGTCCCGTGCGATCAGGTGGTCTAGATTGGACGACGATTAGACAAGCGTATGGCGCTGCACGCGTCGCAGATGCAAGGCATTATGCAACTCCGATGATGTAAGAATCGCGACGTGAAACTGCGGATACAGAGGTGAGTATCGCCGCTTTGTGAAACGCGGTGCCCAGACTCTTGGAGTATAATCCTTGCGCGGGCAGCGCAAACAGATTCGAATTTGCACTGAATCTGGACCCTGAACCTAGCCCTGCGATCACGCGCAGTGGTTTTATGTAACGGAGAGGATATATTTCGAGGAATATGTTTCCTTCAATTACGCGCTCTTAATGAACCGTTATTTACGGAAGCGCTCCACGTAACTTCTAATAGGTTACTGCAAAATGGATACTCGACAAGTTGAGCCCCGAACTTTCTGAAACAGTCTACGTACACCGAGTGCCGTGAGCTCTCGAAAATCTGAAACACGCGATGTCCTGTCGCGCTGCATCAACGAAACCTACCCCCATTTTCAATCCCCGCGACCAGTCCAGCAGCCCAAGGACAGGAATATTCCCTGTCCCAAGGGTGCATAGGTTTTCTCCGATAGAATCCTACCGAGACACGCTGAGAAGTCTCTAGACAGAGGAACGTGAGAACCACTGAGCCCGTGAGAGAGTGTGCGCCTCGGCAGGTAGGTCGGTTGAACCCACAGCTCTCTACGGAATATACAGACACTTGGCGAGATTCGCGAGGTCACGTGCTGCATTTGGACAGGCAGCGCTAATTTCATTATTTATAGCTGAAGGCGTTCGATTCGCTCCGATCGGCCATTATTCCCGTGCAACGACACCAGGCAAAGTCCGCGCGTCTAGAAGCCAGCCTAGTAGGAGAGATCATTCCCAACCTCTAGAACGGATTCGAGGCGCATCGGCTGAAATAGAACCGGCCGCGATAAAAATAAAATGCCCGATTCCACGAGGAAGCAACGCGGCACCCGTTGAAATCATCGTAAACTTTCGATTTCGTCGGCTAGACTCCGGCCAGCCACGGGGAATCGGAAATTTACCGCACTCTGATCTCCAGCCGAGTCTTTTCAACGGCAGAGATTCGAGTGCGGCTGTGTGCCGTCTAGACTGAAAGCTGGCAAATTAGAGTGACTCGAAAGATGACAAGCTCTGACAAATTGTTAGTTAAACGACTGATGAGAATATCTCGATGTGCTTTTAGCGAAGCTTCAGATTTAAGTAGCCCAGAGACACTATTCAAGTGCAGCGACAGAACGAGTGACGTGAACGTTTGCATTAGCTCCGCAGGTAGCTCCTAGAATAGCAAGCGCAGTATCAATCTATATGATTGATTATTCGAAATCTCTGGTGTCCAATTCTCTCCGATATCAAGCACCAAGTCGTTTATCGAACCAGGGAAGATTCATATCCTGCAAGTTTTCGAGTGGACACCGCGCGGGGCATCTACCTTTCCACCAAGCACGATGATCGCCGAGCAGAGGGAATCGAGCCAATTATCTTCGAATTTCCGTTTGGTTCACTACCAGCCGCGATAATGCTAGCCGCTTATCGCACTATGAAATCGTTATCGCTCAGATCCCCGCCGATGATAATCGATTCCAGCCTGTCGTCGAGCTCCTTAGCTCGACGGCATGCAAACGGTCAGATTTCGTGTCTTCCCGCGGATAAACAGCCTGGCAAATGCTACTACTAGTGCCTGTATTTCTCGAATTAAACGCGAATGGAACGCCGAGGCGAGATAGGAGGGCTAGGCTCAGGCACGCTAACAGTTTAAACAGAAATTTGCCAAATTGCACCTGCCCGGCTGAATCCTGACCAGCATCGGCGTTCCTGAGGTAAACCGTGACTCACGAAGGCCACTCCAGTCCTTATTGTCACTTTGTCAGCTCTTTACACCCCTGTTTCGCCCCCGCCGCCCTTGCGCCACGCTTCTATTCTCTTTGATAGTGGACAGTGGCATCTGAACGCTCGGTCACGTATACCTGGGCCGGGATTAGGTTTATCTGCTTCCTGGGGCGGCTCCTTCGCTTTGAAAGTAATTGGAAGGGACGGAAGACGGTACCGCGTGAATGATTGAGCGCGGCGGGGTTAATCGAGCACGTGGAAAAGCCTGATGCATTTAATAGGTGGTACAGTGGTCGAGGGATCAAAAGCAGGAATCAAATTGAACCTCGGTGTTTGTGGTGCCATTTAGGGACAACTGGTCTGATTCGATTCTCGCTGGAGATTTGCGATAAGAGGCCCTTTCCTGCTCGCGTCAGGGACTGCCCAATCTTTGCTGGACTCTTCAGAATGGACGGGAGACCCGAACGACAATCGACTACTAGTGGCTTGTTCACGAGAACCACTCCTTTCTGAGTCTACTCGATCGGAGGGATCCACCCGTCATCGAGATCCACAGGCTATGCAAAGTTGCAGGGTGTTCCGTGTGCACGCACGTGCATTCCACTTTTCAGGCTCGCCTTGAACCTGCTCGGTTGCGCGAACAGTTTCACGTGAAACTGGAACCGACCAACGATACGGCTTGATACGCTGCCTGCACACGGCTTTATGCGCTCGGCCCGGTATCTCCTCGCGTGCCTTGCCGGCGAAACGAGCCTTTCCTCTTTCCACGCTCTTCCCCTTCGCGTCATCCACCGATTTACTTGAACCGCGACGCTGCTCGCGAACCGCCAGCAATCCTCGATACTCGCTTGTCTGATCGTCTACAGGTTGTTCCAGAACCGCGAGATAGGGATCAACATTGAATGTCGTGCGAAGCTACGGGAACGTTTCAGCTCGTGGCATTTGCATGTAGAGGAGAAGTCCCTATCACTACCTATCGCAAAAACTTGAATGTTTCCAAAGGCTACTCGACGCAAGTTACATCGTCGTCGAAGGAAAATTTTTTTAGCAAGCTTCACTGTTTGCGAATACACGGCCGGTACCGCGCAGAAATTCGCAGCGAAAATGGGCGTCCGCAACGAGCCAAGGTGCCGATTCAGTATGCCGCGAGGCGATCAAGGTCCTTCTTATCCTACCGAGAGGCCGCGATAAGATAAACCAACCGACGGCGTTCGACTTCCGATCGTGCTCGAAACTCTACGTTCACAGTCGTCCCTCCTTTTCAATTATTTTCCCTTCTTTCGTCGCTCTCGCGCGCCATTTCAATGAAAATTAAATCACGCTGAAGTAGTCATGACTCTTTGGAGTCTAGCTCTGTTAGTTGCCGCACGGGACCTCTGGCAAGCTCTCGATTCATCCTCAGGCATCGATCACAGGGCTCTGTCTAGGTGTCAAGACTTGAAAAGACCAAAATGGTGTTGCGGCTGTTGAACGAAATGGCTCGGCGACTCGCGCGAATGTAGCAGCGTGGAACGCTTATGTTAATGAGCCCTCGCGATTACCAGACGGGGCCAGCGAGCAGGGAGATGATGTCGAACCGATAGAGACGTCCAGACCGGATACAAGGAAGGTCGAAGGAGAAGAACCGGATAATCGTCACCGTCCCAGCTATGGACTGGGTCTGTCTGTCTGACTGGCTGCCCTCAAGTCCAGTCCGATGTTCTCCAGACTAGGAAGGAAGTCGTGTTTCGCGCGTACACCTGCGCAAGGGGCGCCTCCCACCTGCGGGCCACCTGAACTTACGGATAGAAGCACGTCAAGGGGACTCTCAAGGCACCTGACTCGCCAACATGCTCGCTTGTCCACGGTAATTGGCTGATGCGCGATCAATCGCTCTTGGCCGCAGCTCCTTCGGAATTCCTCGCTGATCTGATGATTGTTCCGAGGGAAGTTTGGATAGCGGGGGGACAAGTACTCTGAGGAGAGTTTCAAGCTTTGAGCGCACACGAATGCCACGTCGGTTCGAAAGCTTGAAGGTACATCGAGTAACGTTGGAAAGTGTGATAGAAACATTTGCAGGTATTCCCTGGAATGGAGCGGACATCCACTACCGAAGATGAGCGGGGTAAAGTTATGGTCGAGATCGGATTAACAGGCGTTTCGGTGTCCTCCGCGAGCACATTCGTTTCGTGGCTACATTTCGAGACACGTTCGGCCGCGCAACGGTCACCAGGAAGATCCTGGCCAAGCTATGATAACGGATTCTCCGAGTATACTGTTACTACGCCCGAGAGAGCGTGCTAGTGAGAGACTGCCGAACGATTGGCACGGAACGAAGTATCGAGCCGTATAAGAACCGTCCGAAGTCGGACGCGACGAAGAATTCAAACGATTTCGACTTAGCCGTGCTTTCATACACTAACAGAAGAAGATGGTAGCTTTAAGACTCTCCCTCTGGATTCGCTCAAGTGTTGGAGCAAGCCCCCCCCCCCCCCCCCAAATGCTATTCGCAGGTCCAGGTCAGAGGGAACTTGTGAAACACGCCTCGTGCCTTTGAGACCAGCCACGCGATACAGCGTTTTCAGAAAGCTTGCGTGACCCTTTCTTCAAAGAAAGCACCGGCGCTGCGTGCCATTTCGCGTGACGAAAAATTGTTATAACCGTCGTAACGACAGATTATTTATTTATACCGCGACGGTGGTCCCCTAATCGGGGCGAGATTGATTCCCTTCCGGGGCGTTTGCCAATGTCTCCGAAGTTAAGAGGGCTGTCGAGGTCAGGCCCGATATGAATTCATCATCGCACGCGTCTTTCTCCTTCGTCAAAGCTCACGTGGCGATGGAAAAATTTGGGGAAAAGATCTGCCAAGGACAAGTCGGTGGCTCGCGACACAGAACGAAGAGGGAACTTTACGCGAACTAGGAAAATAAGAGAATAACTGCTCGCAGGTCTCTCCAGAGATTTGCATAAACAGGCAATCAAAGTTCAAATCGGCGCGCGGACAAAAGATACCTAAGCTCTGGCCGATGTCGAGCGAGATAGCGGTCTTTGTTCCGCGTGCGGCCAAACATGTAAATTTCTTTGGCTTTTACCTACGCGCATTACGCTGGGACTCATTACGACGAATTGTTCCTGATCGATCGGCGGGTATTGCGGGGAACACGGGCGTAGAAATTACGTAAAGATTTATCACGCTCCGCTGGTGGAAGTTTGCGACGATACGCAGCCGACTGGTTGAGCGGCAGTTTATTCGACAACGATCTAACAAGGTCGATGATTTACCTGAAGTAGTGGGATCCGAACGGCGAGCAGTAGAAGGGGTCGTTGTGCATGTGCGGCTGCCCGGGTACTCCAGGTCCCTGCGGATGCGTATGAGGCCCCATCGGGCCGGTGGTACCGCACATCCCAGGCGCCCCTTGAGGCTGCATGCCCCCGGGGCCCATCATGCCTGCGGCGGGGCCCATGGGATGGGGTCCAGGGTGGTGTGGCGAGCCGACCATGTGTGGGCCAGGGTGATGAGGATGAGGCGAGGGTCCTCCACCGCCCATGTGGGGGTGTGGAGCGTGAGGGGAACCGCTCATCATCCCGTGGGGCATGGGGTGAGGGCTCGGGGAGGCTCCGTTCAGATGGGGTCCACCGGTGACACCGGCGTGGGGCGTCGGTGGGCCCCCGTGAGTCGGCGTGGTAGCCGGCTGGGGTGGCGGGAGACTAGGAGGTCCAGTTGGTCCTGTGGCCGCGAGCGGCGGCAGCGGGCCGTTCGCCATGTTGTTTAGCTGGGTGAGCGAGGCCGCCGCCGACGCCATCGCCTGCAAGGGATTCGTGGCGCCGCTTGTCGTGTTGACGCCTAAGCCGCTGGTCCCGCTGATGCTTTGGCCTGTGTTGCTGTTACTGTTCGGGCCGACTATGCTGTTACCGGCGTTACCGTTGCTGTTGCCGTTGCTGACGGCGCCGGGGGTGCTGCTGGCGTTGCTCACGCCGCCGCCAAGGGATTGCAAGGACGGCGGCAGCGGTGGCGAGCCGGCGGGGGGCGCTGCCGGGCCCCCGAGGCACCGGCCCGACGGACCGGGGGCGGTTACGCTGCTGGGCGCTACCGGCACGCCGGCGTGGAGTGGTATTCCACCTGGGGGGCGCTGTGCCACCCTCACCGGCATCACTCCCCCCTCCACGACGCCCTTCACCCTCTCCTTCGAACTCCCGCCGGCCTGGTGAGTCGAGTACGAGCGCGGGAATCTACCTTTCCCCGATGCTGATCCTCTCCTTCGCGTATCTTCCTGACCACTGATTCTCCGATCTACTACCACTCGATTCTTCACTGATCACTCGGATATTCGACTATGCCACGATGCCTGTACCAGTTTCTGACGAAGCCAATGGAGTGCGTAGAACTTCACTGGTCCTTGACGAAAATTTCGGTACAGGTCACTTCTTGTCAGAACAGCTCATCTATCACGACGTGTAATCACAATGAGGGGAGATCGCCGTTACACTTCACGGTATACTTTCTCGGCACGAATTTAAGCAACCACGTGCCCTCGGACGGAAGGTTCGGAACCTCGTGTATCAGGAGGTTCAAGTTACTCGATATCCCTGATAGTGACACGTTTCGCACGGGACACCGTATCAACATCCCGAGACGAGCGCACCGCTAAAACATCCCACCGCCTGCCCCTCTTCTGTTTCGATTGTTACCCAGGAACAAGACCACTCTTAATCCAATCGATCGCGGAGCGTGCCACCTGTTCGCGTCTGTCGAACCACCACAGAGTCTGAACATGAAGCCGCAAAGATTACCCTACGAACTTCAACTGGAAAGAACGAATCACACCAACGAGGCCCGAAGTCACGGTGCACATTACCAAGGGAATCACCGACACACTACTCCACCTACTACAGAATCACACACTCGGCTGGCTTGTTTATATGCGACAGACTAACGAGAACGCGGCTCGGACGAGAACGATCACCGTTTCGCTCAGCTAGCTACCTACGGACGAGTAGTGGCAGTTAATGCCAGCGGGCAACGAGGCATCCGCGGGGGCACGTGGCCGTCACGTCGTCGGCGTCGCGGTGCGCACCTACGTCGCGGACCAGCGCTCCTCGTCTCCCGCCCATCCTGCCGCCCGTCTTCTCCTTCTTCTGGCAACACTAGCTGCCGACTCCCGCGGGATCTTTTGCATCCCGTTGGCGGTCTCAGACGACGCTCGGCGACCCAAACACCAGGCCTACGCGAGCACGCTGTCCTCCAGCTGGCTGGCCGCGTTTCGGCATAGTCCGCGACGATACGTCCCCGTTTACTTCGTTTAGCAACGCGTGGTTCAAAGACGGAACCCGACTCCAATTGGTCAGCCCAACTCCGAAACCCGTCTAGGTCTGCCCAGGTCTCCGTCAGACGGGGGAGGGGGATCAGGGAAGGAATGGACTCGCGTTTCACTCAACTGTCGCGCTATGAACACAGGAGAACCACTGAACACTCGAACTGAGAACACGAACGCGGGATAACGCGCGCGCTTCGTGTCAAGGAAACAACGAGCGGCACAGTACGCGAGCGCCTGTACACTCTCGACGGGGGCAATCGCGTTACTGCGGAGCGGCAGGCGTGGAGGCGCTGCCGTCGTACTCGGGCTTTCGAGGACAGCCGGCCGCTTGAGGGGAGGGAGAGCCACGCGAGGACACCGTGAGGGGGAAAACGAAGCGAAAGGAGCGTAGGGGAAGGAGCAGGCTCACGCACGGCGGAAAGGTGGGGAGCCACGTGAGCGCCCCATGCCGATGTCCACGCAACCGATGTGGGGACCTTGCGTGCCACCCCTGCATCCTACCTACAACCCCCTTTACCCTTTCGCTTCATTCTAATTTTCCTTCGCTCCGCTCAAAGTTCCATCATTGTCATCCAGCTACGATCATCAGTGAAAAACTTCCTCAACGGACATACATGGCGTTCTAGGATTATTAATAATAATAATTGCAGAATGCGCGGATGACAGAAATCGGAGCTCCGTTTCGATTTAATGTGGTAAATCGGGGAGCTGGAAATCTGATCTACGGCAAAGTCCAGCGAAAGACAGATTCACTTTCCACTGGAATCGAAATCCCCGGTGGTCTCGAGGAACCCCGGGCAGGATTGATTCCGTTAAGATCACAAGAAGCCCAGAAATCCGATTTATCGTGTTCGGGGTCAAGTTGAGCGCATTTGTACGGCGTGATGAAGAAGAATGGTCTTCCAGCTTGACGCGGGGCGCGTGCGAAAGCGATCAAGGCTCCAACAGCGTTGCACGGAAGCGTCTTCCATTCCTTTCCTTCATACTTCGCCCAGATTTCCAGGGTATTTCACTCGACCCACGAGTCTCTCTGTGAAATTTTGCGTTGAACGCGATTACTCACCAGCCCTTTGACCGTAAATTCGAGGAGTCACGAGGGGATTTCAGGGGCTCTCCGCGTGCGGCATTTTTTCGTAAATCCAGTTTTGAAAGGACCGCGGCAACTTAATAACCGGATCACCGCGGGAGTAATTTAGGATTAAAAAGTAATCGACTCGGTATCGTTCCGTCCCGTAAGGAAATATCCTACGACCCCGCCGTGCAACGGGTACAAGATTAACTAGATGAAGAGAAATGGGAGCGCCGGAAAAATCGGGGCTCTCGCTGCAGAAAATTTGAGCACCTCGAAAAAAAGAGAAGCAGAGGTGTGGTCCTGACCTGTTTCCCTTTAGTCGATTCTTTAACACGAGAAACATTCGTGGCACAAACAGCCGCGGGGATCCTCGATTTTCACCTGTCCCGGTATCAAACCTATCCACTCGAATTCACAGCTCGAGCATATCCAAAATTCTTTTCTATCGCGTGAAGAGGCTACTCCAGATTGTCGAGGGCGCGTGGAACAGGTTCGAAACGGTACAAAGCTAATAACGAGGCCCTAACCGCGGCCTAAGAAACAGGACGGCAACTCAGGTAACTCGGTGCTCGGCACGCAGGTAGAGTTTGAGACAAGAGGTATCATTGTCCGAGTGCCAGGAGGCCGCAAGGCGACCGTTTACAATGCGCTGGAAATTCCAGGTACCCTCGGTCGTTTAACGGAAAATAACAAAGTTTTCCCTAACTTCCTTCATCGACACCGAGAATCACGGATTCAATGTCTTGTTCCATTGCCTTAGTAGTAACGTGGCAGCGTTCCCCCATTCTTTCCTCGCTGATATTATTACGAAAATGTGACATACAATCCCAGAAGCAAGAGGGACGGCTTATAAACTTTTAATATAGATCTTTCTAAAATTGGAACAGTGGAAGATTATAGATTTATAATTCCCCACCCTCGCCAAGTATCCCTCTGTATCTAGACAAGACTAAAGCGGCCGCGTTGGAGTTGCTCAGGTGTCCTTCAGAGGCTTCCAATGAAATTTCCAACACGTGGGTGGTGAGTTTCTGGGCTACGTGTCGCGTCACGACCTTCTGGCATCGGTCAGAAGTGCAGGGAGAGGGAGGGCAGTCCGGTCCCCGGCATAGACTACCAAGAATTCCCTGGGACCATTAATCTGCCCTCTGCGACACCCGGGGCCCCGGTTTCCCTCCCCCTTTTTTCCGTCAGCCACCCCTCCTTTCGGTCAGGTAAAGCGTGGCCCGAGCTGATATTCAAGCCACTGTCCGAGCCAGGTTGTTGGCACCGATCAGAAACCACGATCGCGACCGGAAGCGGCCGCGATCTTTGCAGCAAGGGGGACTAATTGCCCCCAGCGGGGAGGGATGCGCTGATGATCGCGAGAGAGCTTCGACTGTGGACGCGGAGGATGCGCGTTTCTCACATCGCAGCGGCAAAAGTTTGTCTAATAGTTCCAAGGTCGCGACTATTCGGTAAACTCACCCTCCCTTGGGGAGAGGGCCAAGATAAATCGTGTTTCCAGTATACCTAAAAGCCTAGAAGAATTGCTCATTGATGGCGACCCACGCGAGGAACGCGAGTTTCCAAGCGGCGCGGCAGGTACACGCCGTCGGTGGCGGTCCGCTCAGGAATCCTCTCAGGTGACTCTTTGAAGGTTCGTCAGCGGGGCTGGAGGGTCTGCGGGCAGGCAAGCCAGGCAGGCAGGCAGGCAGGCGAGCAGACCGACGGGCGTCGCGCAAGAAGGAACAATTAGAGGCCAAATAAAGACGAAGAAGCGAGTCACAGTCGAGCGGGTTCGCAACGAGCGTGTGTGTGATTTCGGTCACGCCGCGCGAGCGCCTGTACGTTGACCCCCGGGGAGAAGGAGAGGAGAGGAGAGAACGGAAAAAACGAAGAAACACCGGGGGCAGGCGGCTGAAAAAGGGAGGGAAAAAGACCGACGAGAAGATCGGCCAAGGAGAGGGGGAAGAAGGAGCGGAGGAGGGCCGGGGGGAAGGGAAGGAACGAGGAGAGCATTTGCTCACCGTTCGTTCTTTCTTCCTTCAGGTCGGAGAGGGTTCCTCGACTCGCCTCTCGGTTCGAACTCGCTCGTTGCCACCACGGAGAGAGCCAGAACCGGCGGGGAGGGGAGAGAACCGAGTGCCCCGTGCAACGGAAAGAAACAGGGAGGCGAAGGAACGGTGGGAAGAGAGAGGCAGCCAGAGAAACGTTCAGGAGGCTGAGAACTCACTTCGAGACACTGAGCGACCAACGTACACGCAGGTTCGCCGCGAGTTAATCGTGTCTATCGTCCGACGATGTTCACTGGGGACCGCGGCGCGCAGTTCCCCGTCCAAGTTCGGGTGGAAGACACTCGGTCAAACAAAAATACTCGCTGTACGTTCGAACCCATTGCTACAAATTTCAGAGCAACAGAAACTGGGGCTGCCTACCGCGCAGGACACAGTAGAGTCTGCTCCTTTATACAGCAACGAAAGATCTGTCCGAACTGCGGTGACTAGGTGAGGAGTGTCGAATTAATCAAGCAACATCAAGCAGGGGGCTCGTCGATAATCGACCTCTCTGGGCTGTTGAACGTATCGAAAACACCGCGACGGCGGGGAGGGAGCAAAGTGGCTTCTTTAAAGTAGAGTATCCTGTCACAGCCGATAAGTAATCTTGTACCGGAACACTGGAGGCGTGGATACGAGCCCTTTAAGAGCGGGTTCACGTGTATTCGACATGCGTATTACGCGTGCTCCGTAGGATTTGTCGCCCGTCTCTTAAAGCCGATTTCACAATGGAACGGCGAGTCCACTTTAAGAAACGTTACCCCCGATCCAAATATACATATTCCACGAGGGGGTCCCAAATCGCTGCGATCCTTCGTTCGCGACAGGTTACCATTCCCTCCCTTCGAGCGCGCCCCTTAATTCCATCCCCCGACTGCTCCCAAGGAGCCCAAAAACCCAATTAATCAGTTGGGAAGTGGAAGTAACGAAGGCAGTCACCTGTAGATCCGCAAACGCCTCGGTAACCCAACGTCATTGAGCAAACAAGCATCGCGCCCTTGTACGAAGGCTGCTGAAGTACTCTAAGCTCGATATACTTAGCGGTTACCCAATCAGCCCCGATCTAACCCGCAACTATCCACTAACTCCTTGGCGACATGCACAGGGCTACACGAAGACTGGTCGAATTCGAGTGAACTTTGGATTCACCGTTCTCCGACGACGGATCTCATTACCAGCACGAAATCGTTTCTTTGAGCGCATCCTGCTGGGCCCTTACCATCGATATCGAGCAACTTCGCAACAGTATCTAAATGCCCGATGAAACGTGGAAAGCTGAACGGGCGTGGTAGTTTGGAAAAAGCGACGAATAGGAAGAGAAGCTGCAACGCGGTGTATTGTTCGGCGAGAAGATATCGAGGGTAAAGCAGCTCGTGGCAGCGGATTAAGGGGCAATCTTTAGGGGTCATCTAATTATGCGGTAAAACAGCGTTAATTCGTGGTTAATTTCTTAACGAGATAACTGGAGGACGAGGCGAAGGGTGGCGTAGCCGCGTTAGAGCCTCTAATGGCTCCGCGTGGCTACGTCCGGCTAAATAAAAACCGACGAACGGGAAAGAGAGGGAGAAACAGGTGGATGATGAAAAAAGAAACGGCGGGAGCGGTGTGTTAATTAATTGGCGCGTAATTAAAAGCCGCAGCGATACACCCGTAGTTGAGGTAGTCCCCCGTAGCCGATACACTTCAAAGAATCCGGTGACGGTGAAAGATATCGGTTTAGCAGGGCGCTACCCCGCGACAAGTGGACTCTTCCTCGCGGAACCGGCCGCGTGAAAAATCAGAGTAATTAAACGAGGAGCCGAGGGGGCTGATCAAGTGGACGCGGACGATCCAAGGATGTCGGATCCCGACGGCGAGAGACACTCGACAATTTTCGTCGAGCATCCCTTCTATCGCGGACAGTTTCGCCTCTGTTGCTTCAACCCCCGTAACAGCGATTCGGCTGCTTCTCGGTGGAATTACAAGACAGTGAAATGTATTAGGTACTCGTTCCCTGTCGCGAACGTTGAATTTACCCTGGGTACTGTGACAAGCGTCTGAAATCTAGTTCGTTTACCAATTACTTTGCAATATTTCATAATCAGAATCGCAATCGAAGGTTCGATGAGCCCAATTAATTAAAATCACTGGGCACTCGGCACCCTCTGTTTCCCTCACGACTAACTAGCATTGTTGTATCCTATAAGATCGATAAATTAATGATTACAGTTACAAGTCCTATTCTTGCCCCTCGTGGAGACGAGGGGGATTCTTTATTTAACCCCCGGTACGCGACAGTCGCAAGAGAGAGCGAAATCAATGGCGCAAGGGGTGGGAAGCTTTTTTATCAAACACATTCCGGCGGTCGTTGTATCTTCCGCATCGACGCCCATCAAAATAATCGATGTAGCCCGCGCATACGTCGCCGGAAAATCGCGCGACAAAGCGCGAAACCGCGTCGAACGCGAAAATCAAAATAATTAAACGCCGCTGTGACGTTGCGCCGCCGTTCCGGGCGTCCTCGAGACGATACTCTCTGGAGCGCTTTCTCTCTCCTCGGAGATCATTAAAAGGACGGGGTCGGCGAAGACCACTCGACGATGCCACGGACGAGGGACTTTTTCTATCATAAATATGCCGAAAACTTGTTCAACCGTTTCCTTCGTGACGTCCGCGCGGAAATTGCCCTTTCCTTGAAAGAAAACACTGCGGACTTGCTCGCGATTCGCATGCAGAGAAATCGGGAAATCGCACGCGAAATTTCAAACTCCCGCCGTTGGTCTTTGAGGTGCACGAAGGGCGAAGTTGCAACTGGTCATTTAGCTCTCGTTTCGCGATAACGGGGTTGCAAGAATGCGTTACAAAACGCGAGTTTCGAAAATTAATCGCGTCTCGCTCGTATCGCGATCATTTGTTTTCCCCCCTCGATTCTCTTTTTCTTGCCTCGAACCGTACCAGCGATATTCTCGGCTTGGCGTCCCTTGGCGACGCAGAAAATGAAAAATAAATTCTGTAGATGATATCTTGAATTATTCCGTGGCACGAGAGGAACTGTCGTTTACATTGTTGGTCGGCTTCCATGCAGAAATCGAGGCGATACCTATTGTTGAAGCACGCTCTTTCCATCGTCACGATTTGCTGCTACCTTTTCATCGACCATATAATACAAATTTCGAGTTCGAGAAATAAAAAGAAAATGTCGACTTCTCGGTTGAATAAGCTCGGAAAATTATTATTCGCCGGGGATATTCTCGTGTAAAGTCTCGATTTCGCCAGCAGTCGAAAGACGAGCAGCTGGCCGAACGTAATTAGAAGGGAATAATTAGAAAATATCGCGATCGGGCTATCAAAGGAGAGACGAGTCGCCGAGTGGACGTCGCGTTGGCTCGTAAAAACTTCTAGCCACTTTCGAACTCGGCCGGGAATGATCTCCGGGGCCAAAAGTGGAGCGAAAAGCAAAGGAGAAACTTTCCGCGGCGCAATCTTCGATCCCGCGTGTTTTCCGTCGCTTTTTTCCACCCCCCCCCTCCCCCAGGTCTTTCCACGGAATCGTAGAAGTAATAGATACAAGTTGCGTTATGAATCTTATTTGCGGCGCGTGGACCAAAGCGCCGGTAGTAATCCACCGTTTCGAAGGTCCGGCTCCTGACGTTCAAAGAAACACTGCCCGTCACGCCGACGCAATTCGACAATTCTCCAAGAGAGGGAATAAATCATAGATTATCGACACACGGGCGGGCATTCATTAAGCTACGGTGTCTCAATCAGTAAAGAGAACCTCTTCCCGCCACGAATTCAGCCGCTGAGAACCACTGACTACGCTCGGTCGAGTCTAGCGAGGGAGTGAGGAAGGAAGGAAGGTGTGGGTAGGGGTGGGTAAACCAAGAGAGCAAGAGAAAGAGAAGGGGGCAACGGGGAAGAGGAGGAGAGAGGGAGAGAGACAGAGCGAGAAATAGAGAGAAGGGTGCTGTGGGGGGTTGGATGGAGCAAGAGTAGGAGAAGGGGGGGTGGGCAGAGGTTGGTGCCAGGGTAGGTTTTGATCAATATCTCGCCCCCACCCCACACCACCACCCTTCGTGACGGTACACCATGCCCCCACCAGAACCCCATCACCCGACCACCATGAATAACCAAGACCATATAGCGGCCTGCAGATTAAATACATCGTGGTACCATACGATCAAACCACCCTCAACCGAACCCACCCCCATGCGCCCACCGCCTTCACCGCTCAGCGCCGCTACGACGACCGCCGCCACCTCATCCTCCTGCTCCTGTTCCTTCTCCTACTACCTCCCCCCCCCCCTTCAGCAGCCCTGCGACCCTCCTCTTTAACAGCTACCACCGCTTTCAACGTCGTCGACCATCGTGTTCCCCGTAAGAACGACTGATTTGCCGCACCACCGCGCCGAACGGGGTGGTCGTGGAGCGACGCGAAGGGCCAGGGTGTGGTGGGTATGCGTGCCCGCGTGCGTGAATACGTGTGCACGGAAACCCCTTTTCCTCCGCATTCCGATCTCTCACGTTTTCCCACGGGACCGACCGTGCCCCCGCTGTAAGGAGCACGCGTTGCAAGGACAACGTCCCTCCGGGGACCGTTTTGCGATAGCCCTCTGATCGCGGATCCTCTGCCGGAGCCAGAAATAAGGCGACCGATGCGCGTGCTGCTTTGCTTTCGACCACCCTATGTGGGACCCAGGACGCAGCGAATCCTGTGACAGTTCGTTCGCACGTCGGGGATGTAAAGTTCAAGGGGTGGGTCTACCACCCTGATGAGGGCGAAACGGTTCCTAAAACCAAGAACAATTGCCGAGGCTGAGGAAAAGAGCTACGTACCAACGTGTTGAACATTCCTGATCCAAGACGTGCTTTGACAGCCCACGGAACGAAGGAGTAGAAAAAAACGGTCCCCATTTGAGAATAATCGAGGGTGCGCCAGCGGGGACCGAGCTCGGCGGTTTGCTATTAGGCGCTAATTTAGTTGTAAGCTATAGGGATGTCAGGAATGAAAGGGGTCCTCGGGGACGATGTTCGCCCTGATGGAGTAGCGCCGCTCCTCTGCTTCCTCGTTCCTTTAAGGAACGTATTAAAAGGGGATGAAACGAAGGAGCCACTGAAAGGAAGGAACGAAGGAATTCCTTGAAGGTTGATCCCCAGCGTCGCCAGCACTGACAGTGACCCTGCATTTCAAAGTTATCATGGCGAAGTCTGCCGCTGAAGGCAAATATGTAAAGCGCGTAAGTCCAAGGTCTGACTCTTTTAAACCGTATCGCGATACTTCCTAGCGAAGACGGTTTGAAAACCTTGTTTAACGGCTGTCAAGTGACATAACGCCCGGCACGTTAGGCATATGCGCGCGCGTGCTACAGTGGCCGCATATAAATCAAGTATAAGCAATGCCCGCTAAGCATTTGCATTTCAATGAGCGGCGCGAGTTGCAGTAACATTAATTACCGGACGATGATATGCTTTTTACTATAACACGGTAGCGCGTTACGCTATCGAGTCACGTGGTTTCGTCCGTGCGCGGCATCAGTGTCACCGTTCGCGATATGCGGGCCTCTTCGTTATCCGCACACGGCAGTGCGTTAAGCGATAACGCCGTTTATTATCATCTTCGTAACTAATGCCGCGCCGTTAACCGACTAATCTCTGCGTCGAATATCGGCCGCGCCATTAGAGAACGTTTTGCGACATTTACCACGTACGCGACGGTTGCCACGTGCCTTCTCCACGCTGCGTGCTTATTAATAATCGCGTAAAAACGGATCATGACGATGCAACCGAAGATGCACGTGGAAAAATGACCGCGAAAATCAGCTCGGTTTCTCTGTCGTTCGGCTATAGGAGTTCTAATCTGAACGCTTTGCGGTGACGTGTCATGGCGCTTCACGCGTAGAATTCTGAACGGGCAGAAAGTTGCTGCTAATTTCTCATGGAAACTCGCCGTGTCGAAACTTAACCAATTACGTGTTAATCGGATCAGTGGACCTTATCACGCGTGAAGCTTTTACTCCCCGGAGGCAAGGGTAATCAACGTTTTCGTTGAGTCTGACCATGGATATTGCCATAGCGTCCCATAAATCGTTCTAAGGAAATTGGCGTGTTTGAAAGTAACTTCCGTGAAATTTTGATTTTGAATCATATTCTGTGTGCGTGGGACTGGGTGCTTATGGACATTCACCGTATTCATCGAACGCCTACAGGCGTTCTCCGCACGAAGCTACACTGGGTACAGAAAATAAATCGCGGAACAGATGATCCGAAGAAGAGGACGAAAATTTCATTCAAAGGCAACGCGCGAAGACCACGATTCGGGCACATTGGTTTCCAGCGGCGATCGCTCGGATTTCTAAGCGTCTCCCGTAGACCAGTTTCTCCGCTGTTATTGAAATACTTGCTGAGTACTTACTCGTGCAAGTATTCTCGATCTAAGAGGGATTGCCCTGGACGAATAACGCGCGATTGGATAAATGTTTAGCCTGTGTGTGTACTGTGTATAGTTCCGTGGAACTATCGAAAAATCGATCTGACCAGAGCGAGGCCCGGTTGATTACGGAACTCAAGAACCCGTGAAACTTCAAAAGCGGTCGTTTATTGTTAGTTGCAGATTAGCAAACAGGTTTCTGCCCGGCCGGACCATCATCCTCCGGCTCGGGGATCTCTCTGTTTATACCAGGTACTGGCGGGCAAGAAAGGAATTACTCGATTCAATCGAACTTGCTACGTTTCGATCGATTAATCCAAGCCACGTTCCAAAGGATCTCTTCCGCCAGATTGTCCTTCCTCTCCTGTCTCTCATTGTCGCTCCCTTCCTTTCCCAATTCCTTTCCCTCGGCACAGTCACAAAGTTTCTCAGCGATTGCTCCGGCCGCCGCGTCCAGGAAGCGGTCATTTGTATAAACAGCTACGTCATTGGGTTGCTGGGTTCGAGCAGTCTCAACGCCACGAACGTACAACTATGCATACTACTGTTTCCTGGATGACGAACGTCCCTACACCGATTGCAAGTGGAAACGTACGAAAGTAAAAAGAGCGAAGACGGTTCATATTGGTTTGCTGCGGGGAGACGCGTTCTCCGGGTAGCGTTTGGTACCGCCAGAGCCGCGTCGTTGGTGACCAGAAGCGATCCATCGCTTTAAGGTTGAGCCCAGGTTCGTTGGTTCGCGGCTACGCCGTTGCTACTCAGGATTCCAGTTCTCCCCCTCCTCCCGGCCTCTCCCGCCCCACCGCGGCCCGTGGCTCTCGTTCGTTCCAACTCGCATCCCCGCACCCTCCGGCAACCCAACCCATCGCACCAGGAACCTGTTCCGCCCTTCCTCTCTCTTGTTCGTTGTGTCTTGTTCTGTCTCGCTCCTCTTTCCCCCTTCTTTCCTCCTCCTGCATTCGTCACACTCTCTCTCTCCCTCGTTCTATCGTCGGGCTGCTGCGCGTCTACAACCGTAGATATTACTGTTGCGTGTGGGACGAAGAGGAGGCGAGGCGAGAGAGTCAGAGGCCGGAGGACAGAGAAGAGGCTGTAAGAGGGAGAGGGAGAGAAAGAGAGGAACCAAGTTCCGTGCACGTGCGTGCGTAAGAGAGGAAGAGGAACCCAGGCACAGGGTGGGAGTAGGAGGGGAACGGCTAGAGCGAGCGGAGGAGAAAGAAAGTCCATGCACGCGCTGCCATTGTTTGCAGCGTGTGTCTCTCTAGCAGCTTCTCTCTCCTCCGCTGTCTCCTTCTCTCTCTCCTCTCCGCGTCGCGGCTGCCTCCCTTCGCTCGTGCTATCCTGCTTCTCCTCCTCCACCTTCTCATCCCCCTCCCGCGGTCTTTTTTTCACCCGTTCTCCCTCTTGTTCCCTCTTCCCAGCCAGCACTCTCGCGGCTCCGCTGCAGGTCCTTTTTTTCAGGTTGCTACGATTTTTGCCTACCGGGGGGCTCTCGCGGCGGGAGCGGTGTAAATCGCAGCGAACGGGGCGGAGGGGTGGACCGACCAGAGGGATGGAGGTGGAAAAGTCGACGGTGGATGCAAGGTTACTCGAAGAAGGACGTAACTGGGCCGATGATCCTGCTAGCAGCTAGAGCGACAGCCTCTCCTCGACCTTTCTTCTCAGCGTTGCGCTTTTTCCCCCCGAACGAGCGTGTCTCTTCTCTCCACACTCCACATGTCCGTAACCCGCCTCCTGACGCCGCGCTGCACTGCGCTCCCTTTCCCTCGGATCGTCCTAACGCGACGGGAGATCCGAGAGGAGACGTTAGCAGGACGATGATCTCCGCGGGGACCGTCTTCCCGCGCAAGGATCGGTGCTTTTGCCAGGAGATTCGAAATTCCCACCTATAGTCGGGGCACGATCAACCGGACGCTCAAGGCCACTGAAGGGACATCCCCGGTCGCCGTTAATCCTATCCTAGGCCTCAGTGTATCTGTTCCATCGACTACGCTTCAACCCTTTCGCCCTGCACACGGCGTTCCACGGGAATGCCGAGTGGAACCTGAAGCATTTCCCGAGAGGAGTACAGCACCGAACGCGCAAGATGAATTCCCGCTTCCTCGTTGGAGCGAGGGGAGGAGGACGATGATTTCTCGAGCGTACGACTTCTAAACCAGTTTCCGCGCGCCCTGCTCTCCCCGCGCCACGTAGAAGCTCCTCTTCTTTTCTAAGACAAGACCTTTTTGCGCGCGCCCCGGAGACGACCAGGAGGAAGAAAAAGAGGAGAGGGAAGACAGTGGTGGAGGAGAAGAAGCGCAGACGAACCCGGAGACACGCTCGGACACTCGTTTTTTCTGTCGCCTTTCAAACAGGTTTTACATTCGGCCAATATTGTCGTAGTAAAGTGTTCTTGTTTACCGTGTCGATAAGCTTGTCGCGTATCTTTTAAGCGGGTGCGCTTGTTGGCCGCCAATGGCCGCGGAGAAACGCAGCGCCGGAGGGGCGGGAGGGGGCGAAACGTTGTCGACGGGGCGGTGGGGGGATTCGAACGCGCCAGAGGGCCGCAGGGTGAGTCTCTTGGCTCTGGACGTGGAGCAGAGAAACAGATAAAGAAGAAGTGGAGGAAAAACAAAGACCAGAAGAAGGAGGCGCAGAAGAGGAAGAAACGAGCGCGCAGGAAGAAGGGAACGAAAAGTGGCAGGCCTACATTTCAGCCGCTGCAATTCCCTCGTTATTTTTTCTTCCACTTCTTCTTCAGCTCACCTTCCTCTTTTCCTTCTTCCCCCCCTTTTTTTTTAGATCAAGTGTCTTTTTTGCTCCTTCGCTACCGTCCAACATTTTTCTTTCTTAAAGGATCCTCGCCGTCTCTTTGCGTCACCTCCCCGTTTCTTTTTCTTTCCTCCGTGCAACTGGAGGAACGTTGCGTCACTCGTCGAGCGCCACCCGTTAACGGAACGGGTCGACGCTTGTTAGTGTAACAACACAATTAATATGCAAACTCGCGTAGGCGAAATTGGCTGTCTATAGGGGCTAGAACGTAACGGGAATAAAAATAGCGCGCTGCATGCTTGACGAAAAGAAATCTCTCTTTCGACGCAGCTACTGAACCGAGCGAGCCTCCAGTTTAGAATGCAACGCGAGGGGCATTCGACAAAAGTAACGATAACGACTGCTGGACGGTTTGTGCCTCAAGTACCACGACATCTCCTTCTGTAGGGTTCTATTAATTTCCGTCGCGGATACTCTGTCCAGGTCCGCGCGCTCCCAGCACCTTGCGAGCACAAATAGATCGATAGATCAATGGTGACGCGTGCGTAAACACATCCATGGACCAGCGACAGACAGAGATCGCTTTCTGCGCTGAACTGCCTGTAAAGCTAAACCGCAGATATTCGGAGGTATATATCGCAAGCTCGTCAATACCGTTCCAGTCGGGGTACGCTACTTGCGTCAAAAGTGGACGAAAATATCGGAAGGGGAGGCCTACGCAGTCG
The DNA here is from genome assembly GCA_960531205.1 of Andrena bicolor. Classification (NCBI taxonomy): domain Eukaryota; kingdom Metazoa; phylum Arthropoda; class Insecta; order Hymenoptera; family Andrenidae; genus Andrena; species Andrena bicolor. The sequence continues at coordinate 20,195,194 of OY482666.1, read as the reverse complement.
ACGATAAATAGGCACCCGCTATTAGTGGATAATCGAATGGAGCATATTATCTGCGTGCTTACGTCGATATTAAGATCCTTGTTTTTTGTTATTTTTAAGTTTTAAAGTAGGTACCATCCCTGAAAATCAGGGAAGCAAAAGTTTGAGCGCGACCAGCAGCGTTATGGGAAATGTTATGCGCACCCAGTGCGCTTGGTCGAAGCGAAGGTGTTATCAAAGCAACCTTGGCGAGGGGGCAAAGAGAAAAAAAGCAACGCGTGGGTGGAGGCAGGAGGGTACTCATGAATGTATACTTATTTATCGGCGATAAGATAGCTTCGGTCTGTCGATGCGCACGGTCACTCTAGCTGACGGCTATTCGAGCCAAGGCAAGAAATACATCGACAAAGGAAATACTCGCGAAAAGTTGCCGTGTCATTGAAGGATCGTGTAATTTACAAATACTCGCGCGAGAAGAGGGTGGGTTCAGCCACCTTAAACGATCCCCGCCAATTAATATCTTGAAAGAAATTTCATGGAAGAAATGCGGAGGGGAAGAGTGAAGAATGGAGGAAAGAGGACCGCCGAAACAACGGCGGAACGATGTCAGCGGGGCAAGCACGTGAATTAAGCGACGCTGGAAATTAACCCCCTTAAGCCACCCTCTAGATTTACCCCAGGTGCTCGTCAGTGTCCGACCCTGAAACGGTGAGCGTCGTAAACTCGCTGCGCTCGTTCGTTTTACTGTTGTAAGAGGAGAACCGGCCCTTGGAATTCCGGCTGCGGGCATTCGAACAGCAAGAATCGTGATTAAACATTAACGGGGAGGTCTTCTCAGGATTTTTCGCTCGGACATTCCCTCTGTCTCCGATTCCCCGCGTTCTGCAGCTGTCGTTAAACTCCCGAGGAAAAGTTCTTCGGGCGAACTACGGGTTCGCAGGAGATGACACAGTGAACTCTTCTGGGAATGACTGCTTCTTTCCCTCAGAGTCGTCAATTGGCTGGTGCTTGTCAAAGAAGGGTACCAGAAGGGCTGCTCGCGTTGAGCACGACGAGAGGAACACGTGGACGATCATCCAGGGACGTTTTTGCCGAGCAAAGTTGCCAGGTGTCCCCCCCGACGCGAAGCAGATCTGTTCAGACCAAGCCAGCAGTCTCAGTCTCGCAATTAGAGCACTTAAAATTGAATTAGCACGGTCCTCCGCGCAGACACCTACGAGATCCGAAGCTATCCCATCTGATCACGCGGCCGACATCTGCGACTAGGGAAATCTTGGTGCGAAGAAGCGATATTTTGAGTTAGTAACTTTCTTCCTAGCTCCTAAAATTAGCTAGAGAAACCTTTGGCTGGTTGCAAAGGTACTAGGGAACACCAAGGTAGCCTAAACCACGCTGATGGGTTGATCGACGCTGGCGGTCCAGCAGGATCATCCATGACCTCGAATCTAAACAATCGTTGAAGTTGGAAAGCGTGGGATTTCGCTGGAAGGTCCAAGCGGGGATTGGTTCCTCGGCCGTGTCAGGAGACACGTGCACGAGGGCACGGCGAAGGAGAGCCGCGGCAGGACGAGGGCGGAGAAAGAAGTAGAAGGAGGAGGCAAAGCGGCTCTCATGAAAATTACCGGGCCGACTATACGGGCCTGAAGAGCGCGTCATCCCCTTTAACCGGGGGATTGAATTTTTCCCCGACGTGGAGCTCCTGGCACAGGGTGCGCACGACTCCGCCGGCCTGAACCCACCCCAACTCGCCCACTCATCCCCCGACTCGTTCTCCGACGGAGAGAAAGAGAAAAAGGGACGGCGGAGAGAAGCAGAGGGAGCAAGAGGGAGAAAGGGGGAGGCCCATCCCCTTCTCGCGGACAATAATTCTCCAGTGGTCGCGGAGGGTTGCCCGTGGCAACTCTTCAGCACGCTGGAGACGAGCTGACGAGACGAGCGCGATGAAATTGTCTCCCGCTCTCTCCCCCTTTCGCCCTCCCTCCTCTCTCCTTCTCCCTCTGCCGGCTATACGTGGTTGTAGGAAGCAAAAAATGCAAGAGCAAGGAGGGTGGCGCGGGGACAGGCGGGTGAAAAAAATAGAGAGACGGCGAAGGAAGAGAGGAGCACAGGGGCGCAAAGCAAGGCCGGGTGGGGTGGATTCGTTGGGAATTTCGCGTATCTTCGACGCCGGGGGTGGCCGAGTATAATCCTTCTGCTTGTATGCGAGAAGAAAGAGTCCTGCGGGGGTTACGATTAAGAATCGGCCCTACTTTGGCAAATGTTTTTTTAGTGCCGTCTTCAAAGCCGAATGTAGGGGGAAGCTACGGTGGCGGGGAGTGACGGGAAAGGGGTGACTTTCTGAGATGAAGTGCCTGTATATACGAACGACGCGTGGTGCGACTTCAACTCGGTAACAATCGAATGCAATTAAAGAGTCTCGAAGCAGCCGTGAAGATCTTCGATGATGCAGGGATCCAGGAATCTGAGCACATGTTTCATCAACGAACCTCGAAGCACGGATTCCGAAAAATCGCAGATTGCTCTGAAGGTGGGGCGGCAAAGAGGAGAAACAAAACCGTGGAGAGGGGCGGCAGATAAAAGGGGGAGATGTTGAAAAGGTGGTGGAGGTGTTCGCTTTGACGGATCCCCGTGTCGCCTGAACGACCAAGCGGATTAGCGGGGGATCGTGTGCGTCCGGCCGTCGGGAAGCGGTTCGCGAAGCGCCACGCTGGCCAGAAAGAAGCCGTGAGGGAGTGAAAACGGGAGCGAAGAAAGACGAGATTCGTGTATCAGGCGTATATAATTCGATCGGCGCCGGTCGCCTAATCCAATGGAATATTTTGACACGAGCACCTGAGCACGCCGGCCGAAGAAAGATGAAAGGAAGCCATGGAGCTGCGGCGCTGATGCGCCTACAGTTAGTCTTCAGACGATCCCGCTGTCAACTCCCTCGCGATAGATGCTTAATTAGCAGTGGAAGCAGGAAATTAATTATGTGGAAAATTTCGAGAGAAAAAATGCTCCACGAGTTGGCCAACGGCTGCTTGGCAAAGCGAACCATCCGTAGAGCGTTGCGAGAGGGTTAAGAACAGAAGACAAGGCGCCTCCCAGAAACCGATTAACTCGCGGGGGCCCGTTGGCGGAGCTGCTTAATTTGCCCGCAAATGATTATACGGAAGCTATTCACCGCTGCGGGCATCTTCTGTATCCATTTCGCGCAAAGAGCTTAACGAGCGGATTACAGGAGGAGCTATCGGGTCCCGATGAAAGGGAGATGCAACGTCGATTTGACACAGCACGCCCCGGGAATCAGCGTGAACAAGCGAGAGCACGTGCGCGTTCCACTCACCCCGGAGTGTGCAACGCGGGCAGACAGAGCTCACGTTGCAGGCAAATGCACCTGGAGCCTACTTTTTCGACGGTATTACTCCAACGTATTCGTGTAAGATCAAAGAAGAAGGCTTCCCCAACTTTGCCTGCTCTCCCATTGGATCCTTGGTCACGTGCTGCGCGATAGGGATGCGTGGGAGCCGGAACTCTACAGATCTCAACTTAATTTCTCCCTGTAAGTTGTATCGATGCACGAGAGGACACAGTAGCTCCCTTTCAAACGCCTCACCCTATAGACGATCTTACGCGCGCGCTATGTGCGCGGGGGGTGTCTACATATTTCTGCACACACGCGACCGCTGCACGAACCTCGTCCGCCAGTGTGCGCGGCTATGTACCGTACATATCTATGTACGCGGACAGAGAGAGGAGCAGAGAGCGAGAAGATGCGGGAGAGGAAGAGAAACACTTGGACAAACCGAGAGAGAGAGGACCAGGGTCGAATGATCAGCCATAAACTGAGTCAGCGGGGATAGTATTGTCCTCCGCCTCCCCCGGAGCAGCACCATCCCTTCGTGCACGAGGTCTGAACCACCCCATGATTCCACCTCGTCCGCAGACGCGACTCGGGGGTGCAGCGAGCCGGGGGAGAAGCGAAAAGGAAGAGGCGACGCCGTGAAACTATCGCGTTCGGTTGTTAACGAAACTGGACCGTTTCGGAGCAAGGACTCGTTCGAGAGGCGTTCCAGGATTCTGCTTAGAGCTTGGAGGACTCTTCACCCTTTGCATATTTCAATCAGAATTTCAACCCAAGTCAAGAAGAAAATGATCCTCATTACGAAAGAATACGGGGACACGTGGTAACGATTAATGATCATTTAACCATCATCGCTGCACCCCAACCAGAAACGACTTAAGAGTTTGGTATTTTTGTATTCGTATAAATAAACATATTGGGCCCGGATTTTTTACATAGTTTTAAAGCAATCTTTATTTTGCCAGAAATTTTTTTTTATGAAAAATTGTACACAATGGCGGTGAACAAAATGTCTTCCCGAAGCACTGCAAAAGAAACTGACCCACACTTCCGGGAATGACTGGATCATCGGAGAAGGAAATACAAAAGAGATATATAAACTGGAATATATTATCTTCCATGTCGCGTACGATTTTCTCAAAATTCCAATTATTTTGGAAATTGTAGCAGTTTGAAGAATTGACTTTAATTTTTTACGTCAAAATTGGCACTGAAATGCTTGTAAAATGTCAAATAATTGAAATATCAATAAAATCCTATGCTACATTGGAGAGAATAGTGTTTTAAATTTAAAAAAAAGAATAAGTAAATTGGATGAAAGGTTTCGGAGATATAGTGTGGATCAGGTTGAGAAATGTTGTTTTGAGAAAAACACGTTTAAAGTTTTCAGTAAAGGTTTCATGGCGTTCAAGCTCTAGTTATTGTTCTGATTGAAACCTCCTTCGCATCATTTTAGAAGATCATCCGAGGTGAGATCTTCGTCCCTAATTTATTTTCATATCTAATACATCTATTTCACTATAATAAAAGCGCGATTTCCTTCCAAATGCAGTTCCAGGCCCCTCTTTACCTGACGTGACGCGGTGTTACAGCTACCACTGTAACTCCTTTCATATTGCGAATATAAAAAAACCGTTTAAACACAATATTCTACACACCTTAAGCTTTCAAATAAAACCAAAAAATTGAATTTTTCAAAAATTTCTGGGTGGGGACCCCCCTCAAACTTTCGCGTTTAACAGGCGCGTGCATAATTCATGATCGTGGGCAAATATCGCGGGAGCTTTAGCCTTTAAGGTTGTCCGAACGTGGACAGAAAACCGTGACGGGTAGACAGAGCCTCATGAATTATGGTCCGTGGCTCCGTGCTCGCGTCCATATTTAAATTAAACGATAATAAGGACCGTCACGCCGAAAACGCGACTCGGTTGGTCTGTGATCTGCCTTGACCTTGATATCTCTGAAAACAGAAAACTGTTTCAGGTGATCCGGCAAGGTGGATAGCTCTTTCTCTATCGAGGAGGATTAGGGATTAGGGATTAACCATCCTTAGGAGATCAGAGGATATTACGAAGCCCTGTTGCAAACGGCAAAAGACGGCGCGCATACACCTTTGAGGCGCGTAGTGCAACGTGTGGACGCGGCTTAAATCGATCAGCGTGAGTCAGGAGCGGCCTAAGAAACACGCCCGGTGCATAGCCCGAGGGATGGTGAGCAGTGGCATGCAACAGGCCACTAGTTCTTCGTAGAAAGAGAAGCCTCGTGTGGAAAGGCTGTATGGATCCAAGCACTCACGGGCCACGGGTATTTATGCTCGCCTCCTTAAACAGTCCTTTCGCCCAGGATAAAAACCCTTCCATTCATCGAGCCAGCATCGCGGAAGCCAATTATCGTGCCTCATTTCTTAATTAAAACCGGTTCGCCGCTACAAAGTGTAACAACAAGTGAGAATCTTTTCAGCTCCAGCTGCCGCGTCCTCCTAAAGGTGTCCCAAAAATATCAGACGACGCCGAGGGGGTGCCGCGTTCAATATCTTTCGATTAGCCTTGTAATTAAATCGCCAAAGTATTTAATTTCCCTGTGACGGGGCAACAGGGGGTCGAAAGAAGCTGCGCAAAATTATTGTAATTGCTGGTGCATAATTTTCTAGACACTGTACAAAGACAGACTTAACCTAATAACGTCAGATGCATTCTGCATAGAGGAAAGAGGCCTTACTGTCGATGAAGGGGCGTCCTTTTCGCCTGCGTCACACGTAATTGCGACGACTAACAATGTTAGCGGTTCGCGGTTACGATAATGTGAACGTCACAACCGCCCTCTAATGAAGGGCCCATTGCTCCCATCTGTGTCCTATCGCGTCCTCGAAGGATCCTTCGAAAAGAACAGGACGCAAAAGGGGTGTTGGTCGTACCCCCCTCGCTCTCTATTGTAAATGTATTAAAGCATTAACTTTGGAGAAATAAATTAAACTTACACGAACACTGAGCGTTACAGGAAATTATTTTTCGTGCCCAACTTTCCCAGCTTCTCCCAACGATGTTAACAAGTTGGAGTGATCAAGTTTCCAACTATTCGCCCCTCCAGCACCGTAGCAGATATTTAACAGAGTGAAGTAAAATTAACGCGCAACGTTACTTTTTACTGGAAAAAGCTCTCTAAAGACTAGCTTAAAAGACACACTTTAGTCACGTACTGGCCGACCCCAAGGATCCACCCCGAGACGCGAGCAAACACACAGAACCCTTTATTCCAAACAATTCAGTCACGTTGGAAAGCTTTCGCGGTATCGCCCGTAGACTGCGCCATAATAGCCCATTTTCAACGGTCTATTTTTAGCAGGGAACACCCAGAACTCGATGCATCCGAGGAATGCAAGATCGGAACCAAGACTCCCACGGGCAGGTCCGAAAGACAATCCCCCAAAGGTCCCGGGGAGCAGAGGATCGCGCGATAATTCATCGAATCCGTCACAGCCGCGGCATAATTTACATGGAAATTATGCAAACCGCGTGGGCGTGGCGTTCGATCGTGCACGGGTGGGGGGAGAGAGAAAAAAAAAGGAGACGAGGTAGAAAAACGAGAGTCGGACTCGTCAACGCGTCCCGGGCAACCCGGAGCACCGCGGCCAACTTTCTCAACCCTGCGCTCCGCGCACGTGTGCGTATTTATGCGGTTTTATAACTTGTTGGGTTCCACCCACTCCTGAGTCAATAGATTTTCCGCTGAATGGGCCCCGGTATCCGTGTGTACAGGGATTCGAGTGTCCCCAGGGAAAACGGACGGGAGGAGAAGAAGAAAGAAGAGCGGGCGCCGGTGGTGGAAAGTTGAAACGTAGACGCGTGTATTATTTCCGAAAGAAACGCTCTCATCGAGATTGTTCGGTGGTGAATGAGAGGGGATTCTTCTGGCCGTGACTCGAAACGCTGCTCGTAACTGTTCCCGTTCACACAGAGAATATTTTCAGAGAATATAAATACCATTTATTTCCCCGCCCCCGCCTGCCCTCCTCCACCCCTTCTTCGCGCATTCTTTTTCTCTCTGTCGATCACTCTATCGCGCAGGCACACACACACAGTATCTCTCTCTCTCCCCCTTCTTTCATCCCTCTCGCACATTTTCGATCTCTTCATCTCCTGCACCCCCCTTTTCCAACTCCAGCTCCCTTGCACCCTCTATTCTCCCTCTTCCCTCGCTCTTTTACGCTCTCTCGCTTTTCTCTCATTTTCATTCCGTTTTTGCCTCTCCCGGTCCCTCCCATCCACCCTTCCCGCTCCTCTTGCCCACCCTCCACGCCCCCAACACCGTCCGCCCGCCACTGTCAGCCGCGGTGTAGCTCATTCAGTGCGTTCGTCAAGACGGGCGATAAACTAAGTCACCCAGATATTTTATGCGGCGTGATATTGACCCGCGCGAATATGCCCCGCCGCTGTCAAAGCGCGCGGATCCCCGAAGGGACGAAATATTTTTTCGGGCGCGCTGCCAATTGCTGACGTGACCATCCACTGTGTCAGCAGTGCACGTCAGCGGCTACGTAGTCACGGGCGGGTAAAGGAGAACAAGAAATCCTCGCTGGTGACGGAAGAACCGCGAATCCTCCTCTCCCTTCTTCCCCCGTATTTCTCTCACTCCCTCTCCCTCTCTCTCTCTTTTTTTGTTTTCACGACGCTGGGTGGTGCTGTTAAAAATATGACTATCGACAGGTTTACAGCTCGCCCGTGATTAATACTTGGATGCTTTCAGACGCACAACCGAGCGATTTCTCTTCTTCGCGGCAGCGAGTTTTTCATACCCCGCCCTGTCGTGTGCCTTCTGCCACCGAGCCCGCGTATTTCCATCGAATTTTCATGGAACTTCGGGGCGCCTAGTCGCGACAAGTCGACATCGCCGAAAGGGCCGCCACGGAATCATCGATAATCTAATGCTTGCACCTGGAAACGCGTAACGAGGTCCGTGCCGCGAGGCGCTAATGACGTCAACTAAACTGTCAGCGACGAGATAGAGGCTGTAACGGGCCCGCTCGCTCCTTCGTGTAAATATTTATTCGCGTCCCCGTGCCGCGTAAAATTGAAAATCTTCATAATGCGGGGCCACCGCGGCGCATACTAAGTCTCGTATTAGCATATATCGCTTAAATCTTGATTCGCGTTCGCGGCGGGCCCTGTCACAGGGGAGACACCTGCTATTAGCAATGTGAAACGGACAAGTAACAGAAGGGACTTCGTTTAATAAAACCTCCGGTAGCCTTATCCAATCGAATCGAACAAGTTCCACTATCAAAATTATCCGGGTTAAGTCGCCGGAATGAACCGCTCGAAAGCTTCGAGCCGCACATTTCCAACAGAGTAGTCCCAAATTCGAAAAAGGTGAAAAGCCTATTCCTCTACCTTTGTTTAAAATAAAAGAAAAAGCGAGTACAATATTACTCGACTGCGAGAAACGGAATAAAATGACGGCTGACGTTGAGAGCCACTGGCCGTCGCGGTGCACGACAAGTGCATCGTCGGGCGCGTGTGAGTGGCACGTTCACGCAAACACGCACACATTTCTGACGACGTTCCGTGTACGTGCACGGGCCGCGTCGACCCGTGTGAGTGTGCAACGCGCGAATGTGGACGTAGAGTCACCGACACTCCTGCTCGTCCTTCCATCCTATACAGGGTGCTCCAAAACTAAGTGACCCAGTTTCTCAGCCGTCTTCTGCTCGTCTTCGGATCGAATGGAAGTTCCACAGATGCTACCCAGCCACTCTTTGCACGCGATACACCGGCCCGCGTCAATACCTGGCTCCTACACCGCCGCTCCAAAGTTTCTACCACAATGACTACGCTGATTGGGCAGGTAGACCGCTCTGAGTCCCACGCGTCGCCCTGTTTCGAGTCCTTCGGACTCTGTCGGCGGGGAAACTAGAAGATCCTGGAGTGGCTTGCACTCGCAAAACACTCGGGGCGGCGAGTCTCGCCACCCCCGCTTTGGTAACACCCTGTATACCCAGCCAGTCGTGTATGAAAGTATCTCGCGCGCAGCATATAAACATATTACATGGAAAGTCGAAGGGTGGGGCACAAACGGGGTGCCCTAAAAAGAAAGAAAGGCAAAAAAGAAGATTCGTCGTAGGTTCTCCCCCCTCGACCACCCCTTCCCCGCACAACCCCCCCCCCCCTCCTCCGCCGTTCGCTCTTGGCGTTCACGAAGCAACGCCTACGCGCCGGCAGAGAGTTACCTTCGGAAGAGAGAATATAATTGCGCGATCGATAAATTCTCCGAACGTGCATCAACAACTCCATTTTGCGCAAATAACGTGTATTTCCGCTAATGAAGTATGCCTTCGCCCCCGCCGGACAGCCTTATTCCCCTGTAAAACATTAACGCAGGTACGTCGCCCCGTAAAACCATCCCCTCGCCACGCGAAGCAAGGGGTTGCCCGGCGAAATACGACGGGGGAGGAAAAGACGCGCGACAGGGCGCTGCTACGCTTTTTCTCGACAAGCGAGCAATTGAATGTCGTCAAAATTTTCCGCGGGGTGGTGGACACATCACAGGTCGTCGCGTACGGGGTGCGTTGCGACATATCGAAGTATTCGTTTCGGTGCGGATGTACCTGCGACGATGTCGAAAGATCCACGGAGGATCGCGACCAGCGGAAGATTGACAGTTTACAAAATACTTGAGGTTCCGCAGTTAGGTGACTCACCCTGTACGTGTACCAGGAATAACGCATGTATACATAGGCCATAGATACGTGGACCAACACGCGGCCGTACATAATGTGATATAACGCGCACGTACACGCGCGCGGCGCGGCGCGAACACGTGCTCGCGCGTACGTGTAGGTGAGGCAAGAGAAAGGGCAGCGAGGGGAGGGGGGCGGTGGGAATCGAAGAAGGTGGAGGAGGCCGCCGGGGTGGGGAGAAGGGGGATCGCGGGGGGGGGGGGAGGGGGGGGCAGAGGAGGTGGTGCACGGCGAAAAGCCGCGGCTAAACTATTGTCCGACGATGTATTAACGAGCAGCGATGCTATTGGCGCGGAATCGGTCCGAGCGTCGCGTCGGGCAAAAATTGGAGGAAAAAGCTTGCGCGCGAGTGTGTGCACACGGTTCATCGAGCACCGCGCTAGAATCGAGCGGGGATAAGGAGTATTCGAATCTTTCGATAATTGGATTATCCGGGCAAAATGCTCGCCTCTGTCTTACGGCCCCTCGAACAGAGAAAAACGCGACCAAGTTTGCGCTCGGTCTAATTGCACCACTATGAGACGGTTACCCGGAGGAAATGCGCGCTTATTTCTTTTATTCGACCGACGCCGACGCTGGAGGGGCGCAATCTACCGCCGCGCTGCCCTTTCGAGAGGGTAAAATATTGCGACGAGCGATGCACGAAACGACAAAAAAACGGTGTAGAGGGACAGTAGTTGTCCCGCGAGCGGAACGAGTCGGGGTTTCCCAGGTCCCGTGTTTCTTCTAACGATTTTCCATATTTTCCTCCGCGACACCGGACGGGCGAAACTGTCTCGGATTCTGTAGCACGGCTACCGGCGTGGTATCGGCTCGAGATAGGCAGAAAAATCATAATGGAAGGGACGTTAAGAATAATTAATCACGGATTTATGTAAATCGATGGGAATAATGGGACGAGGCACAAATTGAAATCACCGCTCGCCTGCCCTATGATCAGGCAGATAATGGCAGAGCTGTCGTAACTATCGTAATGCCTGTGACATCTTCATCAGCTTCCACTTTGCCCGATGGTATTTCCCGCGCCGCAGCAATTTCTGCGCTCTCCTCTCACCTTTGATCTATTCAACCTCTTGGCAACGCGAAAATGCAAGATACTCGGCCAATTTTAATACCCCTCCGCTTGTCACGATCTCCTACGTTAACACTCGCATTCACCTCCACTTGGAGCGACCGAATAGTTTACGGGACAAAAATCTGAATCTTCCGGAACGGACGTTAGTGTTCGGTACCGGGCATCGAACGACGCCTGAGAATACAACGTATTTATGCAAACTCGTGCGTCCGCGCCGAAATCGCCAGTCACGTTCTAAAAATTCGGCCGTAAGTCGTGCGTTTCGTAACCGCGATGGCAAGTTTGCGCGGAATATTCCTCTCCTGGATTAGAATGGCAAAGCAGCTGCTCGAAATCGAGGAGGCCGCTGTCACGGCGGTATCGACGATCGCTGATGCGAAAGACGATTCGCGGGAACGTCCAGAAACATTCATCTCGAGCGGTTTCCGTCCGACACTCGGGTCCGCGGAGGAAGGAAACCACGGGGTAGCCGAGATGTAAAGATTTCCTCTGCCATCGGGAGGCCAAGGAGTCCGCGTATCTGACATTCGCGGCGACGTATGAATCGAGAATCAGAATCGCCCAACGTAACGGCGTTACGTCTCTCGCGAAGGTCGGAATTCGTTAAAGCGCGTGGAAACAAACAAGCGTGAGCAGACACCGCAGGGGGACGCCAGGAATGAAGGGGGACGAGCAAGCGGAGGCAGCAACAAAGGGGAAAAGAAGGAGGCAAGGAGAAGCGACGGCGCAACGTAGGACAATTATTGTCCCGTCGGTCGCGACGTGAACTTTTGCGCCACGGGACAATGCTATTGCTGGCAACAAGCCGGGACAAAACTTCGCCGGGTTTCCACAACATCAGGATCGAGCTCGTCGTCCGCAGTCCCCCTGTTCCCCTTCACCCTGTGCCATTCGCCCCTCCCCCCCCCAGACCCCCAGACCCCCTCGTTCACCTGGCTGCACGGGCAAGGCCCAACCCGCTTCCGAGAACGCATCTACATCTCGAGAAACCGGCCGAATTTTTATACTTCTAGACGGCGCGGGCCCGAAAACAAAACGACCTCTTTTCTGCCAATTACACGGGGAGCCCGAGGGGGCCAGCAGGGGACTGGAGGCTGACTGGGCGACAGGCTACCGGGGCAACATTTTCCCGCGGGAATCGGATTTATCTGGTCCCCAGGGATTGGACGGCCGGAGGAGCCCGAAAAGTTCCGGGTCGCGACAGTCGGAAGCTACACCACCTTCTGCATTCGCTACCTCGCCTGTACTCCTTCCATCCGCGACTCCCGTTTCCACGACTTTCCCACGTTTCCCCGCATCTCTGAGACGTGGAGTCTTCTCTCGGCCCCGAGGACGCCGACGGAAAGCGTGCCGAAATCATTAACCCAAATGCGCGAGTCGCGGGGGGCCTGGTTCGGAGCGGGCGACGACGACGGGGCGGGGGTGGTGACCCGAGAAATTGAAAAGGCGCGATCGGGTGTCGATCTAAAAACGGACACGGAGCACGCGCGCAAGGACAAGGGATTATTCCGTGGCGCTACGCGGCGTGAGAGAGCCGGCTCGCTCCCAAGGACGTCGAACATCCCGTCTTTTGTCGAACGGGCGAAAAAAAAAGGCAGCGAGGATGGCGGGGAGGGAGAAGGAGGAGAGACATATTGGAAGGAGACGAGATGCAAATGTATTCGCTCGACGGTGAAGCCGAGCGGGCGAAAGTGTGCAGAAGGTCAGTCTCCATCGGCGACAGGTGATTACATATACGCGCGAGACACGCCGGAATTCAAGGTGGAGGTGAATTACCTGGCTCGGGATTTGAGGTTAGGTCGCCAACTTCCTCGAGCGACCCTGACTCGAGGTCCCCGAGTATCCTTCTTCGTTCGGTTATCCTTGATCGATGACGCGCGTGTTGAACCCGAGACGCGTGCGCTGCCCTCGCGCGAATTTCACGTGTCGAGGATTTTCCTCTGCTGTCCGACAGCTTTGGAACGCCCCGTACATTCGTTAGAAAACTCCCCGGACAAAAGGCTGGAAACTGCAACAATGTCTCCAAGCATGTCGATAGCAGCGTTCGCGCGGAATGCGAGAAATGATAAGGGGGGGTAGTGCAGTTGACTGCAACCTCTGCATATCAATCAGCTACAATGTTGCTGCGGCAAATAACCGAGGTCTGCTACGTCGACGGTCTTACAGCGATGAATCGCGCTAATAGCTCGAGAGTGGACGGTCTGTTTGGCTGCTCTAGGGACGTTACATCATCGAAACTTGTTTGGCGCGCAAAAGAATAACCAAAAACCGTGCCGCCATCCATCATCGCGAAGTGGCGAACGTGTTTCAATTCTCCTCGAGCGATCGCTTAAACCGCGTTGTTTGCGCGTGGCCAATCTCCGTGGAGCCCACGGTGCCGTGGGGGCCACGTGCTCGCGAAGTTAACTTAATTACGGCCAATTAAGCGTCAATTAACCGAGTGACACACGCGGCTCGTACGTAGAACCGGCGGACATCTACCGTGCTGCCCTGTCGTCTGTCAAATTAACGACGTAGGAACACGTCCCTCACCCCTGGGACGCTACCAAAGCTCTTTCATTTGGCGAAATTAATTTAAAAACATTGCGATCCCAGGCAATTTAATTACAATGAAATCCAGCTGGACGCGTCGGTGGACCGAATATTTGTAGAATCTCCCGATGTTAAAGAGACACGAGATTAACCATTCGCGTCCTGACTTTTCCGAATTCCTATTGCTCCATGCTGCGCCCATGTTAAACAGAGGTCTTTGAAACGGATTAATTAAGATAGATACAATGATAGAATCCACTCGCGTCTGTCAATCACGGATCCATCAATTTTCATACAAATCGTAATAAATCAAAGCGTAACGTTAATTTGAACATAAGCGGAAAGGAACGTCGGTTATTTCCTGCGCCCGAGAGGTGTATTTAGAGTGCAAAGGGTTAATAACGAGTCGGAGATCGAGAAAGACATGTGTAACCACAGTCTGTCGCGATATCCAGCAGGAAATCAAGTTGTTGGACAGCGTGTCGCTTTCCTTTTTTCGCTGAGAGATCACCCGACGCTCACGGGGATGAGGCGGCCGGCCACGTAATAATTAATCAATCGTGGCCCGCATCGGGGGCAAAAAACCGACAGCCGTGACGTGGCGGGGTGGAAACGCCGACAACAACACCGTAAACGTGAATATTGCCGCGTGGCAGGCAGCGGTCTTTAAGAATGGTGGTCACTCGTAACGGCGTTGCACGCGTAGCAGCGCGGTGAATGAAAAAGGAACAGGCGAGCGCGGTTGTACGCACGCGGAAGATAAAAGGGTGAGCCTCGGCTCGAGGCGGTCTCCTTTTTCGTCGGTGCTCGATAAACGAGGGGGCAAAAAAGTGTGAACTAGTTGGAGAGAAAAGGCCAACAGGATCGCGGGCGTGTGGAACGAGGACGAACGGTGTTGCGCGCGACTAAGAAAACAACGGGAGCAGTCGGTACACAACGCGCAACAACAAAAAAAAAAAACGCGGACAACTACTAGCTGCGGAAAAAAACAGGCTCCGAGACTTGGACACGTGCGAAAAACTGCCGACCAAGTTGTACGCGCGGCGTAAGAAAAAGGGCCGAGGCCCGAACAAGTTTTTTGCCAGTGCTCGGTGAACGAGGGGGCGACAAAAGTGTGAACAACTAGTCGCGGAAAAAAGAGGGGACGGCGCGGAGTCTCGGACGTTTGCGAGAAGGACAGGCGACGAGTGTGTGATACGCGAGCTTGGAGAGAGAGACGGATGCAGTGCACACGTGCACGTGCTAAGGAAACAAGGGGAGCGGAGCCTCGAGCCACAGGATCGGGTTTCATATCGGCGATAGCTCGAGGGAAAAAAAAAGTGTAAACAACTATGTAGCGTGGAAAAAAAGGCCTCCAAAGTCATAGACGAGTGCGACCAAGGCCCAGCGAGGTTGGAGGCGCGCCGAACGAGGACGAACGAGCGTGTTCACACCTCGACGAAAAACGCTGACCCACGGCGAGCGTTTCTTTCGTCGGGGCTCAATGGAGCAGCGGTAAAAAGGTGTGAACTAGTTTTTTGCTCGGTGAGTCAGCCTGGTCGGGGAAAGAAAACAGTGGACGGGTTAAAAAAAAAACGTGTCGCGGAGTCCTGAAAGGGTATACCGAAGGCAATCGCTCCCGATTGTCGCCCCTGCTGATCGATCAAGGCGATGCTGACCTATCTCCTGGGAAGTTTGGACTACAGCTCTAGATCTGACAGCTTTTGAAACGGTTGATTCAACGGTTGACTCGCGGGACAAGGGTTCCCGTGGAAATCAATTAACCACGGGCAGGGTACGGAGGAACCCTGTCAGTCGCTGTTACCGGTCTCTTTTTACCCGATTCCATTTGCAGCACGTGCTGGTTAATGAAGCGGGGCCGCGGAAGGAACCGGAAAGAATTCGAGCGGAGAGAGTGGAGAGACGCGGAAGAGGAAGGCAGAGCGTGTGCCGAAGGCTAGAAGGACGGAGAGGAAAGGCGGGCTCTGCTAGGAAGAGAGGACGAAGGCAATGGGGCGACAAAAGTCAGCGGCGCTAAAAGCGCCACGGACCGCCGCTCCGGCTAGGCGCATGAATAATAATCTATGATTAATAGAGCGCTAAGCTGCAGGTGACTGGCGCGGCATGAATGGACGTAGTACTATTAAGCGGCGCGTATATCATACCTATGGCGATACGGTGTAGTTTGGATGTTGTTACGTCAACAGGGACAACTTTGCGCGCGCGTCAACCTGAATTTCGCGGTAAGAGATGGGATCCTCGGTGACAGGGAGCGATTGCCCTGCGAGGTATGTAAGCCTAGACGTTAAGAGGGTGAAACTTAACCGCGGAATCGTAATATCAGGGCCCAGAATTAACAGCCGCCCGATAATTGCTAAAAATCGTTCGGGCACGATTGAACCGTGCGCGCGCATCGCTGTGTAATCAATTGTTTTTCGCCGATTAGTTTGCCGTACGCCATAAATTCGATGGACGGGAACCGTTTAAATCATTGTAAAGCACCGTGAATGGACCTAAACGTTGTTACTGTTGCAATTACACAGGCGAAACAGACGGAGCGCGCATTAAGTTATAATTATATCTAAATGCCGCGGCAAATTGTCCCCGGTTTATTGGACGATTTGCCACGCGTGGCCAATGTTTGTCAGAATAACGCGCGATAACGTAATTGCCGGATTCGCGATTCCTCTGCGCGCCAGCTGGGCCGTTTAAAGAAGACAAATTTGTTTACCCACGGTCGGATGAAAAATCCCGCTAACTACATAGAATCGTGCAAGGAGAAAAGAAGATTCTAGCAATGCTCTTTAGCGTGAAAAACAAAAAGCATGCATCACCCCTCGCTGTTAATCGCGTCATCAGTCATCCCACGTCATCGTTCGAGCGGTAGCTTCTATGCACTACTTAGCTCTTCCCCCGCAGCGACTCGTAATATTTCATTTTCTTGTTCGAGAAATTGCGTGTTTTTACGCGTTGTGAGATCTATCAGGTGTGAGAAGATTCCAGGGCAACTGTGGCTTGTCCCGGCTACGTGCCCCATCCTCCGCGTGCTAACTTTTCAGGCCGCAAGTGCAAATCCCCCAGCCGTCACCGTCGAAAAGGAACACGCGAAGGGGCCCCAGCAGCCCGCGGAGAGGCAAGAGCAACGTAATTTCGGTTCTAACCGTGACCGCGGTCATCGGCTGGCGGTTCGCCTACGTAATACGTAGTAGTACGTATAAGTGGTAGGTAGGTAGGTATGCGCAAACAGCAAACAAGAAGTAGCTACCGGCTGCTTCCACAGGTGGTCGGGTCACGAACTGACCCCACTCCAGCCCCCTGTTTCCCTCTCTTGCCCGTGCGCCCACTTCCTTTCCTCTCTCCTCTGCTCTCCTCTCCTCTCGCGACTCTCTCTCGAGTCCTGCTTGACCCGCGGGCCACGTCAGGTTAGGTGTGCAGGTCGCCAGTAGGTCGAGTGAGTCGCGGAAGGAAAGAGAGAAGAAGGTGGGCCCGCGAGCGGCCACGTCGATTTGTAACGCAGGCATCCCGCGAGCCGCGCTTTCACCCGCTTCCTGGCGCCGTCGCCGATTTTAACTTATTATACCAGACGAGGAAACGATCTCGGTCAAGCCTCGCCGGCTACGCGTTTATTTTCGCGCGTAATGGCACGCGAAATTCCGCGAGCGCGCGGTTTAAAAGGGGGCCAGAACTGGGCCACCAGACACTGGATAGGGAAACTCGCGGGATTCGTCGAGTTAGAATAGCAAAACTATTTTAGACATGCCGAGCGGCCTGATTTCCCAAGCTTTTCATTCCTTTCGGTCGCATTCAGGACTCCCGCTCCTCGGCGGATCAAGGGTATTTTGATAATTGCACGCTGCCGAGCTCCGATTTGGTCATTAACCAGGGGGAATTTACTTCGGCCGCCCCTTCGTATCGCGGGACGTCAACCTACCATTTGCACACCTCGTTTAGGGAGAATTTACGATCTAGCTGTAGGACTCGCTGAGTGGCCGCGTTGCGTAATTACGAGCCGTGGTCTAGTAAACTTTAGCAGGAAGTCAAGGTCGTGGTAGGTGGAACTTTACGAGGTGAAAGCTTCGTTCCTAATCTCTCACGAAAAAGGAATCCCTCATTAATGTCTCGTCGCTAGCGCCCCGCTACCCAACATCCGCGTGGCCGGGAGAGCTCTAAAGTACAGCGAGCGTGGATAAAAATTTCGATAACCCCGATACCCGGCAACGTTGGAATAAAGATTACACCATCCTCGACACATTCTTTTATTAGGCGATGTTTCCATTAAGCCCGCGACCAAACACCATAGAATTTTACATCCCCTCGGCAAATGAAATTCCGCGGAATTACAAGTGACGATAATGTACACCCATTACCGCTATCTAACATCTATTTGCTATTCTTCCGGCTTACCACAACAAGGCAGAATCTTAAGTACACCGACCGGGGATTAAACAACCCACTACGCGAATAAGTTGCGCAGAGTTCTACCCTTGCAGGCAGCCGCCCCCTAATGTCTGCATAATACAGCCCCTATTTCCCTCTCACGGTTCAATGGTCCCGCGAGGGACTCGCGAAAGGATCGACGACAAATTATTTCTCAATCTACCCACCGCGAACCGGGCATCCCAGAAATGTCCGCCCGGATATTTTCAGGGGAGGCGAGGGAAATGCAGCGGAATTACAACGTTCACGGATTCACGGCTAACCTGCGCTCCGTTTGTTCGAGCGGGCATTGTACGCTCGCCGTTGGAACACAAACGATCCAGGGGAAGCGATTCCGAAGTCTGAACCAAGGGAGAGAAAACCGGGTTGCACCGAACCACGGTTGCCCGGTTGCTTTCAGTCGTAGGATGCTGAAGGCACTGCGGTTGCCATGGCAACCCACCACCACCGCAGCCCGATGTAATTATTTGAAAAACGCCCGCCGCAGCCCCATCCCCCGCCTGCCCACCCCCGGGGGTTGCTGGTACAGGGCGATGCAAAAGTGGCCGCGGTCTTTTGCACCGCGGCCAATCGAACTTACCGTCCCGGCTGCGATTTCCAATTTTCTACTATTGAATACCCAATTACGTAGCGCCTGGGCGTGCAACGTTTAAACATCCAGCACCTAAATACCTCTTGATGCTTAAGAGCTCTCGCTGCAGTCACAGCTACTCGTGATCTAATAGAGTTTCTTATTGGGGGAGATTATCCTAATTGGCTGGAATTAGAATGACGCGATCTAAAGTGGGCAGCAACAAGTGCATTTGAAACGGGAAGGTGTACTCTGTTCCAGAACAAGCGTGGAAAGTACAGCGAACGCGACGCAAGATTAGGAAGACGCATCACCCTCGAGGCGAACCCGAAGACAATTCTCGTGGCATCTGAACTCGCATAGGAGGCTTCGCGTATTAATATTCCTGCGCCTTGAAGGGAGCAGGGTTTTTTTTATGTCGATTCGGATATTTCTCAAGGGAAAATTCGCGGGGCGATCACGTCGAATGGTACCTAAATGCTGGTTGCGACCAGTAACTCGCACAATGTTTCTCTTTTAAGCGAATCGCCCGAGGAACGATCATCATTTCCATCTCGTCGCGTCGCTCCAAGTGCCGTAAATTAGGTCCGAGTTACGACTCGCCCCCTCCGCATTTCTATCAAACATTTATTCGCCCGCTCCATCAAAGATCTCAGCGATGACTCCCCCTTCTTTTTTTCCCGGAAATCGCGGAGCTTTTACGAGTGGTAGCGCGAGCTAAACGAGGCCAGCTTTTAGGAATGCAAAGTGCCCGGGCATTTTTCGAGACGCCCGCCTCGGTGGTTCTCGGAACACGTTGGACGTTAGATTTCGCAACGATGGGAGGGAACGGCGGGCAATCGCTCGGCAATTTGCTCCGCAATAACGGAATGACGTACAGCGATTAAAATGCCGGCAATTAAAGAGCGGCCAGGAGAAATGGCCAGCGTGGAGAACAAGATTTTAAGTGGTCGCGGTTCGTAGACGCGGCACCGTGTGGTCGCCTGATAAAACTGGTAGGTGCAAGATAATAATGCGCGCACGGACCGACTTATCGGCCGCATACATCTCGATGCGAGCTAATGAATTCGTAACGCGTGCCCTCGCGATCGCCACGCACCAATAACGCGTGGAACGTCTTCCGGAAACACTTATCTGTATGGATCAATTAAACTGTTGCAGCGTGCCTTCGATGCGGCAGCAATTTGTCAGGGCGCCTGCGACCCTCCAGCGACTCTACCATTAGTCAAATTAAGCGTATCTGTACCACAAGGCACGGATGTTCGAGAGTGCCGGGGGATGAAAATCTCTCGATCGACGAGTCACTGATTTCGCGCCGAGGATTAGAAAATCTGGAGGCAGAAGAAAGGTGGGGGATCGCGCTCTTGATAGGGAGTGTACGCGCGTTGCATCCCTTCGTGACCACCCCTCGTGTCTACCTGAATGCTCAAGGGTGTACACGGCGCGACCGTAGCAGTCAAAAATCGCGAGCACGCGGACACCCGGGGAGTTGATCGTGGGAATACGCGAAGGAGAGATTGAATAGGTCATAACTGGAATCAGCAAGGTTCCGCGAGGGTGAACGATTATCGACCGAGGAACGATTCCAATTAAAATCCAAAGTTCTCGCGAGCGAAAAATGGAGTATAAAGGGAAATTACATATCGGTACAGGCTGAAGCATAATTTTATAGTTTGATGGCCGCGACAAAAGAATGAAAGTATAACGAGGGAAACTTATCAATTTAATGGCTTCATTGATTCTCCGCCGTACTGGCGAGTGTGGCGCAACATCATTATTTTTAATGCGACCGTCTAGTGGCCATAAATTATGAGGGGAGCTGTTTGTTTAAAATTGCATTC
This sequence comes from Andrena bicolor, assembly GCA_960531205.1. Lineage (NCBI taxonomy): Eukaryota > Metazoa > Arthropoda > Insecta > Hymenoptera > Andrenidae > Andrena > Andrena bicolor. Next base: position 20,174,701 of record OY482666.1, on the reverse strand, counting down.
GTCTGGATTATTCGGTCGTTACGGAACAACACCTAAAAATGGATGTTTTCTGTGACGGGGCGCGGTGTAAAATCGAGGGAGGAATTTACGCGCCCCCGGATCGTCCCCCCGTTAATAATGAGCGCGTCGCTAATATTTCAACTCTGTACAACGGCTTGATAAAAAGCGAATGTGTAAGCAGTTTCGCCGTCCGAGTGATCTTCCCACGAAACCGTAATTCAGAGGCACTGAGAATTGAGAGAATCACAAAGAGTCGGGGGAGGTTTCTGGAGTCCAGGTAGCGTTCACGTGACTCGCAATTACAACGGTACATCCAATTATCGACGTGTTAACGAGTACCGAGTGAAATCAGCGCCAGTAGGACGGACGGAATCAGTTTCCTCGATCGACAATCGAACGAGCTTCTTTCCTTTCTAAAGGTGTCTAGCGATGGGCTCAAAACGCCACGGAGCCGCCACAAACGTGGGCCCGATTTCCCAAATACTTCATAATTCTCTTCGAAATAAAGATCCCCCGATTCCCTGTGGCATTTCGAATAATCTGACTGCCTCGTGGCGACTCGCGGCTCGACGGGACGATTCGAATCCACGCAAGGGGGAATTGCTCGGGAACTCGCGAGTAGGAGGATCGAACAGCCATCGCTAGCCGATGTCTCGAGCAACGTGACGAAGGTGCAAGACGAGGAGAGGCCACGAATGGGAAGGTGGTCCGAACGGAAGACGAAGGAAGAGGGAAAGAGAGGGCGACGGGAGAGGTCCGTGGCGATGCTCACTTGTTGCTCCCTCGACTAATTGCCAAGTAATTGGCCCCGTACCCCCGCTCGTATAAAGTTTGCTTCATTGTCTTTAATAACGCCGTGACCTGCGCTAATGGCTCACGTCGCATTCGTCGGCCAAGGGGAACGGGGAGGGCCCGCTCTCGCCGAGGAAGGATCGAGTAGCTCGCGGCCGCGAAGAAAGCACCGGAAATTACCGAAGAAATGGAAAACGGGCCGGGAAACGCGTACAGCCCGGACGAAATAATGATTTCCCGTGGAATTCGATCCACTGTCTCCCCAGCTGGCCGCTGCTAATTGTTTCGCGGCTTGCTTTCCTCGTGGCCATCCACAATGTTTATTAAACGAGGACCTGATTTCAGGCAAGAGATTAAAAAAAACGCTTCCGTAAGTGTAAAAGCTAATGGTCCGCGCAGGATCGATTTTCAGGAGATATAAGGGCTGCGTGATTTAAAAATGTCCCTCCCTCTAATCCTTGCCCCCCGGCATTATCATAATTTTTAACCCCGTGCCAACACACGCCGCCAAGTTGACGCGCTCACCATCACCATTTATCCCACCTGCGCCCGTTTCCCCGGGGGCTATCCCCTCGGCCACCCTTCCTGTGCAATTAGCACAAATGCGACCTCTCCTGGGGTGTTTCGCCACGTCCGAGAATTTCCTTAACGAGAGGAGCGCCGAGAGCAAAGGTATTCGGGCCTGCGTGACGCATGGACAACATAGAGGGTGGCTGTTTCACGCTCGTGCGACACTCCCTCGCCATTTTTGGCATAGATGACACCCCGAGTCACCTCTCCGACCCTTAAACCTATCACCTACACTTATTTACTCGAGCACAGCTAATTAATTGACCCTTCGGCACTGCACGCAAATATTGCTCCTCAAACATTACGCTATTTAACGTAAACAATATTTGCCGTTTACTCGGCGCAAATATCTGCCAGATCGTTTGGCTCGTAGGTGCAACCACAAGTCCCGCGCTTATTTTCAAGTTTCTGTGTTTTTCGTCTGCGGGCCGATCGACAAATGTGCTCCAGGCGGAAGCAGCAGCCTGGCCAAGGGATTCGTGGGCCCCGGGAACGAGGACAATCCGCCTGCGACCAGATGGGCGATTGTGCCAAGAATCGAGAGTGACTCATTCCCTGGTGGCACACGAGCAAACACGAACACTGGAGTGCCGATGCAGATGTACTATTACGGTGCGTCCTGGCTAATTGTTCCTCGGTGCCTCAACTTTCGTCCACGAAGCTCGCGCGGAACAGTGCCGTGCCCAAAGGAAGAGATACCTCGAGATTGTTTCTCGATTAGGAATCTCTTCCTGCCACGTACGTCTGCGAGCGAGGCTCGTTCAGACGGAGGAACGCATCCTTGTTGCGCTACACGGTCGATGAATAAAGAATCGCAGGCCGAGCGCATTCTAATGTAACGACCGAGCAACATCGGGTGGGTAGGTACGTGGGTCGCTGACCATACCCAACATTTAACACCGGTGTACCGTTACACGGGGTCCGCGGGGTGCCGATCGTTTCTTATCCGGATTAAAACTCGTTAAGGCACCCTGCTCACCCTTGGGGATAAAACACTTTACGACACTCAATGTATTCTCGGGCCTGCGTCCAGGTAACGCAGTGGCGACGAAAACTTTTTCGCCTCGAGGAACCGTCGCGCGTTTCACGAAAATAATGGTAGGTAAACCTCATTGTTCTTGGTCAAAAGATGCCACAATTTTCTTGACCTAATTGATCGGACTATGCTAAAATCTACTACCCACGCCAACATTCAAATCGAAAGCCGGCTCGATTTGCGAACCAGTCGCTGCCAAAAATAGGGAATCGCGTGTTCACGCGTCACATGGGCGAGGAGGATGCCTCTGGGAAGGATACCCGGCAAAGGACCACAGGGGAGGCGAAGGGAAACGACCGGGGGGACAGAGAATCTCAGCGACGCGCCGGCTAGACGACATCGTAAACTTCGTCGAGGAACTTTTGAATTTTAGTAAGAGCCGCCCTTTCTCTATCTCCGTCTCCTCCCTCCATCACCCACGACTCTCTCATCCTAGCCTTATAAATTAGAGGTTCCCATTCCTGCCGGGGTTCCCAGTTAAACTTGCGTCTATTAGAGAATCCCCCAGCAATCTGCCGTACCGGAAGCTCGAACCGCAAGCCACGTTTCCGTCCCGAGGCTAGCAGAGGTCGCCAGGAACGGCGGGGAAAAAAAGGACGAGGTTTGCTGACTAGAAACAACACCGGGAAGAATGGGGCCAGTCGATAATGCGCTGGTAAGTCGACGGAAGTTGGCCAAGTTGTTGCTGATCAGGTAAGGGAGGCCACTTCCCGATCACTCGCAGCTGGAGGGGTGCAAAGTTGTTGCTCTTCTCAGCCATCCAATGGTTAATTCGCGATCGTTTGCGATCTCTGGTTCAACATTTTACCACTAAACTCCAACAGCTCGCATTGCGAGCTGGGTATACGTAATCAGGGCGCACCCTCAGCATCCATTTTAATTAGAAGCGAACTCCTCATTTCACCCTTCATCAACGGCAGACGATCGGCCAATGTAGCTCGGTGGTGTGCAACTGTTTAGACTTTGGACGGAGGGTGACCGCACCGAGGCCACGGTTTTTTCATCGTGTGCTCACCGTGTACTTAGCATAGAAACGTCCTTCCAGGTCATAGGTATTCAGATTCCGCGTCGCCGACACCTAGTTTCCTCCAGGATTCGCGAAGGGTGCCACTGGCTGCGGGGGGTGGTCCCGAGGGTGAAGCAGCCAGATGAAAGGGAGGGGTAGTTTGGAGGAGGGCAGAGGCAGGAAGGGGGAGGATCGAGGTAGGAAAAGAAGCAGACCGGCTGGCAAGGAGAGAAAGAGCTGGCGAAAGGGAGAGAAAGGAAAAGACCCGCGGAGAGAGAAAAGGAGAGAGAGGGGATAATTCCACGGCTAAATATCGGTAAAAATCAATACTATCTCTTTCCTCGGTGCACCGCCGTCGAGGCTAATAATGCAAAAGGAGAATATGGACCCGTGGAAAGAGGGCGACATATCGTTTCCTGTTTCTGAATGTTTGCTGATCAGTCGTTCCCGTTCCCATCGTCGCGAATGAAATTTCTGCCTACGAGACAGGACAATTATTAAAACACAGAAGCAGAAGGGGTCTTTCCTTCCTTCACAACTGAACGTTGCCCAAAATTCGGGCAGTTCGCAACTAAGGGCTGTTCTCCACAATCAGTCCGAACAATTAATTACCCGCTCCCTTTTCCCATGGAAACGATAAATAATACTGCGAAACTCTGCGCGGCCAATTAATTAACAATCAACTAATTATAATATTTCTCGAACGGTGCACCGCGAGCTTTGATGGACACAGAATTAAAGAAATCGCAAACATAATTCCCATGAAGTTGTACAGGATTTGCTAAGAAAGTTTTTCATCCGTCACCGGAGCGACGTCTCCGTGAATCGGAGTGGGTAAAGTGAGCCAGTTGATCTTGCTCTGATTATAATGAACGTCGGTGCTGTGGCCACGAGGAAAAGAGCATAGTTAAGCGACGCTGACAAGAGATAGCGGTGGTAGGGGTGCGGCACGCTCCTCGAACAAGTGGCGCGCAGAATTGATGATTCAGAATATACAGGCCGGAAACTCGAATGTTCACGGGGTACCGATCAATTACCGTGCCCCGTCCCAGAAACCCGTGTACAAACAAACCCTCCTTGCGGCCGGCCGGACCGCTATAAAGCGATGCGGAATTTCTCCTGCTCGTTTTCTCAAACGTTCCTGGCGGGTAACAGCGTGGAACCGCGGCCTCGACCACGACCTGAGACAAACGGACAACGAAACGCACGCCACAGATCCCGAATCGCGTTCCCTTTGCACGCGAAAGTGTAAACGGTGGCGGATGGACGCACGAGCGAGCTGCTTGGACCCCCGACCGACGGATCGCCACCCCATCCTCGCTTCTCTACCTACACCTATAGGCCTCACCCCCGCGCCCGCACCCTGCCCCTCTTGCACCCCCTTGCTCACGACCCAAACCAGAGGAGCACAAGGAGGAGACGATGGAGGGGGCACGGAGCTTCGAGTGGTTCTCAACGAAATTTTTTTCTCCGTCTCAGAGGCAAGGGGGCAAAATTCACGATCGTCGGTTCACGTGGATCTTACAGATTTCAATAACGAACACAGGCCGAGACGTACTAAGGGAAGAGAGCAAGCTTCGACCAGCCAGAAATGAAACGGGCGATAGAATGAAAAATGCGAGAATGCCTCGATTTTCAACGTATCCTCGACATGTCCTAGCTATCGATCCGGCACAAGCGTTCAGTCGATCGAGTCTTGGACACGCGGCTGGCTAGAAGAGGGGACGGGAAAGCGGTGGAGCGTCGTGGCGGAAAGCGAGAAGACGCGAGGGAAAGACGACGCATAATTTGCAGACAGCGCGGCACGCTGGCTGGATATCGTGAAAAATTAAAGTACTGGAAATATGAGAACCTTCGTGCCACCCCCCTTCGCAGCCACCCTCGCCCACCCTCTCTTTCTCTCTCCACTCGTTGGTTCACCCGCCCTCCGTAACACGGGGTGGCTAGGAGGGTTTAGGGAGAAAAGGGGAGGTGGGTCGCGTACCACCTCCTACAAAAGTATGGCGTCACCCACCGCGGTACAACCCCTGCCAAGAGCGTATAACACGGTTTACTTCACTTCCCAAGTCTGTTTCGAACAATACGCGTCGCTTGTTACAACGTAATAGAAATAAAGGGGGAGAAAAACTAAAAGGGCGTCGAAGGAGGAACAGACTGCAGAAGTCCACTTCATTCTGGCTAATTTATCTTGCTGCAATTTCTTCGCCGCGGGCCGCGCTTCCCCGAGGGAGAGGGGAGGGGGGGGGGAGCGAACGGGGGTTGGAAAGCGGGGAGGAAGAAGTGCGAACTAAGTTGCGACAGGTAGACAATTATTCAACGTCGAGAAAATTATATAGGGCTGCCGGGGGTTAATTAAAGCCTGACAGAAATTAAAATTCATATTAGGAGACTCGCATCCGCCGCGATCTTATCACTGCCGTTTTATAAATCCTCGTTAAGTTGCGGGCCCGGTTGTTTATGCGGTTCACGCGTGTTTCGAACCGAGAATCACCGTAAGAGGCCGGCGCGTTTCTCGCGGCCGCTTGCGATGATAAATTTTATATCATATCAATTACCCGACTGGCTCTACAGTGTCTGCGGGCACTGGTTAATTCCCCGTCAATCATGCTCGCGAGAGCAATAAAACGTATAAAAGAAGACCCCAAAACCTGCCCTGCTATCGACTGATTTCGGATGTTCACCGCCGTCTCCAAAGCGAAATCATTCTCCTTCCAATAGCAAAGTTCCAGGTGAGCTACACATCTCGAATCGTACAATAAAATAACGAACGTTGCGGATCTACACGATCGACTGGATATTTTACCAGGGATTTAAAGCTCTCGTGAATTCGAGCGCGTGTAAACACGCGCGCGAGAAATTCACGGCCGCCCACGCATATTGGTCCGAAGCGAAAGACACGCGGACGTTCGGCGCGTTACGCGCGTCTAAAAATTCTGTCCCGGGTGCCATTGATACCTCCCGGATCTCGCCTCGATAACTTATTACACGCGTTACAAGTTTTTCCTATCTTTCTAATTGAGACACGCCAGTCCTCGAAGTTATTGGCGCGATGAAATTCGAATAAAGGTCGATTTATATTATCCGTATCCGACACGGAACGGTTCCGGCGTGCCAGTGGTAAGACGACGAGACCCTCTACGCACCTCTTCTTCTTACCACTGGCACGCCGGAACCGTTCCGTGTCGGATACGGATAATATAAATCGACCTTAATGCGTCCACGAGCGCCCTCGCTGGATCCAGCGATCCAACGACTCACGCCTTCGGGGGCGCCTGCCGCAAAACTATTCGGAAAACTGGTTCGCGTCACTCTGCCAGTCGACTCCGCATAAATTATACCTATTAGGCGGTTGTACACGGAACGTCTGAAATGTTGCCGGACGATAACGCCGGATTCGTTAGAACGTATCGACGATCTAGATCAACGACGCGGGCTGCCAAGTTTAGCACCGCGAGGCAGCCCCGACCAGCTCCGTTTGCAAAAAGGGTACTTAACAATATGTTTTCACAATGCCTGGCACCGATCGGCGAACGGTTTGGCAACCAGACAGGGAAAAACTTCCCTATCCACGATCTGAATTCGATAGAATTGGTTTTTACCGAAGACAGCCCCGGAGAAACTTCGCGGAACAGATTCGCCCCATTATAACGATGGGAAATGGAATAAAAGCACGGCCGAGAGACGATCGGCCATCCGCGAGCTACTATCCTTCAAAGGTGGTCGCTACTTTCGCTGCTGTCTGTAAATCAAGCAGCGATACGCAACATCGGCGACCCTCGTGCCCCGAAACATCTGTAGCTTTTATCGCATCGGAGCGTTCGGGCGGCCTCGGCCCGCGCGTGTAACCGATTTCGAGGACGAGCTGCCCCGGCTACGGGAGAGGCATTGAAAGCAATGCAAACGATCGGGAGAGCATTTCTAAAGGGCACGGGAACGCGGCCCTGCTGATGCAGGATTATCGAGAAGAATGCGGACTAACCGGGAGACGAGTGATAAATAACGGTGGCTACCTGCGGACCGCGTTATCTAGGAATGTTAGCAACCCGACAACGTCTAACACGCCGCGCTCTTATGTTTTACACGCAGACGGCAACGCGTTTTTCAACTCGGAGACTATACGCGATTGGGGGGCTGCTCTATCGCCGTTAAGGGACTCGAATTCTAAGGTCGCGGGGCTCCCTTAACGCGCGAGATATCGCTGGCACGGCGGATTATATCGGTACGAGCCCGACTTATCGCGGACACGATCGATCGGCATGCAGTAATAATAAAAAACAACCTTGCAGTTCGATCCAGCAAAACGGGGGATTTCCGAGAAGCGGACAGAAGCTTCTACTTTACGATCGATCTAATGTAAAACAACTACAGGCAATGGGCAGATACCGATTTGATAAATCGAACTTGCGGTTAACGCGCCGCTTGCCAATTAAGAGACTTTGCAACCGGTCCCATCATCTTTCGTTCCCTGCTCCATTAGTCAAACCACGATTAACCCATTCGACTGAAATAACGAGCCGGCCTCGTAGCGCATTGTGGCGCGATTTCATACAGTTAATTGAATTTAATTTGATGTCGGAAGGACTCGATGTGCCGTACAATCAGCGCACGTTGAAACATATGCTTTGTCTAGGTACCTACTCTACTTAGAGCTATATGATCCGTGATATTCTGTGTTTGCGATGATCGCGATTAATAGCGTGTAATATCATATATCAAATTCATGTCCACAGCACGTACTGATCAAATGCCAAACGATAGGGTTTCGCGCGGCCAATGCGAAGGAGATTATCGGTTCCATAAGCCTCGGCCGGCAAGCAGCGCGTTTGTGAAACAGATTTCCAGGACTCACCCTTGATCCATCCTGTCGACTGGTGCACCGGGCCCCATCATCGCGGGATGTCCAGGTCCGATGGGTCCTGTCATCGGATGGCCGGGCCCGAAGGGGCTTCCAGGCGGCATGCCGTACTGGGGTCCGCCGAACGGCTGTCCGTGGGAAGGGAAGTGAGGATTGCCTGCCCCAGGAGGTACGAACGGTGGTCCCGAGGAGCCGGGTCGACCGACGAACTGGGGTGCACCGCCGGACGGTGAGCCGAACGGACTCGGTCCCGGCCCATTGTAAGGGGGCCCGGAACTGTTCGGCGGCGGAGGAAAGCCCGACGAATTCGGCGGTGGTCCTGGGCCAGGTGTCGAGGAACCGCTGGGCGCTGGCGAGGCGGTGTACTGGGGTGTCGCGGATCCAGGAGGAGGGCCTTGGTAAGGAGGAGCGCCCGCTGGACTACCAGCACCACCGGGAAACGGACTGGGACCTTGGAAAGCGGCATTGCTCGGCGGACCACCTGTACTGTTGTAGGGACCCGACCCAGGACCTCCACCCTGGCCAACGGAGTTCGGTGTATAGGGCGATGCCTCCGAGCCGGGCGGCGGGCCCTTCCAAGAGGCTGGTGTTCCCGGATCCTCCAGCGTGGTGGTGGCTGCCAATGGCGTGTTTAGGCGGCTACAGCCTGCAATTAAAATCATTTTGCTTTGGTTAATATTGGGACTTTTGGCCCGTAAGCGAGACTTTTGCTTAAGAATCTGTAGATATCGAACAGAGAGTTTTAACACTTACGTGCTATACTGTTTTTTTCAAACGTAACTGATATACTGGGGTCGTCGCAGACCCAAAATATATAGGGACACAGAAATTTGTAAAGTCCACACTAGTTCAACCTCTATCTATTAATATTTTGGTCTTAAGTAACATATCAAATAATAGAAACGTAGAAAGTTAAAGTATTATTATAAAATTAATTAGAAATTCAGTTTACAAACTTAGACAACCAAAAATTTTACAGCGAACTCGGCGTGCTTGGGGTCATGACTGACCCCAGGATACCAGTTAAGGGTTAAAACTCTACAGAGAAAATGTAGAATGGAGGATTATGTGAGGTTTAGAGTGGTGCGTTTATGGGTTGCTCGCAGTCAGAAGGTAGAAAGACAACGATTCTTTGGGAATTTATTTCAGAAAGTAGATGCATATTTTTATGCAAAGGTTTTTGTATTCAGATGAGGGACACTTTAACAGGTTATTATATTATGTTCTTGGTATAAAAGTATTTAGTTATTGCAAAATTATAACTGATTTCCCGGAAGCTGTTTTTAGAAATACGTTTCGCGATGACTAACATTATTCGAAACCGGGTTATCTGAAATAAGAAAACTAGGAAGATTTAGTTAGTACAATAGTTTACCTAGTCTTTAATCGTCCCGTTTTATCAAATATTAACCCGGGACAAAATAGCAGAGGTTAAAGTGAAATGATCGATTTTTGTAAAAAAAAAACTAACTTTTTATCCATAAAATAAAAACTATTAATTGGAAAAACAAATGCTTCGATTAAAGACTAAATTTAAATGTCTAGAAGAAACCTACGAAGTTTCAGAAATATTGGTGTGGTGGTTTTTGAGAAATCCTGGCCACCGCAATCGAAAAACCCATTTTGGAGAATCAGTTATGATTGTGCAATAAAAAAATACTTTTACACCAAAACATAATATAATAACCTGTTAAGGATGTATTGGAACTATCTTTAATGAAAATTTGTAAGATTTTTCTTTCTAATCTTCCTGATGTGCTCCAGAAATTTTAAACGAATTCACTAATACGGTTGCTGAGTTATAACGATTTTAATTTTCACTGTATTCTTTTACATGTACTCTTATCGAAAGAGACAATCTTGATAGATAAAAGAGCTGAAAAAATGTTGACGAAATAGTACCAATGTTTTAAAATTTTTTTTACATGTAGTATATGGGTGGGTGAAAATATCTGGAGAGTTTGAATTGTTTTCACCACACCGTTTTAAAGAAATAAATTAGAACTTGAGAAAATTATGGATTTAGGGCATTTTTACTGCCAAAAGTTTAGCAAATAATGCTTCAGAAAGCATTTGCAAAGTGAAAAATACCTTTTTAGGAGTAAAAATAAGACTCCAACTGTCGTTCAAGTTCCTTACATCTAGATTTATTATGCGTAAGACATAGATATTCAAGTATTTCAAATTTCATATACTTTTGTCTAATATTGTATGTCCGATAGATCCTTAAAGTGTCCTTCATCTGAATACAAAAACCTTTGCATAAAAATATACATGTAAACTTTCTAAAATAAATTCCCAAAGACTTGTTTTTCTTTTATCTCCTGACTGCGAGTATCCTCTAAAGGGCTACCGTAATCAGAATTCCTATAATATACTTATAATATACTTATTACATCCTGTGTTCATAAATAACCTTACTAGCAAAGAATATAATATGCTATTCAGCCATTAACTGTACGTCGAATAGTAAGCGACATCCATTTGCAACTCTTCTGGTGCTAGGACGGTGGAAAGAATGTACTTATTCGACGTAAACAATACCTACAGAAAGATCTTCGCGCCCAACGTCTTATTACATTACCGTGTAATGCGTCAAGCGATATCCCCAAAATTTATTGTACGTCAAGGATAAAGTAAGAGGAAATCACCATTGTTTGTCCCATTGGCCTTCATTGTCCCACGGTCACCCAGCTCATTCCATCTCTCCGATCACCCACCGTTGCAAGAATCAGCACACGTAGCAGGGAACTCCGATCTCGTTCTGTCTACACTTTGCACAGAATCGCGAGGGATGACGAGTACGTCGCGTTTCGGTTTATCACACGCGACACGACGCGACGCGACGAGCTACGGGATCTCACTCACAGGTCTGTTGGAGGTTATGTGCCGGTAACCTAACCTCTAACGCGTTTCTAACGCGAAACGCGAGCGTCCGCGGCGCGGTGACGCTTAAAACGCACGGAACACGACTGGCGAGCAACCTCGGCTGTCCATACCCGCGATCTGATGGAAAAGTCTGTAATCCAGCGACAACAATGGGCAGCTGTGCGCTCGCGTTGCCGGCATTTTCACTCCGATATTTCGTCTGTTTCAAGACGTTCCACGGACTTCCCGGTGAAGATCCGGGCGCGCACCCGTTGCACGGCGCGTGCACAGGTCCGACATCACGCTAATCTTCATTCATCTTGCCGTCACATTGCAACAAATCCGTGATCCCCCAAACACAAATGGCCCGGTGCAACAGAGAGAGAAGAGGCAAGCGCGAATAAACACTACCAGAGTCAACAGACCAGCCTCGGGACAGGGACGTAGCGCGCAGGTGGCGCCACGACGCTCGCGCTCCTGTGTTTCACACGCGATTTCTTCCGCAGGGGGAAATTCACCGCGGCAAATTGTACGAATACGAACGTAGATCTGTTTGTTTACCAATGAAACTTTAGTCAGGCTTCACTGCCGGTAGTAAAGATAGTTACGACGAGCGTACAGAGGCTCCGCGATCTTTCTTAAAGACTTGACGGGACGTCAAGACTCAGCTGTCAAAGGACAGCTTTCGCGGGACGAAGGCGCAGGAAGCCACTGACGCGAGAGAAAAAAAAGTCACTAGGCTCCACCGCCACTTTCACTCGCGATTCGTCACCCTCACACGTGCACCGCTTGCGACGCTCGGTGAAATACACGTACGCACGTGCACTCAGGGCTGTAGCTAGTGGATACACGCACCTTGGCCCACTAAACCACACTGGCTGGCTCTCTCGCGGACCACGTGTTCGGTACTCTCTGTCGCTCTCTGTCCCTCCTGGCTGCCCGCGCCCGGGTGTCAACTAGATTTCTTCCTAGGTCGTAGCCAGTGATTGTTATTCCAAGCGTAGAGGCCGAAAGACGCTGCCATTTTTAAGAGACCGACCGCACGGGCGGACGCGGCTGTGACCGGTGCACCCTGACACCCCGCCCAAACACACCGAAGGCACGCCACCCCATGAAAGTACGCCTAGCTCCGTGGCGGTCGCCTTTCTTGCCTCGTTCGTTCCGTGCTCTGACTCGACCGTGGAAAAAATTGACCATCGAACGACACCGGTGGATAGCTCGGTCCCCCTTAGAACCGTTCGTATCGATTCCCACGCAGCACGCTACGCTTCGGGCAATTATGCGGCCGATATTCCTTGCGCGTGCACCCGAAACTTTTCAACGATTTTTCCCTAGACGACCAGCTCCCGGCTCCTACGCCAATGCGTCTCGCTTCTCTACGCGTTCCTTGGCCACTGCCAACCGCCGTGTCGCGTCTACCGGTGAGCCGCGCGATTAATTCGAATCCCTGAGAATTATCGCTCGGCCCGGCTGTAATTTCCGATCGATTAATCGGGAGGAGACTTGGGCAACGCGGTGTCGCCTGTTGCATGCCAGCAACGGCCGTGTGTACACGACGTGCAGCAAGGTAACGCCGTTCATTCGTAAACAACGGCGAAAAAGGGCGACGCAGTTGCGGCGGAACAACAGCCAAGAGGAAACGATCGCGTGCACCGCTGCGCGACAGTCCAACCACTCGCATCTATTTTTCACACCTCCTCCAACCCCTTCGATCTTCGATCGAACGCTCGGCCCCCTCCGCGCACGGCAAAAGGAAAACTAACGCTCGCAAAGGCACCGACGTGCCCCCGATCCTCCCCGCGAACAACACGGCCTCTGTAAACACTGGAAAGTCGGCACTTTCTGCGTGTCGGAGGCAGAAAGCGTGGATAGCACGACGGACACACGCGTCACAAAGCGGGGCTGCCGAGGGGCGGTCGAGCACGAAAGGCAATTACGGAAAACACACGCGTCACTCGCTGCTCATTCATGGACGACTCGCGCGACTCGTGGCGGTGATAGTGGCGTGGCTCGTCGAACGATCACGAGGAGGAGGGAAAAAAAATCAAATCGTACCTGGGATTCGCGGGAGAAAGCTGGCGACAACCGACATGTCAGCGCTCGGGATTCTCGTTTCCCGAGGAACTAAGGAAAACACGCGAGACGACGCGAGCAGGCAGCTGTTCCACGTGGAGCGTCGCCCACGGATGCGTACGGCCCTGCGCCGAGAGCTGCACCCCCGACCGCAACGGGACTGCGCCTCGCCACAGTTACTCTTTTCTGTCACCGCTACCGCCACCGCCGACGCCGCACTCGCCACTTTTACACGACGAAAAACCGTTCCGTGGCTCGTGCTGGGCCCTGGATCGGCCGTGCCTGATCGCAAGGATCGTGCACTAGGCGGCTGCCGATCGCACGATCCTCGTAGATCAACGACAACCCCGCGGCTAGGGGTGCTACTCGCGCCTGCAATGGCGCGGCGGCCGCCACATTTTTTTCTCGATCCTCGTCGCTTTCAAAGTCTCTCTCCCGTCTCTCGCGGGAGACTCAACACTCGCCGGTTGACAGTGTCACCCTAAAAATCAATAAGGGGTTCACCCTCGACCCTGCCCACCCTCTTCCTCCTCCTGCACCTTCCTCCGCCTCCTCCTACGCCTCTTACTCTCTGCGTTTATCCCAGGAACGTGTAGCGGGGGTCGATGGGTCGGCGAGGTTACGATGGTCAGACGACCAGTCATTCTATTAGGCGGCGATGCGACGCCAGGAGGCCTGCTAACCTTCAAACACCCCTCGTTTGCGCGGTTCGCGGCAAAGATAGCTTGCCGTGTCACTTTGATTCCTGAAACTTGCCCTCGTTCCGCACGGAGTACGTGCCATGCATTTCTCTTTACACATTTTCAGCGCAGGCAATGAAGAATGCTTTTCACAGCCATTTCTCTACACATCGACGTACGTCGAGATTAAGGCTTTAATATTATTACAGCGACAGAGGAAGATATAACTGAAATGCATTTACGTTTCTAAGCAACGCGCGTTCATTTTTCCACCTGGGAGGTTTAACGCAGTTATGCCTGACGTCGTAACAGCTACCGCGCGTCATGCTACCTTGTTCCCCGACGAGTCGCTGGAATAGAAAGGCGGCATCAACGGGAAACTGTGCCGACCTACCTCACCGCCACGCCAAAGTACCAGAAAATAGAGAAGATTAGTTCACGGTGCCGGAAGTTACGCGGGCCGAAGTGCTTTCTAAAATTTTACGAGGCTATATTGTTACCCGAACAATCTATTTTCGTTACCAGCGACTGACACGAATTCGCCGCGAGACACAAAGTAGATCGTACCACAAGATAGAAGATCAGCTCCCGGCGAGTACAAACTCGAATCCCGAATAATTAATCGCTCATCGATACAACAGCGAAGCCCCGAAGAACGCTCCGCGGAAGTTCACGCTACCTTCCTCCCTATTGCTCCCGGATATCTGCTGTTATAAAATCATTAAGCGAAACGGCGACTTAAAGCCGCTGTGGGGACCTCTCCAATTTCGAATTACCTAAAAGAAGAACGCTGGCGTTTTCCATGCTCCGCGGGTCCCACCGTCGTCCATTGTCCCCGATTATCTCCTACCACGGCTGGTCAGGATCTCCCACAGAAGTTGAAAATCCTCGCGTTCCAAATTCCCCGGGGAATCATTGGCCAAACGCGAGATCGCGGAACGCCGATTGCGGGGCGAGTCTTTAATCGATAAATAATCAAGGTCGCCGCTGGCAGAGGAGAGAACCACGAGCATAGGAGGACGGTTCGCTCGCTGTCACGCGAGCGTCGCCGACGAACTGTGTGTCAGTAGGCACGGCATCTTGATGCCTATCTGTCGGCGAAGGCACGATTCGATAACCCGCGATTCGGGGTCAGTATGGCCGCCTTTTATGTCGCCGGGGACGGTGAAAAGTCGCCTTCGGTGACAGTTGATGCCTGGCCGAACGTGGAAGGCCGCGATACCGGGCGACTTGCGCGCGGCTCGCTCGTCTAACGAGGCCAGCTTTTCAGGCGAAAGCTCAATGAGCGATACACGTGTAATTAGAGGCTTGAATGGCCCGCGAAGAGAACGAGACGTACCGAGGAGAAGTGTCCCTTTTCTCATCCGTTCGCGTCAAATGCGACGCCTTCGGTGGTGAATGGTGGCTGCGTCGTTACGCGACGGAACAGTGTAAAAGCGCTCTGAAGTTTCTAGGTTCGTTATTATGCGCGGTAACCGGCAAGCGTAGGACAGAATGCTCGAAAGTTTTCAATGCAAATTGCGAGCGATGCGCCGCTGAATTTCGTAGACGGAACCGAGGATAATCTTCTTTCAGCGGGATCCTGCATTTTACAGACGCTTTCGTTCTACCGAATTTTTTTCATAAACTTTCAACGAGCCTTGGCAATCATTAGTAGGGAGTCTTAAATGACTGTGGTTTTAGATGAACGGCTAATGCAGCGTTTAACTCGTCAATTAAGTAATAAGATTCATCAATAATTGTTTACCCATCTCAGCCCAGTCTCCCGTTCTTCCTGGCTGCGACGAGTGAAAAAAAAACTAGCTCCCACCGCGAAAACTAATCCCAGCGCGGTACGCCGATTTTTCCCGTTCCGTGATAACTTTTTCCCGCGATGCCATGCGGAAATATCTGCCGCGAACGCGCGGTGAGCCGCGAGGTGAATGACAGTTGCGGACAGTTCGTACACAAGCACGTTCCACTGACCCTGGCTAAAACGATCCTCCGGAGGACGAGCCGAAATGGCCACCCTTGGCCGCACGTGCTCTCTCCCCCGCGGACTTTCCACACTTTTGGCCGTCCCCCCGGCTAGAACTGTCCGAAGAAAGCTGCAGCCCCGTTCACGGCAGATATTAGGATAAGTTTCATTCATACAAACTTCGGAACAAATCTCGACCTTCGAAAACCGCGAGCCGAGAACGATGTCTGCGAGCGACGCACGAACTTGAGCAAATTGAGTTTCACCGCGACCGACGGGGCAAAGTGGTTTCCTGATAGTTCGTGGGGGCCCCGGAGTTTCTCATTTCCATCGGCGATCGTTTCGACCGGAGGAAGAATGCAAAATGTTTAGGTGCAAAATGCGCATCGATGTAGTATAAATGAAATTCGTCCCGATGAAGGATTAATTACCTACGGAGCCTGAAACTCTAACGCAAAAGTCTAACAAAGGCGAATCAATTCCGAAATACACATTTAAAAAAAAAGTTTGGAAAGTATCCGAGCCACTCGTGAACGGTTCGCAGCTGTTCCTAAGTGGAGTCGGAAGCTCCGGAGTTCACGGCACACAGAAACAAGTTGGATCTGCGGAAAGGCACGAAGGGAAGGCCAGAAGAGCAAGTTCGTGGTTGGCTGGAGCGGGGTGGCACGGGAGGAGGTAGATGGGAACGAGCCGGCGAGGGGGAGGAGGCGCGCAGAACAGGAGGGAGAATAGGTCGATACGGTAAACTATTGTCTGGTGGGTGAAGTGTTCACGAGAACCGGGCGGAAGACGGCTTCGCTTCGGTTATATGCATTCCCTGGTTCGCACGAAACGCGAAGATATGACGTGCTCGACACCGCAATAATGTTCGAGCGTGTCCAAAGAAGCTTCGCGCCTTTATCCACGCCTGCGTTACCTTTGCCCGTCCGTTCCCTCGATCGATACCCACGCACAGAGAACGAACCCATTACCGACCGAGTACTCCAATAATCCAGCAGGCCTTACCACGCTTCAGTGTCGAAAGCGTATTTATTTTGAAAGTATCCTATCGATTGCAAAGCTTTTCCACGGTTTCACAATATTTCGAAACGTTAGTGGTGCTTTTAGTACTTAGAGACCGAGCGGTGCGAACATGTACGTCGCGGCGTCACTGGTCCGCCGTGGAACTTAAGGTTACCGGAAGAAAGTAGAAAGATTCATATTGAAATGTTTAATTACCGAATAAAGCGTTGTTTGCATGCAAATCCTATTCACAAGAGGATAATATCGTTTCCCTCGAAATTACGAGACGAGATGACATTCCAGTGGCGCACCCTGCAACAGAATCATTTGGCGGGAGAGTTGGCGAAGGTGTTGTTACGTCGGAGAAGAAAAAAGTAGGAAAAGAGATTCGTCAAGGCGTCAGTACCCGTAGCACAGAAACTCCGCGAAGCACGAGCACGAGTGTTCCCAGAATTTCGTCTCCGAATGGAGATACGCGTCAGTCGACGAAGTACACAGACGCGGTTTGGCATGTGGCGATGCACGACTATCCTACCACGGGACTGTGTTTACACCGATTGTCATCGGTGGGGGGAGGGGGGATGGAGAGGTAAACACAATTCTACTCCACCACCTTGTTCCCATCGATGTCCGTGCAACCCGCGAGTCTGCTTGTGTGCTCGCCTAGCTATGTGTCCTCCATAGCAACGGCGTTGCTATGTAACAACGTTCCCGCGAGTTCCGAGCTTCGATCGTGAAACTAACCATTATGCCGACGATTGATAATTAACATTCTCGAACGAGTCCGCCGACTAATGAATTACCTCTTTAGTAAGGGAAAAGGCATATGCTGCCACGGTACTTTTCTGCAGCAGATAGATCCGTGATTTCGTTTTTCTTTCCTGTGCGAGTTTAGACGTGTTCCATGCAACAAGGTACTTTCTACGTTCTGACAAACGACTGCGAGCCCACGTAATTCGAACGTAGGTCCGATTAATCTTATTTTCGATAGAATTCTCTGAAGAACTTATACCGAGCGAGATTAGTCAGTATGAAAAACGGCGTAGAAATGATTTCGCGAGGCATACTGTTCGCGCGTCCGCCATTACCGAACTGGTTAAACAGGTTACCAGTTTATAGCCACCGTAAACAGATTTTAAATTTCGCGGCACATGCTTGTGCATTCCGCGCACCATACTCTTTTTTGTCGTGTTCAGTCGTTTGGTCGTGTCCGTGGTACTTGTGCGTTAAAAATACATAAATTGATGGAATTCGTGGAGTTTTTATATGTGAGTACATATTTTCGAATGCTCTTACTTGTTTCTTCTGCTTTGCGTATGATTCTTTCACATTACTTACCCGAAATTGTATTCATTTCCCGGATTACGTTACGCTTTCAAATGCGACCGTTGCTTGACACCAGAAATCACGTTTTTTCGTACGTTAATCAAACGAAAGTCTTTCAATAAGACGTCGACGGCGAAATCTTATCGAAACAAACGTTCGAATACGAAATTTTCGAAATGAAATTCCCGTTCGTTTGCTCAAACATCCGAACAATAAAGAGATCGTTCGTAGTAGATATTTTATTTCCAATTTTTAGGAACTGAAATGCCCATATAATAAAAAATATTTCGTATCGCATAATAATAATTATTATTAAATTGAGAAACGAGGTGTTACGCTAAAAAGTCACTGCTAAGTGTACAAAATGAAGAAAAAACTCGCAAAGAAAAACGAACATAGACTTTCTTTTCCTTCCTTCGAATATTAATCGTTCTCTAATTTTTTCTCTTTCTCTCTCTCCCTCTCTCTCTCCGTTCTCACATTCGTACATTTGTATCTAACGTCTCATTTTTTCATTCACCCTCTCGTCTCTCTCTCTCTCTCTCTCTTTCTCTGTCTCTTTCTCTCTCGCATCCACACTCCCTATTATTAAAAAACAACCACAGGTAACAAAACAGAAGAGAAATAATATGAAATGTTCCGCATGGAATTTTGCACTTCCGTTTGTTTCTTTCTTCGTCGTTTAAACTTTCTTCTAGCTTTCCTTTTAGTCTCTTCTAATAGATAAAGGGCTCGTTTTTAAAAGCACATACAAACGACCGTCGTTATCGTTCTATTTTTTTTTTTTCAACGTCACTATCTAAGCAGTTTTATGGCACGTATTCTCGTACAAGCCCTTTCACCTTCGCTTATTTTATTTGGAGAAAAAGAAAAATTTGTCCTCTTTTTATGCCGCGGCTTCTCGTCAGCGCTTCCCTTATCCGTCCTCTCAACTATCGCCAAACGAACCCCGGCGGAATTATACATATCGAATCGCAACAGTAGTAACGTATCCGTCTTTTTATTATATACACACACGCACGTTGAAATCAGAAGTCTTTTTTCTTTACCTTCGAATACGGTTTCATCAGACTTGGACGCGAGTAAGATCTGTCTGAAGATCCTACGATTCTTTCACGCTGCCGACGGTCCCCGCTGATTCCCGATGCTATCCATGAGAATTCAAACAACAAAAATGTCCTTTCGCAATGTAGCACCATTCGAACGAGTGAAAACGCCTCGAATTAAATCAACTGAACATCTATTGTCGTACAAAAATAAAGTAATACATCGTGTTTTTGCTGCGCAGTAATCAAATTGGGTGAGAAATGAAAGAAAAGGCTGTTCTGAACGCGTCGGGCGTCACCGGAGGACCCTCTCCAAACAATCGTTTAACACCGTTTCGGTAAGTTGCAACGGCACTCGTTACAACCTCTCTTTCTCAGTTTTCATCTCGCGAAAGAACCTTCACGCAAACTCGAACAACTTACTCTCTGAAAGACATCGATAATAGAAATCGGATTTTCGCTAGAATCGGCCCGGTGAGGGCCTCTCTTAGGATTACGAATGCTTTAACGTTATTCTGATATTTATTTTTGTGTTTTTCTTTTCATCATCTTTATCAGAGTATCCTAAAACGAACAAATTCTATCGATACGTCTACTCTTAACATGGATATACCGCGTGGGTTTTCAAAATTTTCGCGTTTCCTTTTCAATATGGTCGGTGGCCCGCGATGTTCGATCACTCTCGGCAACGATCGCGCGCGTTTTCTGCTATAAATCAGTCGATCATGGTGGTGCTCGTTAACCAAAAATAAAAAGAAATCTTTTCTCCACGATACACAGCGTGTGTCGACGAAAATCAAAGCGTAATTATCAGCTTTTTCCATGTTTTTTTTTCTTTCGTTAAATGTACAAGAGATCTCTTTCTCTAAAAGTAATCTGCAAAATATTGCGTTGCACCCTAGTTAGATTATTTCTATGTAGATATACATATGTATACGTTTGCAAACACATACATGTATATATATATACATAGATATATATGTATGTAGCGATACGACTATCGTTGGCCACACTATATAGTCAGACAGCCTGTACACACACGCGTGCTCGCCTAAAACCTTTACGGTTCTTATGTATAATGTTGAAAGATACAATGCAAGGGATTTGTCTAGCTTAACGAATACGTGATTATATACATTATGTACAAATGTCTCGTTGCTAATAACACCGTTTGCGTGCACTTAGTTTTGTTAGAGCTGACTACGGATCGGTGTGTATTTGTATGCGGTGTGAAGAGATGATCGGTGTGTGTACATGTCGAGATACAATGAAAATTGTCCTAACTTATACGATAGAATAAGGTTCTTTCTCGCGATCGTTATACTCTACGATAAGATTTATCCGTTATACAATAAACAATTATATATATATACGTTCTGACGATCCGTCGGCTACAGATCTCGCATATACACATATACATATATATATATTCAATTTATTTATTTATATATATATATATTTATATATTCATTTAGTTATCACATCGCACGTTCGAAATTAAGGAAATCTGACCCCTACGCGATAGAGAATCGAATTAATCTCTCGGATAATCTGCGTTAAAAAAATAATAATAGTAAACGAAAATAAAAAAAAAAGAAACCGTGGGTAGTACAACTTGGTAGATTATTCCTTGCGTTCGACGTTGCGGCTTATACACACACACACACACACGTAAACATCGTGAAGAACAAATGTAGAAAAGTCGTCGTATATTTGCGTATGAAAAGAGTCAACTGTATTCGCGCATCGCTTGCCTAATGAGTACAGCATACTTTTTTCCCTTCCTCCCTTGTTTCATTTTTCAACAACTTTTTGATCGTTATCACAGTGCTTTAGTACGCTCTTTTTTCGCCCCCTCCCCCCCTTCCCCCCTTAATATCGAATATTCTCTCGAAATATTATAAAAAAAATTAAAATAAAACCGAAACATCCATTCGTTTCTTGATTTACAAAGGAAGTAGTAGTATTCTCGTACTATATCGTTACATATAAAAAATTATTACCTAATTTATTGCATAATATATGCATGTACACACCTATCTTTCACTGTAAATCATTCCATCGCCTCCGAAGCTTCGCAGTCTACTCCGCTTACGTTTCATAGTAGTTTAAACTGCACTCTCTATCCCCGCTACAAGGTGCTCGACGATTCGCGATACCACGAACCAAGAAGAGTGTTCAAAGGGACACCATTCAAAGTCATGAACGGAGCCGAATCCTAAAGCGACATACACCGCGACGCGCGGAGTCCTCCTGCTCGGCGCATATCCGCACGCTCGTGCCGATTCCTGAATGAAAATAGATTCGCGGCGAGAGAGCCCGACGCACTTGTCCGCCTATAGAAAACGAGACCGACGCCCGCGCCACGCCGGTCGGCCTACATGAGATCCCATAATATTCTGTTTGTCTACTTCGACGTTGGGGCAGCCGGCTGGTGCTGCCCCGCCATCCCCAGTCTTGGTTGCGAGGAAGCTAGTAATTCTTTGTAGTACGCGCTGAATTCCGGCGAGAGAAACGACGTGGTGGCCGTGGGCGGAATCGGCGGCGGGAACAAGCCGTTGTAGAACGCCGAATAGTACATCGGGTCCAGGATCGGTAGGAACTTGCCGGGCGTGTTCGCCGGCAGTTGCGGAAGGTAGGCTGGATTGCTTTGCGGCACAGCGGGCACGAAACCCGAGGGTATGCTCGGAACGCTGTGTCGTCTGCCAGCCTCGGTTTGCCTCGAATCCTGCTGCTGGTGTTGCTGTTGCGTCATCAGCGACTTGTCCCCCTCGCTGATCCGGCGCTGCTGTTGATGGTGGTGGTGGTGGTTGTGGTTGTGGTGATGGTGGTGCTGCTGTTGTTGCTCTTTACAGCTCGCTTCCACGTTTTTTCTCCTGTCGATACTCATCCGTTGTTGCTGTTGCATCGAGGCCATTCGATGGTACGAGTTCCCACTGTTCAGGTGATTCAAATTAGGTACGTTCGGTATGACAGGGTGGCTGGTCGGCTTCCTGGGCGCGTACGGCGAGACTGGATCGCTCCTTGTCGTCGTATACTTGCCGTTCGCGTGTTGCCTTTTCTGCGCGGGTATGGTACTACTCCTGTTAGGTGGACTGGGCACCCGAACCGGCGACGGCGTACCCGAGTGACTGTTCCTCTGCTTGGCGGGGTTGACAATCGTGATCTCGAGGTTGTTCGAAGCCATGGTTCGGCTGTCGAGCACGTTCTGGTAGCCGGGGAAGGTACTTCGTTTCGAACAATCCGTTGGTTTCTCTTTAGCCGCGGACGAGTTCCTCATCTCCAGGTTCAACGGATTAGGCCTCGGCACTACAGGTACTTTCACTATTTCTAGGCTCGGCCTCGGGAATACCGGTTTGTCGGGCGACTTCTGCGTCAAGTCGAGCACCCCTCCGTGCGCTACTACGTCGTTATTATTACTTATGTGTTGCTGCGGCTGCTGTAAACGGTGCAGCGACGGACGATACTTTGGAGGGATAAGAATGTCTTTCGGGTCTCCGTAAACCGTTTTTTCGTTGTGCGCGAATATCGACCTCGACTGCGTCACCCTGGGCGGGAATATCCTGCCGTTGGGCACGGTCGGTGGTACGAAACGATGATTTCCTTGCGGTATCGTCGACGGTGCATGCGGTGGAACGTTCGCGTTCGCGTACAATTGCAGCAACGCGGCGTTGTTCGAGGTACCGAGGTTTATCACCCGACTGTTCACCATGTTGTTATTCATCATGGTGGTGTTGTTGTTGTTGTTATGATGGACAGGCGGTTGTTTGTTCGGCACCTGTAGCCGTGCTTGTTGATGGGGGTGCTGATGCTCCTGCGGCGACGACAGCATGTGCCCTATGTCTGGCGTGACAGTGACGGAAATCAGCTTAGGAATGGAATTCGGTGTGACTGGAAGTGGGTACGATATTGGCGGGTTCTCCTCGGACTTCATCGTCGCTGGGGCCGGGGGATTGCTTTGTATCACGCTCGGTCGCGTGTCCAAGTCAACGGCAGTGACTTCGAGACCACCCTCGCGAAGGATCTCCAGTTTACGCTTCTTAAAGCTCGGAATGATTATCTTGTCCCTACTCGTGTCGCTCTCCGACTCGAGATCGATCACTTCTGGCGACCTGGGCGGGGCTATCGCCTTCTCCGCGAATATAGACTTCTCGCCGAACAGCGGGATGTTCTCCTTGCCCTGTGCCAGCAGGGTGGTCTGTTTCGGGTCCAGTTTGATCTCCTTCATGTCCTTCTCCGGCGGCGGAGTTAACGTTACGACTGTAGACGCGTTCGTTGCTACTGTGGTGACCGGCAGGACCGGCGGCGAACACGACGGTGGCACTTGCTGCGATATTAGAGGACTATTTAGCTGCCTCTCTAGGACGCTCTGACTTCCGGTACCGTTCGTGGGTGTCGTGGAGGGTGTACTACTCGGCGTCGAAATCGACGTGTTAGAGGAAGGTGGCGGACTTGGCAGTTGGCTGGCTTGCTGGCTGGGCGATGGCGTACTATTGGCAATCATAGTGTTTAAGGACTTCAATCGTTCCGGCTTCACTCGCACGCTACGCAGCGACGACGTTTTGCCGGTCTCCGATTTCGGTTTCTCACCCGTGAGGAACGGCTAGAAAAATAACAATAATTAGAAATCAATCATATTTTATACGTAGACCTCGAGTTTGTCCGTGCCCAAGCCACTTACTGTTGTCGATAGAATTGGTTGAAGGGGAGGGCTAGTGGCGGTAAGACCTGTGTCTACAGGTGGAGGTGTTTCCGATGTATACGGATCATTGGTATCTTGCTTAACGTCTTCGATCTCCTCGGATACACTACTAGTCTTAGTACGTCTACCAGGTGTCAGTCTCACTTTCGCTTCTTCGCCCCTCTGATACCTCTCGTAGGGCAACAGCAACCTGTGAAGGGGATCATGAATTCCGATTAGCAAAATCTTCTTTCAACGAAACTGTAGCGGACTGTCGAACTGGACAAATATTTATTTCTCCAGGGTTAGACGGTTCCTCACTCAAGCGCGACCGGGCCGAGGCGTAAGTAGGCAATAAACGTGATGATTGCCAGAGCCTCGGTTCGGTCGCGCCAGCCTTGGCGCCCTTCATCAATATGCTTAGAGAAAAGCGGATCTCAAAATTGTTTTTCTCGCTAGATTTCAGCCAAGATACTTTACCTTTCGTAATGTCGACGAGTGATGGTCGCAGCACTGGTAGACCCTGTATTTCCCCCGATGTCGTCGTAAATGGTCTTCCAAAGGCGACCAGCGCTGACCGAGTCATAACCACCCAGCATTTGCACTTTCGTATAAAACAGGAAGAGATCAACTGCAAGTAGAATACCATTGTTATTCAAGGGTCTTCTGGCTGGCCGGTTGCATTCAATCTAAACGTTACTTGTCAAAAGGAAACACTGCTGTATATCAGCTTCGAACAGTACCAATCACTGTTTCAATTTAATGGGGAATGAACGAACGTTTCTAAAACTGACAAGGAGAGGCGACAGCAGTGGGGTTATCGTTGAATGTGAATCGATGGCACTCCACCGCTGTGACCTCTCCACGCGAGCGTGTGCCGTCTGAAAAGCATCTAAGCTCCGCCGCCAATTGTTGGAAAAATAGCGCAGATACTGACTCTGCCTGTAGCCCAGCAGTGGCATCTTTCCGACAGGCGTACCCCGCGAGTTCATGAAATTCTGCACGTCCGTGAGGAACTTCTTTTCTTCCGCGCTGGTGTGCCGCTCGCTGCGTCGCACCACCGACGAGGGTGGCCTGCCGACGTTCGACACCACCGTGTTCGAAATCGCAGGTACACTCTTCGACGTGGACGCGACCGAAGCCTCGCTCTCGTTGCTTGATTCCCCAGGCGACGCGCTGCGCTTTTTGCGCTTCCTCCTCGGTCGACCCTTTAATTTTGGCGCTAAAAAATCAAAGAAACACGCGTAATTAGTCCCCCATGCTGGAAATAAATCTGGTTTGCATTGATTGGAAATCTAGAAATTGATGTATAAAGTGGGATAATATTTCTGGGTCATTCCACGCGAAGTCGGACACTTTTCGGAGTAACATCTCGGATTTTGATGCAATTTGGATATGTTGTAGTCTTTAGGGGTATATAAACATATCTCGAAGGATTTTTCGAAATGTCAAAAATTGTGGATGTTACAGTTCTTTGAAATATAGTGTTTACTCTTTTTCCAAAAATTATAACTGTTGAACCAACAAACTGATAAAAATGACCTTTTGGGTGCTTACAGTGGAGATATAAGGGTACCTAATAAAAATTATTTTACTTAATAAAAACGAATATTTGACCATTTATTTAGCAATTGTTCTTAACAAATGCAATTTTATAGCTGAAGGCACCTTTTTAAAAATTTTAAAAAAATAGGAGGATGTAGCCCTGTTTTTCCTCTTTATGGACATGTTTTGAAAAACGTGGACGTTTTAAAATTGGCCAAATGAAAATTATTTAAGTGTAACGCTGCGTCAAATCACACCGGCTCGACTGGTCGTTCGGGCCGTGCGGTACTCCCAGCGGCCACGCGGCTATACCTGCCACTTTTATATAGGGTATTAATGAGGATCGCTGCAACGTTTAATACCGTTCAAAGGTACTGGAAACTCACTCTCTGTTGATGGCACTTATTGTTTGAAACATTTAAGTAGCCATTGTTCAATGGAAACCACGAGAAGGTGGTGAGTATTCTTCCATCGGGAGAGGATGGGATATGATGGAATTATGTTAAAGGATAAATATTTTGTCGTATCTTTGAGCGTCTTTTGGAATAAATGGCCGGTTATGTGATTACTTATTTGATAATTGCTACAAGTTTTGATTTGTCACTGTATGAATAGACTTTAGCTTTTAAATGAGATACTGTGTCCGTTGGTATAAATGAATGAAAGTTTCGTGTTCCAGAAATTGTTTTTGCAAGTCCACGTCTCTCTAGTAATAATCGTGAATGTTTTTGATATTGTTCTATTGAGATGAATTGAAAATGAATGTTTTGAATGTTGGCAGTCGCCCAATCAAACAATTTTTGTGGTGTCGTTATTTGTTCTTCTAGTGGTCTTTGTAAACTGACCCGAGCTGCAAGACGTTTTAATGACCCCCCAATACCATCGCATGCATTTTTGCCATGTGATGTTGCGAAAAAATGCCACTCGGCGTTAATTCCGAAATCTTCAAAATGGAAGCTGAGATTCAGTAAATTGTATTTATTTTTATAAATATAAAAATTTTATAAGTATTTTCCAGTACCTATGAACGGTATTAAACGTTGCAGCGATCCTCATTAATACCCTATATAAAAGTGGCAGGTATAGCCGCGTGGCCGCTGGGAGTACCGCACGGCCCGAACGACCAGTCGAGCCGGTGTGATTTGACGCAGCGTTACACTTAATTAATTTTCATTTGGGCAATTTTAAAACGTCCACGTTTTTCAAAACATGTCCATAAAGAGGAAAAACAGGGCTACATCCTCCTATTTTTTTAAAATTTTTAAAAAGGTGCCTTCAGCTATAAAATTGCATTTGTTAAGAACAATTGCTAAATAAATGGTCAAATATTCGTTTTTATTAAGTGAAATAATTTTTATTAGGTACCCTTATATTTCCACTGTAAGCACCCAAAAGGTCATTTTTATCAGTTTGTTGGTTCAACAGTTATAATTTTTGGAAAAAAAGTAAACGCTATATTTCAAAGAGCTGTAACATCCACAATTTTTGACATTTCGAAAAATCCTTCGAGATATGTTTATATACCCCTAAAGACTACAACATATCCAAATTGCATCAAAATCCGAGATGTTACTCCGAAAAGTGTCCGACTTCGCGTGGAATGACCCTTCTATCAGTTTTTATATGACTTTGTTCTCAGTGAAACTTTAGATTTGTTAAAATACAGGAAGGATATACATCATTTAAAATAAACTGCAACGACATTCCTCGCAGACTGTGGCGACGTAATGTTTTTCCGCATAGTACCGATTATAGGAGTTCGCTGTTTGTTTTATCGCGCACAAAGGGACTGGCGGTTAGCATCACGGATTAAATAACACGATAATTCGAGTCTCGCACGATTTCCGTCTCACTTCGGCAAATTGTAGCTTCACGATTGCGTGACGTTTCTTAATTTTCCCTAATGGACAGAAATTACAGGTAAAAATGAATAATATTGAATAGCAGGCATCGCTTCGTTAGCGTCCGTGTAACTTTTCATGAATTAAAATTATCTCCGCTTCGTGAAAAATCCCATCAACTTCGAGGCACGTGAGATTTAATGTTGTTATCGTTAAATTTCCTCGCGCAAAAATGCAAGATTCATGACACAGTGGGTCGATACGAACGGTTGCATAACTTCAAAGTATAAATTATTACCGTTCGAACCGAGGTGCGTACTAAATAACGTTTCACCAATTACAGAACAACGATTAATCGCGAAAACGTAACGACAGTTTGCAACTACTAATTTATATTAACGACCATTTGCATTGCCCGCACAATGCAGAAGGGCAACACAATGTAACCAATAAATCCCAGCACTACCGTAGAAAGAAACAAAGGATTTTCAGAAATCCATCAAGCTATCAAAATTGTACATTGTGTCACGTTGTTGCGAAATTTCATTGTAAATACGTTCTTATATTCACGCTCTGGTCATTTTTATTAAATATTACGGATCCACGCCACGGCCACGTGTCTTTGCTTTACCGCTCAACCGAGTTTACAATGCTTACGGATCACTTCAAAGTACACTATCTTATTCCCCTGAATTTTCATCATGATGGCCATTCTGTCTATCACCAGCGTAAACACTAACAGATCAATCACGCCGGTCGCACACTGTCACCGTGTCAGTATCTCACACTACTATTTTCACCATTCCGAACGGCACAATTAAGACAGAAAAACGTGGCGGGCCATAAAACGCATTTTGATTCTAAAATTAGACACGCACGTTTGTTCCACACGCCTTGATCCGGATTACTATCGCCTCTTCTACAGTTAAAAGTCGCCCGAGCCACAAAGCAACGCGTCCCGCCCGAAAAGACGTGCTCGACTAATTCTTGCGATGTTCCTCGTGGCCGGCCCTACTCGACGTGGTCTGTTGTTTTTTAAACTCTCGATAGACTGTGCTGTTGCGATCGCGCACCGCGATCCCTCGCGGGCCTCTGTCGGTAAACGCTACCCTCGTCCCAATTAGCCCCTAATTAATTATTAAATGGAACGTGAAGCTTCGAATAGCAATGTAATACATTATGCAAATAACTGCATTATATACATTGAAAACGCGTTTCAATATGCTCAAAGGTCGTTCGCCGATTCCGCGAGTTAATTTTGCTAAATGGACGCGATTCAGCGATACTAAAAGACAAATACGAACAAATGGAACCTGATCATTTTCACGAATTTCCAAGAGGGAAGGGGGCGAACTCCCGATTCCCTATCGGCGACTCGCTGGGTAACTCAGCTTACCTAAGTGGTTGCAAAGCAGCTCGTGAGTCTCGAGGTCCGGGTAATCGAAGGTGTCCCTGCAGAAAAGTACCCTGGTGCCCGGCGTGGCTGTGAATCCACCGAGCGCCGCTGCTATGGACGAGCAGAGCCAGGATGGTTCGGCGCCCTCGAGCCTACGCAGAAGCGCCCGATATCGACAGTACCTGGGGTACGAGAGCACCACCACCTTCGTCTGCGAGCCGCACTCTGCCCTCCTCGTGTTGTGGTTGTTCTCGTACTCCTTCTGCTGCTTATCGACGTCCGAGAAGTCGATGCCGGGGTCGGTGAGCACCTGAGGCTGAGGTATCTCGTACCTCAACGGGCTGCTCTCGGGGGATGACGTGGGAGTGGGCGGGTAGGACACCTCTCGACCCCATGACCATTCCAACGAGGGCGACAACCATGTGACGAGGTCGTGTACGCGGACCACCACCTTCTCCGATATCGTCAACACCTCGTCCTGCAATCACACAATTTTATTTTCCATTACTCACCAGATATGCCCTTTGTCGAACGCGCGGTAAAAAGTAAAGACCTTGCGTTGATAAAAGAGAAACGGATAATAGGTTACTCGGGCCATTGACGTATCGATTAAATGACCGAAGTTAAGTAAAGATTTATGCGGACTATAAATATTCATTTATTCGCAACTCTTGTACATTGTTGTACCTTTTAAACTGGACTAACAAGTTTAGCGTTCCATTGTGCTGCTTCGATATGCACAGTCATGCTTCTCCCAGTAAAACTTGAGGCATGGTAAACATTTATTCACAGAATAAATGTTTTTACAAAATAGTAGCTTACAGAGATCCTATGAATTTCAATGCAGTCATGTGCATTTCCGATTGTACTACAAAGTAGAAAGCTTCTTTACCAATCTGACGCCCGGCCATTATTTTATTAACGTTTCCCCTCGACAGGTGGAGGCACCGTAAAGTCGCTGCAGACTCTAAATCCCCCTACCACCGTAATTCGACCTGTTCCCGGCTACATAGATATACTTGTCGCGAGTGGAGCTAAAACACCTATGTATGTGCCTCGTTATGTATACACATAATCCAGCACAACGTAACTCGTGGTTTATGTTGTACCTCGAGTGCATCGTTATCTACTCTGCTCCGACGATAATTTAATTGTCCGCTGATGCCGGAGGCGACGTCATTTTCACAAAGTTTGACCTAACTCTTGGACCTGCTGATTTGCGGGATTTAATCCAACTGTGGGATTCCTCTTGTCGCGAGGGCTTAGAGCTAACGAATGAAAGACAAACGTCAGGAAACAAACTGATCGATCGACGACCTCTAGTACAAGCCTGCACAAATACCTTTCGGGAACAGCCGGAAAGTACAATTTACGTGCTTCGTAATTCCTCGACTATCGAGATTACTCGTAATGACTAATAAACGGAGCCGTCGCGTGAGAAATTTATTGCTGAAACGTTGAGCTGTTAGGACAGGTCCAGCGCAGGGCCAGGGGCCGGTATAAATCACCAGGGGAAAGTAAACGGTGGCAGAGCCAAGTACTCGAGGCGCTCTTCTTTTCATCGCTTCCTCGTAAGTCAACCCCGAAATCAGATCGCAGGGGTGACGTTTAATTAACACCGGGTCAAATAATTTCAGCCACGCAATCTCGAATAATCGTGTATCTATTCGTAAAACACGGCTGGGCTCGTTGTTACATTTAATTGACAAAGTTCCCTCGGTTACGACGTCCCGTCGCAATTAGCTCGCGCCACTGTAAGATTCGTTAGCGGGGAATCGAATCGCGCGGAATGAATCGGGATTCTAAGAGCAAAGTGAGCTTGAACGGGTGGTCTTGGCAAGTAAGATAAACCCATTTACCCGTGACCGGAGGAGCCTCGAGCCAAGCAAAACGGCCAGGTTTTGACCCTTTGCACTCGCGAGGCGCCAGCTGAGTCAGCCGTAAGAGCCTGCACGATCTTCCGGGGGCGTCAACGGAATTGACAATGTCTTGTTTTTGTTCGGCAGTAATTACCTACCTCTCGGCTGAACAAAAAGAGCCCAGCGTCTGGTTAGGGGCAAGGATTTCATCGATACTCTGCCCAATAGCCCGAGGCCCCCCGCTTATTTACACACAATGTTCTATTTAGCTCGGAATCACTTTTATCATCTTTCACCACCCTGCTCATCCGTGCCCCCTTTGAAACCCTCCACCTCCCGCCCTCCACCACTGTCTTCTCTGGTCTCCCGATATTGCTACTTCCTCCTTTGCCTGCCAGCATCGCCTCCACTTCCTTCGTCGCACGCCCTTCACTTATTTGCTCCGCTGTTTGTTCAGTCTCTCCATCGCTGCCCTTTCGCGTCGACAATCTGCTCTCGCGGCGTGCTCGGCTCACTCGGTACGTAACGCAGCGATGGGAGGAATTCAATGATCCTCCGGAAGTCTACGATGAAGGCGAGAGCGCTAATAGGCCGTCGATGGTGGAGCTGAGCGGCGGAAGTATTCAAAGTCAGCGTATTCGCGAATGGTCGCGGAGAATTGAACAGTTTCCCCGGAAACTATTTTCGGCAGTTGCGAGGACGTCGATCCCATCGCTATCCCCGTGCACTTGGCCACGGATTCCTCTCGGTCACGTACGTTGCTGCTCGTTTCCTCTCATTGTCAGTCCAGCGGAGGATCTTGCTCCTTTCTCTCGGCTGCACACTTCCGTTATCCCCGGCGCTCGCCGGGCTTCCGGCCCGCCCCCGAATCACGTTTCCGAAAACAAACCTGCCGTCTTAATCGCGGAGACACTCGGAAAAACCACGCACGGGAGCGGAATGGTGACCGAGAGGTATATCGGCGGCTGCGAAGAAATATCTCCGAGGCTTCTATTGTGCGCCTCTATTTTCCCGCTTTGTCCACGCTCGCCCCCTCCGCGCGTATTTATCGCCGTGATTTCCTAAGAGAGTTCCTGCACCTTGTATTGACTTTGTCGTTCTGTCGATGGCCCTCCTCCTCCTTGTTCACCCCTGTTCACCCTTGTTGCTCTTCCCCCTTATTGATTCCCGCGACACGGAGATATCGCTTTAATTAAATCTCCGCCGGTTTTTTGCGGCATTTCTGCCCCCGGCTCCCGCCGTTTCTTAACAAACACGAGGACTCTCGGTGCCGCGCTGATTATTCGCGTATTACATTCGGCGCCGCTGTTCCCGGCGACCGAGTGAGCAGCGGCAACTTTGTAATCACTTTAAAGCTGCCCGGCGAAACTGATGGCGGCTGTTCAACTCGCTATGCACTCGATTCGATTTAAATATTTAAACGTAGTTTTAAACTTCCCGTCCAAGTTTCGCCAAATTGGTAATCTCTTGCTTTTCGGAGCAGCCACTCGAGCGCCGCGCAATTAACCGATTGTGCGCTCTGGGAAACGTGGGGCATAGATGACGAAGTCGATATAACAGTTCCTCGAGTCATCGAGGCTCTTGCGATGGGATTAAGCCGGCCAGTGGTTTTTGCCGAACGTTAAAAGCCACTCCGTGATTTACTGGGAAACCGTTCCAGGTTCTTCGTGCGTATGCATAAGTAAATATCTGCTTGTCGGCCGTCCATTTAAATTTTTAATGAGACCAGCCCGGAAAAGGCAATTAAACTTACGTTTCATTAATGGGCCAATGGGTATTTCAATAAATCACGTCCGCGGCGCGCGTTCGAACGAGCATATTTCAAAAGCCCCCCGGCCAACTATGCGCTTGCAAAATTCAATTTAACAGCACCACTAACAGAACAGTTCGGGGGTGCGAACTTATCTCAAAGAACCCTGCCAGGGAAATTACATCCCTGCGTTTACGGTCTCTTGAAATATTACCACATCTCCTCAGCTACAACCATCCACAAAGTCCCAATGTTTCTCCATTAAACTGTTGCTCCGAAATGTCTGAAACTGTCCGACGGGGGCATGCAACGTGCCACAACATCTAATGATTAAGCGGGGCGAAGCGAAAGCACGAATAAAATGATGAAAATGGAGCCAGCAAGCATCGACCCATTTTACGCCTAGAAAATTTGTCTAACTCGCGTCGTTTAGTCGCGCATTCGGAAGATGAGACAATCCCTCTATGCACCCGAGCGCATTCCCCTTGACTGCACATATCCGAGATGTGTATCTAAATACAAGAGGGTGGGCCGAAGAGAGACAGGGACGGCGGGCCGATAGAGGGATTATAGGGGCCGCGAGTGGGAGTGAAAGAGAGGGAGGAGGAGAGAACGAGAAGAACCGAGGGGAGAGAAGCTGGCGCACGTGTGTAAGGGCAACAATGTGTGCCAGAAGGTAGTGCAATGTTGGCACAGACACAGGCGCAGATCTAACCCCAAACTCACGACATGGACAGTATGCACGGAATCATGTGGAAATGTATTCCGACGTTGCTATGGGGATTCCCTGCCGCCCTAAACACACCGATAACCTATCAATTCACCACCACCGAACAGCCTGGCGAAGTATAACAGGCGATAATGTCCCTCCGCTCGAAATAGGACATCACTCGCGCGGATTTTTACTTTTTACCCGAGCCGGTGATTGGATCTGCCCGGTATTAGAAAGCCCAGAAATTATACGCACATTGCCTCCCGAATTGCCCCCGTTTCCCGAGTTCGTGTCTCCAAACGGCCATTAAAGAGTGGCGTGGATGGATTAAGTGGAGCCGCGGGGGTGGGCCTAACAACCAATAGCGGGGGCCGGGAATGTTGGGATGAAAAGGGTTCACAGTTAACTGCTAAACCAGCGAAAAGATAGGGTAAGACTGCTCGGGGGATGTTTTATGGCACAAGTCCAAATGATGTTTGCGGCTCGGCAGAGAATACTAAGAATTGTTAATGAACTTCTGCTGGGTGTATCAGGAAAAGTAATTTGGAGTTTGCCTAACTCCCGCTCCTCTCCGCTCGCTCTCCCCACACCTGGGGGAAAGCTGGCAGATAACATTTTCGCCGGAGCCGCGATGTAACGTTTGATCTTCGAGGCCGGAAAATAGATTTCCCGTCAGGCGGCATTTTACGCGGGGACGCTGAATTATCGTTACATTCTCCCCGTCCATCCGATTATCGTATCGATGCTCCACATAAATTTTCCATTACCGTTTATGAATTACTTGCAACTCGGATTTCGATTAAACTTTACAGGAAAAGTCACCTCGACCCGCGGCGGTTGTCCAGCCCGTTCTGATTAATTTCTCCCCCCCCCCCTCCTGCGCGAGGAAAAATAATAAATAACCGTCGAGATTGTTTTGCCGGGCGGGGTATCAATTTTGTGTCCGGTACGCGATCGATAATGGGTGTCGCTGTTCGATTTTGTTTCGCCGCGAGAGAAACAGAGAGAATCGAAACGCGTGCATCGTTTTAATAACGAATATCGCGATAGCGATGGCGGAACCTTAATACTTTCCCCCTCCGTGTAACGCGACTCGCCCCCCTCCCCCCTCCTCCCCGTCCATTTACCAGCGAAATTTATTACATTAAACGTAATAAACGACTTGTATACTCCAAAGCGTGCCCGTGATATTATTATCGTTCCCGGGGAAACTTTCTATCTATCTGGGTAATCTCATCTTGCGCCCGCCACCTCCTTTATCTCTCGTCTTTCACTCAACTTCTTAAGTAGTCTTTTGTAACTTAAATTAAAATAGACGTCAAGAAGTATTCCTGCGGACGCGACACGCGGCCACTGAACAGATAGAG
The DNA here is from genome assembly GCA_960531205.1 of Andrena bicolor. Lineage (NCBI taxonomy): Eukaryota > Metazoa > Arthropoda > Insecta > Hymenoptera > Andrenidae > Andrena > Andrena bicolor. Next base: position 20,140,339 of record OY482666.1, on the reverse strand, counting down.
GAAAGAAATCTCGCCGGTTCCTAGTGCATCGGGAAAGTACGTAATCGGTGCGTTAGTCACTCGCCTCTGAATGAATATTACATAGCCGCACGGTCGACGAATTCGTTTCTATTCTCGCGACGGAAAATTACCACTGTTTAATAAACGAAACCTGCGTTCCGGCGCGAAACAAACCAGCAGACAATCGCGTCAAATTAATCTCCATGGGAGAATGGCGATCGCGGAACAGCGTTAAAGACGAGGAGCCAGAATCGAAAAAAAATAGCAGAGACCACAGTATGAATCTACAATGCTGCAGTTGACATATTCGCCGAGCGTACATAATACATTCATATGGGGCATCGGGCGGTCGGGGGTAGAAACGCGTGGGTGGCAGCAGAAACGAAGAGGCGAGGGGGTAGAATCGTAGAGAATGGAATATGTAGCGTGTTGGTTTTAGCGACGCTCAATCTTCGCTTGTAAACCTCGCCGTGGGGCCATTATTTCGGGAGTCACGTCGTTATCTGCCCAGGAATCTCGTCGCTGAAAAGTTCACGTTTCGAGCGCGCCGCCGAAATCAAATTCTCCCCTCCTCCGATTGTTTCCAGTTTTTTCTGTCGCCCGAGACTGCTTCGAGGGGTCGCTGAAGAGACGTCGTTCGAGTTTTATGGGTATAGAAGAGATTTCCATCGGGAGGATACTGCGGGCTCGGCACGCGAAATCCCGCTTCGGGGAAACTTTCGCGGCTGTGGTGGATAAAAAAAAAGAAGAAAATAGGACCGGGGGTAAGGTAACGTTTGTTTGTACGGGAAAATACGGACAGGATTAATTTCAACGGCTCGTGACGGGCTTAAATCAATAAGTATGAGAGCCACTGCGAAGCATAAATCATTGTTAGATTAAACCCTGGAGCACGCGGTAGTAGTAGATGGGGCAATGGCGCGCTTTCAGGAAATATAGGGTGACCCAAAAGTTCCGATCTATATTTCATCGGGCTGTGTACCTGATCGACGTGGACAATGGTTAGCCGAAAGTGGCTGCTAATTGATCATCTGACACGCGTTTATCCACGCCTGAAAAATTAAAAAATTAAAAAAAAACAAAATTCAAAAATTTAAAAACTTGAAGGTTCAATGATTCTAAAATTCTAAAGTTCCAAAGTTCCAAAGTTCCAAAGTTCCAACGTTCCAACGTTCCAAAGTTCCAAAATGCAGAAATTAAAAAATCCAAAAATACAATGATTCTAAAATTCTAAAATTCTGAAATTCTGAAATTCTAAAATTCTGAAATTCTGAAATTCCGAAATTTCGAAATTCCGAAATTCCGAAATTCTAAAATTCCGAAATTCCGAAATTCTAAAATTCTAAAATTCTAAAATTCTAAAATTCTAAAATTCTAAAATTCTAAAATTCTAAAATTCTAAAATTCTAAAATTCTAAAATTCTAAAATTCTAAAATTCTAAAATTCTAAAATTCTAAAATTCTAAAATTCTAAAATTCTAAAATTCTAAAATTCTAAAATTCTAAAATTCTAAAATTCTAAAATTCTAAAATTCTAAAATTCTAAAATTCTAAAATTCTAAAATTCTAAAATTCTAAAATTCTAAAATTCTAAAATTCTAAAATTCTAAAATTCTAAAATTCTAAAATTCTAAAATTCTAAAATTCTAAAATTCTAAAATTCTAAAATTCTAAAATTCTAAAATTCTAAAATTTAAAAATCAAACCCCGCGCGTGTCCCTCGAAAATAATACTCTGTGTCGAGAGTCGAAAATCAGTGGTTAACAGTCATAATTAACCAGACTGGCAATTAGCGCGTGTAAAATGAACATGTCTGCCCCCCGATACAAAAGTCATTTGTTGTTGGTACAGAGATGATCGTTCTCGACGCGATTCAGACGTTTCAAATGAAAACAGAAGCACTTTGCGACCGTTATACGGGGGGATTCGAAGCTAAAAGGAATTTGATTATGCTGGGTAGTTTACACACGGTGTTTCTGGATCGATCGAGCCACCCGCTGTCTCTCCCACCCTCTTACTCTCTTCTCATCCCTCCGCTAGCCTCCTCCTCTCTTCCCCCCCCCCTCCTCCTTGTCGCCTTTCGCTCTTTATTCGTCTACTGTGCTCACCCTCTGCTCGTGTTTGTACATCTCTTCGTGCTGATTCCGTCGGGGGTCATATGCGAGGGATGGGAATTACTTTTTAAAACGGAATAAACCGAAACGACATGTTCCGCGTCTGATTCTGCGCTCGATCAACACGCCGAAACAGACTTTCCGCGATTTCTATTTCACCCTCGGCCCGAGAAAAGCCGGTCTTAATGAAAATTATTTCCCGTTTACGGTTACTCGAGTATTGGAAGCGAGCTGGAGGTGGAGACATTTCTGAGTAGAATGTTTCATTGCTTTTATAACGGTACATCTGTTTTGTAATAAACTGGGAACCGATAAGATTACATTTTCGAGTTCCCTCGAGTTCCTTTCATTGGAATCATTCGTTCCCTTTCCTAACTGGTCGCGCGTAGATAAGTAACTGAAACGGCACATCATTACTGACCGCATCGACGGGGGCGAGGGAATAATCAGCAACCCTCTGGACCTGTGTCAATGGAAAGCAATTAAGGATTCTTTTTAATCGTTTCAAGCCGCCTTTCCCCGGGGTTTTCACTGCTCGAAATTCTATAGTAACCCCGAGATAGAACTTGTGTGCACGGCCAAGACATCGCCGCACTAATGACTAATAACTCTTCCGCTACACAGGGCCCCTCGTATTTCTCGTCCTTTCAATTAGATTTCGGTGGACATTTTGCTGTTCATTGTAGTCCTTCTCTCTGACGAGCAGGAGCGTTTCGTGAATGAATTTAAAGAGACTCTCGAGACCCAGGGGTTAAGATTTTACTCCGTAATTCGATTATTCAGTTAAAATCCCGCGATTGTGCCGGCCCAGATGAACCGCGGGGACGCAAGAACGCATTGTCGAGTCGCCGGCACTCTGCGCTCTGATTTTTTAGTTATCGCCAGCAGCTGGAATATCTTTGAACAGTTTTATGAAACTTAAACATCCTACTTAAGAACTTCTAATTCCATGGAAGGAAAAACTTCCGGCCGAGTCTGCCGGGAGGCCGCGTTTTATGTTTCATTTCTATTCATTATTCCGATGCTCCTTGAACGCACCGATGCAAATTTTATCTTTTAACGCGCCCACCCGTCTGCGGAGCAGTCCACCGCGATGGAGGATTTGAATTAACGAAGTGCTGCCAACGTATTTCGTTAAGTCCCCGAATCCACCTACAAACGCACCAACCACGATTCTCATCGATTAATTTTTAATAAAATTCCGTTAGATGCACAGAGAATGCAGAATTCATAGGGCAGTAATCTGATAACGCGCGACTTGGAACGAAGGAAACGAGGGGAAACTTTTGCTTCTTCGGAGGGAGAATGCACAACGGTCTGCATTGGCCTGTTTCTAACCGAAAAGAGAAGAAGAGAAGGGCAGTGGATGGTACGGTGCAGGGCTTTATCGATCAAATGCATTTCCATGGAATTCGCAGCTCTTTGTATTTGAAAGTTGCAACTCTCGAAACGGGTCTCTCGCGCAACGATAAATTTGTTGGATAAACAAAATACGCCACTCTGTTGCGCAAATAAATCGCGGGCCCGGGGGAGTTCATTTTCGTGGAACACGCCTGCCGCCGGGTCGGGTTTAAAAGCGACGGGAAATCCCCTTTTAGGGATTTCCCGCTGTCAACGCGACAGCCTATTGCCAGCTAAACTATTTCGCGACTGATAACCGAGTTGGGTCCGCCCGGTCGTCCCTGCTTCGCGATCCACCCGTCATATTTCCATCAGACCTCCTTCTTCTCAGCCGCTACGGCACACTCTGCTCCTCGATAAGGTTATTCGCGCGCAACAATAACGTTTACACCCCTTAAATTATTACGTAAATCCCCGGTATGTCCCCCATTGCGAGCGCGGTCCTGTTGTCTGGAGTTTGTATTACAGAAGTTAGAGCGTAACAACTGGGAGAATGCAAAATAGATCCCCTTAACTATTACGGTATTATCATCAATTTCACGATCACACCCAAGTTACTGTCCCCTATTAGAAATTATGCTAATCCAATTACACCAGACTTTCTGTTTCTCCACGTTTACTCGCCGCCTGTTCCCGCCCGAACTCTCGCGTTGCCGGCGCGATAATAAATTTTTCAAAGCGAAACTTTCACGCGAAACTTGCCCTCCTCGCTGTAACGCTGCCACCCACATGAGAAACATCCATGCGTTACATTCAATTACCAGGCAGAGACGCGTGGGGTACGCCCAAGACCACTAATTTTCCCTAAACTTCTTGATAATCTAATTTACCTTAATTCCCTGATAGCGCGCGCGTGCGTGCGCACACGAATTTCTAATTAAACCACCGACGAATAATTTTATTATTTCGAAACAAGGAACACAACATCCAGCCGCAGTTCCTCCGCGAGTCGATGAAACCAGGCTTGCCGAAAACTTTTCGCGTATTTAATACGCTCGTGCCGCGAACGTTCGTTAACGGTAACAATAATAACAATAACGGAGTGACGTGTAGATTTCGCGGGATGGACGAGGGAAGGGCGGAGAAAGGGACAGAGGATTAAAAGTTGCCACCGGTCGCGTTTTCGCTGGGAAAAACACCGAGAACTCCGTGTAACTTCTCTTCCATTATTTGCGACGCGTCGATGGAGGGTGGGGGGCGGGGAGAGGGATAACAAAGTTTTTCCCGCTTCTTGACAATGCCTTTTGATAACGAGAGCTTGCTTGGGAACGGCGCGGAGCTAAGGGAACATTGCAACGGGGAGCCGAATGTCGAATAACATTGTTGGAGAAGCTGCAGGCGCGTACGAAAATATTTATCGAGCCGCGGCTACTTGTCAATGGTAATAACATCCGCAACAAAGGGATATTCGTGTAACTCGGCAGCTTTCGCTACAAAGAAACGCCGTTCGGCGTAATTAAATTATTCACGAGCTGCCGTTTTAGATAGAGATTTCACGGGGGCGTGCGTTTCGAGAGCACGGTCGAACGAGCCGCAACAAAAACGGACCCGATCGACGTGATTCCCCGGGAAATTTGTTTTAACCTGCAATTAATAACGCACCCCGTTAATTAACGAGCGCGGAGTACCCGGGCGGAGGACTGTTCCGCGAAAGATCGCGTCAAAGCGAAATTCACATGGCCAAGTGCGTGTTTGAAACCAGGGCCCGATTGGGGGGGGGGGGGGCAAGCAAAGCAACTGGCCAGAGTGACGAATCTGGGGCCGGCAAAATTTGTAGAAAGAGAAAATTAAAGTCAATAAAAGAGTAGAACTTTTTGAAAAACCGGTAAAACGTAGGTAATACATGTTTGAATTTAGTATCAAACTTATAGATACTAAATTTAAATCACCTATCTATATAATCTTCACAAAACATTTCACTCACTGTGAAAAATAAAAGTTTAAAATAATTTTAATCATTTAGCAAAAATTATTTTTACCCAGAGAAGCGGAGTAGCTAGATCGTTAATATTAGAAATGTAAACAGTCTATGTAGTTGAGAATTTAGTCAACGAAATTTTGCGCAAAAAATGGAAAGGCTTCACGATCGATTCACCGAGTTATCCTGGATTTTCCAAGTAACCTGGAACCGGTCTCCGAATCGAGCCATCAAGACATTCACCGGTCCCTAGCATTTTAACAAGTATCAGCGGCTGCGCGCGCGCTCGTTCCTCCAGGCCCGTTAATGACCGCTCTCCGCATCATTCGATCATTGCTCAATTGCCATGGAACATTATTATCGCGATTCCCGAGAGCGGAACGATAAATGCAGGGTCCTTGTGCACAATGTGCCCGAGCTAAAGGGAGGGAATCACGCGGTCTGCGCAGCCAACGATGGCCTCAAAACAGCTTCCACTCCAATCCCTCCAATCACCTTCGATATTACTACCTGCAATAGTAGGTATCAATATTAACATTCCACCTGATTGCCACCGAATGGAAATTAACGCGAGCACAACAACGCCGCAAATCGCGGAGACCTAATCGAGGATCCTTGGAATTCTTGAGACACCTTAGGATCACGCAGCTCGATCGTTTCGGGAGCTTTCGAGGGACCGGGAAGGGGGTGTGAACGGTGGTGTATTGCGTGGATAAGAATCCTTGAGAGGGCTGAGCGAAAGGATGCGTAATTGGGGGGTAACGTGAACGAACGGGGTTCGTAAAAGCAAAATCGCTTAAACTGCCATATACCTGTTTACCAGAAATGGTGTGCGTCGGAAGCGGAGGAACGATCATTGACCGAGGATGCCCGCGGAGTCCGGTTCAGCATTATTCCAATATCGTTCGCAGGTAAAGAGCCGGAGAAACGGGCGACCAAAAAGAAGGCATCCTCCGCCACGTCGAGGGAAGTATTCCCAACGAAAACTGCGACGCGATAAACCTTCTAACGCGTACACGTTAAAACCGGTATTACATACATGCCGCGCTGGTATACTCGCATAATAATACACGCACGTAGGTACACGGGAGAAAAGTCCGCGGAGTTTCACCGACCGTGGAATTCATCTCGCTCTACGATCCCCATACATTGTGCGTGAGGCCATCGAGAACTGGTTTCATCGGGACCCCGAGTGGCTGTTTCATTTTTCACCGGGCGAACCGAGGAGAGGGCATTTTAATAGACGCGGTGCGCGACGCCAGTCAGTCTAAAGGCCCCAAAGGGTTGCTCAAAGCGAACCCACGATCCCGGATTATGTCACTCGTTTTCAAGATCGTCAGCCGACGTAATTTTTTCACCCCCTCGGCTGTCCCAACTATCGATGCACCCCCACCCGAAACAGCCTCCCCTCGATATTCCCGTAATATTCAGCACTCCGTCCCGAATAGTTTTCCAATAAGTTTCTGTCTCGTGTAAGCAAGCTGCGGGGCTGAAATTCTATAGGGCAGCCGATACGTACAAGAAAGAAACGCGCGGAGAATGATGGAACTCCGTCAGCCGGGCCGAGATAAATGATGACAGTGATAAAATGTTTATCCCCGTCGCTGTACGTGCCGCGAAAATCGTTTCGTCGTAAGCTGCTGAAATGAATTTGAATTTATACGTAATTCTGTTCGTGACTATCAAGCCAGCGGCACATCGGCGCGTAAATTTCAGACGACCCGGAAGGGAAGGGGCAAGGGGGTCGGCAAATAAATTTTAATTGATTCGCCATTGAGCGCGCTTCTGTTTCGATTTCTGCGCGGGCTCGCCGAGCATTCAGCGAAAAGTTTCGCCGGTTAGATTGGTAGCGAGCTAAGCGGCGGACCGAGGCGCGGAGAGGGACGCATAAAAATTATATGAATCAACGTCTCGGCAAGAATCCGACACCGTGCTTCCGAGTCGCGGGGGCATTATGATTGCGGCGATTCGCTATGCTCCTCTTGACCGTGCACTCGTTCGCCGTAATCATTCTATTGTGAACAACGGAAACAATGTAATCGCCGTGCCTTGTCTCTATCTTCGACGTAATTAAAAAACGCGGGCCGCGAACGCGCCGCGGGGAGTAAATGCTTCCATTCACCGCATGGGAATATCGTACGATTGGCGCGATTTATGCAATGAAGAGCATGCCTCTTCCGATTCCTCCACTTAACGTCGCAGTTTACGATATACAGAGCCAGTTGCTTGAAATAATATCCGCGAACAGTCGTGGGAAACTTTCTTCCCGCAATCGGAATCATTTCAGATGGCTGTTTTAAGTCGCAACAAGCAGATGCTTAATTGGAATTAGCCAACTCTTGACCCAATTCGACCATCGCGCGCTATCCCTATCGAGGGGTAGAGTATTCTGGGGCAAAGTGAACTGCAGTTCTGATGGGACCTGTAGGTTGCCCAAGTTGAAAGCTATTCTATAAGTCGCAAACATAATAGACCACATACATAACAGAGTCATGCAACTTTAGCGTGGAAGCTATTCCTGCGGTACGACTTGCTGGCAGGGGTTCTCCGCCGATGCTTTTGCATCTATTGTAGCAAACAAACGGACAAGAAATGTCCACATTTTCCTCGGAATCTGGAGTTGCTTTAGGGGCTGTTCTTAAATTACGTAAAACTTTTTTAGGGGGAGGAATTTCTTACGTTTTCTTACAATATGTAATTTAAAAAATAGTACAATATGCAAAAATATTACACGAGGAAGGGGGTTGGAATATAAAGTCTTAGGAATTCTTATACTGAGTGAGGGGGGATAAGAAATCGCTAAAATTACCGTTACGTAATTTAAGGATAGCCCCTTATTGCGATGAAAAACTTTGACACCCTCGATTGGATTGGGGGTGCCTGGTAGTGTATTATGTAAAACACGCGTGATTGTTAGGTCTATCCCATTATCAGTGAACGGCTATGTTCGCTGGTGAAAGGATCTGTCCGTAAAGCAGATGTTTGGCCCCCCTCATCATTTTTCAAACGCTTTCGAGTTATTCTTTCGCGACGTTGATTAATGATAGAAGTGCAGCCGCATAAAAGATTCCCCGAGCTTCCAATAATGAAAAGGAAGGGTTTAAAGACTCTTCGACGAGCCATAACTTGCTAATGTTTTATTGCCGCGAACATGGCTGTGCAGCAGAAGAGAAAGAAGCGAGGGAGGAGTGGAAGGAGCCGGGTTAAGGATCGCGTCATAATTTTCGGAAGTCTGTAACTACTTAGGGCTTTTGTCCATCGCGCGCAAACCGTGCCAAGGCTGCTCTTCTCGCTGGAAACAATGAACCGGAGAATTATTTTCGCGCAGAGTTCGACTCATTACAGTTCGAGTGGGATGATTCAGAAATTTCTACAGCTGCAGAAGTATCCTTTCGTGAAATTTGCTACCAGCGGGAGTAATTTTTACGAGTCTTGTGTCTACAATTTAATAGACCTCGTCGAGCAATTACCACGGCCAACACTTCCTCCCGACTACGTTACGGGGACGTATTAACACACTAATTGCGTTCCCAGAGCGAGCCTGGCTCGTAAAATCCGGCAACGAAAATCCCTGTCACTTGGATGTTCGGTTGTGCGGCCATCACGACCTCTACATCCAGTAGAATCGCAAAATAAGGTTGGAAAAGAAGCAAAACAGTGTCTGACGCTTGACAGCGGCGGAGATGAAATCTCATGGGAACTCGGGGGAAGTCGAACGGGGAGAATTTATTGCACTCTTCGGCTGATCGCCTAACTAGACATCATTTTCTTTACGGGGCCACGTGTATCGCGCCGCGTAAGTAACTTTTCGGCCCGAGCTTTTTGCGGTTAATCAGTGTTGTTGACTCGGCGAAGGATTATTCAATTGGTTCCGCGGAACGAGGACCACTAGAAAGAAAACGCAGCGACCAGTAAACTGTTATTTTTCTCCGGCTGGCTAGCGTTCGTCGATATCGCAATAAGTTTCCCAACATTGTTCCCTCGTTACACGAACCTACAGAAACTTCGATAATACTGCAACTACCCCCGAAGAACATAGTACGTTAACTCTCCATGGAAATCACGGACGAAAGTAGCCGTGTGTGCGTCAACGTACATAGCTACAACGGGCACACACACGGGGAAGCATATACACGTCCATTATCGAAGCGGTACGTGATTCCAGAGAGTGGCGTGGCTCCTTGCCGAGCTTCTATAAAATCTGTTTGATTCGTTGGTTAACATCGCGAAACAAGCTTTATTGCCCGACATGCCCTTTATTTGATTATTCCCTATCGAATTTAACGATTTCCATGTAGCACGTTCGAGAGGATATTTAATATAAGGGGTGAAATTTCACCGGGAATATCGTCATAATGCTTATTCACGAGAACATGCTGAATTGCAGCTGAATGACGTTAATCTCGGAAAGGACGCCTCTGGTTTGCACGTAATTATATCGTTCGATTCAGTTTCCTGGAGTATTGCGTTCGCAGTGTCACTTTATGCTTTGTACACAGAGCGAATGACTTTTCTTCCCGCCGCCGTGCAACATGAATTTTTTGGCAATTAACCGGATACCATTACTGCAGGCATATGCTTGTGCCTATCAAACGGGATAATCACCATTCCCGATTATCATTATTATTAACCAACTATGTTTTCAATGCTCCGCTATTCGACGAATCCGTTTCGAACTGATCCTGCGTGCTAATGGTATTGACCAAGCATTCATTACGTGCCCATTATAATCTGGTAACCAGATTAGTTTCAATTATGCGAGATACGCGAACCTGATTGTAAATATATTCATCGCTTGAATTAAAAGGTACATTTGGACGCACGAATAAGCAATCATGCTGGACATTATTAGTTAAAATTTCAAACTTTGAAAAATCGTTGACTTCAGGCTCATGTGAGTCGATCAATGAGATCGGTAGGAGCTGAACGAGAGACAGATACACAATTCCGAACGACCCTACGCGAGGCTCGGTTTTCTATGATATATTTTCGCTAGGGTTTTATCAAGTGTCTACGAGTGACGCTCGAGACTCGTTTACCTTCGCGCCCGAGCTTGCCAATCTCACTGGCCACGCGTATCGCGTCAGTGGAAGAGAAATAGGGAAGTAGGTTGGGATCATCCAGCCGCTAAAGTAAACACGAATCGACCGCTGGGCCATTCGCTCGAAAATGGCCCCGGGAAAATAAGGAGGGGGGCTTGTAAGAAGCGTAGTAGCACCTCTTATTCTGTTACTACCGATCCCATTGACGAGCGAAGTAGGAACAGGGAAGGAGGACCTAGCAGGCGACTCTCAGCCCTTCTTTATTAATTGGTGAGGCCAATTAGCTGCAGAATGCACGAATTTACTACCCTATGTATATTTCCTTCGTCGTCCTCGTTGTACCTATATTCTACCTTTTGTTTTCCAGAATGTTAGTTCCTTGTTGCTGATTTTCGGGCTGCCTCTGGCCAGCATCCTTCGTCCACGGGATTCGTGTCAGCATCGCGTACGTGAGTGAGTACTAATTAGAGATTACATAAGCGCTTGCCCGAACGCGGAGCTCCACTTACTTATGTGCTTTCTGATCGATAGCCGTTATAACATTAACATAACGATGTGGCGAGGTGCACTGTGTCGCCCGTAGATAGGTTATGATTTATGGCCACCATGGTGCACGAAACACGTAAATCAGTCCATTATCGTAGCATTAACGGCAGAAAAGTTGCAAAGCAAACAGTGCCGTTGGTTTATTGAATGTCGTAGATCCTAATTCAGCCACGGCAACTGGCCCTGATTATGCAGAAAGCTACCTCAGTGATATAAAACTAAGTTTTGGTTTGAAAATTTTAATTGTTAAAAAAGAGTAGCTTTATTTCTATTGGATATAGATTATTTCTTGTTATTGGTTTTTAATGGGTTATTTAATAGTGAGTAGTACAATTAATATTATTTGAAGTTTTCTGTAGCTTTTCTTTTTAAGCCTAAAATGAAACTATGGCTTGGTAGTTTTAATAATTCTGTATTACAAAAATTGTTCTATGAGTTGCTAAATTTTTACGAAATAAACATCACAAAATTATGGGATTGATAATGCGTTTAACTATTTTTTTGACATTTTGAGGGTTGGTAGCTTTCTGCATAACTAGGCCCAACTAGGGTTTGTCGAGTTTTAAAACCCGAGTTTAAAACCCGTTTCGTTTTTATAAATTTGAAAAATTCGAAGTGGATTTTAGTTATATTTGGGTTTACATGCAGTGTAGTTCATTGTGTTATATTTTTGTAGATCCGTAAATATGAAATGAGCTAAAAATTGTACGGATTTTAGTTATTTTAATTTTTTTTATTTATTTGGTTTTCTATAAATAGAGTATATTTTATATTGTTATATTTTTGTAATTACATAAATATTAAAAAAACTGAAAATTTTTAAAATAAGTACAGACATTTATTTTCTATTTTAATTATATTTTTTGTGAAAATTCGAAAACCGGTTTTTCGGGAATAGTGGAATTCGAAAACCGGCTTTTTGGGAATAGTGGAATTCGAAAATCGGTTTTTTCAAAAGTGGAGTTTTGTATAAACCCTAGGCCCAACTATGCCCCTCGATTACCCATTCTATCTTTTTCACGTGCACATTTATGATTTCACCACGCATTTCCAGCGTTATTATTACGTTAAAAGAACTTTGGCAAATGGTCCGTACGCTCAAAAAAAAAAAAAAAGAAACAGCGGGGACCGAGAAGTACACAGAAATTAATGAACCCGCAAGAGGAGCTCTTGCTTTTCTTCATTTACATAGAGGCACAAAACACTGGCAACGCGAGGGCTTCATTAATATGAGATTTCATTTAATTTGATGGCACGAAAATCAGCCCGCACGTTTTGCCCTTTGTAATGGATGTGAAAAAGCGGTGGAGTACAGTCGATTTTGAAAACGAGACCGCGACCCGTGTACTACATTCACCGTACTGCATTCTTATACGAAAGCAAGTCCCGAAATAGTTTTAATATTACGTAAAGCAACGAGCTGCGGCGAAACTGCATCGATCCAGTTTCGCGGGGCACGAAACTCTTACCGACGACTGTACACGCCTCGAGTCCATGCCTACCAGCTTGCCCCGTTGCCTGTACTTTGAAATAGAAATGATTAAAGTTTTAATAACTGGTACGTCGCTTTGCTCGCCAGCAACATTGTCTTTGATTATGCCGGTAAAATAATTGTGGTGCATTGGTTCGTGGTGTTCTAAAAACTACATGATATATACATATACACGCGCATGTTATTACTACCACATACAACCGCGCCGTTCTGATTATTATCAGCATTACTGGTATTATTGTTTCGTTACCGAGCCGGTATCCACGGTCGCATTATAAAGTCTAAAAACATGCGATACTGTTTCACCATTCTCATTCTCATTGTTATTATTATTATTAACGCCGCTCTTAAGAAAGTGGGTAATCGAGTTATTACTACGGAGTTTCTATTCGATGGTAATAAAAAGTTATTGAAACGGGAAGCCAAGTGAAATACGGTTTTCATGTATCTCAATTACGGCACGAATGAGTTCCCTTTCTTTGTCTTTTGGTTTTTTCAGAAATCTTTCGCGAATATCGCGCTTTATGCACGGCTCTGTTATCGCGAAGTGTATGTACCTTCTTTATCGCTATAGAAGCCCCGCGCGCGCGCGCACTTTAATGCTTAATAATACCGCAGGAAAACTTCTCTCGAAAAATCAAGAACCGGGCGGAGGATGAAAAAGAAGTGAAACAGTAATAAGTAATACCTTTTCAGTGGACGCGAGATATTCCCAGTTACGTTTCGCGAATTACAGTTATATCTCGTACCTGGTAAAACATCACGCGAAATGTTGACTGTCGTTTGTTATTCCCGGCGTAATGACTCATTCAAGCACGCTCGCAATATTCTTCCGGCGCAAAAACTAGATTTGCAATAGCACTTAAGTCGACGTCCATTATTCTTTTGTACAGCCGCTAAATTGAATGTAATTCCCCTAGCATCCTCGAACGCGAAAGTTGCTCGGCAAAAGTGCCCGATAAATATGGATGCGTTGGTCGAATGATAAATTCAAACACTCCTCTCCGGCGATTCATTTTTCTCACTGTGTCCCCCTTATTTGGATTCAATTAGCCGAAACAATTATTATCGTTTCATTTGCGGACCGACGAAAAAATACGAAACTCGGTTCGCACTCCGCCGGTCGTATTTATTAAGAGTCATTATTACTCTGCCCCCCCCCCCCCCCGTCTCTCCCCTCCTCCTCCCGCCAGCTTATCCCACCACATAATTACCCCTCCCATGATCTCTGTACATTTCGCGCGATAAACACGTCGAATAGGTAATGCTCGCAGCTTTTTAATCCAATGTTTACAAACTTTTGGATGATTTCCAGAAATTCTATCCCAGCCACGCGGAATTCAATTAACCTTTACGATTCCCACCACCCACGGAACCTTTTTGAATTTTGCCCCCTCAGCCGCCCATATTTGCTCACCGTTCATTCTCATAGTTGCGATAAACTCATTTAAAAGTTGTTAGAATTTAACGAAATAGTCGTGGCATTTTATTCGCCCGGTTCTCGCTCGCTGGGCGTGTCCTGGGAACTCGTGTCGCCCTTTCTTTTTAATTGTAAAATATTATCTGTTTCGTAAATGCAATTTCATAAATGCACCGGCCGCCCCCCTGCCCCCCTTCCCTCCCCCTCTCGCTCCTCGGATCAATAACTCGGTCCTCGTTCTCCTCTTTGTAATTATCTTCGAATCCAATATTTCCTCCGGGCTCATTGAAATTTCATTTAAATAATCGCAAAACTTATTCAAAGCTTATTCAAATTCAACGGAACGAAATGGGCTGTTTAATTCAGAGGCCGCAAGAATAGTTCGCCCGGGAGCGTACGCCATCTGTTATGGAGTCTTGAAACGTTAGAAACTAATTTAGTAATGTTCCCTTTTCTACTTCTACTATACTGGCTGGCGGTACTTTTACGGGCGTATGAAATTGTAATTTGGAAAATTATTCGAACAACAACGGGGCACCGTGAACCGTTAATTGAATCGTGAAAGCCATTAAAAAACGACACAGCAGCTCGTTCGCGTTTTGTTTCCAGCGGAATGAATAATTAGTGCACGTCACGAAAACACAGTGCAAATATAGTCTGTCTTTATATGACAAATTAATATTCGCTGTTCCGTTAATTACTTTTAAATCTAATAATGCCTCGTCTCTGTCGAAATTTATTTCGTTTCTGCATTCAATCCCGCGAAAACAACCAAACGGAATCGTCGCCGAGTGAAATATTGCAAACAAAAATATAATTAATGGACGCGTCGTGCGGGCTCGCGCAGTAAACCGGATTCCCTCTCTATTTTTAACTGTTTCTGAAGCCATCGAGGTTTCATTAGCTCGCGTATAAGTAAACGCAGAAAAACTTAATGGACGTTAGACAGGCTCGCGTAGGTACTTGCAACCCGCCGGAGAAATTCCCCAACGTTGAGGATACAATTTTTCTAATCCGCTCCCGCCTTTGGCAAACAGTCGTCCCACGAATTTATAACCGCCGAATTATTTCGCCGAGAGGCCCGAACCGTCCGCTGCATAACCTCAGAGTGGTTTAATACAACGAGTGACACACGAAGGATTACAAAGCGTCACGATGTGACCCGAATAAGGTTCTCCGGGGACGTTACTGCTAGCCCACGACCTCGTTCGAACTTTTACGAGCCACTGTACACAGACGATTCCCATACCTGCCTAATGCACGACTATAAATATTACAATCCCCCGTATGTTGAAAGAAGTTTTGCTCCTTTCGACAGTGAATCGAGACGGGGACGGGGGCATTTTCCCCAGACTCCTTTTTTCCTTCCCGCGGAAATCCATGCTACATGTTCCCGATGAGCTCTCTCGGCTAGGTAAATAACGCCGTTTCGGCTGGCTCGGCTGTTGCGCGTCGATAAATTTCTTTTATGCGCCGGGGCAGAAGGGAAGTTCCCTGTTCTTGACACGCCTAATGTAACTCCAGAGAAATTGGTGTTTTCACTTAGGCAACGTAAACTTAATCCATTACCCGTTTCGAGGCAACTTAGCGAAAATTTGCATTACATAAACTTGTTATGAAAGCTTTTTCTTCATACGGTGTCACCGACGCGACGCCCCGGCTGTTTCTTTCGCAGTCATTTCCTAATGACATTTTCCTCGCCAGTCACCGTCCAACGACGAGCGAGATTGCTATTGGCTTTTCATCGTTACCGAGTCCTGTCTCGCTCCGATCGAGAACCACTGCCACCTCATAACATATTTCTATCAAAGATTTCAACGAATCCACGTAATTCTGAGCGACTTGAACCGTCCAACTTGGTAATAATGTACTAGGTATTTACGAAAGCGTTCTACGGTGCTCGGTGCATGGTATTAGCACGAGAATGCTTATTCTAATTACATGAAAATTACCATCGGAAGTTTTGTTGAGAAATATGATACATGGTTTTACCGTAATTGCATATTACGTACATGCTCGTATATGTTTATATGTACGTACGTGTGTACGCGCATATATACATAGAGGAATAGGCTTTCTAGAACATAATATATGTTGTATCGTTCGTAACGATAAGGGTTAATTAAGAAAGTGACTCGTAAATGGTCGGTTTCCAACAGAGAGAACAAACAGCCAGCCGGGGTTCTCTTGGCCGTTGGACGAGCGAAACAAAAGAAACACGAGGAAGATTTACCGGTGAACCACGGTTCTTTAATTCTATAGATACACCCCTTCTACATCCCCACTTTTTTTTTTTAAATCTTTTCTCCCATGTAGAATCAACTCCAATACCGAGTTAATGCTGTTTAACAACGAAAACCTCCGGAAGTTGGCGGGAAGTTTAAATTACTTTAAGAATGTAATTTTACGTGCATTCAGCGCCGAGTTCCATTCGAACAAAGTGAATTGGAACTTTTGAAAAATAGAACGCGCTGTTCCTCCGTCGAGTACCGGAGTTGGATTTCGTTTATTATTCCCTCGTGTGTTTGGTTCTATTTTTTTTTTTTACTGAAAATGAGTTGCAGAAAGATGATAAAGCGAGTGTCAACGTTTTTATTTAAAAATCGTACATTCCATATGATATTCATTAATTCATGTGTCGTAACATAGGTGTATATGTATATCTGGAGCATCGGCTACTTGAAACTTGTTAAACATTATTCCCTGAATAAAGTTCAAAGCGCGAAGCACTTTTAATTAAACACATTCGCCCGACTCTCGCGCTCGCATCATTATTTTTTCATTCCCCACGTACGATGGCTTCGCAAAACACTTATTAAAGTGGTTCGTTAACGAAGAGATACTGGGGCAAATATATTTTGTCGGATTTACAATTAGCAATAATGCGAGACGTACGAAGGGGGTTAATTAATTAAGTACGTATCGATTGGCCGGATGATAATCTGCATCGTGTAACACGAGCTTCCCGCCAACATGAAATCAGAGGGGTGGGAGAGGGTGGTGGGGAGGAGGTAGGAGGAGGAGGAGAAAGAGGGGGAGGGGGCAGTCAACCTGCTCGTAGCAGCGGTTCTCATCGCGTTAGAATACAATTTCTGTTTGAATCGTTTCTTTCATTATGTAATCGTGCTTCTCGAATCATCTAATTTTCTTTTTTCCCTCTTTTTTATTTTTCTTTTTTTTTGTCGTAAATTGCAACACGCAAAGAAATTGATATTTTACGATAACAGACCGAATTCTATTTATATGAAATTTTAACGAGAACTTCCCGGCCGAATGATCCAATATTTGATCACCGACCGAGCTCGAAACCCTTTAGAGATCGCGATAAGATAACCGGAGAGGAATACGACTCCATCCTTTTCCATCGTTCTCATGAGTACCGTCGTAAATTCCAAATAATAATGCATTGTACGGGCTGGCGTGTTTTGTTTCTGAATAAGCGTGTTCTTGCCGGCGTTTGCATAATTTGATACGCGACTCGAGTTTTACATTGTATTTTCATTATCTTCATTACGCTGCAGCTCGTATAAAGTATTTCTCTCCTGTTCGCGTTTTACACGGGGCGAAGCATTACAGGGACAGTAGAATTGAAAGTGCATAAAAGAAATGTTAGCCTAACGAACCTACGCGTTGCTTTCCATCTGTTGTTTGCGCATTTGCGTTAGCGAGCGTATTTTAATTTATTTATTGCGCGTTCGCCGCGGCTACGTTTTACTTAGCTTAATTTAGAAATGGACCCCGGCCCCGCCGAGATTTCATTTCAGATTTTATTTTCGCCCGTCGCCCCGGCCGAAGTTGAATTTTCATTTCCAGCATTATATGTGCATTTTTTCACGGGACGACCTGCTATCAAAGCGATTTCCATTAAGCAGCGCGTGCAATGTTTGCGAAAATCAATACACAGCTCGGCAAGAATTTATGCAAATAATATTCGATATTCCATACATTGGATTAAATTTTAGAAAATCCACGCTCCCCGGCAGAAAAACTCAATTACCACCCCGATAACGGATGAGCCGTCGATAAAATTCAATTGCTACCGTTAGAATTGATAAATAAATGTCCTCCTGCTTCCCACCAATTATCCCGGGCATTCTATCGTTAAACAACAAGCGTAAACAACGTTAACGCATGTAAATCTTCTGTATACAGTAATGCCTCGTTAGAATCACGACGATCGGGGCTGGCAGCGTGATACTAACGCGATGCGGATACTATTTCGTGCCGACGACAACTTCGCGTCGACTCTTTTGTTCTTCCTCGCAAATATCGGATTCTCTCACTCTCGACTGAAGGATGCCATGAAATGGTGGGGATAGTGAGCGTGATTATAACGCATGGTAAAAACGTGACACTAACGACGAATTACTGTAACAAGAATGTGGTAATCGAGAGGTGAAAGTGAGCTGACGAGAGCTGGCTCGATAATCGGCTATGAAATTAACGTCTACTCCGAGCCTCTCGAATAATACGACAAATTGTTGAATAACTTGTACCGGCGACAAGCAGCGCCGTTTACATGCGATCAAACATTTATTACGGCGCACGGCAATTTCGCCGGCCGACTGCAACTTTGCAGCGCGATATTTAAGAGTATTTTTTTCAGCCTGGCAATCGAGCGCGATAATGATTTCCATTAAGTCAGCCTTGAATTGTGAAACAACCGCTGTCCGCGTTATCGCGCGGTGATTAATTAAAAGCGCTTTAGAAAAGAAGACGGTAATAAAACGCGCCGAGTAACGGGCAAAAAGCGGATACGATTATTTATAGATCCTCTCGATTAGAGAATTTTTCAGTTTCCTTTTAAAACACGCTCGCCTGACCTACTTATTTTCATAGAAACTCGCGCATTAAGCCAATAAAACTCTGTCTTAACTTTGCAGCAAGAAAATACTCGGCGCTGCTTTCTCGATTTATGACGTAAACGCTATTCAACGGGAATTTACGATCGAAGTGTCTTCGCGTCGCAATAACCCAAATAACATTTACTTTGAGAATGTTACTCATTCAGCAAATGCGTTCAGCCAACAATCTAAAAGGCACACAAAACGCGATAAACGCGCACGAGCCTCGCTTTGCTCATTCCCTATTCAAAATCATTCCCGTTGCACGCGGCAATGGAAATAACGGTGCCGAGCAAATGAAAATCCACCACTCTCGGTTATTGCTATATTTCAGCAACGCTGAATACGTCTGGCGATTGTGGAATCATTCCCCTTTTGTGCCCAGCAAACCCAACGATAAGTTTTCTTTAATTCGCAAAATTCCACGTCACTGTCGCCCCTATTACCCCATTCACGTGCAAGTACCTTACGCCCTAGCCATTAATATTTTAACAAATTTCCATTTAACCAAAGTTAGCTGCGGGGCCTTTAAATGTCACAGGCCACCGCGCTCGCGAGTTTAAAGCTAAATTGATTCTGCAATTTAATATAGAATTCCTTTTTGCTAATTTTAATGCACAAGTCCAATGTAACGTATGCTTTATCAAACGTCGACGCGTATCTCTCTTATCGATTGTGCTCGCGTACTATGCGGGTGGATGCTCCACACGTTCCTCGACCAAATATAAACGTCATGCGTATATTACCATAGATTTCGCGGGACATATCGATGTCTGCTTCTACAGGGACTCATTTCACGTTAAAGCCACGTTTATCGTGTTCATCTATGACGGTAATGACGACAATATCAATGATCTCATTCCGCTCTACAATGATTAATCGTGCCTCGTGACGCGTATTAGCTCGGATAGCATTTCATGAAAATGCAATATTGTCGATTCGGCCGTGCCTTAATTACTGCCGCCGCTTCCTAGATATTTCTACAATCGCAAACAGCCGAGGCCACTTTGCAGGATTTCATGTCGTTCAGATAAGCGGCGAATATCTCCACTATTGCGTCATTATTACTATCTATATAAATACCATTCCCCCGAGTCTCCAACGTTTTAAAGTCTTTCCAGCAGCTTCGTTCTTATATACACGCATACCTCGCGATTATTTAATCCGTTTCGAGTATTTTTGGAAGGCTGCCGAATATTTGAAGCGGTGGGTACTTATTAGACTACACTGGCTGCGGGAGTCGACGGCGCGATGTAAATTGTTCGCTCGAAGGAAGAGTTTTAAACGAGAGAACTATCTCGGCAGTCACGTGTCATGGTACACTTCGTTATCGAATATCGATAATGAAAATTTAAAGGGCCTTCGACGCTTTCGTTTTCCTCTCCTCGCGTTGCTTTGTGATAATCTGAGAAGCTTCGTAGAGGAGGATTATCGTTCGCCTTCTGTGTCGTTTTACGTGTCGGGAAAGAAGCTCGCGCAGCTTTTGAATAAATCTACAGCGGGGCAAAATGATTTCCAGAAATCCGGGAATCGGATCGTCGAATTGATACGACCGCATCTGTTTAGTTTATGTATACACTGAAACCTGCGTAGCCGAGTTATCGCGGAAAATAACTATTTACACAGTTCATTGTACGCTCCATCGAATATCCCATTACGCTCTGCGACAAGTCAGTCCCACTTGTAGCGCCGGTATATTGTACGCGCATCTTGCGTCTAATTACAATTTCGTCCGTCTGACTCCGTGCTCATTGTTTCTGCATATAATAGACTTTATGCATACGGTGTTGACTAAGTTACATTTTTTATCGCAGGCAACGTTTGCTCCGTTTAACGAGTACTATACATCTTCAGCGGCCGCGCACCTTGCACCGTGCATTTCATTTTCCTTTTTCCGAAAGTCAGGGTTTGAATAACGTCGACGGAGTGCCACGAAACGAAACGAAATAAATCAGTCACGGAGTGATTCATTGGTCGCGTATCCGAAGACGACACTCATTGTCAGCCAATTTATGTAGCCTCGATTCGATGCCTGTAGTTCTTCCCCGCGCGTGTAATTCCATTTGTAATTTCAACCGTGGCATTACGCTGCATCTCGCATAATTTATAATTCAGGGATAGCTGATAATCGAATATGGCAATCTACCGAATAAGCCCCGCTAATTTATCTGCAATGGCCGCGTATCGGTGCTCTAATAGACACGAACGATTGAGCATATAATAATACGTTGCATTAACGCTCGTTCTGTTTTCCCAGCATGGCCGCCGAGCTAATGTTTATGATCGATTCCATCGCACGTAATTAGTCTTATCTCCCCGCGACGACGATCATCTTTCCCCCTAAACATGCCCGTTTAAATTAATCTCTATTTAACGAATCAACGAACTCGAGCGAAAATCGTAATCGTAAAAATTAATGGCCACGTTCGCGGTAATTTCGCGAGGCCATTACCACTCGCATTATTGCTGTCGGCTTTATTGCCTAATTAGTCTGTACTCGTTAACAAGTCTGCCTATCGAATTAACCTTGTGTACCGTCGTGTACGTCGGTATAAACATTGGGGAAGGAGCGCCTCGGTGCGAAGTGAACGCGGAAGGGGAACAGATGACGCCCTGTCCGTTTCCGAAAACGGAGATTTCGCTTGTCCATGGTCACGCACGAGGTGGCGCTCGATGGAAACGAGGTCAGATGGAAGCCCGATGCTATAAGAAGGCTGAATAGCTACGGACATTCGTAGCCCCTACTTAGTCACTCTGATACGCTGATTTTAACGCGAGGTGGCTGTCCCGGTCCATCGTGTATCAGAGATTGTCATCGTGATCGGCGTCGAATGGAGGCCAGCTTACAGAGACCGGGACGGTCGATGAAGAAGGCCGTAGATTGGAGTAAATTCAGTTTATTACTTCATGAGTAAGCAAGAGACAAGGGAAGCGAGTAGTTTATTGAGAATTACTGTGATAAATAAGGCGAGGGCAACCAGTGGAAGAGGTTACACCGAAGGGTGGGGAATGGCAACGCGAGGAGAACGATCTCCACTCCATGGATACTGCTCGTAATGTGCACCGTATGTAACCACCTTCACATGCGCACAACCGTGTGTCCCACACGTTCCCTCCGTGTTCACTGCAAACGGTTGCACGCACACGCGCGCAACCACCCCCTCTCGGTACACGCGTGCGTATTTATACGATGCACTGTTCGCCGAGTGCGCGTGCCGAGAATTCAGTTTCGTGTGTGCACACAACACATGTACGGGGTGAAAAGAACGTAATGATCACGAGTGCTTAGGAAACCCACTGTCCCCCTCTTTTCTACAACTAAACCATGAAAATCTTTTCTGCGTTTACCTCGGCGAATCTTTAGTGGACGCGTTTTCTATATTTTATATATTTAATTGCCAGCGCACAGCAATTTTCTCTGAGCTCGGTTGGAGAGGAGCTGTAATCCGGGGTAGTTTGCGATGTCACCCTGTATAGGGATGCGGATGGGGGAGGGGGATGGACGGACGGAGGGGAGGGATATGTGTACATAGACAGAGAGGTGGGTAACGGTCAAAGCTTGCTGCACTGTCACACAAATATGACACCGGCGGATCGAACGGAATTCAATACTGGTTTGAAATTTGTAATCAGATTGACGGCGAATTTCCGACGAATCGTGACAACATCATCTACATACATATACCGTGTATGGATATGCGCGTGTAGAGGGAGAGGGTACGGGGAGATTCGGATGACAGATGCAAATGTAATCCGGCTTGCGTTCCATATATTATTTCAGTTTGCTAGTTGTGTGCGCGGCCCTGTGGCTGTATATTTGTGCGGCCTCGCGGCACGATGGACATTGTTGCACTGTAATTTTGCTAAAATGTACTTTTCAGTGTTCCCATACAGCCCGGTATCGGAAAGCGATAAGAGTGAAATTATGAGTTGCAATATTAACCTTCCAGCTAATATTACCGTGGGACGCGGCAATATTTTTCATAAACTTATGAACGCATAAGAGAAGATAAACGACTTTTTTGCGAAATCGTTTCTCTCTCTCGCTCTCTGTTTTTTCCCCTCTCTGATAATATTTCATCTCTAAATAAAATTGGAATAACTCGCGATTTTGCGCGATCGATCAAAGAGACCGAATTTAATAACCCGATTGCTGATTTATCTTTTTAATGCTTTTTATAGAATAACTGCAAATAAATCTTTTGAAAATGCAGTTCAATCCGATATTGCGAAAGTTCCCGTGTCTCGTTACACAATTTAATCGCAAATTATGGCTCATAACAGAATTCACAAATTAAATTTGCATACCCAGAAACTGCAATTTCCAGCGTACAATAACGCGCGCGGAATATATTTTATCGTCGCATTCCCATCGCCACAAATTGCAAAATTATTAGGTTTTATCGAGACGTAAAAATTCCCCCTCCTCGCGCCACTGAAGAATGCTCGCTTGTTGGACCATTTATAAAGCAAGGCCTGCTTTTTATTTCGCACGGGAAATCTCATAGCGTGGATTCTTCGTCCCCTTGCGATATTCTCCTTTTACCATCATACTCCGAAAGGCAACACGCGAG
Source organism: Andrena bicolor (assembly GCA_960531205.1). Classification (NCBI taxonomy): domain Eukaryota; kingdom Metazoa; phylum Arthropoda; class Insecta; order Hymenoptera; family Andrenidae; genus Andrena; species Andrena bicolor. Next base: position 20,116,988 of record OY482666.1, on the reverse strand, counting down.
TAAGTGAATAGAATGATATATATCGTAGCGATAAAGTGTCTCCGTTTCATATACCGCAATATTTTCTCCGTAGCATGTCAAGCGTATTTTTCTCCTCGAGACAATTTCTTTCTTCGAACGAAAGTACCGACTCGTATCAAGCCGAGAGAGTGCCATTAATTGTTTAACGGCGATGGCATTGGACATAAATCCGTCTAGTAGGTATCTTTCTTTCACGCGAGGCTGCAACTTTAATCCTTGCAATCAAATAATTATATAACGGCCAGGCAACTGCATCGATGCAATTATCAATTTTCAAACGTTTATGGGGCCCCGGAGCTTCGACGAGACTCTAATTAATTACGTTCGAGCCATTACGAAATTATACGAATCACAGCAGTAATCAATATGACGCTAATTACATTAATACCTACTTGCTTCGATCGTTCGCGGCAGTAGAGTAAAAAATTATTTACAACAATAACACTAGCGCTAAGCCTTTATTTACCACGCGCGCGGAGCAGAAGCGGCGTAATGGGAAATAATGGAATATACAGAAGATCGAAGAGGGTTGCTCGTTCCCGTGTAATAAACGCGTTAATAAACGCGCTGAACAATTTATCTTCGTCGAAAGGTCTGTTTGTCCATTGGAAACGGCGATAAAAAAAGTCGAAAAAGTGGGAAAACCGAAAAAACCGAGCTTCGAACCGGAAGCCGCCAGAACGGAAGGAGAATTAGATAAAAAGACGAGGCGATCGATACGGCTGTGCCATCTGGCTCCCTGCTCCCATAGAAATTCTTGTTTCTCCTTGGCCGTGTTTATTCTATGAATTTCGCGATCAACTTGCACGTACTCCAAAATACCCGAATGCCGTTCCACCGGTTTATTTTAGACGGGATAAATCGCGCCAGCAGATGCCGAAAGAAACACGAAAATACGATCACAAAAGACGAGATCCCGGGGCCATGCTAGAAGAATTTCTGCGCGCGCGAAAAATTTATTCCGACCCGTAAGGCCGACGTTTAAATTATCATTTCGTGGCGATGACAGTGCTTTGGCATCGAGTCGACGAAGCAGAACACAGAGGGCCCGAGAGCATCGTAGTCAGTGTTTCCGGTGGACTTCATTTAGTGGCTGTCAAATACGTGACTCACAATCGGCCGGTGTGCCGGGGCGCTTCGCATTAATTATCGTCCGAGAAATCTGCGACCAGGTATTCGTAGAGAAGAAGCCGGGTATTTCTGTTTCAGGTGAAGAGGACAAGGCGGGGCGGTTGGGTGAAAGAAATGCATTCGAGGCATGTAATCCGTTTATATTCCCCGTGACTGGTCGTTCTCTCATCAGTCCCTGTTACACGAGAGCGCGTAACTCTTCCTTGGAAATGTTTCAAAGCTCGCGTGTCGGTTTCCCCCTCGCGTCCCGCTAACAATGCCACCTTTGATTACTCGGCAATTCTGACATTTACCTTCAAGCTTCGGCCACGATCATCTAAATCGGGAGATTTACTGTACACCCGGGCTCCCGGAGATCTTATCGAAGCTACCCTTCCTGGATCTCGAAATTTCTGAGGTTTAAATTGAATCGTGATGTTTTAAAGAAATTCCTCCGCCGAGCTCTCGCGTCAGCTTGTACGGAAATCATGGCACGTATATGATGACGAATAGGTTTTATTTCCCCGGGCGTATCGAAATGGGCCGAGTGGAATCTGGAACTTTACCCTCCGCCCGTCGAAAGTAAATAAAAGTTGTGTCTCACGGCGAGGTATTCAAAACTTCTGACAGCGCAAAGAATAACACGGAAGCGCGGGGCGAGTCTTAGATATTTCGTGTAACTTCGCCCTCCCTCTTGAGTTCAATTAACGGAGCGCCCTTCTATTTCTCGGGGTAGGAAATTTTCTTCAAGTCTTCGTCTTCGAGCAAGGCTTCGGAAACGGGCACTCCGGCACGCGTTAAAGGTATGAAAAGGGTTGCAGCGAGTAAACACTATTGACGTTAGAGGCGGCAAGAGTGCCGTGCGAATCCAGTGAAAACTCTTTCCCTCTAAAAGGCTAAATAACCTTTTTCTCCCCCGTAGAAAGAAAAAACATACATTTTTTATGTATTCGAATGGGGGGTATCTAAAAGGCGAGATAAACTTTGTGCCGCATACGAGCGTGTTTCCTCGAGCGCGTTTGACAACCAACTGCGACGCTATCGAATTTATTTTCCTTTTTTTATACAATTCCCGATTCGTCGCCGCGGGAGAAGTGGATCCTTCCGCCTCGTGTGACGAGAACTCCGAGGCACGATTTCATATTCCAACGAAGGAAAGTATTTTGCATAATTTATTTTACTGCAACTTCTTTCCACCTTGCGTCGCCCCTCTCCCTCTCTTCCCACCCTCCGTCGACTCAAACCACGCCCCCTTCTTTTGGAGCTGCTCTTTCTGTCTCCGTTCCCCGTTCGTTTCAGAACCGCGCGTATCAAAACTATCAGAATCAATCACGCTCCTTTTCGTGCCCGCGATCAACTACTGAACGCTTTCGGATCAATCGTTACTTAATATTGAAATGGGAAGGCCCGAGCCGCAATGAATTGTTTTACTTGTTTGGCAAACAATGAACATCTGGTTTAACCGTTAATCGATAAGGTCGGGGTGGTATTTGGAAAATTAATGCCCCGAACGAACTGTGCGTGGCTGGTGTCCCGGCGGCGAGGGAGTAATTACCTAAAATTACGCAACGGAGTTGCATTGCGTAGCGTCGTACACTGTCAGCGACGTTTATGTCGCGCGGAATCAGGTTTGCCACTCGGTCGAGTCGGGGACAGTTTTAGATCGTTGGAACGGCCGCCAATTAACGCAAGATTAACGCAAGATTAATGCAAGATCAGCGAAAGATTATTAGCCGTTCACAATGGCGGTAATTAATGCCAGGCTCGGGCCACGATTCAAGATACTCGATAATCTCGGTGTATCTTTCCCAATTAATGCCATAGTTGCTGTGCGCACGGGTAATTAACCCCGCTGACTCGATCGCGATGAACACGAGTTATCAATCTTGGAAGGTTCGTCTTTCCGACATCGACTACCGAAAACAACGGTACAGGACCGAATATGATCCCTCGATGATATCCGAATGGATATGCAAATAACCGGGGACCGAGCGAGATCACGGCCGTATAATAAACATGTTAATGCCATAGTTGGCTTCGATCGAAGTGGAATAAGCGCGCGTGCCGCTCCGTGCCCGGCTGTTTTTCTTCTCCCAAATAAGTCGCCAAACATCTACATTCGAAATTATTCGGCTGCAAGGAGTCCAGAGAATAAATAGAAACGTTGAGGAATTCCATCCGAAAGCCTATGCATCATATTTCATGAAGCGTGACTGCGTAAACAAAACCGAGGCATTCTGACTATAAATTATTTTTTCCTTTTTAGTAAAAACTTGTTTTTTTTTTTAAATGCTATAAATTATTTTCGAGAAATTTAATCTTTATTATCTGCTGTAAGTCCTATATAAAGCTGATATTTAAAACAATTTCGTTTTACTATAAATTATTTTATGCTTTTTGGTCTTGGAGAATTTTAATCTTTATTATCTACATTAAATTCTACAAAATTCTTAAAATCGTATAGGCTAGTTTTCTTGCTAGCATAAGTTAGAAAAATGACAAAAGACAATCGTTCTCTCGGTGGTGACCTTTTCCACCCCCTCAGAATATGGCACGTGGCCGCGAAACAGCTCAACGAAAGACGTAATTTATCCATTCGAATCCCCTCGAACGAGCGTCCGTAAGAAAAACAGCAAAGTTTTCCGGGCCATGGCACGTGTAGGGGCCTCGTTGTAAACTTCGCGCCGCATAAAAGCATGCAAATTAGAGCTCGCGTGTACGTGCTTGGAGTAAAGCCCGCCGAGAACACTCTATTTTCGCGTTTAACCAACTTCATTCTCCTCCGATCAGCCCCATATTTCTTAACGCATCCAGAAGAGCAATGACGAAACTCGTAAAGATTTCACACTCAATATTACTTACGGATCTACTCTGTACTCGCCACGACAACGTGAATGCAACATACCTGAAACAGAAACGGAGAATACCAAGATTAGACTTTCTTTTCTTCGATAAGAAACCAGCTCCTTCTTCTTCTCGCACAAACGAATTCTTTATTCGCTATTCATCGAGGACCGTGGCGTTGTTTATTCCGAAGCAGAAGTTGATCTTCACGAAAGAGAATTGAAGCAGGAGGGAGCCGAAAGTGATTGCGAAAGAAGGCCGCGATTGCGGAGGGTGGAACGATCCTCGGCGAAAGGGGCGATGGTAAAGTGGTGTATCCATGCTATTTTAGCTACAGCAGCGCGTGCTCTCGTTTGAGGTCACGTTTGATATTCTAATTGACTCGTTTTACATATTAAAGGACATTCGGCTGACGGGAAAAGGACTTTAATTACGTTGCCAGCTCGCAACGCGCATTCAGGTCCTTAGCGAGCTGGAGTCAGCTCTTCTTTGCTCCCCGCTCACCCCCTTCCTCCTTTCTTCTTCCATTTCTCTGATTAACAAATCTAGAATGATGGAATCCATTACTCCGTACAATTCCCCGTTCGAATATGACGCAGTCAATTAAACTGCATGAGTTTCGGAATTACCAGGAATCTGCGTTCTCATCAACCGAGTCACTGCAGCTCTATCAATTGTAGAGGGGTCGAGGCTAACAAAAACACGAGGAAATAGCCACGAATAGGGATATCGTTAATTTTCATGAAACGTCGCGTCGCGAAAATCGAGATGAGCAATTTCCATTTCGCTATTGCCCATTCCATCTGCTGGGTAGATGTGTCAAGACACGAAATTCTCGAAATAGACGGCCGCGCGCGGTGGCAGGGGGAAAAGAGAAGCAGAGAGGAGGAGCGAAAACGGAAATTCGACTAAGAGCGACGGGATCTTGCAATTCAATTCGTCATTGGAAAATTTCATTCGACCTCGCCTGCATTATTCGCGTCTGACAGAGCACTTAGGGATCTACGAATTGTTCGAGAAGTCTGAAGCCATCGCTCAGAATACGTGGACCGTGTCACTTTTTTCGGCAAATCGAAGACAGGGCGAAATTTTTACCAAGGGGGAGCGGAGCGAGTCTAAAATTAAAGGAAAATACAGTGGAAGGGAGAGTGAAAGAAGGATGATTCAATTGGAGTTCAAAGGCTGCTTTGGAAATACTCGACGGCCGGAGTGCGGTGTGCGTATTATTTAGTCAGCGATTGGCTTGACGAAAATAGTCCATTGCGTCCTTCCGAACCAACTTTCCTTGACGACTCGCCACGTACACTAACCAAGTAAAACGTCTTTGAATCATCTCACGCGTATTTGTACAAGATTTTCCACGCCAGCGATTACGTTCAAGCGGGTGCAAGATGATTCGCGCCCTAAAAGGGACATGTGAATCTAGTTTTAATATATTTAAGAAGCAAAGTTCACGGTTAAGTTTTTCGAACACCCAGTGCCGCGCAGAGGACCCAGAAACCACGTTGTCGAAATTCTAAACAGAATTCGTAATCGCGGCCACCTTTATCCTATAAAATGCCACAGTCTATAGTTGATAATATAGCTGTTTGATGTATTAATCCGATGCAACTGTAAGGGTTGTAGTGCCATACCGAGCGCGGCCTGCCAACTACCGTGCACGGTTATTTTGAGATAATTGCATTTTAAAGTTTAATCGCGCCGGTCTCGCTTACGTATGCGGCCATCGTACTTCAGACCTTCACTTTCCAGCATCGCGAAGCGAAGATATTATTGTACGTGATTGCTACTTGCGGGTTATTAATAAAAAAACACCACATCGATACCCCATAATGCAACGTGGCATTAAATTCTCCTCTCGCTGGTTGAAATTTTCAACTAATTAGCAGCGCTAAATTATCTCGTAGTTTATTCTTCTTTTGGTTGGCAGCGCGACTCCCCGAACTTTGGTCTGAAATTAACCGCTGTCTCGATTCCTTTGAAGCTGGAAGTTGGTCTTTTAATATAGCCCAGTGTTCGAAGAATGGTCGCGAGCACGTCTCTCCGCGGTGCCAAAACTCGGGTAACATTTTAAGTGACGTGCAACACTCGAGTGATCGATTCTGTGGCGAGTTTCCAAGAAAGTTAATCAAACTTTCGTCTCTCAATACCCCGCGGATGCAAATATACGGGGTGCCCGCCGTTTCCCCTCCCCGCTGTCACGGAACTCGACCGCCCCCATGATGATCGGAGGAGAATGTATCGTCCCGCGAAATATTTTAATACATTTCGTTGTTACGCGCGCACATTTTACGGCTCGTAAAAGGGACTCTTACTTCCGATGGTACATGTGTCGCGATAGGAACATTGGTAGAGCGGCGTGTCTGGTCGAGGGGTGGCAAATAAAAGGAACGGCGGAAGGAGGCGGCAAACAAAAGGAGAGAGCGTCAAGGTGGAAAATATAAGGCGAAATGGACAAGCAAACAGGGGAGGGAAGAGCGCGCGAGCTTGTATATACGTGGGCAAAATTGAATCTCGAAATGTATTCCATAAATAAATAAAAGGCTTTCGAGTGGTAACGGGGTTGACGAGGAAATGGCAATGGGCGAAGGAGTGGGGGTGGTACAGAGGAAGTGGTCGCACGAGGGGAGGGAATTTACACAGTTGTGACACATTGTGGAGGATGTGTGGGTGTGTGATGCGTTTGCGCGCGCTTGTTTACAAACGCGCGCATGTATTTATATCTCTCTCCCTATATATGAATGGGCAGCGTGAATGTACGAAAGCTCGTACGCATACGCAAATAACCAGCAGGAATAACTAACGCATAAAGGCCCGTTTACGCGTGCAAGAAAAGCCACTCTTTTTTTCTCGCTCGGTAAAAAAGAAACGTCACATTTCTAAGTAGCTTTCGAATTCTAATCGAATATACTTTACAGGGCTGTGAGGGTGCAACCGTATTAGCGCAGTGTTTGAGAACGTTTGAAGCGGATTTGCGATATTTTGAAGATCGCAATATTCGGTTACACATCCGCGAGAGATTACAAACATTGAAATTCCGGGAAATGTTCCGCGAGCTTCCTCTCCCAAATGCAATCTCGTATTGAATTCCTGAATGAGATGCACCGACATGTTCCTCCTTAGCGAAAGTTGCCGAGAAATATTTATCTTTCTCGGGAACTTCTGTAAGGGGAAAATACACCTCCACGTTGCAAATAGGCAAAGAACAAGCAGGTATGTTAATGAAATACGCGAACTAGTCGAGGCCCGTTAATTGCTTTTAAAATCGACAATATACTTTGCTTGCCGAGTTACTTATTTCTGAAATAGGACCTCCTAATTATTCGCGCAACGAACCCCCCGGTTTCTGAATAAATTATTCATATTTCATTCTTCTCTGCCTTCGTCATCAAACAGCGGGAATAGTAAGTCAAACAGTAGCCAGTTAGAAAGCGACTTAATTATTCCGAAATATAAACCGTAAAAACGGAAATCTCAAGTGGAGCGTTAAAGCACGTTCGTTTCCAAAGCGTAGGTATTTAACAACGTTCGGCGCAGTTAATTATTGATCAAGCCAGCAACTATGGATACAAAAGAATGCTTTATTCTATTAACCCGCTTTCCGTCGAAAACAACGACGTTTGCATTTTACGACCCCTTTAAGTAACTCGGCAAGCCCCGGGCTGTACTATTTCAATCGCAAACTACTTTACCACGCGAAGTAAAATAATATACAAGCGGGCTTCGCGTAATTCACGTCGCGCAGGTTAGTTACATTACGTTATTCCCTTATGAAGGAAAATAAAATCGCGTACTTTATCGCTAAAGTAAATTAAACTCCACCCTCCGCGAATACATACTTTCTATACTTTCCCCGAGTTTTCAACTCCTCTAAAAATCCCCGGGAACATTGATCGCGATATAAATTTCAATCGAATACTTCTCGTGCCGCCGGTCGCCCTCCCGAAACTTTTGCCGCCAACTGTACGTTTATAACCCAACTGGCGGCCCCAACCCCGACGTTTCACAATTTCAAACAATAATACGATGAAACTTTTTACTAACCTAATAAGAGGAAAAAGGGGGAAGCAACAGAGAATTACAAGCAGCCATGGAAAAGCCCGATAATCATCTTCATTTAAAGCTAACACGCGTCCAGCGCACGTGAACGCAAAGAGTACGGCGAACAACGTGTAAATCGAATCTATAAGTGACTGACCAACCGGCGAAAACTTTGACGACATGACCCACTGTGGCCGGCAAATCGAATCAACCATCGAAACGATAACGTAAACACAGTCCCCAGGCTGCCACGTATTTCCCGGCATGAGAAACTTTCATTTGCGCCCTTTATTAATTCGATTAAGCCTTCGACCGATCGACCGGAATTTCGAGCAAAAGCCTCCCACCGATCGCCCCGTGTCTGTTTCCACCCTATCCTCGCTACAACCCTCTCCGGTGTATTTCTCTTTTACTTTCTTTGCGCCCTTAATCTTTCATTCCGCACGACGTCCATGCTGAAATCTCGTAAATAAGGACAAACTTATGGCGTGTTCTAAAGGGCTTTCACGCTTCAATGTTGCTTCATTTTCAGGGAAGAATATTAAGGGGGGTGTGCTCTTTCAGAAATTTGTTGGCGCCCGCGGGTAGTGCTTTCGAGAGACGGATACGATGTTGTTCCATATTCATGGCTTTCACTTTCGCCTATTCTCTTTTTGCACGTTGCAGCGTATTTTTCAGTTGTCACGCTTTGTTCTAGCGAATAAACGGGAGATCGTGCCGAAAGAGCCGGCGGTTTATCGAAACGAAATCTAAACCTCGGGTATTCGATAGTAGTAATAACATTAACGATCTTTTGCAAAACGTAACTTGCAAAATGAATTGTGAAATGTGGTTACCGACCGTTGGCGGTCTCTGCAAATTTAATTTAAACAATGATTACATTGCAAATATTTCGAATTGATTACGGTCGAATTACGATGCGATTCAATTTCATAAATTACGCTAATAAATGTTCAGAGAGACATAGTTGCGAGGTAGCGGGGGCTGCCGGAGCAAATATCAGTTAATTACAATTTCACATAATGCACTCGGAACTGTTCAACTCTAATTCAGAACCGTAGCGACGGAATCGGGTGCATAGCTTCCATCTCTATTATTACATGCATTAAAACCAATATCTCTCGTATTTACATAATAGAAGCGAGCCCCGGCCACGTCGAATGAAAGATTTCAGAACCAAATGAAAGTAGAATGAAAGAAAAACTGACGGGGAATATGACGTAGAATGTCGCCGGCGTTGATCAATCGGCAAGCGTCTCGTGGAAAATTAAATTCGTTATTACTTGTATTACACAATGGGGAAAAAACGGTCGGAGTTGTTTCTCGTTGAACGCGTAGAATAGAAAATGTGATTGCAAGTGGATTAACGGAACGTCCCTCGTTATGACACACTCCGATTTAATTTGATTCAACCTGTACAAAGTAACGCCGAACAGGACCATAGGGCATTGCGGTTTCGCCGAATGCGTCTATTCGCTGCTCCATAAGATACCGAAATGCACTCTGCTAACTAAATGGGGGGAGACAGGAGAATAGCCCGGCGAACAAACGTATTTTAACCACCTCTCAACGCTCCGATCGATCCCATGGTAATGCTGTTTCCCTTTCCCCCGCTGTTATTCGAATTAAATACTATTCATCAATAAACCCGCCACTCACTGCCAGCAATTCGTATAAATCCTCTCAGAATAGAAGAATATCGCCATTCTCGTGGCCGTTACTTTTGTATTTTCGACCAAACAAACTCTTTCAGCCCTTTCATTCGAGTTCATTTTTCCTCCCGTACTTTTCACATCGGGCTTCGATTTTGAAAAGGAATCTGTAAAAACATTGATTTCTCGTCAACCGATATCGGACAAGCAGAACTGTCGATGCAATTCGCCGCAGTCGAGTTCGAACATTTCGCGCAAACATGATACCTACATGCCGCGTTCGAATAGGTACAGAAAAATTGAAAATATTTTCAGAAAATTTCCTAAAAAATAGTCAACGGCGCGTTGCCCTTCTTTCCTGCCATTTCCCATTTTATTCGATCGATGGATCACATCGATATTGGGTATTGCGAAGCACGAATTGTTTTTCACAAAAGTCACGTTCGTTGAAATTGCCCGCTTTAAAAGTTAACCATCGTTAGCTCGTGTCTGTACACATATTAATTTGCTTGTCAACGTTCTTTGGTAAGTGCAATGCGTTGTTCGACAAATGTCACCCCTTTTCACTTTGACACGCGTCGCCAGACGATAAGAACGACCCTGTAATCGAAACAAAACCCACATTCCGTGTGTGTTTGCACACGAATGCTGAGAGAGCGAGAGAGAGAGAGAGAGAGAGAGAGAGAGAGAGCGAGCGAGAGAGACGGGTTCATCAGAGAAACGTGTGCGCCCTGATTTATCAAGGGTGAAACAGGATTGGCGTGAGCACGCATGTGCGTGAACGAGGGGTTGAAAGGGCCAAACTCGATTGTTGCGCGAAGGTAACTCTTGTTCCTTTCTGTGCGCCAATCCCTATGATAAACAATAGCGACATAATGGAGTGTCTATCTGTCAATCTATATGCTTCCTATCCGCCGAGAAATATTACTAAAATACGACGACGTAACAGACTGCCACAGCACACAGACATAATATCCTAGCATCCAACCACTCTCCGTCAAAAGTGATGTACAAATATGTCTGCCGGAGCGTGCATTGGTCACTCCCTTAGTTTCTGACATTTATTGAGTTTGCGCATGCACAGGGTCTAGGAAATTCCGGCCGTCGCACGCCGGAAATGTAGATGCTGTGTCTCTCGCACGCAATTTAAGCCATAATCATCCATTTACAACACTAAATGTACTCCGTACTCGATGACCTCGTTGCGGACAGCAAAGTTGTATATGAATAACAGTGCCGCGGCCAGTATTAAATGTAAATGATCTATTCTCCGACTCGCAGCACCGCGTCTGCACGTTCGCCGGCTACGAATGCTGTATTTTACGTCCGATAAACGTGAAATAGTTGGAGAAATGTATAAATAGAGCTCGCACGCGGTAGCATTATAAACGGCCACGCGGAGTTGGACACGACACTATATTTATCGTAAAGAGTTTTATATTAAGCGGCGCGAGAAGGTGCAGCGGGGCACGTAAGTACTTCGGAGGATATAAAATAGCCGTCATAATAATTTTATTGAACGGACGATTGTAACGCAGGGACTTGCAATAGCGAGCGTCCTTTGAGGCAGGGAAACACGATGAGGTTTCTGCTATTTTAATACCGCGAACGCTCTCGAAACTATTCCACTGACAGCGAGTGCCGTCGTTATTTTTTTAATGAATTTCGTATTAATTAGCGCATTTTATTAATAACATTTATAACAACGAGTGCGTATTCAGTGCCTCCTGTCGCAGTTTTAATTAAGATAATTAATCCCTTTTCTCGGGCGCTTTTGTTCGTGTTGCAGCGAAAACGAACGCCTGAAAATGAAATTATTAATCCGATGAAGCGTATTTAATTACGTTATTAAGAGATTTTTCCTCCGCGGGCGGACTATTAAAAATTTAAATATCGCGATGTTAATTAAAAATATTTGAAAAACCTGTGCCCCGGGCTGGTAAAATGTTTCCCTTTAATCCTTTCACTATAAAAATCGCATTTCACCAACTGTCGAGTCGGGTTCTGTATTCTTTGACGAGCCGTTTTTTATTTGCTTTTTTTTTCAAATTCAGCTTGTCCCTCAAAGAGAACGAATTAAGTGACTGTAAATTAAATAGCATCAGACTCGCGCTGGAATGAAAATAAATCTGACCATATTAAACGACAGTTTATGCTGTAACGATAGCAATTTGCATTAATTACTTTTTCTCGTAAAAGTTCATTTTCCGCGTACTATTTCCCCGTTACGTTCCGCTCGCAGACTTAATTCGACATAATGTAACGTCCTCGCAGGCCTGTAATTTCATATGTTGGGCGAAAGAATTTTTACCCAGTAATGAATCATCCACGGAAACTACGTGGTACGTAGGTAAATATTTTCCAAAACATTCACGTTTAATGTTCGCGGACTTTATTGAAATAATGTTTGCTTCGGGAGTTTCAAACATCCCGTTTCATTCGATATCAAAATAACATTGGTAGAACAAATATTCGAATTGGAACCTCTATTTTAAATTCATCGTAAGCAGGTAATAAGACGCGGGAAACAGTTTGCCGTTCGCCTCGGAAGGGGGCAGCAGCGTGGCGGCGAGCAGTAATATTTTTCGCGGGAGTAGCGTCACGACGCGTCGCCAGTCCCGATTGCGATTGCTTCGACATTCTCAAATATATTTACATATCTCCGGGAAGCCTTCAATTTCCGATATCTTAAAGAACGATATAAGAATCCCGGATCCCGATGCATTACGCGGTCTATGGTTGATTTCCTCTCTCGAAGAGGCGAAGGAAAATCATGACACCATTATATCCGATCGAATATTCGTTTGTCGCCGGAGGAGAAGAGGTACGGAGGGCGGAGAAATTTCAACGATTTCGTGCTTCCGTTCTATATAGAAATTTTGTCGCAAAAACCTTGGGGGATGGGAGGGAGCAGGAGGGGAACACGGACAAATCGTTGCATAATGGTCAAAAGAAATCGCGGAGGGATATAGGTTTGTGGATGAAAAGAGAAGTACACGCGGGGGGGGGGGGGGGGGGGGCTTTCGAGAGCTTGGAAGTCGCGAGTGGTTACTATAGCAACGCGGAAGCCGGTAAAATATTGTCCCGTCGACTCAGACGAAGGGATGGGAGAGAGAGCGGGGCAAAGGTGGAGGCGAAGAAAAAGGAAGGAATAAGCAAAACAGAGAAGCGGAGCGGAGAGAAGAGGAGGTGTCCGAGAAGTGTGCGGCGAGGGGGGAAGGGAGCGAGAAAGGAGAGCAAAAGGGAAGACACGGTAAAAAAGAGGAGGCGAGAAAAAAGAAACGCGCAGGCAGCGCAGAGAGTTTCATAGAAGAAGGAAGAAGTTACGTGAAGTATTTATGTGGCCACAGAATACAGCTCGTCTAGATACGCGCGTAATGCAGAAATTCCAGTAATCGTGGTGAGTCCACTTCACCCGTTTCTCCTTTTTCACAAGGGCTTGCAGATTAATTAATACGAAGGGCAAAAATTATGTCCGAAAGTGACGTACATATGTATGTATTTTAGTCCGTCGGAGATGGAACGTATTTTTCCACGGAGGCTCGTGTGTCAGCGCACGTATGATGTACATATATGTATGTACGTATGTACATAATACGTCAACGAATATCAAGGTCGATACACTACGTAAACATTTACTCGGGCTTCCGTTGCTGAAAATTTAATATCTACTCGAGTCTGAGATATAACAATGTGCTCCAATAATATTTCCTGAATTCATTTCTTCCCCGGGAATGCGCACGTTCCACAACGGCGGACAATAGTTAAACCGTTTCGTTGAACTAAGGTATTTAAGTGGAAACCCCGGGTCACAGGGAAAATAGTGAAATTACTCGCGAGGCAATGTTACACGAGGCGCCCTGAAAACGGAAATTAAGCCCTACAACGGCATTAGACTTGCCAAGTTATTTTATGTCTCGGACCGTTTTCTCTGTTTATCACGGCCCACTTCCGATGCGACAACTAAATCTTCGACTTAATGAAAACCGCACGGCTATCCCGCTTTCGCACAATAGTCACAGACTTTCAGGTAATTACGTGCCGTGAAACGTGGCGCGCTGATGAAGTTTTATTGAAAAGTTACATTCGGTATAATAATCGTGCGAGTTCGATCTGGAAATTAGAGAAGCGACTAAATTGAAACTCGACTCCGCATCGTGTGACACTACCTCCCTTCGTATGTTTAATATCTGTTTCGTTATCTCATAAACTTTAACGGCCATTTTGCTACACACGCACACATTCAGAAATCGATGAGGCAAAAGTTCCTCGTCGGAACAAAGCAGAAGGACATTCCGGTCACGTTCGGCGACAAATCTTTTTCTTCGTATTTGTAACGATCTTGATTTTAAGAGACACACAGCTCGCGTGAAATGTGTATTTTCTGTTTTTCCTCGGGTAAAAGAGGTATCTTGATGGACAGAGCATACCACGTTCCCCGTTACTTACACACCGTTGAAAAATTAAACGTGACGTGGCTTTAAAATATAGTAGCGCTCCTTTTTAAATCTCTCATATACACGACGACTCTTCCGTGGAAACGCGATTGTATAAATTTCATAGCAATTACCTTACATAAAGTACACTCTAAGCTTCTGCGAAAAATCTATATGAAGTAAGTGGAGCACGAATGTTCTCCCCATCGGTTAATTTTAATTCATTATTCAACATCTCCAACTTCGCTTTTGCCATGTGTATTCGTGGTTTCGCAAACTAAGTTAATATTTAAAGAGTCCGAAGCACATCTGAAAAATTCATTCACCAAAAATCATGCGATTCCATGGATAAGGATTATTTTCAATCTCCCGAATTGACTCGCGAATAAGATGCCGATAGAAGCGAAAAGTAGGCTTTACAACTAGTGGCTTTTCGTGTGAATGCATCCTAACACGTGGGGGACCACGAGTGGGGAGAGACAAAACAAGTGAACGAGCTTTAGACGTGGCAACGACCGGATACACTCTCTCGCTCCCTCCGCGGCTCGCCCGTCCTTGTCCCTCTCCTCCTCTTTCGTCTTTCTCGCGTAACCGTGTCAATGCATCCTTCTGTCCCTCTCGCCGCTTCCCATCCTGTCTCTTTCCCGCGCTCACTTTCTCGCTTACAGTCTTAGGTATGCACGGGCGGCTGGAGGGGGCAGCGAGCACGAAAAAGCCGAGAGGGTTATTATTTAGGGCCGGTTGTCATTGACGGAGACAATAAATTGACAAAAATAACGAGGCAGATGGGGAGGGAGTTTGTAGACTCTGGCCAGGTTGGCCAGGTAGTTACGCGTTACGTTCGACTTGATAAAATGTTCAACTGCATATTAATGTATGCACACCCTCGCTCCCGCCTGCTGTTTGTACGCCGCACACACACACGCGCGCGGCCAACGCGTTGCATTTAATCGCTCTTATCGCGTCGATACTATTTTTACTCTTCTGCCGTTTCGATGCACAACGCTTTTCCGTTTGCGAGCACGGTTTTTCCTTTTATTCCGCGCGGACCTAATGAGCTCGTTTCACTTCCATTAGAATTCCGTTATTGCTCGTCCTCGAATTTCGCTCGTGGCATTACTCGATACAGCGGTGATAATTTCAGCTGGAATTATAAATATCGTGGAAATAAATCTTGCGAATTTATGAACTGTTTCCGAGGATCACGGTGTTGCTCGGACGAAAGTTTCGCGCGATACTCGATACCGCTGCACTGGCGTTTTATATGCAACAAGGAATATCCACCATTAGTTAGAGACACGACCTGTTTTCTTCCATCGCGGATCCCATTGCGACGAGGAGTGCACGAAATTTTTCCCATCCCGGAGCGGAGTTAGGTTGTTTCACTGTTCATCGATTTTATGCAAAGTTATTTGCTTGGCCTATTTCGCGAAGGGTACGAGCCACGGGACGCACAGAAATATTCAACCTCTTCAACGTACAATTATTATAAAAACTTCCCCCCGTTCCCGTCTACCCGTTAATCCACTTCTCCTAAAATCTTCCTCGAAATAAATCATCTCGGCTCCATCGAAACAGCGTCCGAATCGTTTCAAAGATGTCAGCAACGCTGGGCTCCCGATTATTCCTCCCCTTTCCCCCAATCGGTTTGTCATTTTTCTCTTTAAATTCATCACTCATTCATTCCCATTTTACTCGATGGAACGAATATAGAGCTCGGCAGCTGGCACGAGTCCAATTCACTCTTATCTATCAGTCGCAGAATAATATCGGAAAGCATCGCGGACGTGGAATTAATTTTCGTAAAAAAAAAAGGGGAAAAAAGATGAATGCCACGCCCCGCAACAATGTTCGACTAACCGATAAGTGGAAGACACTTTAACGAATGCTGACGTAGAGCTCTAATTAGCGACGATAATTTCGTCCCCCCATTCACGAAAAACAGCTCCCCTTTGTCATATGCGAGCGAGCTCGGCCTAACGTCCACCTGACCGTAACTCGGCCTAACCCAGACCTAATTTCTACTCGACAGACGATACCTGTGGGTTAGGTAACCGATCTAATAGAATGATTGGCTTGAATCTAAATTGCGCTTCAATGTAATGCATATCTGATATAATTGAGGACAGTGGGCGCGATGCGGAGCCTGCCCAACGACGAGAGGGCACAGCCGATTGAATAAACAATACCGGCGAACGGTCTAACGAAGTTCAATTACCGGTCGAAAGAATTTTATTTTCGCGCGGGTCCAATGGATTTTAATGTACAATTAAAATTCACATCTTCATTCTGCAGCTGCCTGTAAATTTTGTAATAAAGCTGCATAATTGAGAGCGGAGTTGCATAATGAAGTTGCACCGCATTGCGGATGCATTATCGCGCGAGGAGAAGAGAATATCACGTTGAATAAACGAATTTTCCATTAACGTTATACATGTTCTGAGAAGCATGCTCGAAACAAAAATCATTCCCCGCCGCTTCATAATACAGCGGGCGGTGTTAGTTTTAATATTCCTAATTAAGGTTAAGATTTTTAATTAAACAAATCCCGAGGCTGCCGGCGGCCCGGTTATTTTTGTTGGCTTTTCATTAAACGGATCGCGAAACAGCTCCTACGCCACTCTTCGCCGAGGTTGTTTACGCCGACGCGACTAATAAAATAAAATATAAGGAAACAACCGGACGTGTTTGCGAATGCTAAAAACCGCGTAACCTTCGCGGAACTCGCGCGCCTATACGGGATGCAATCTTTTAGAAGGCGTTTGTCAAAGGCTTCTAGTGGAGGACGTTTTGTGTAAATTGGCGACGTTCGAGTTTCAGGTACAAATATTTAAATGAAACACGTGTTCAAATTCACGTTGCACATACAAAACAGATGCTCCGTGTCGACGCCGCCCCTTCACCTCTCTCTCTCTCTCTATCTCTCTCTCTCCTCCCCCTCCTTGTCCCGTTGAGTATCAAAGAGTGGGGAGGGCTCGAATGCATTATGCAGTATACATATATGCGTACAGCGCGTCGATATAGCTGCATTGATGTGCATTCATTTTGCCCCTGTTGCAAGTTTTCAAGCAATTTAGTCGTGTAAAGATTCGAATCGCTTCGTATTTTTATTCGAACAGAAAAATGTAGAGAAGAAATATCGCTTCTTGCTAATATAAAGCAGTCGTGGCAGCTCGGGCCGTTCGCATTGGCGCAGGACCAGGGGGCTTGTAATTTAAAAGATTGCAAAGCATCGAACATTCCGTGATTCGATAACATATTTTAACGCGGAAAGGTTATTCGTAATTACGATGCTTGATGATTAAAGTTAACGCCGGGATCGCGAGTATTAACTGTGTAATTTCTATCTTGGAGCGAGTAATAATAACATTTCAGCCGGAGATTTATTTTACGAGCCGGCCTGTAGAGACCGTAATGCAGATATTGATCTGGCCCGAGTTTAATGTCACTCACAATGTTATTTCGACTAAAACACACAGCCGTCGGAATTTCAATATTTAACTCGCACACCTCTTGTCCATTTTTAAATCGAGCTGCACACGCCACGGAATCGATCGGAATCACGCTGACAACGGGCGATGAGAGAGAAAAAAAAAAGGACGAGAAGAATGTCCCCGAATTAGAAACGCGACGTAATTTACGACGCGTCACGGATGATCGCTTTCTCTTCCCGGAATCGAATTCGATCGGGCGTCTATCGATGACAATAAATCGGGACGATCGGAAAATTATCCGATAAAATAATACTGCGAGCCAGCCGGTGATATATTTTCAAGACGAAACCATGAATGAAGGTGGGCACATATATACCTACGCCAAATTGAAGCCAGGCTACGTGGCTTTTAATTAGAAGCTTAAGACGGTGTGTTAAGATCGTGTGGCTTCCTTCGTAAATTTACGGCGCTTACGTATGCGTACACGGATTGTGTTCTACCACTGTGTACGTGTTCAGTAGCTCTCAACCAAGGAGCACGCGGAGACCCTTGAGTTTCTTCGAGGGATAGGGGAGCAACCCCTACGTAGCGGTAAATATGCCAGCGATAATTTAAATTGATAATACCCGTACAAGCACCCTTTAATGAGCTGTGTTATCAGTTAACGTTGAAAGCCAGCGGATCGGAGGAACGATAGATGAGCACATTGTGCCGATCAATGGCAGAGAAAATTGCATTTCCTAGTCACGGTTGTTGCATTTTTAACAGCAAGGGCTGCGCGTAGATTATATCCGCCGTCGGTACGAGGGCGAAGCAGATGCAACGGTTACCAATAGAGTTGCTACCACTGGTCGGACAGGGGGGTAGTAAATAGAAGCGCAAACAAACACCTCCGGGGCTCATATTTTTCAACGACGCGACGGATTTTCGAGCATCACGGCCGTGTGTCGCGCGGAAACAAATCCGCGACTTTACAGCGGAGATATTTTCTTTTACGCGCGTAGAATTACCAGTGGGGTCGTTCAACTTTAACGAGCCTGATTCGGGAAAATTTTAATCGCGCGCAAGCTTTCTACGCGGTTAACGGCTTATTTAAGAATGCAAACAATTGATCGATCGCGTAGGTTTCGCCAGGCGAGTCGAAAGTTTCTAGAAGGCCGTCCGATTGGCCGGTGGGTAATTTAATTACGCCCAGAAACGAGTAACTTGGCCTCGGTACATGTACTCGCCGGCTGAAAACTGATTTCTAAAACTATTCCGGCTCTCAAAGGTCTATTGACTTTGATCTCTGATACGCGGACTCGGCATATTCCCCGAATACATAATAAAGCGATTTACCATCCCCTCCGCCCTCTGTAACCAGCAAGAGTGTGCCGCGGAAGTTATCATCCCGATAAATCAACAGACATCAATCGGGCATGTACCGCGGTGGTCCGTAATTTATCGAACGGCGCACCTTCGACTCTCGATATTCAAATTCCATCGCAGCCATCGATCGGGGCATCTTTGAAATGCACCTGGCACTTGTGCTGTACCCACGGAAAACTTGCAACTCCGATACACCGTCGATCCACTCCAGAAGACTCGAGGACTCGTCGATTAGTTTCGATGACAAATGAGGGGACGGCACGCGTCTCCGTCGTTGCAACCAATTGCTGAATAAACAATAAAGGGATCGTCTTCCATAATACTATATACATCCCCCCCCCCGTCGTCGCAACCCCTATAAAATCCATATCTCTGTAATTCGAGGGCAGAGTATCAGCAGAAATCCCAAAGTAATTTTCTCCAGCGAAGTCCCCCCGCGTCGGGAGTCCCGCCTTAAAGGAGATACCATCGACAGCGAAAGATTCCAATATTCCAGCGCACGCAACGCCGTTTACAGAGCTTTTTGTGTAAGTCGTTCACCGAGTGCGCCATCGCCGTGTGTGCGTTCTGTCGTGTTGCACGCCTACACATACACGCGAGCGCATCCATCCCTGCCAAGTGAGACGGGAGCAGAGGGTGAGAGAGAGAGAGAGAGGCGATAGTGCAAGCTGGTAAATTAGAGAAGAACAGGGACAGAAAGACAGGCGAAAGGTGGAGACGAGGGAGAAGGGTGAGGACGAGAGGGACACATCTATTGTGAAATGGAGGAGGACAGGTAGAGCGGAGCGGAGAGGCTGCGAGGAAGAGGAGGACAGCCGACTGGGGGGAAAGTGGAAAAAGACAGATAGAGGGACGTGCAGGGAAAAGCTAGCGTGGGCAAATAGAGAAGACGAGATAGGAAAATAAACAGGTGAAAGAGGATAAAGGGACAGATGGAGTGAACGGAGGAACAAGGGAGAAGGCAAGTGACGCGGGTGAGATAGTGGCAGAGGCAAGAAGAGATCAAAAGAGTAAAGAAGACAAATAGACAGAAATCCGGCACACAGAGCGAGAGAGAGAGGAGAGACAAAGAGGGCGGCACTCGGTGTCTCGAGCTGGTGCGCGCGCGTTCACGTATAAGGCACTAAACCCGTTTAACTGTGTGAACGATAATTGGCACATGAATCATGCATTTGGTTGTAGCCATGTCACTCGGTATACGTTCCACTCAGGCAACTTTTCGAGTGCACGCATGCACGCAGCGCGTCGTTATTATGCATACAATGCGAAATAATTATCGTAAACGCGAATCAAGCTGCACGCCATTTGCATTTCGCCCCGCTAACAGCGGCACCGTGGGACTTAATCAGACCATTGAAGAGCGGCCAAAAAATTCGGGCCGAGCAAACTTTCGTCGTTTCCTTCCATCGCTGCCCAGCCGTCGACAGCTACAGTCTGGTTCTACATCGAAGACATTATTCCAAGTAGCTGTGCCGCCGGAGTAATTCCGTCAAGGAAGAGGACTATTCGGCCGATTATTATCTGTACGATAACTAGGGAAGAGGAGTCGTGGAAAAAGAAGTTGGCGCGACGATGCACGTCGTTAATACACACCTATATCTGATTGAATAACATCCGCGATCGAATTCAGACCACGTACATCAGAGGAAGGATACATGTACGCGGTGAGTAACAATGAGATATAGATTTCAATGGTGCCTTAACGATCTGCATCGTCGTGCGCAAACCTGTTTATTGAGTTAACTCCGCGGGCATTGAGAATATCGACGATACTATCGCTGCTCCAACGGACATCCACGGACGAGATTTCCAGCTTTCATTAAACATCTTCCTGTCTTTTATGTCCCCTCCTCGCTAAACCCGCACTTTGTATGCTAATTCCACTTTGCCCCAGTCAATTCGCGGCGAGTCTACTAGTTTTCACATTTCGTAATATAAACTACTACTCCTGCCATGCCTTTCCACAAGCACCCCGAACGTAGGGGGACTTACGATGCCACAAATATCACTGGCCCTTGTAGCTCCCCTCTTGGGACTTGTAGCGACTCGCTCCGCAACAGTATTCAATCAGTATTAACCACTGAGGAAAGTTGCCAAGAGTCAGGGAAGCAATCTAGCTTCATTGGTCCTCGTTCCCCGGAATATTTCACTCGGCCATGGAACCTTCGTCACCGAAATTAACTCACCGACCTGAATTTTCTAAACGTCCACCCGCGTAAAGTAGATATTTCCATATTTCTCATAATCATCCCGTCACCCCGCCTCTGCTCAACTCTTCGCCGCCACTCGTATCATCTTCAGCCTCGCTGTTACGCGACGAATTTCCCTGCACCTGATTAAATGCTTTCAGCGAAGTTGCATTACACGTAATTCCGCGCGGATAACTTTGTGCCCCGGCGTAAATCCCGAAAACACGTACAGAAAACGCGTGGGGAAGGTAGAGACCGAACGGACGATGAACTAGCAGAGCCAACGGAGTACATGGGCGGTAGCAGAATTTTATGATAATTATGCATTTGTCGCTGGTAAACGATAACACAGAAGTGCACTCAGCCGGGCGGATAGGTGTCGGAGGGGAAGCTAAGTCGAAATGCAATTTAAGCTTGGCGTAAATGGATGGTAATTGTTGGAACAAGGCGGCAGAGTCGCGAGCCCTGCTGGCGATCAGGCAAATATTGGATGTACTAGGCCGGATTATTATTTGCTTTATCGGTAGCGTCTGAACGAATTTGTATTGTGTAGTGGCCGTGGACGAGTGCGCCTGCACCGCCGCGACCGATGACATGCAAGTATGCATGTCAAATACAGGGATAGGAACGAGCCGGTGAATCGCTTTTACGAGCCCGCCACCCTTTGTTCTCTATTCCCGATGAATGTGTCATTTACTGGAAACGCAATCGGCGAACGATAATTGATCGGATCAGATAGTTTGGTCGGAACGATTTCACCAAGGAATTTGATGGACGGACGTCGGAGCAGCTGCTCTTTTTGCTACTTCGAAACGGTCTGCGAAGCTCGGACAAGCTGTAGAGACGAACAATCGTTTTAAGGGGTCTTGTAACTTTTTTTGTCACAAACAGAATGCGTTTAAAGATTTTTCTCTTTCCTGATACGTGTTTATAGAACACAAAAAAATTATTTTGGCAGAAGCAAGCATTAAAAAAAAAGGAAAAAATTGGTACCTATTCGCAAAACATGTATCATCAAATAGAAAAAATTTTAATTTAGTAAACTCATTCTTTTTGTGACAAAAAAAGTTGCAAACCCTCAGAAAACCATCGTGGCACTTTAAGTGTAATACAGAACGTTGACACGTTCTTTCAATTTAAATTTATAATGCTCGTAAATGTGCAGGGATTTAAGCACTTTAACGGGGCCCGTAACACTGCCACCGTTCCTATCCGAAAAGAAATCAGGAAGCTCCCGGAGTCGCAGGTTTTCAGCGTTGTAAAAACGTCGTTGAGAATTTATGCGGTATTAACGACACTTTCACGATCGTGTAGGTACACTCTCCTCGATTCGTCGCTGGTAGCACCGATACGTTGATACTGCCGAATTACCAACTCTACGACCACGAATTACCAACACTGGCTACGCGAATTACCCGCTCTGGCCGGCCATTATTCCGATAACCAATCAATAGGGTGGCACGCGTGCCGGAGCCTCGGGATTCTAACGAATCGTTAAAACTAATTTCGTTGATGCACCGCCGCTGGATAGTTCTCCGGGCGATGTATGTTTTATGAAGGTTGAATAGGGTTTTGTGTGATATCAAGAGTAGCCTGTAGTTGGCCACACATTCGCCGAGTGGATGAATCGAGCGATGAATGATTAATGCGCCGGTTACTGTATTCGATACCCTTGATAATCTCAGCCAAAGTAGCTTTCACGGTTCGACATGTTTAAACTCGTCAACCGCGCTAAATTAAAGCATACGGCCCGTTAATACCCCGCGGTCTCACGCTTTTTACCATTGTCGGTGTAATAAATCCCGCCCACGCTGTTTAATCACCCGCGCTGGAAAAATGTAATAATAACGGGCCCCATTGCAGTGATAACGGCGGAGACACCTTCCCTCCCATCGCGTCTATATTTTTGTCAAACTGACACTGCTGAACCGGCTTAATTTCAGTTCACCGCGCCGCTGTATGCATATATTCATGCGCCCGTGTATCCGCACCACATTCCACATTGACCGTTTCCTCGTTCGGCCAATTGTTTCCCAGGCGGAGTGCCGGCGTCGCCCGTTGCCCCGGCGATGCAACTCGTGCCCCCGACTCGGGAAACTTTTGCCCGAAAGCCTGGCGCAATATTTGTGCCCCACTCTCCCCCGCAACACGGTTCGAGCCCCTTCAATTTGTCACGACTTGTCAAATTTTTTCATTTACATTGCCGCCAGGAGATCCGATTCCGGGGACCGCGAGTGCAGGCGAGCAACGAAATGCACACAGTCGGAGCACGTGGCGGCACCGGTGGGGGGGGGGGGGGGGGGGAGATGGATCATTAAAATCGCGGAGAATCCGAGCACCTCTTCCCGCCGCTGAAAAGTGAAATCTGCCGAGAGGATTTATGGGCGATTCGGCCGCTGGGATCTTTTAATTAATGTCGAATGATCGTAATGAGTCGTGAAATTATGTAACGTTTGATTAATGACGCGTCGATGCCGGGCGCGAGGAACGACCGGCAGGAACGATTCCGCTCGATGAATGAATCATTGCCGGCGACTTTTCTCCTCCCCTTGGATGAGTTGCTTATCGCTCGTGGCTTTGTCATACCAGTCCCCGGGGGGAACTAGGCCGTCCACCGCGGGCCGAGGGGGCGCCGAAATAGGTGTATCAAAGTCAGAAACAAGAAGTAATAGTCCAATATACTTTCGCCGCTTTTTACCCGGCCCGAAAACTCGTGTTTTTTCACTCCTCGTCGATTACAGTAGCCCCGACAGTGGTTTTTTTTTTTACAGCCTATCCACTACACGCAAAGATTAGCACGCGAACACAAAAGGGCCAGACGGATGCACGGTGTACGCCGCGCGTACGTATTGTGGGGCCGCGGGGAAAATAAGAGGAGTAAAAAAAGGCGGCCTGGCGAGCGAGAGGGACGGGAACGGGCGGAGGGAGAAGGACGCCATCTGCTACCGGCAATGAAATATATCCGCGTGGAAAAAAGACGGGGAAAGAGACGGAGAAGGAGCGAAATGCCCGGGAATGTATATAGAAGCACGCGCGACTAAAAAGGGACTAGCAAAAAGAGGCGGGAAAAAGCGTAACCTGCAGAGATTAGCGGGGCTCAAACAGCCAGGGGAATTAACCCGTTAGGAACACGAGGGTAATTGAAAAATATACGCTTTTGAGCAAATTGTGCCGCGGATGAATGCCGGAGCCACTACATATAAACGCTTTGTTCAATTCTTGGCCACTGTTGCTCGGAATCAATCCAATTCCGGGCGCTCGCCATTTCGCATAACCTTGGCCGGGCCATGCGCGAAGAAAAGCCCTCGTGCAGCGTTCTGTGAAAACATTGTTGCACCGCGGCGCCCATTCCGCGAGGATGCGTTTCGCGTGTCGTCATCGCCGCTGCTAGCGGCGCAACATTAATTCCGATTATTCGTTCGTATTTCTGCCACTTACGACTTCCATTCGAGGCAGCCGCGAAACAGCGCGACGATCGATTAACACGTTTTGGTATCCGTTAATGGGCCGCGTCCATGAATAACATTAGTTTTTCCGCGGCCGTGGTTAACGCGCGAGATGCACGCCACCCGATTAACCGTAATTCACTGTAATTCTCTGCTAACAGTTTTGTGCACGCGTCACCCTCCTAAGTCTGATTTCCTGCTCCGAGGGAAACGCGCGGTGATTAAGTGCAAACAGATTCGCGCCGGGCGTTCTGTATAAATGTTAACGCTGTGGTTGTCCCAGCATTCTAATAAACGCCAGGGCCCTTGCCATCGTAACAATTTAATTTCCTTTTACGATATCCTCCGACCGCGTGACGTTACGTAAATTCCAATAAGCTGGATATTATTTCGATCGTTTGTACTTCCATGGCAGTCGGATTGCACGGGAACACGCAATACCCGTTATTATTTCCCGCGAATGTTCTTTCTTCAATTACGTAAACGCCAGCGGTCGCAGAATAGCATGAATAGTTTGCTTTGGAGTCTCGGTTATTCCGAATAGCTGGATTATAGTTATCCAGCAACTTCATTGGTCGCACGCGTGCGCGCGCGCCAGTGTAGCCGCAGTCGTGTACCTACACGAGCGTGGAATATTCCAAATGCATTTAAAATCTACAACTTCTTCCATTCGCATTCGTTTCTCCGGCGTCGTCATTTGATACTTAATATCCCTACAATCGCGTTTACCAAATTGCCACGTGAATAATAAACGAAAGGGGGAAATGGAATACGACGTCAGCTGGAGGTAGGGTTGCCAACTTTAATAACTATATAAAATAATAAAACCATAATGAAGAATAAGTAAAATTGTACAATTTTATCGATGATATATAGTATTTTTACGTATTATATCTTTTTCTCACGGTATATAGTACACTATACAAAAATATAGTACAATACTATATAAGATAGAACGGTTGGCAAGCCTAGGGGAGAGAAGGATCACAGAATAGTTGCTCCTGATTGCCATTAATTAATCTACTTGCCTCGGTATGAAGACCTGAATCATCGGCTACTGAACAGAAACTCTACGAACGTTTCCCCATTTTCCCACCATTGTCCCGAGCCACCTGCTTTCTTACACTTTTTAATCAACGCGAAACGTCGCGGTCGTGGTTAATTGCTCGCCCCTCTCCGCGTTTCCAATCGGTCGAGGATTTTATTCCGCGGAACGCGAGTCGTGACGCAGAGAGACTCGACCGAACGATCTCTGCGCCTCGTCTCGGTAATTGAACGTTAGCCTACGTATCGAGCAGAAGTATTTTTTTAACGGGACTATATGCCCGGCGAAATCCGCCAAGGCCTGTTCCCCATTGTTACCGGTTCTGAGTTTCAGACGGGGTCGGCTTGGAGGAATGTAGAAATTCTCGACGCGACGTGTCGCAATTGTAGTTTGCCTCATCGGGCTCCGGTTGACACACTAATGCCGAGGTGTCAACCTGAAGATTTCCCTCTCCGTAAGCCCCGCTGTTCATTACGCGCAACACCGAACACTTTGCATCTGAATACGAATAACGATCACTCGCGTTCAATCATCCGCCATCCGAATTAAACTCTGATTGTATAGCGCTGGCTGGCATCTAAATTCCCGGGACATATTACTGGGACTCGACAGTCGTCGGCCGGGGGACTCGTCTCGCAAAGATTAGAACGGTATCAGTGGCGGATTTAAGGAAAAAGGCCCAGGTGGCAAAAGTTCTAGAAAATCCCGTATACATAACAGAATTAGAAATAAATTCACGCGTCTGTGGTTTGAAAATTATGGGAAACAAAATGAAATAAATAGTGTTTGAAGAAAATCAAATTATTTTTTAATATTGGGCCCTGGGAGTTCTGAGCAGGGGCCCGTTAAATCCGCCACTGAAATCTATCGACTCGAGCAACTTAAATTTAGTAACGTGACAGACTTCCATATTCTTAGCAGATTATTCTTAGATACAATTAAATGCTCCACCGTGATCGATATGTTTTTCAAAAAGCCGAGAGGACGTGCCTTCGCGAACGATGCATACTATTCCAACGGCAAAGCGATGACAAAGCGTTCGCATAAAATAACAATGGACAGTGCGGTGGAAAATGGATCGAGCGTGCTTGCTGGCCAATACAACCTGCGATTCGCACTCTTTGCCGCTCGTCTCGACGATGGCAAATGAATTACATGAACGCAACGAAGATCGTTAACGAGACGAGAATCTCGGAGCAGAGCTATCCATCCAGCGGAGGCGAAGAAGCAATTTAAGGATATCCAATTTAAATCTATTAGCAGCGAGTCGAAGCAGCAAAACTACTGGTATTAATAAATGCATCGGTCGTTGTTTATGGCCTTGGCACGATGCGCTCTCTTTGTTGCTCGATTCAGCAAAGCAGAGCCCCTAATCGAAAGTAAATTATTCCCGCAGGAAATGAATTACTACCGGCTGTGAGTCACTAATCTTACAGAGCATCGGATGAAAAAAAAATAAACTTTGCAACAACTTTCATGACGGATTAATCTAGAATCCCGCAAAGGATTCCCGACACCTTATTCCGCTAGGTAACAGGAGAAAGCAACAGAGATTCTAATGAGAAAGAATATGTTCGGTGGAGGAAGAAGAAAGTATAATGAATCAGAAATAACGAACAGTCCGGTATCGGAGTCTCCATTGTGGCCGCACACCTTTCATCAAATTCTTTCTTTCTTTTCTCCGCCTCCCTCCTTATCCCACTTTCACGCCACCCTCCCTTTCTTGGCATTCCTCTGTGTGCGTGCCCTTGGCAGTCTCTTTGCACCTTGTAATCCCCTTTCATGGGGTTTTCTTACTTCCGCTTCTGTTTCATTTTCCTCTTGTCCGTTAGGTTCCTAAGGTTTCTCGAGCGCTCTTCCGGTCTTTCCTCACTCTTTTGTAATTCCACATGGTAAATAAGTAAGTAGCGGGAACAATGAAAGGCGGCGGGGCAGAGGGGGTTGTCGCTTCTTCTCGATTACATCCTGTCATGGTTTTTTAAACGGCCGTTGCTACAGCCACCGTCAGATGGAACTCTTAATTAGCGGGGTCCTCCAGCAGCCCGAAGATACCCTAATCGACGGGCCAACTTCTGGACCCTCCTCGTTTACTTCGAGAAGATCGAGGATTCGAGGAACTCGTATCGCGGCATTTTCCAAAATTCAGGGCACGGGCGATCTCTTCGATTCAAATCTACTCGCAGCCATAATTCTCTCGCATAATTAGCGTGTTTATGAGCGTGGAAGCAGATACCTTGTCTACAGTTACCTTTACGCCTCGTTTCAGAGCCCGTGTACAAATGGGCACGTATTATCCGTCGATGACGCGGCGTGCACGCGTGTGTTGGGCCAACACGTTCCCCGCGCAACCATAATCGAATAAACGGAGACACGGTAAATTACATGCTGTCCATTCACGTCCAAGATTTTTCCTATTACAGTATTTACGAATCCCACGAATTCAGCTGCATTACACGCCAGCTGCTGGCCGACTGTGCGCTATTTTGATCCTTGTAATAAATACTCGATTATCTAATCAACGCTATTGTGCGCTCGGCTCGGGTCGTATTTCTGTTAGGTTACAGGCGACTTGTCCAGAAAAACAGGGAATATTCCAACCGCTCATACATTAACAGAGAGAAGGATATATTCTGTTTTTTTGCGGCGGCAGGGAGGGGGGCAAAGACAACTAAAAATTAATAGAATTCCCGGTGACTTCTTCGGTGCCCGCGCTGACAATGACAGAGGAAGGAGTATTAAATAAAAGAACGTGACGCGATAAATGGCTCGTGAAGCGGGACGCACCGACACAGGCGCGATAATTGTTTCTATAATTATTCATAACCGCGGGAGTTTTAAAAACGCAATCCAATCGACTATAAATTATGCCGCGCACAATATTATCCCTTGATGCCCGTGACAGTTAATTTCCTGTTTTATTGCCGCATCGATCGGTAATTAAATTGCAGCCAACAACGGCCAACACTTTTACGCGACTCCGGCTTTGGCTTGCTGCTTTTGTTCAATTCCAGCCATTTTATTACCATACATTCATTAATCCCGGTATTTAATAACGTTTCGCGTGGGCGGAGTGGTCGTTTCCGATTTCTGCGCCATGCGCAAATAAAATACTTTTTATTCCGCATTATGTATACGCGATGTAACGCACTCTATGACGGTTGCGTAACCAATCGGCGAGCAGTTGTTTTTAATGAACACAATGTAGAATATCGAAACTCTGATCGCGAACAGCTGCTACTCATTCCGCGGAGGCATTATTAAATATCTGGACCCCGCGGACGTTGTTCATCTTCGGGGGACGGGGATAAAAGCGGAAAAATAAAAAGAAAAGGCGCAGGATTTTTTTTTAACGAACGCTCGCGACATCTGAGAAGAGAAATAGTTTGTACCTTCCCTTGCATGCCGCGTCAGCGTGTAACAAGAAAAACCATTCCCCCCCGGCCCGTACAAGCAAAGTAATTTGAATATAAAAGGGTTAAGTGTCCCATTGAACGTGCAGCGAATAACAAGCCCACTCAACAGAGACCCGAATATTTTCGCGAAAGGAGATTACTCTTTGAAATAACAGAACGGCAGCCTCCTTGACTTGACGCGAATCCCGACTATAATAAAAACAACAGAGTGACGCAAAAGACTTGGACCGCTGTGACGCAATCGCTTCGTTACTTTATACTTTATAAGCTCGCCCGTCCCTATAACTTTTTCGATAAATTCATCGGGAATTCTTGGCAGTATTTCACCGAACGACAAGAATGCTCGAGATACTGACAAGCAGAAAGAACTTTTAAGGAATTTACAAGGAGGATCCGGCGAGGGGGTAAAAAACGGACGGAGGATAGGGGGAAGAAGAAACGAGGGAACAGTGAAATTTAGCAGCGGGGGGGGGGGGGGAAGTTTAGCAGCCGAAGCATTGCAACCGGGCGTTAGATGCGGGAACAATGGATATTGTCAGGGCTGATCCGATTTTGATACTCTCCGAAGGTTAAACTTCGGCAAGGCGATAAAACCGCCTCCCTTTTCCCGCTCGATATCCACCTCGATGACAATTTAATAAATCCTTTATGCAGCGTTACGAGCGACCGGCCGCCGAGCCGCGCGCCGGGAGAAAGTCACCGAGCGTAATCGAATCAGAATTTTATGACTCATCGCTTGTTCGATTGTGTTGTTCCGCGGTAGGTTAGGTAATAAACACCAATGAGAATCGCTTGTTGCACCGGCCGGTGGTAACGCGACAGATAGCGGGAAGCTGCTTTAAGTATCAGACTAAACGCCGAGTTTACACAGCTTTTTTTCGCGTAATAATTAATTAGCAGACACGCTCTCCTTCCTCTAGCCTGACCTTTCCCGAGCGGAAGATTTCATGAATGCCCGGCGGTGGGTGGGGAAAGAGGATTTCAAGTTCTTCAGCCCGACCTCCCTCTTTTTGCTCCTTTTCAGCAAAGTTGGGGTTGAATCGCGGAAGTGTTTTATTAGAGTAGATTTATTATTATTCGAGAACACGACCTTATTTCCAGGATGAATTCTATCTGTTCCCCGAGAGTTCACTGAAATTTTTAACGCGGCGAGGAGTTAGGTATCCCGACTTATCAAGTTTATGCAAAGTTGTCGCGACCCATTTCCGGGATCAGAGGGGCGGCTCGATTTTTTTTATTTTTTATTATATATTTCGAACGTAAGTTGGCGGGAATTTAATTGCGTCTTGCAGGCTGCCCCGTAACAAATCCGTCCAACGAAACTTGCTAATTGAAGGCAACGGCCATTCTTCCTAAACGAAAAATCTACAGTGGACGAGAACTTTTGCCTCGGCGGGGCGCGCTTGGCTAACAACGTCAACTAATTTGTCTTTCTACTTTCCATGGAAAGTGAAGCACGCAATCTACATATCAAATGCAACTGTTCCGCATAAATCTCACCTATCGACGGCTGCGAATGCGAAACCCCTGCCACGAGCTTGTTAAAATGCCAACTCGAACATACCTGGAACAGAAAATAACGCGGGACGTGAGACGGGGCGTATCGAAAGGAATTCCTAAAATGCCAATTGAGAACCGCTGCAGTGGACATCCAGCGTCTCTTGGGAGCCACAGCCTCCCAAAAGACACCAGAAAGAACGTGTTTTCATCGGTAAAAGGACTTGGGCTTCTTTGTAACGGCGTTTCCCTTCTTCTCCCCCCTTAACTCTTGTTTGCTTGCTCTAAAGGAGCCAGTGGAGATACATGCATCTATTTTATTGCGTAGAAGTCTATAATAGAAATGCTCCGTGGCTATCGATCTTCGGCGCTGTTGCTCAAGGTTGCTCATCGCGAGGCTCAAATTTCATTCGCAGAATATTACTCTGCTTTGACTTTTAATTTTAACGGTAACCAGTCCGGGGGCATTTTCTTCTGTTTGTGCAACGCGAAAGCCCTGGACGGTCGATCGATTGAACGAAGGGTTTAATAACACTTCCCTCCCGTTGTATTTTTAGCCGGACGGGATTGCAATTTGCAAAACGTCCGAGTAAATGTTGTGGAACTGTGGTGTCGGGCAACAGACATCCAGTAGATCAAGAGCGAATGCGAATTTGCATACACCGGCTACATTGTCGAGCATCTTGCTTTACCCTCGGATAGCAGGATATCTTCGAGGAATACTTTAACCCTAAATCCATGAGTCTCGTTCGTTCTTCGTGGAGCGGCAATCGCTATTGAGTCATTTGCTTTCTATAAACGCGTGTTCCATTATTTCTACAGGAATATTCGTATAACAGGATTACCATATTTGATAAAACCGAGCTCCCTGGGAAACTCGGCAGAGACTTGGCGCACGTTCGTTCCCTGCATCGACCAGTTCTGTTCGGGGGAGGAGGAAGATGGAGAAAATACAGCGATTTAATAAAGCGCGCAAGTGGACGAGGAAATAAAGGTGCACGGACGTAAATCTTCTCTCTACAATCTAATCTCACGCAGCAATCGGATTAACCTTTGATCTTATTCGTAAGAAAATACACCCGCGACGTCTACGGCGATCACCGAGCATCGATTGGATTCTGCCCGACTCTTACCCGGCTACTTTCTTCCCCGATATTTCCACGAAAATCGCATTTAATCCGCTGGCATAAAAACATCGTTGTTTTTCTTACCGTGAACCGCGGCGATGGAAAAAATATCGCAGAAACAGGAGCGTTTTTAAACAGACGAAAAAAACATGTTTTCGTATTTTCCCAGCGATTTATTCGGGTCGCTGGAGCCTCTGTACTTACGCAACATTAATGTTTCGCGATGCTACAATGCTCCATTATATTGGATTAAGATAATAGCATGAGCATCAAAACTGTCTACTCGTATTGATCTCTCGGCTTTCTCCTCGCCACGTTGGTCTCACGTCGTTTCGAGTGCAACATCCCTATTCTGCGTCTTAAATACAATAAATCCTGGAAACACGACGGGGAAGAGAAAATTGGTGGACAATGAGAGAAAGAAGTATAGAAGCTTTTGGAGTACGACTCGCCAAACAAAGGGTGGTGTGTAGGTAATTTTTATTTTATTTTTTTTTTTTCGTTTGTTTGAAGGAGCGAGGGGCGGATTAAACGGATTATCGATTTGACCTGGCTGTCCTTCAACCTCGTTGCAAGGTGCAACGGGTCATTCATACATATATATGCGGGCTTCGTAATAGAAATTGACCATCGATTCGGCATTTGGCTCGCCGGCATTGCTCTCAGCAGCGCGCAATCAATGCGACGATAAACCGAGTGGCTTGAAACGAGAAGCAATGATAAGCCACCTCTATTCCCCCAAATTGAGATTTCATGGCTCTAGTTACAACGCGAAGCGCCAAAAAAAAACTCGCGAGCCGGTTCTTTGCAGCCAGTGGAAAATAAATGCGACGCCCGGCGCACGGCGACCGAACAAAACATTCGCGAGCATGGACAGAAATTAAATGGCATATTGTTAAATATTGGCCGAGTAAAATGTGGGAATTCAGCCGGATGATTCTCAATCAGTGCCAGAAATCCAAGCGCTCCGCGAAAATTCCGTCCCGACGACGATAACACAATTATGCCGCGCGCGGGGCGGATGAGAACCGCTGCGACGGATCACAAGAGAGGCTCTCCTACAATAAGGTTGAATAATGAAGCATTATCGTGCACACTGGATCCATTTGTAAAATCCATTCGTTTGTTAAATATGCATTCACATGCAAAAATGAAGAGTTTTACATTTCACGCATCGATAAATTGTTTTATGCCCGTCGTGGAATAATAATGAAATATTACGAGGCGGTAGGAACTGTAATGGCTTCGAAATGCTCGCGCCGTGTTTTTCGTCCAGTTTCGTAATTCCATAAATGGGCGCTCGCAAATTCGGGATTTTTAACGCGACGCCGAAAGAAATTCCATTTCATGACGTTGCGTTAGAGGATTTATAAATGTCTACGAATGTCGTCCCTTTGTTAAGATACCCCTTCGTTTTCACAAACATTGCATTAAAGTCCTCCTGGTTCTGTTCCCTCCATCCGTGTACAGATCGATCAAAAATTTTCACCGCCTATTCGCGCTCGCTCCCCGGGTACACTGTACGGGTGGGTCGAAGAAAATTTCGATACGTTGCGATCGAGATTACGGGTTTCGTTAGTACAATTAACAGATATGTAATAATAACGCGCGAACACGTCGATAAAACGATGAGCACCGCGAGATTAACGACAACGTCCGGGAGATCTCTAAAGGGGGAGAGAGGGTGGTGGAGCGGGGAGGGATTAGTAACGTCAATAATAACAGTGGCCGAGTAACGAGGCCAAGAAGGAAATACAAGATAGCGAGGCAAAACTAATCGAGGGACTTTTGGCAGGCACTGTACCCGAGTGGTAGCTATCATACACACGATTCCATCATATACAATTCGCGTCTGAGCCTCGGCCACGACCAACGGCGCATTATAAATAACTTTCAGTATCGTGAGATGTGTATCCACTTGAAAAGCTACACACACAGCGTGTACACACGATGAAATTATGAATTCCCTATTTACAGATCGTTAATAATCTCATTAAAAGAGAGAGGAAGAAAAGAGACAGACATTTTCTATACGTGTTTCCATATTCTACACAATTCAAATGGACGTACAGGCTGTTCCAATTTACCTGGTAGATAGAATTCGATTTGATCAAAAATTTATTTAAGTTCGTGGCACGTGAGCGCCCTTTGGAATTCCCTGGAACAATCGAAATCGAGGGGAATTTGAATGGCAGCCTATCTCGTCGAATCTGAAACTGGTTATCGGCCATTTAATATACATAGTCACCGATAAGAACGTATCCCCACCGAGCGGTCCGCGTTTCGTTTAGTAAATTTCTGTGGCTCTATTTATGCGCGGATATGGGTGCGCGTCACGCGGTGCAAGTGCACGAACACGTGTGTGTGCGCGCGCGCGCAGCTCTGCTACTCGAGGAAATTATGCGACTGTATTACGGCGAATCGAATCGCTCGCGTAATTTCAAATGATAATAATGTTCTCGAGAAATTCCGATCCCACGGCATTTCTCCTCCCGCCCCTCCCCCCTCCACTATCCGACTGTCCTCTCCACCCGTGTTTACATGCAAAGACGCACAAAACCTGAGCAAAACACGTGCGCGTAATAAGCAACAATAACACCGGGATAGGGGTAAGTCGGCGAGCAAGCTGAATGGAATTCTGGTAATTAAATGGGCCTCTGAATGAACGACGATAGGCTCTATTCGGTGACCGGAGATAACCCCCGGCAGATAATGAAATTCTTCGATCCGGCCGAGGCTCCATTTCTTCCCTGTTCGCCTTGTGATCTCGCGACTCGCGTTTATTAATACGTGTTGCCGCCCGATTTCTGCGCGGTTCTGTCCCAATGTGGAAGAATTCAATACGCTCAGCCCTGGCTCTCGTTCTTGCTTGTTAATCTTTTCCGCTTTAAGGATACAGGCAGCGCGCGCGCGCGCGCGCGAACTCGAGAGCTCGAAGAAGCTTTGCCCGATGGTACAGTACCGTCGAAAAGTTGACGAGGCTCCTCCGTTCATTGGCAACGTTCGAGGAATACCATGTGCCCGCTTGTCCGTGTGCCTGTGCGCCCTGACGTATGCGTGACCGTATCATGTTTTATGCATATTATGCCCGTGCACCTCGCGGGGCGAAATATCGCTGTGATTTGCAGGGGTAAGAAAAGGAGGGACGAAAATATGCGCAGGATTGTAACGATAAAAGGATATGTATACACGCCACTTCCGCTTAACGTCTCTCCGCCGGGCTTAGTCGCTCTCTGCGGATCGTCTTTTTGTTACGGTTTCCGATTATCTGCCGGTGCATGCGCGATATATTTTATCACGCGGCAACGTCACACGTTGTAATTAATATTATAACCGCTCGCGTTATATCGTGCGGAGGAACGCGAGATTGTTCAGAAACCATTGGTCTGAATTTCTAGCAAACGCTGGCCGCCTGTTGGCTTAACAGACCCGGCAGTTTAAACGACTCTAAATGGTCGATACGCTAACGGGTGTTTTGTGACGTTTACCGAGGGACATTTGCACGACCAACAAATCAATCCTGCGCATTAAAATCTGCGAATAGAGCAACTCGTGCGGTTCAGAAATTCGCGTGTGCCGGGGATAACGATTTTTTTTAAGGGCACTAAAAATTAGGCGAAATATATTTTTCCAATTCACGCCAAACAATAATGGTTTGCCCGGTGTCGTTTTTTTTTTCCTATCTTTTAATACGGCTGATGTTTTTCTTCGCAACGCTTTCAGCCACGTAGCAGCTGAGTCAGCCAAGGAATGATTGCACCAGCTGTACAGCCGACACGAGAGCGCATCGCTAATTAATTATTTTCCTGCGGATAATAAGCAGCTACTGAGCTGTTCCTTTGTAAATTAAGTGTTCCTCCCTGGATTCGTGGCCTTAAATATATCGTCGACCGGTCTTCGACTAATTTTTGTCGACTTACAAACTACCACTCGACAAATGAAGTTCTCATTTTACGAGCGAGAAAGAATTAAGGGGTGTTAATTGTCTTTGGTAATCGAAGAATATTTTATTCAAACGATCGGCAGTCGTCGGGCGGGAAATGGTTCGGCGGTATTTATAAAACTTGTAACTCTCCCCGGCGAGTGTTCGGATCGCTTGTCCGTTTCTTCGTCTGGCGAGTCGGACTTGCTCGCGGCGATCGCGGCGATCGCGTCACTGTTCGTTTTGTCATTGTCGCGTGTAATTATGCATATGTTGGTACGCGCTCGAGTGTGTAAGGGAGATCGGCGACACCTGTATACGTGCTCGAGTAGCGGTGGACGTGAAAAGATTACCGGCGGTTCGAACGAACGTCGAACGGTTACAAAGAAATATGGAATGACGCGACGCGGTTGTTTCTAGGCCCCTTGAATTTTCCGAAAACCGCTTTTGAAAATATGTAGAGCACGCGCGTGCTTGGCAGCGTATAATGATAAGAATAAAATGAGGACGCCACATAGTAATAATACTGACGATACTTATGCAAGGCGGTACATATGCGAACGCAAAATGAATGCTAAAACGTACAGGCTGTAATAAAACTGTGGCTGTAGTCGCGAAATTATTTATTATCGCTGAAGCAACGTACGCAGAACCGCTATTCCTTGTTCCCACGCGGAGTATATTTTAGAAGTTGAATCTTATTTTCTCCTTTCGTTTATCTCACGACTACACCTCGCCGCGGAGTATTGAATTCTTTTTACAGGCAAGCGCGTTATGACTCAGTGATGGGAATAAGTCGGCTTCGCTCGTGTAAAATACACATGCGCAATGAATAATATCTGTCAATTGTTTAACGCTGTTAAAGGACCTTGAGAGATCGTATCCATTTCTCATTCCACGCGACCATTGTTTAACAGTTTCTCAAATTTATGCGCATCCGCTCTGTTCCATTTTAAATGACGAAACGGATCCGCGCGGTGGGCTTAAGGAAAAATTATCGCCGCTGCGGCGAAACGATACATTGTTATTTTATCGCGTTGGAAAAAAATTCGAATAGAAAAATAAACATTCGGGAATGTCAGTTAAAACTGCAGACAACGCGCGAACACTTCACGGCTGTCAGTTATAAACCGGTGCGCCTCTAAAACGTTTATCTTCCCTTCCGATTTTTTTTTTTTTTTTCGAATAATAAATGTTTTCCAACAAATGAACGATGAATTTCCATCGAAAATTCCCGACAGAAATAGAGACAGTCTCTTTATATTTTCGCACGGGAAACTTTATAATACACGCGCAGACCAACGGCGATTATAATTACAAACGTTTGTTGTATTTTAATCACGTGTTACCGCTTGCATCCTATTACTGCCACTGGCGCGTATGTTCATAAATATTTACGACAGCCCTGAAGTTTGAATTTATAACGTTCGAGTAAACACACGAGCGCGCGATGCAAGAAGTTCGATGCGCGCGCGAGCGCACGACCACCCATGTCACGAGAGATCGTTGGAACTGTTGGAAGGCTAAAAGAGTTGCAGCGTTTTTTTATCGTCTGTCTTTGCTGGTTGTATAGTAGTAATACGGAGAAAGAGGGGAAATCATGCGGCGGAGGAAAAAATGAGAAAGAAGAACTTTATACACTTTATCCTTGGGAAGGAAGCGAAAAAATTCGTAAAATGTGAAACAGGCAGGACTGCTAATAGTCCGAAACCTGTGATATTTTTTTTTTACTCTTACTGCGTCACAAATCTTATAATATAAGTCATACAAATAATCGACTTATTCCCTACCATTCATAGCTACCTGCTCCTGTTATGATATATTCTGAATTCGAGGGTAAACATTGACGCCCTTGTCGACATAGCCTCGAGCAATCAGTACCTATTATTCGGGCCGCGATAGCGCGTGGAACTCTCTCCACGAATATTCTTCGCGTTGCGTTGATTCCACGTGTGTAATGAATAGTGGACAATGAAAATCGTGAAAGCAGCCAATCCCACAACATCTCGATGACGAAGCCTCAGATAGCAAAATTGTATGTACTTAACTTTTAACCATTTTTTTTATGGAATTGGGGACTTGCGTGTCCCGAATTGCCTCGTAATTTTAGAACACCTCGAGTAATAGACTTGTCAGTAAGGTTGGAAAACGAGAACTCGCTTGAATAGGTTTACATAAATTGAAAGGCGTTTGATAGTGAGTGCGCGAACTACAGCCACAGGTCGTAAAACAGGCGCCAATGAAATTAATTAATTTTCCTTCGCGGTGGACAGATATTCGCCGTTTTATGGTCGGACAACTTTCTAGTAACTCGAAATTATGGCACTCGATCGTAAATTGGTGTTCGGGACGGACGCGAAGCCCTCGATTGTGTCCAATCAATAAACGAATAATAACCTTGTCACGTAATGGTCTATTGAATTGCATTTAATCGATTCAATTAAGGGGCCAGGCTTGCTATAGAAATATTCCCGCTAGAATATCGTAGTGGCATTATGGCTGCTCGCCTCATTGTTGCTGCTCGTTACAAATTTGCACGTTTAAGTTGAAATGTAAGTACATTCCGCGGCGGTAATGTTATTCGACCGGCGGTATCCTTCGAATTAATTCGATGCGTGTAAATCGTCGTAAAGGAGTCCTTCGCTTTGAAATTGCATGAAATAATAACGTTATCAAAATACAAGCCGTTATTAAATTATAGTGAGAAATAACCGCTTTGGGCCTGAATAGCGAGGGTCACCTTTTTTCCTATTATTGTGAAACCCTCTCTGAGCCAACCGTAGAAGAATTGTCCCCGGTGGGAAGCGTGGGTGCAAGCATTTCGAGACAATTATTTCGCCGCGCGGCAAACTGCCAAGGACGGTACATAGGCGGCTGCATCGGTGGGCTCCGCGCTCGAAAACCTTTCTCCGTTTTTTCGTCACTTTGCGCCGGAAAATCAAGCCAATAACCAAACACGAATGCAGACACGGTCGATTTAAAATTTACCCCCTCCTTCCGGCCGCCCGCTGAATCGCCATTTTCCACGGACAATTGCCGAAACGTTTCGAGATGAATTCGCCGGGGGAAAAATTTTCATTCGCGCTCGCCTCTCGCGATATAATTGAATTCAATCGAACGCAAATGGAATCGGAGGACGGAGGCGAAGAAGGACGGTTCTCATTTCGTGAATTTTACATAATGAACGTCGCGCCTTATTTTCTAAAACCGGCCGAATATTTCGTCGAGGCGAGGAATTGATGCGGTGCCGCGATCGGAGAGAAACACTTTGTGACTATTATGTATCAGTCTAGCTCTCGATAAGTAACGGCACCGTGGTATTAATTGCTGTACTATGCAAACACACGCGCGCCGAGCAAAACGTTTACGCAATGGAATTGATATCCGCGCTGAATGAGAAAAGAAGGAAGGCATTTCGCCGCGTAGGCTGGTTGCCAGAAGCGATTTGTCAACCTGTAAATCATAAATCGCACTGCCACGATTTTACGATCTGATCTCCATGTATGCACCGCTGCGAAACACGAACAGCAGGCTACGCCAATGGATTTAAACAGACTGCAGGCTCGCCTGTATCACCATTGGCGTATAACGTCCCACTAATCGCCGCTGTGTTTGTCAACGTAATACGTTATCTGGCTGATCGAATGATTTTCCAAGGAAATGAGTTAACAACGTAATCAAACAGTCACTCTACTATTCGGCGGCTATTTTTATTAACAATTCAGGATTTGCTTCCTCGCGAGATGTCGTTTGTCGACAAAAAAGCAGTCGGTGGAATTGTCGTTGGTGATTTTGCATTCGAGTGCGCTCGTTTTTTGTTTTTTTTTCTATTTCTCGTCGCTGTATATTTTGTGGGCAACCACGTTTCAATTATTTTCTGCGGAACGCTATTGTCTCTTTTTTCAATGGACTTGGCTTAAAATTTTGAAAATCATGAATTCGCTACTAATTTATTTGAGAAGAAGGCGAGGAGGCCGACGTTTGTAAAGTTCACGAATGCCCACGTCGAGTCTCTTTTTTCGCACGGGAAAATCGTTAAGTTGACGACTATGTAGAGAACTCATAAAGAGAAATGCACGACGCGTATGTGTGTTGTGTATAATACGTGAATACTAAAGCGCTGTACACTCGACGTTGCCTGTTTTAATTCAACGCGCCGGGGATAAAGTTATTCGAGGCAACTTCTATAAAAATGTATAAACATTTGCTCGAAGCAAGTAGCACGCGAGCGAAAGAAGCCTGTATATCTCATTATTAAAACATTCTTCTCGGAGCGAAGAAGCCAACAGAGTCAAATGAGCCTTTTATTCCTCAAGATAAACGAACGAATTAATTAGAAATTTCTTCCCTTAAACAGCCACTACCCCGCTGCTTATTATTATTCGCTCGCCAGTATTACTTTTATGAATTATTTTCAAACGGCCGCTGACTTTATTATTCGTAAAACGCTCGTCCGCGATGAAACTCAATCTTTTATATAAAGAGAAGAAGATCGCGAAGCAGCTCTCGCGAGCTCCTAAAGAAAAATTTATTCGAAAGGAGACTTTATTCGGCCCCTCTTCTATTTTTAACGTCTAATGTGCTCCGCGATAATCGCGATTTTTTTCCCATTTAATGGACTCCGATAAACGTTTATCAGCCCACTTTTATTCTTCCCTGAAACTTCTCCTTGCCCACCACCTCCAACGCCCCTCCACGTACTGGAATTCAATTTCTTTCGCACGAATTTCACAATCGCGCTCAAAGCACGGACAGGAAATTCGTTTAAGCTGGCTTCCTTCGTTCCCCTTTAATTCTGTTACGATTGTCCGTTGCTTCGAATTCTACTTAGCTGGCAGTAGTGACAGTGTCGTTAACCAGACAGGGCCATAATAGCACACGGTGGCCATATTTTGGCAGTTTCGAATATTCCGCGCCGTTCGCGAACTTCCGAATACGAGGCTGTTACTTCGAACTTGCTACGAGGCTGTTACAGAGCTATATGTACCTACACGGGTCAACAAACTTGATTTTCTTTCGACTCGCGAAACAAAGGGGAAAGGTAGGAAAGTTGGAAAAGGGTCGGGAGCGGGCCGTCGAAGGGTTAACGACGTTCGGCGAATTCATCGCGCGGGAAACACACTTTGAAGTCGAAATGACGGGCCACGAGTGATTAGGGAGTGGAGCCAGTTCGCGCGTATAATCGGCGCTAGGCAAATAACGTCTCGCAGGGCCGAATGGCGCGTTAACGAGCACGCCCTGCGATTAGCTATGATTTTCGAAATCAAGTCCGCGCCGGAAGGAAAGATACGTATCTCGAGCGCGGCGCCACTCCAATTAAACAACGCCCCTCTGTTCCTCCAGATTTGTTGCAGCTTCTCAACGCCAACACTTTTTCGCCTTCCATACTTCCGACATTACGATCCGCCTGTCTCGCTTTTTAATTTAAACTCGCGACCGCCCTTATGCGCGCTCTATCGATCCCGAATTGTTCCCGCTGCGTTTATAGAGAAAAGCAAAGATCGCAAGGGGAAACAAGGGCCGGGAAGCGATAATTGCGTGTTTCTACGCTCGCTCCTCCCTTGGACACCAAGTTCTTGGACAAACGGGGAATTTCATTGCAGCGAAACGTCGCGATTCTGTTACGCCCCCAGCCGTAGGTATTTTACTTTGCGGAACAATAAACGCTAGATTACGTCCGTCGTGAAAAAAAACTTTTCTCGATTTCGACACGAATTCCCTTGATACTTTACGATCCTCTAGCGGGGCTAAAAATTCCAGCTGAAATCATCTCTTTCGAGGGAATTAATTTCTTCTCTTTTTTTTCCCCCCTCCTTGTTTAATACACTTCGCCCCGGTATATTGTTTCAGCACGCTCTCCCTGGAGAGATGAAAAAACCTGTTCGTGAAAAAGTTTAACTCGTTTTCCGAGTACATATTTCCTGCTTCTCAAAGTCATTCGCGAGCAGTGGCCGAGGTGATCGGGAAGAGGCATTGCGCGCCGCGACCGGATGAATTTTCTAATTCGTCGGGGCACCGATAAGGCGGCGAGCCTCGGACAAAGGTAGAATTGAAACGGGAACTAACGGGCGAATCGCATTAATCGCGCGCTAATTCCTGCGCGTTTAATAAACTTCATTCGCGATGGATTATCCCTGGAGGCGGCGCCAGCGATTCCAACGAAAACTTAACAGGAACGGCTCTGTCGAATCACATTTTAATGAACTGTGTGAATTAATTAAAACTGCTGAATACATTTGAGGCAGCCCGGGAGAGCGTATCGCTATCCTTTTGATGGAAAGTTGGGAGAATAATTTTCAAAGCGAGTCTTCATTAATTTTTGTACTCCCGGGAGCTTTAATACCGGCAAGCGCTCGATTATTCCACGCAAGTCGCAACATAAATTATTTATTCAACCGATGGCCTTGCCGAATCGATTCGAACTTACGACTACGAGCGAAGTTGCCGCTGAATGGCGAAGTGAATTCCAAAGTTGGCCCTTAATTCCGCGATATAATTCGAGCACGATTGAGCGTGGATTAAGCCGGCTACAAAATCGAATTATCCACGGGCCAACCGCGCGTTTCCTTTCGAAAGGAGCTCCTACGCGATGGAAGCTGTGCGTTACACTTTTGCTGGATGCACGGTTGCGCAAGATTATTATCGATCGCAGCCCCGGAGCTGAATTCTCAAATAACGCTGCTTTTGTTTCCGCCGGTCGTCGGGGGCCTGTATTAACTCGAATTTCCATCTTTCTCCTCGGCTTTTCCCGGACTCCTCTCCACGTGCCTCTTGAACGTGTCTACTTTAAAATCGTGTATCGAGCAAAGAATTCTCTGGTCTCCTTTTGATCATGCCGCAGCAGACGGAGGGGAAATGCAATTTAACCCGTTGCGTTTCCACTGTTTCCTCTTTTCTCCCCCACCCTTTTCATTCTTTTTCGTACAACACGCCAACCGCCAGGCTGAAACGAAACTTCTCGGTCGTGTTTTTCGTAATTTCGAACAGCGTAACTTGCGAACTCGACGTACCGTTAAGTCAACGCACTTAGCGGCATTTTAAGGTGCTCCGATAATTAGCAGCGGCTATCTCGAGCGCTGCCAGAGCCACTTCCACAACGGCGAATTAGAAGTGTTACGACGGCGTTGTTTACAAATCGCGGTGTTAGTCGTAGAAAAGAGCGGGCAGAACAAACAGCTCGGCGTGCGATAACGCGGACAAATCAGATAGGCGGACTGAAGTAAGAAAAACGCGTGAGCCGGTCGGTAAATAAGGATAATCAAGATTGTTGAGATAATAAAAAATATATATATACATATATATCTGCCGAATCAACGGAGAACACTGTGACTAATCGGACTGTGAATAAGAACGTGACGTCACGTCGGCACGTGACTTGAACGTTGCACCGGTGTTTTCTCGCCTCTCGGCCGACCGAAAGAACGAAACGGGAGCGTTTCGTTGGCCGAAACGTCGCGCGACGACGACGGTTCTCGCTGTCTTGTTACCCATGTCCCTCCGTCCGCAGCTCGCGGAACTGATTATTTAATGGGGCGTATTAAATTACAACGATGAATTTGTAGTGGCTAATGCAACCTCTGCGGCTGCGGCGAGCGCGGTCTGATAAGAATAATATAAAGATAACGTCCAGCATTTATCGCGTGGACTTAAAGTGTCATATTAAATCGTACCGCGCGGGGAATTA
Organism: Andrena bicolor; assembly: GCA_960531205.1. NCBI lineage: Eukaryota > Metazoa > Arthropoda > Insecta > Hymenoptera > Andrenidae > Andrena > Andrena bicolor. The sequence goes on along the minus strand of OY482666.1, from coordinate 20,073,759 downwards.
GCGGGCTATCCAAAGTTGGACGCTGCACGCTCGCCGCTTTGTCGTTGTCGTTGTACTTGTCGTTGCAAACTACTGACACCGCGCGGCTACCGGTCATATGCATGCGCCGCGTAACGCAATCCACGACATCGATTAATCCCACCATTATACGATGGAAATGCGGCTCACAATCGATCAAACGTATTCTTTATTGATCGTAATGCAACGCGGACGTTGGAGGCTTAATCGTTAACGAGCTCTTGAATTCGGGCCCAACTATTGCGTAGGATAACAGCTCTTTCTGTTCAACGCTAAAAGTCTTAAGAATACATTTCTCTCCGCTGAAAGATTGGAAGCAAAGGATTTCCGACTCCGTCGAACAGAAGCGGAGGGAAAATTGTAGCGAGCAAGCGAGGGGAAAGGAAGCAGGTTTAAGAGCTGTTGCCTTTGGACAGGTTGGATCCAGCTTGTTTTCAAAAGACACACTCGCTACGGGTAACCCCTCTGAATACCAATTAACGTGAATTACGTGGCTACATGGAATTCGAGACCGTACTTTGTCTCCGTCCCTCCTCCGCCCCTGCCGATGTCTCTTTCTTTTTCTCCCGCAGAGCCAGAACCAACCTCTGTCCTCGTCCTTCTCCCTCGCTTCACACTCTCTCGCGCGGCTCCGTAATTAATTTGTGGTGGTCCAGACGCGGCGAGGACGCGTACACACCCCAGTCTTCTTCCTTTTTAATGCGATTTCTAGCCTTGCCCGAGCGATTTAGTCCACCCCAACTGAGCGCAACTGTCACAGAAAATTATCCTCCTCGATTTCCGCAATCGCCGATCCCAACGACATCGATTCAACGATTGGAAAACGTTTTTAAATCGCTCGATCTCCATTTGGAAACTCTAAATCGTATATTTCTCTTCTGTTAACACCTGCGCATTCCTACGACCCTATATCGCGCCGAACGGCTTTTCTACAATTACTCGGAAGGTTAATAAATATCCCGGCGCTGTCCCGCGTCTCTTTTTCTTCCTTCTTCCGTCTCAGCACAATCCATTGCAATGACGGAGCACTTGACAGCGTCGCGATAAAATCAGAGGCGCGCGCGCGCGCGCGGGCGCACACCGTTGCAGAATAGCAGCGCAGTTTACCTAATTGCTACTTTGCTGCTGCTCGTAACGAAGAATTCGGTTTGGAGAATTATGATTTATGGAACTGCGCCGGCATAATGCAAATTTAACCTTTACTCTGATTTCAGGCCACCATCGACGCTGAAACGACTTCGCGCACTTACGCTTGCTGTAATATTAATGGGAATATTGCTGATCCTCCTTGAACAATATTCAAAGCGAGTTGTAGCAATTTAAAGTTTCCGAGGAATCGAGATAAAGCTACAGAAGTGTTCTTGGAGGTAATTCCAGCATTTTTTAAGAGGGCAAACTTATTCCCTCGTAAATTTCATCTCGGCGAGTTCGTTGAAATTTTTAACACGAAGAGGAGTCGGACTGTTCTCCTCCGTTCATCGATTTCATGCAAAGTTATTCTGTTTGCCTGACTTCCTCCCGAAAGAGAAACTCCGGAGCACAAATTACAACATTAATTCAATTAAACTTTAGTTACGCCGTTCAGTATTAAAGCGCAATTTCAACATTCCCCGTGTTCAAACATAAATCAATCTTCTCCTTTTCAAAATCTAGAACTCGTAGTTCCTCCAATAAATACACAAAAGGGGAGCAGCAGAGAGGAACGATCCGGCGTTACAAAGTGTTTCCAAAAATTAATTACAGCGATCGTTTCCATATCGAAGGTAATAACGTTTCCCAATATTTGATAACACTCGATGCAAAAATACTCTCCAGAAATTCCCTCTACAGCAAGAACGATCCTCCACGGAAAGCCGGGAAATGAAAAACAAAAAAGAAACACAGAAATATTCATCGAGAAAAATCGTTCCACGTATTTTCGAAAAATATATTCCGCACCTGCACACAATTGGTGCATTGTAATCCAGCCTCACGCTAAATCTAAACAGCCTAACGCGACAAGTGAAGTTGGAAAATTGCTCGGCAACACGATTTATGATTCGGCGAGGACAGGAAATCGCTACGCCAGCGGATTAATCATGATTAACCGCGGCCACGCTGCCATAATCGTTTGCAATTCATTTCTATTCTCCTAGGCAGACTGATAACACCCCGCTAATCGAGTCGAACGCATTCCCTCACCCACGAGTTGACAAAGAGGATTAACAGTACACCCCTAAAAGTGCCCTGCGAAAGGAGATCCTATACTCCGTTACACCTGCGCAGGGGGAAAAAAAGGACCCATTTCCGTTTATCCCCGAACGATCTCACGAAGGAGACGTATTCTGATGCAATCGTGGGCGTAGATCAAATCGTCTTATTAATACACCCGCCTGCGAGGGGAGGGAAGGGAGCCGCGCAGCCCCAAAAGATCATCCCTGAAGTCATTATCGTCCCTTGGAAAAAGCAAAAAAGTATACGTATATATACACACGCGTGTATACATTCACGCACACGTGTACGCCTCGGCAATGGGAATTCACCCCTGTGAAAAAAAAAAAGTTGGTTTCATGGTCGGGAGTCGGGGTCTCGAGTATTGACAATGAATAGTTTTCTTCCCGTGGCAAAAGGCCGGGGCTGGCGGGGTGTGGGGCGCGTGGTGTGGGACGGGAAGAGAGCGGGGGAGGGACGGAGCAGAGCGAGAGAGGGGCAGGGAAGGAGAAACATGTGGCTCGAGCGAATAGCTGTGAGCGAGACAGAAGCGCTTTTGGAGGGGGCAAACAGAAATATAGAGAGATAAAGACACATGGAGAGACAGAATGGCAGATGGAGGGGGGAGGGTGGGGTGGCGGAGGGGGGGGGCAGAGGGGGGAGAGAGAGTGCAACAGCCAGAACAAGAAGACGAGAAGGAGCGAGAACGCGCGTAGAATGAGAGCGATGAGGGGAATAGAGGAGGACAGAGGTAATAGCGAGGGTGGGGGAAGATTTGATAGGAGGGATGGGTTACCATGGAAACGCGTCGTACTCCCAACCAGCTCAGATAGGATATATAGGTATATATATGTGTTTACATACCTACATTAGATACATACATTATAGTATTATACGGCACATGTACAAGATACTCGTACGAGAAGAGCCGTAATTTGTAAGTCGATTTCCTCTTTTCTCTCTCTCCTCCCTCTCTCTCTTTCTGCACGTCGCAGTGCAGTGCATCTTAAATGTTGAATTAGTATAACGTTAAATGTTAATATTTGACACGGACTATTTGTCCATTTTCTTTTTTTCCAGTGTTACTTGCAATTGGAACAACTGTGTACGCGCGCGTGTATTTGACCAAATTTAATGACATTTCTACTCCGCTGTAAACTGCAAGCATATATTCCCCCGGTTTAATTAATTTCGAAGACAATTAATTTTATTGGAAATAACGCAACAACAACACTTTACGCGATAAAAATAATCTCTCGAAATTGCGAGTCAATACAACGATGAAATATATTTTAACGAATATTCGGTATTTAAATCAACTCTGTCGAAATGAAACCGTGATGTTTCGTGCGCGCAGTTTACAATTTCATTTCTGAATTCCCGTTTGTTAAAACGAAATACCTAGCAAGGAAAAGAAAAATAAAATAAAAATGCGCGACACTGAAGAATATTTGGTTGTGACATGTGCAGAGATACGATAATTGCTTCGCCGTATCGAATAGGCGTAGATAAATATAAGACTAAATGATCGCGTTGGAGCTGCTCGCATAAATGTAGATCAATCCGATTGACTCCCTATTTACACAGTCAAAGGCGAAAATCAGGAACAAGCTATGCAAAGATGAACGATTCATGGGTCAATGAGGCCTTAGAGATACTTTAGAAATACTGTGCTCCCCTCTCTCCATAACCGAGCTGGAGTCCGGGAGGGCGCAATGGCGTAGACCACCGCCAACAGAAATAGAATTCCAATAAAGCAGGTTTTGAAGTGATCACGTGAAAAGCTTGCTCCTACTCGCCGCACAGCCAAACACACTCGCGCGCCCGCGCGCGCGTTTGCATGAATTTGAATAATAATCGTGTTACGTAATTCGAGCAGATTACGAAACCGTTTTATCTCTCCTGTTAATTACGCCTCTTATTACAAATTGAAAACACGCATTCCCGCCTCTATCTACGGGGAGTATCGTGTATCAATATTTACATTGATTAAAAAAAGAGAGAAGGAAAAACGAAAACTCGGCGGAATTGAAAAATCCGAAGGAACGCGTAATATCGACGCGCACGCTAAAAGCTAATCGCCTGAGAAGTCGAAAGATTTTTCATTTCACCGCGAGCTCGGAACTTTTATTCATAACGAAAACACGTCCGTGGATATAGGTATTGCCGGCGAAACAGATGCCGCGATTTCGCGAGAACGATCCGCTCGCGGTTAATATTCAACGCGGGTAGCGTTACAGTTCTTTTTAAGACGCGGTTAAAATAGGAATCCAAAACATTTATCTCGACGACCCCCCGCTTCCATCCATCCCCCACCGTCGAGTGCCGCGCACAAGAATCGAGAGAGCCTTTGGGACTGCAAAATCGATAATTATTAATCGTCCCACGGTAATTACGGAACGATAAAGTAAACTGAATTTAACTCGATACTTAACCGCAAATATGTACCTGCCCACCTCCCCTCCGCCGATCCCCCCGCGCCGCCGCCACTGCTCCACCCTCCCCCGCCCCGCTAACACATCGTAAAGGTTTCGATAATATTCGAATCCGTTGAATGCACGTTTGTGCGCTATATATCGATCCCGTGGAACTCGACGAGGAAGAAAACGAGCAATATAACCGAAGAATGCTCTATTGAAAGCTCGTCGAATGGAGGTTAGGGTATCCCGATATCAGGGGCGCGCAGAAGCATCTTGAGACTTTTCATTACGATTTGAAATTAAAATTTTCTTCCCTCGAATTTCCACGGGGCGATATCGCCGTCGCTGCTAATGTCGCGACCCGATGTCACGTGCTCCAGGCCGATCTCGCGCACGCGCACGCGCGACCGCTCATCATTATCGCGCGTTCATTATTACGCGGACAGGTTAATTTTATTAGGACCCCCACCCACCGCCACCAACGCCACCCTTCCGAAGGGGGCGGCGTTCTTTTTCTCTTTCCCTTTCATTCGTTAACGATCTATTTTTCTTGGCATGCGGAGCTTCCCCCGGAGCGTGAACTGGTTTCGAACGAGTGCCGTGCCTTTTACGTTTTCTGGTTTTTGTGCTCCTCACGGAGGGAGACAAGGGCCGACGACTTTTAATGGACGACAGGGCGAGCTCCATAGGCGTAAACCGCGATTGTATTCCCCGTTTCAGGGTGTAATATTCCATCTACTACGAACCGCCAGATAGGTATACGATAAGGCGAAACGCTCGCTGCTTTCGGGCAGCCCTCTTCGACTTTCCTCCCCACTTTCCTTCGGCCCCTCGAGTTCCTTTGACGCGGGGCGTCACTGTTACGGATAGAATAATATTTCTGGAGGCTGACGAGCGGCCCCATAAATTTCTTCTTACCGCCTCAAATGTCATTCGCGTTTATCAGTTACCGTTAATGTATTTCTCGGTCTCCGGGGTAACAGAAACATGCCGCGTCACTTTCATCCCCTTTATTTTATTCAACGGAGCTCATCGATCTTCCGTTCACAGCTGATACCTACTCCATCAGGTCCACAATCGTGTAACACGTATAATATTCCCCCGCCATCCCACCTTCGTCGGAGTATCGTTTGACGTTTCTCTTCGTGTAAACGATAAAAATATGACCCTCCGGGTGGAGGTGCTGGCGTTTGTTACTCTCGACCCCGCTATTGATCTTCCCAATCTCGAACTCTCTCTCGTGTAATTGAATAATGCAACACGGCATTATTACACCAACTCCGCTACCGTATTTCCTGTTTTAAGCTCGCGTTTCAAAATAGTGTTTATGCCGTACGAGCTGCAATATTATTAGTCGCGGAAGAGAGGTGGGGGGAGGGGGGGGGGGGGAGAGGCTTGCTGTTGCTGACATTTAGCGGTTTATTAATCGATACATTCTCTCCGCCGCGCTTTAACGTTTCATGCGAATGTTATTCCGTAACAGCCCGCTCTGCTCGTTACAGTTCGCGTTATTTCGTTTGTCGTTCGTGTTACTTAACCCGATCACCGGTGCCGCTCCGCGGTGAAGTATCGAGGTCCATCTCTTTCCAAATGTAGCTCGTTAATTTTAAGTGGCGTGTAAGTCCACGATGCTCGATAGCATCGCGCTTAAAAGGAAGAAAAACGTACCGAGGGACCGTTAATGACGAAAACCGGCGATATAAAATTCAATCGGAGGGGGGAAAACGATTCTTCGAGCCTCCGCGCTGTTAAACAATCGATTTACATTTGTAATTCGACTGGATCCGCCGCGGCTTCTCATTAGCGAACAATACGATATAAATGAATGACAGATGGGTATACATCGAACGTGCCTTTCATTCGTTCGCCGATTATCGGGAGCACGGTTTGAAACACGTTTGCTATGGACTCGTTCGAATGGTTCGATAGGGAAACGAGAGCGGGCTAGCAGCGGGGGGACGAGGTGAATAAATTGTATGAATTCGATTGCTTTACTTGACTTCTACATCATATTTCCTGTAACAGTATCCCATTTCGTCGAGGCACCGGCGTGGGTGCACGCCTCTTTTCAATTAACGCGGGACATTCGTCAAACGAGCATAGAAGCGAGACGTGTACTTGCTTAAAAAAAATGGCATAAAATCTCGTGTTCTGCGTGCGTCGTTATCGCGATGAAAGAAACAATTACAAAGACCCCGTGTGTACACACCTTTCACAGCCGAGTGGTTAACGCGCATAGGCGCATAAGGTAACCGATAATGCGTTAAGTAAGCTGGCTGGACGTGGAAGAAAAGGGAAGGCGGCGACATTCGTGTTGGTGCAAAGCAAGAGAGGTATTTGTTATCACTTCGCCCACGCCTCGGTGCAAGTAATCATTTCACCGTGAAGGAGCATCGCTTTTAAAAATACCGGCCCAAAATAACCGGCTCTTCTACGCGCGGGAGCTTTAAATAAAAATGAAAAAAAAAAAACAACCTGCCTCCGAGCGAATTACACTCTTAGGCGTGTTGCGGCCACTTCATCCGAGGCTTTTCAATTGCCAGCCGCTAAATATATGCGAGCGGTACGTGCTAATGTTTCGATCCTCGTCCCGGGTCCGATCGCAGGATTCATCGATCCCCGGCCTTTTAATTCTCACGTCGTTTCTTCCGTTTAGAGCTTTACGAACCGCCGAAACCTGGGGGACCTTTTTTCCGGGCGTTTTTAACGTTGGCTACATTCTCGATTAAAGGGGGCCGCATGAATATGCAGGTGATTGCTGGATATTTTTTAAAATATCCATCGGCAAGGATACAGTCACGATTCAAAAACGACGTTTCCAGGGGAATTGAAATCTGGACCGGTCGCGGCCGAGGTGAAATAAAAATGCAAATAAAATCGGGCGCCGCACTGTTAAAATCTATTTCAAACGGAATCAATTGGTATCCATTCGTAAGTGAAATAAACTGAAAACCGCTGCGGATGGAGCTGGCTGAATAAATAAATGCATTGAGAAATCCGCCTAAAAATTTAATCCCGTCGAACGAAAAGTCCCGTTCACCGCTGCAAGTGGAATAAAATGGGAAGAAAACTGGGTTTACATGTCGCGTGTCTGTTTCAAATGTTTTCAAGTTTGCGGGGCAAAAGGGGAGGGTTCGTGCAACGCGTCGTCCGCGTGTTGTTCATTAATAGTACCTTGTCGAATGATTATTTAACAGTAAGTGAATCCAGCGGTAATCGTCTCGACGTAAACGTTGCGAAAAAAAACACTCGCTGCTCCCACGACAAGAAGCTGAATACGTTTCCCGAGACGAGTGTCGGTGAAACAATTTCTAAAGGCTCGACAAGCCAGCGGTGCTCAAGCGGGACGGGGCAGCCGGCGAGCCGTTCATTTTTCTCGAATCTCGTTAGAAGGACGGAAAAGGCACCGCTTCCGCGCGAAGATTGACGATTTAATTTAAGAATTCCCCATTCAGCGGGTTCCCTCTGCTCCTCTCGGGGATATATACGCGAATTTTCCACCGGTTTTCCTCCGAAAGAACCAAGCGGTGCTCAGCCGTTACGATCTTCCCGCCGGAGAACCGCTGCCGTAAACTAGCGACGGCTTTAAAACGTCTCCAATTTCACTTAAAACACCCAACGAAAGTTCCAAACGAACGCGAGCAGTCGCTGATCGCGGGGCGCATCGAGCCCCCGAGAATCGGAGAATCTTTGCGTCGCGTAACTGTCTCGATAAATCTGGAGGGACTCGTGAAAAGGGGTTGACGCGACAACGACACTTGGACGAATGAAGTAAGTTCCACTGGCGTAACACTTTGCAGCGGAAGAATTACGCAGCCCTTAAAAGATACTTTAATGTCTCCGGCACTGAAAAGGCAGTGGAACAGAGTAATCTCTGAAGTTTTTTGCCTTTAAATAATATTCAAAACGATTGTGTGATTAAATTGCTTGAGAACTCGGGGAAGAGAGACCTGAATGCCTATTGCTATTACAGAGGGGGAAGAACAAGAGGAAACGATCCTCGAGGAGCGAGGGAGCGAGAGAGATTGAAGGAGGACAGGGATCAATGGTGAATGTCAGACAGAGGCGGCGAGATCCACTGGGCGCTAGACAGAAGGGAGAAGCTGGGAGCGGCGGGGGACGTGGAGAGAAGCTGGGAAGCGAGAGAAACACAGCGAAACAGAAGTTGTACGACGAGGAAGGAGTTAAATAGTGAAGTAAAGGATCAGAGAGGGAGGGAGAGAGAGAGAGAGAGCGAGAGGGGTCGACAGAACGAGACAGAGAAGAAGCAGCGGGGAAAGGAGAGATATTAGGAAAGTGAGAGAGCTAGAGGTTGTCAGAGAGACGGAGATAAGAGGGTTAGAGGGAGGAGAATCCCTTCCATTCTCGGTTAGGGAGAGTCCATACACAGTTGTGGAGTTGGTCAAAGGTTACTATACAAGCAACGTGTGCGACTGTGTATTAGAATTATCCAATCCCACCCAGGCTGTACAGGCTAAACACGTAATGTACAGTAGCGCGCAAAATTACCTTCTTCGTGAAACTCTTTCCTCCCTCGCCACACATTTACGCCTCGACACGACTGATTAAAATTCGGCTAAAATTTCTTCCCCTCCAACGCTAACAGCAAGCTATTTATTTCAGTCAAACCACAGCCCCTTTATTAATTTGAATTTCTTTTTCGTCTCCCCGGTTCCTAACGCTCTATTTTCAATATGAAATTTTAAGCCGTAGTAACTTTAATGTCGAATCGATCGCCGAGACCTCCACCGTGAAATTCGAATTTTAAACAAGCGGCCGGGTGCTAATGAAATTAGTATGATAATTATTAGCACGAGGGTGTGCGCGACGCGAGTCCATTTTAGGACACGAGCGAAGTCCTCCTTAAACGGTCGATTCCAGCGTGTCAGATTCTTTCGGTGCTCGTCAAATATTCAATTACTGTGCAAGAGAGCGGTAAAAGCAACGCGAATAAACGTGCACGAGGCCATAAAGGAGGAGGACCTTGAAGAAAGATGGCTGTAGCTCCGCTCTGCGTCGGCCAACGGGCTGAATAGGCGACTTGACATAATATAAAATCGCTTCACCAAAGGGAAATATTTCAGGAAGAATTACCTTTGTATTCCCTGGCAGGGAATCGACACGGCCCTTCTTCCTTCGTTTAATCAAGCTCCCTTCCCCGAGCAATTTCTCCCATTACTTCCAGGCCCGAATTTTTAAGAACCCGACCCGTCGAGGTCTCCGACCACTAAAACCAAACCGACGAGGAGAATCAAATTTTCCCTAATCCAGCGACAAACGCCCGTCAGATTTAAAAAAAAAAAAAAGTAGACTTCAGATCGACGTACTAATTGATCCGTAACAAGAGGGCGCAGAATCGCAATGATTACGCGCGAGTCAGGGCAAAAAGTAGCGTGGAAAAGTGATTGGAGCCGGGTGGACGGAAATAAAAAGGAACTCGACGAAAGTGACTCTTTTTACTTGGCCTGGCATTGTAGCGTTCACGAGGGCACTCTGTATTCGTCTAAGTAAACCAAGAACGAAAGCGTCGCCGCCAACTGTCCAACCCACAAATCCCACATGAACGCGGGCCGCGATGCGCCGGTGATGGTGAGCAGGTAAACACGCACACACTGTCCCCGCCGGGCGTGTGAACGCGCCTTAAGCATCTGGTCGTGGCTATCGGCTGGACACATACCGTCGGCCACGAAAATGCATGAGAGCAAACACACAAACGTATCCCGAACCTGTCGAGGGGTTCCAGAGATCGGGATCGCCCTGGCTACTCTACCTGTAGCAATTTAAAGGTTAATGTCGCCCCGAACGACCGATATAAACCCTTTCCTCGTCATTATCGTCATCGATATTATTGCCGCCCGGGCCCCCGATCTAGCCTCCCCGCCGTTTCTTTCTTTCCTTCGCCTTCCACGGATGGGACACGATCGGACTTTCACCTTCGCCCGGCGCTGATCGAGTTCCTTCGCGTCTGGTGGTCCTCGCGTGGACCAGCACACTAATCACACTAATTTCATCAAGTAGAATCGCCAACGGAGGGAGCCCCCGCAGCTGGCCCCCCTCTTATCGATCGAATTGAACTGTTGGGCTTTATTTTTTCAAGGGAAAGGTCCTTCGCGAAAAGATATGCCCTGTGGGATTAGGGGTAACATGTTTATCGGCGCTCATAACTCGTCGCGTTCGTTTCAGCGAGCCCTGAAATCGGCTCTTTGATTACCCATCAAAATCCATTTTGTGCCATCGAGCGGCTTCCCCGGCAACCCGACGGGAAGCAATAAAACGCTATGTAAGACGAGAGAACTGGCGGTCATCACGGATTCGATCGTACCGTCGACTACTTATGGGCCAATTTTTCTCCCGTCCCTCGCCGCAGAGAGGCAGCGGGGGACGGAGTGAAAAACAGGGGGAACGATCCAGCAAAGTTTAATGAAACAGTCCATTACGGGTGACGATGGAGAATTTTGTCCGGCCCGTCGAATTAATCACGATGACGAATAATGATTGATTTTTTAGCCTGTCAGCTGGGTTTGCGAAAAAAAGCAAAGGGAAAAAAAACAGAGAAGTTTAATCAATTAATGGGCAACAGTGGAGCAGGGTCATTAAATTGCCGACTCCTGTCATAATCTATCTCACCTCTGGTCGGTTAAACTTGGCTAATAATTCGCCAGATTGGCCGCGGCAGTAGGCATGCGCAACAAAAACCAATAACACTGGCTCTCTCTCCACTTACCCATACAGAGTGGCTCTACACCCCGCTCTATAGCCTCCATTCGGCACCCCCGTGGTCCACCCCCGTCCTTTCCGATTCCTCCCTAACCCCGACATCCCCGGCAACCATGCGAACCACGTTGCAGCAACAACGTACCAACATCGTGCCACTAGAGATGGGAATAAACCTGACTCGTACGACACGTTTCGGCTCCCCCGTCGGATTTCATTGCGACACGAATTACCGGGCGCCTTTATACCCTCGCTAAAGTATATTCATGATTCGTATGAGAAGAATCGATCGGTTTGTCGCGAAAATGTTTGGACGTGGGCTGAAGCTATTTGCATGCCGCGATTCTACACCGCTCGCTCGGAGCGCAACTATGTAGAACAGGCTTTCTACCGTGTTCGGTCGATTTATAATTAAAAAAAATTCATCGAGACACGGAGAGGCAGCTGTAATATAGCGTAATTATAGACTGTTGTATTATGTTACTTTCTACGTTGGAATATAGGTTACCGTAATCCATCCTCATTACGCTTCTTGCGCTTTCAGATGTATCAAATTCAAATGAATTAATCAACGCTGTTTCCGTACATTGTGGAAGCAGCCGCGTCGAGCGCGTTTCTTCTGAAAGCAATTAAAAGTTGGAGCGCCTAGACTCCGTCTTCGATCCAACAAATCATACTTGTCCCATTTCTGTCGACGTTCGACGCGCCGTATCAACTGCTCCAATCGACTTCAATTCGCAAACAGTTGCTCGGATCGATCTGAGCTTGCAAACTTTTTTGCGGGAAAATATAGCAGGTTTACGGCCAAATGCGATAAAAAATATAGTAGATTTTGAGCAAATATACTACTTTTCAGAGGAATGCGGTACAAAACAACCGCATCTTATTTTTGAAATGTATATTTTTTCTGCCTAGATCGATCCCACATCCACGCGGCGGTGTTTTAATGTATCTGCACCGAGCATATGCCCCGCCGAGTTCGCATAAATCTCTGGGAACGCTTAATGACCGGTAGACACCGATGGGGAGCAGCCAAAATTTCCGTTTTATTTGAACAATGCCACGAATTTACTCGGCAGCAGATTGTGCTCCCGTCTTTGCGCATACCGCGAGTACATCTAATTAATTAGCCCTCCGCGGGGCAACGAGAGTACGGCGCGGCCGATCCTAGCCACGCGGTGATTGTCTACAGGGGTATTTTGGATCGCGGCGCGACGGTATGCCCGTCAAAATCGGGGATCGATATTCGGCAGTGATCGATGGTACGATGCCATTCCGACGGCTTAAGGGTTAAACTGGACCGAGCTTGAAGTTTAGTCGATTTGTGGCGTTAATGGATTTGCATCGATCCGTCGATTTAGCGCTCGACGAAGGGAACGATGGTTTTATGGATGTTGGAAAAAAGGAGTCCGGGTGCGAAGTGTTGCATCATTTTACTGGCGCGTTTCGCGCGGGCGTATCGGGCAGGAAATTTGCGCTCCACGTGAAACATTGAATAGAAAGAAACAATTCCCGTTTCTCCATGTAAACGCTCTGCGGATTTAATACCATTCGATTCGATATTGATTGCTGATCGAGAGGCACGCGGCGAAAAAATAGGAATTTCTATTCGTGAAATATTGAAGCAGGAAATCCCCAAATTCTGTTCCCCAGCCATGTTTGCTGTCGCAGCAGCTACCACCGAAATGAAATCACATTTTGTTTAACAGGTACATGTCTGGCTGGCGCGACTCGCGTCGCGAATAAAACACGACTCGTTTAATCGTTTCGTTGAATTAATTGGCTGGCTAATAATTGAATTAAATATTTTCCTAATTATACCGGCCGGCGATTTGATCGCGTGCATCGCGAATGATAATTAAACGTCACACGTGAACGAGAACTACTCGGTGAAATACGCAGGGAAGCTTGGAAAAAAAATTGGGAAAAAATTCTAGTTTCACTGAAAGGTACGAAGCGACGAAAACAAATCGATTCTGCCAATTCGTGCGAGCTTTGTGAGTCATATCTGCATGAAGCATTGCCACTGTGCGGACGTGGTTATGTAAGTCGTTCTTCTGAATAGGAGCCTTTACAAACGTTGCATCGATTTTTGTGCGTGTACGTACAATCACTGGCTTCGGGCACAAAGTGGAATTAAAATGGTCTCTGTGTTCCATCGTTGCACGCGCTGCACTCCTACGCGGACTCAAAAATAAATCAAGCACGCGTTTAAACGCGACGGATAATTATATAATTATTTACAGGCTGTTTATTCAGCACAGCGTGAATTTGAATAAAGCAGGTAATTGTATTGAAATTTTATTCCGGTCGTTTGTATTTTAAACAAAGCGTCGCGAGATAAATTCGAGCAAGTGGATGTTATTCCTGTTATCCTTTTAATATCGCTTCTGTTTTTTTTTCTCTCGCTCTCGCATTTTTCGTTACATTCGCAACAACGACTTTGCGTGCGCCAAGTAAGGATAGAAAATGTGTAAATATTTATAAAGCAATCTTGGCGTTATTGAGCTTTGGAAAACATTCTCGAAGCGCGTTAAACTGCGATTATCGACAAATGCAATTCACGTATGTGTATATTTTTATGCGTTTTCCTCTGTCAAACATTCCCGTAAATAAATAGAAAAGCACGTTGTTAGGAATGGCTGTATTTTGTCAGTGCCGTTATTTCTTTTCGACGCTTTACCACACGATATTGCACGCTGGGAGAAGCTACAATGGGGATTCGCAACAACGAAATTCTCTGTAAAATACTTCTAAAGGGGCACAAAGTAGAAATTTTACGGGACAGTTAGTCACTATTTAAATGAAATTTCCTCCGCCCAAGCCCCCATTTCCTTTTGTCCCCGTGGCGAACGTTAATTGCATACATTTCCATCTTAAACATTTTTACTCGCAAGTAATATTTCCTAGTAGGGACGTAACGGAACAGCCGGATACGCGATTCCCGTACAAACGTGCCCCAGTTCCGTCGCAATTCCCCGGACTTTATTTCGCTAATCGTCTTACGCGACAACGACGTATCGCGTAATCGTTTCTTTTCTTTCGCCCGTTACGGAGCTCCCCAACTTTGCCCTTTACTCTCCATTTGCTCCACCCTCAATTACACCCGCGTTGTCCTGGACCCTCGAAATTTTTCCCAAAGTTCTCGGCCGGGGTTCGATCGGTTTCAGGCCGCCGCCGCGGCGATTCGACGACAGGCTGCTCGAAATTCGATAACAGTCCCGAAGGGAGGCACTCCGGGTATATCAGAAACGATTTGTCACACGTTGCACGGAGTTAGTCGGCGAGAGTTAGGTGCCATTTATTCCCGAAAGGTTTCTCGGGGACGACGGTGTGGCCTCTTAACCGTGTCAGCCCGGAACAGAATAAACGCGGACTTATATTCTGACAAAGCACGGGATCACTTCGAATGGGCCAAGGCTCTAAATTCTAAAGTATAGGCGGAAGATGAGTTATAGATAGATGGCCGTTCGCGGAGGAAAAGGCAGCAGACAGGTTAATCGTGTCGTGTGTGCAAGGCTTAAGGGTACGTTCACCCGATCGCGGATTCCCCATCGTTCTCCGCACACCAGCCGAACAACAAGCAACTGCGTGCACGCGAATTCCACGAGTTTTATTTAGAACATTGAATTATTCTAACGCGACGAATGCATGCTCGGCTGGTGGGTCGAAGGAGAAAGACGACGAGGCAGGGGCGGCCGCGAGGAAACCCTTTCGCTATTTATCGAATGAATTATGCAGGCCAATTGGACCCCCCTCTCGCGAGTGTAAAACGAGGAACGTCTCTCTGCCAATTCGATGGAAACAACGACGACAACGGAGAAGCCGCGATAATTTCCAATGCCCGCGGAAACTGCACGCGGGGAATCCGCTTAATGATCGGAAGAAAATGAGAAAACTCCAGGGAGCCGCTCCGATAATTAAATAACGATAACGGGGAGTCGTTCGTCAGCAATTTCCTGATTAACAAATAACAACAACGCCGACCGTTCCCGCTCGCGGTCTCCCGATTAATATCGATAGTAGTAGGTACCTGAAATCAGCTTGCAAACAGAAGCGAGTCAGAAACAGTGTAATCAGTTCGATTATATTAATTCAACGGGGACCATTTAATACTTCGGCGTGGGAAGGAAAGTAGCGGTACGTTCTCGAAATCCTGGGATCGTATTTTGTGGAAATTTGACTCGACGACTCTCTTCGAAAGAGAGAAGAAAATGAAATAAATTTTATTTTCAACGTTCTAAGACGCAAAGTTATCGGTATTGTTTATTCTCTGGAATCTGCACACTTTTATTCGGGCCAGCGAGGGGGCGAGAGGGTGAGAAGGGAGAGGGGTAGTTGTTACGGCGTTGCATGAATAAGAATTTCTTCATTACGCCGGATTTACAGCGGACCCCGGCTGGAAAACGCTGAAAACGTGGAAGCGAAAGACAGACGAACGCGCGGAGGAGAGGGCCGCCTTCGCAGCGAAGGCGTCGCGGCGCTTATCACCCGGGTCCCTTTTCGCCTTTCTATTTCGCCACGTCGTTTATACGCGGCCGAGTCAAGGAATTGTCCGTAATTGCCGTTTTCTTTTAAAGAATTCGCAGCGAGGGGAATAAAATGAAATCAGAGCTGGATGGATGGAAGCAGACCTGGTAAGAGAGCGAAACAGAGAGGAAGAGGGTGTAGCCGGCTGAGGGGGTGCAAAAGAGAGCCAGTAATTGCATGCTCTCGCCGGTCGATCCTTTTGTCTTTCGCCGCCAAATCGCTTTAGTCGCGCATTTTCCGCGCGCCATTATCCGCGGAGTTTTCGTCGTCGCTCAGCTCGCGAATTTATATTAAACGGATCTGCGTCGATAGTTCCGAGACACCCGGTAGTTTTCAGCGGTGGGAAGGTGACTAGTGGATACTCGATTAAAAGGACATCATCGACGATCCCGCCATGAAACAGAAAGCTGTGGAAAATATTATGCGAGCGATTTATCGCGATTCGTCCGTGTCGCGTGTAATTGACGTGATTGATGAACACGCGCGAACAATCGAAAGGTTCGATTCATCAAGACTATCGAGGAACAATGTTTATCCGACAGCTGCAGGGTGTCCCGCTTTTAATTTATTCCCGGGCCTAGAAAGGGTTGCGGTATACACAGGCGCACCCTCCGCGACTCCCTCAATTATCTTCGGAATTATAGTTGCTCGAGGCCAAGCGACGCTAATATCTGTTTCGCAAGCGCTATTTTTTCGTCGGCACTCGCGATCAATCGAGACGAGTAAAACTTTTTCACGGCAGCTTCTCGCGGCGCGGTTTTTCCAGTATTTCATCTGGAATTTACCGAGCTCCCGGTTTCTTGGTAGTGGCTACGTGAAACTTCCAAGTAAATCGGAAAATTTGATAAACCCAGAGGTATCGAAAACAAAAATTCCCAATCTCCCAGATTTTCGACCTCGATAAACCGTGGCGAATACTTCTTACCTCGTTTAATAGCATTAAATTAAAACTAATTACACAAAGTGCATTAATGGCCGCGGTGCAATTAGTCCGAAGTTTCGAGCCGGTGGCTTGTAATAATGCAACACCGAGGGAAATGTGCCTGGATGGAGGAGCCGCGGGAAAATCCATGGTATTTCTATAACCTTTGAATGCGATAAACGAGTTTCCTTAATTAATCGACTGGTCGCGGACGTAAAACGTGCATCCAGCGGCGTTACGAGAACGGAGCGATGCTCGTGTTGCTCGTGTTGCTCGTCCGCGGAGGCACGCGGCGCGTACGTGTGTCGCGTTTCATAAAACTAACATTTAAGCCGGGGAATGCATTATTCATTACGTCATTTCTGCAGACAGTATTAGAACGTAACCTTGTCCAGCCCGTGGATACTTATTTCTACATACGGCCATCGCATAATAGAATGTTACGCTTTAAAAACTCGCAACAAACGGGGAGTATTCGATCACCGTTTTTCTTCCTTCGTTACGTGATCGATTCCCGCCCGTACGAAAGCAGTTGCAGCGGCATAATATCTTTAGTAAGCTAATTGAAAAGTGTAGGAGACTGTGACCAGATAGGGTGAACGTGAAGAAAGGGTGGGCGTATCGTTAGATTCATTAGAGAGAACCCTTTAACACTTTCTTGCCCTTAATAGTCTTGTACCTGTTCGTCTCCCGCTGACCGCCCCTCAGTTTTCGCGTGCTTTGGGGATAAACACAGATATCATTGTCGGGGCTCGAGCAATTAGTATTATTCGGGCCGCGATAACGCGAACTCATTTTTCACGCGTACGTTGCTGACAAGGGAACACAGCGAACCCTGGCTCACCGATTGGAACGCAACTTTGTGCGTTTATCGTGTGACTCAAGACGAAAACAACGGTATGTGTCATTCGTGCGCAATCGCCCTTTAAGGGGACTAGGCAATCGAAAAATCGATTTTTTTATATTGCATTTTCCTAAAGCACTATCCTTTCTGAATAAGATGCCGCTTGGTTTATAGTAAAATTCGCAGAATTATAGATTTGACAGATAAAAATGTCAAGCGGCAACCTATAGCGTCGCCTTTGCCCAGAAACTTTAAACGCGTTTTTCTCGAATATTTTTTTCTCTTCGTTTTTTCCTGATTGCGAACGAATGGACGTTCAGATCGACTTGAAAAAAATCACAGGATGTGTAAAACATGTGCGATTTCCGACCAAACCTCTGATATGATCCGTAAAAATTCGAGATTTTCATAAAAAAATTAAAAAGTCACCGGATTCTAGTAGCGCACAAACAAGAACGAATTTTTCGCGGAAAAATCGCCGTTTTTCAGCCACCAATCGTATAATTTTGATTTAATTGTTGTTTTTATAGGTTTGGTCGGAAACTATGAAACCAAATAACAAGAATTACACCTTTGAAATCGGATTGCGTCACATTTTAAGACCGATATTAAGGAAAAACGACGGAAAAACGTTAAAATGTTTACCCGTCTGCAGCGCCATTTTTAAAGCACATATATATTTCTTACCATTTATTTTTCAATCCGTATGGTAGTAATAAACATTGGTTAAAAGGATATAGGTATCTGGATGTGCTTTCATTTTTTTACAAATAAATAAAGGACAGAGTCTCTTTTTCACGAAAAACGACTGCCTCGTCCCCTTAAGAGCTTGAACACTAACCCCAAAGTAAAATAGGTACTCCCACTTTTTCACAAATATCTCCAAAGTAGGTACAGGATACAGAACAAAAGTTTAATAAGGTACAATAAACGCTGCAAACTCGCGTTAATAAAATTTTGAAAAGAATTTTAAAAAAAATAAATAACTGAGGAGAATCTTTTTTTAAAATTTTGTTATCGCAAGTTTGCAGTAGGTACTTAGTGCGTCGTTAAACTTTTGTTCGAAACATTTTTTTCTGTCTCTTGTATTTTGGGAGGTATACATATGTACACGAAAAAGTGCAAGTGCCTATTTCACGGGTGATTGAGCACGATTGAAACTCGTCTTGAGTCACTTTATAAACCCACAAAGTTGCGTATCAATCGGTGACTAAGGGTTAGCGGTGTTCCCCTGTGAGTGACATAATAGTGACATAACAGTTTTTAATCATTCTTTTTATACACGAATGAAAATTGAGACACCAGTGGCAGAACCAGTCACGAGAACTGTTTATTGACTGTGAAGTTGCATAAGTTAAAAGAGTGGTACTGCAGCTACTACTGGTATTTCAAAAATGGCGGGCCAAGAATCCTTTTTGGCTATCTTTATCTCGAAAACGAAGCCTCGGGTTGCAAATCGGTACGTGCTCCATCCATTTCTTATGGCTTCAGAAACTTGCAGATTTAAGCTTGTCTCGTAATATTCCATTCGTGACAAATTGCGTTAAGCGTTCGTTGGAAACGACGAAATGATAATATATGTGAAATCTGAGAAAATTGTGCGCCGCAGCGTCTTTTTCCCCCGTAATAAGAGCCGTTAAATTTCCTCCTCTAGCATGCCACGAATTCTGTTCCTCCGTTCCCTCGTAAAGCCTCTTCCCTTCTCAGTTCTAATGTCCGTCCCAAATCCTATCCGTATTTTTTGAAACTCGATTTTCCGGCAAACGAAGTCCACTACAAAAGCATACTCTCCTATAAAGCTAATAAGAATCCCCTGGCCGATAATAAGGACGATTTCGTCGTGATTTGAACGCGAGAATGACCAGTGGAAATTACTTGATTGGAAGGCTATGCATACAAATAGATTTATGCAAATGGAACGCGAGGATTCAAAGGATACCAAGTCCCCTTTTTTTGTTTCTGTAATAACGCGCAGATGGAATTATCGATTTCAATTAAACGATCGCGCGCAGCGCTTCCAGGCGGAGAGGGGCTGGGAATTCGATAACACCGATACACACCACTTTTTCGAGGTTCCTCCATTAGCGGGAGGGGGGAAGAAATAAATCTATATTTTGTTTTATGACCGCGCCGCGAAATTCCATGAATTTTTCAAGCCCGGGGCCGTTTGCCCGTTATTCCATTTGTTTAGCTCGCCCCAATTGATTTCCTCTCCTCGTCGATTTAACGCGGCTGTCGTTTCTCGCTCGCCGTCCCATTGTTTATGCAGCCACGTAAATTCGTAATTATCCGCTATTTTATGTTGCCTCGCGCTCGAATTTATCGAAGACGCATTCGAGCGCTAGCGAACAGTGAATATTTACCGACACGCACGAAATTATGCAACCGGAGCGGAATTTGAACGCGCAGCGCTGGAAATTTCGTACGCTGCCCCCCCGTTTGCCGTCTTTCACGCGGACATGAGCTATCGAGACGAGTGACGGATAAGGCGTTTCGTAATTGATATCGCCAGATGGGAAGCTACGGCTGGCGAGGGACACTGGAGGAATCAAAAGCGGACTCGCTGAAGGAAGCGGTCGTTAAAGAAGCAGCCATTAGCATGTCGTTAGCATAATACAAGGTGAATTTGATTCCGAGTACACGAATGTGCCTCGGACGGTATCGCGGCCGCTGGTAATCGCGTTATTATAAGATACAGAATTATTATTCTACTTAAGCTCCGCTTTTCTCGAACGTCGCAGATTCAGCTGAACGTGATCCGCTGAAATAAGTAAACGGTGTCTCGTATTCATACCTACGCAGAATGGTAAAACAAGACTGCCCATCTCTCTGGCAGCTTGCAGCTCCTCAAATTATATGTCTGAACAAATACTTTAATTGGATTAATCGTACGTAATACTACGGATTCTTTTAACGAAGCCATTATTCTTCTTCCGCGCACCGGCAATCTCATACACCGATCTCTTGTTTTTATTTTCCGCAGTTCCCCCATGAAACGACTCCAATGTCACTAAAGTGCCCATTATCTGATCTCATTATCTGATGATTCATCCTCCACTCGACATTATCATTCCTTTTTGCCGTACAGCTTGTACGAAAGGTTACAGCAATTCACAGCAATGAAAATAAGTATTCCGGTTTGCGAAGCTTCTGCTCTGTTCGGACGAATGTAATTTAAATATTAGGTAAAACATTTACGAGTCCCTTTTATTTCATAATCTCGCGATATCGCGACGTCTCGTGTTTGCAAGATCAATTAATACCGAGGTTTACCACTCGAGGCTTCGAAAGACAGACACGGATCGCCCGTTATCTTATCTGCAACAATTAACTCGAACGAAAAGTTACGCCGATATAATTCATTTGATTTAAAACAATGAAGCCATCTAGCTGATTTATCGCGCCCGATATATTCTATTCTGCAGACTCTGCTCAGAACCGACGCAGGAGAGCGAAAAAAAGAGAAGAAGAAAAGATATCACTTGAGTAATCCGGCTGATTCGTCATTCGAAGCGTTTCGTTCCGTTTCGCAGCTGAAACAAATCATGCTCGCGTCTAGCGCGAACGAAATTACTTCTCCCGTGATACTTTCACAATAAAAACAATGAAGCAACCCGGGCTGATTTATCACTTTAAATATTACTTTCTATTTTCTAACACAACTATTTATGCCTCGGCCTCGCCATAAACCACTTCCCCGGCATTATTTCCACAATAAGAACAATGAAGCAATCCGTCTGATTCATTGCTCGAAACGCTGCCTGGGTCGAGCAACCCATGAACGACTAGGAAGAATCAGATGCGTACAGTGTACAAGCAGCAAGAGATACGTATAGTGAAACCGTACAGTCAACGACGCGTTAACGTAATCATATTTCAGGGGTCAGGATAAATCACTGAATCAGGCTTACCGACGGAGCATAAAGGACCGTCCACACAATGCCCCACTTTAGTGCCCCGTGCATCCATCAATGAGATCAATAGAACCCGAATGAAAGGTGAGATACGCGCAGTATGCGACCGGTGCGTGGGGACCGGCTTTCTTTTTCCCCCCCGCGGCTTGTTTACAGAGACTCGCTTCCGGGCGCTGAAGCGTGTTTACTTTAAGGCGCGACCTTGCCAATTTCGCTGACCGTGCACGCGGAGCAGGTGGAAGAGAAATAGGGAAGTGGGTGAGAGCCAGCGGGGCGTAAAAGTAAACGCATCTCGAGCGTCGGGACAATCGGCGGGAAAACAAGCGTGGGAAAATGAGGAGGGGAGTCGCGTGGAGCGTACTATCGCCTCCCGTTCCGAGAGACACCTATCCCATCGAAGAGAGTGGAACAGGACTGTGCGAATGGTTCCGCGGTGGTCGAATTCATCGGTTTTTAGCGGCGATTCGCAACGTGGCGTTGTGCAAGGAGGACGGCGTGCTTGAGAAAAGTCGAGCGTCACGTGCACGGAGGTAATAATTGCTGGACCGATGGAGCAGCAAGACGAGGGAGATAAAAGTTAAAAGGACTCACCTCTCCGTGCGTGTCCCTTCGGCCGTCCGGGGTGTTCTCGGGCAAGAAGTAGAGCCGTAAAGATGCCAGAGGCTGATTCGGCCCCCGACTGTCCATCCACAGCAGCTGGAGCTCCCCGATGCTGACGAGGTCCGCATCGCTCCAAAGTTTCGTCAGGAAGAAGCTGCCAAGGCGAAGCACCCGACCGTTCCCTACCCTCACCGCTTTGTAGAACGTGTACGGGCCGTGGCTGAAGCAAGCACCGCCTAATAACTGCAACAAAAATTTCATTTGTACAAGCACTCGCCAGAGGGCAGCGATTAGAAGGCCCCGCGAGGGCCGTTTACGCGAGGCGT